>OY294044.1:63863007-64274330 GCA_958510825.1 Brachypterus glaber | reverse complement strand
GTCGGAGCAAAAACATATTGGTTTTCTTTTAAATTATATGACTTTTGTTTATATAAAAGTCCAAACGATTTTTCTGTGTAGTAATTGAACTTTTTTTTTGTAGGCCGGTGTAATCTTTTGACAAATATCAGACACTGTAAACTCCAAACCAAATAAAAACGAATATCACAAAGTCATAAAAAAACTACTCAAAATAACAGTCAATAAAAGTAAATAGCTAAAACAAAATCATTAAAATTTTAGGTACCATTTTACAACCCATAATGGGTTCCCGATTAGCAAAAAGCTCTTATTTAACAAAGCAGAATATAGAAACAGGAAATAAGGCACCTTATGATTTCGTGAATCACAAAAATTCCTCAAAAAACATCTATTTAAGATTTTATTGTATCCGGTTATATATTTAACCCAAATAAAAATATCTTATACAGGGTGATCAGTAACTGTCATGCCAAAATTTAAGAGACGATTGTACATCCAAAAATATAAAAAAAGTTTCTATATAGATATAAAGGTACGGCCCTTCAAAGTATTGAATGGGGAACAAAAAAAAGCATCAATAAAATTTTATTGCTGCAGGGTGATTCTTCATTTAAAACTGAGCAAAAAAGTATTCTTCACCAAAACACCTTAATTTAATATTAAAGGAGTAATAGGAGTAACGTTTTTTGTGGCACAAAATGTGAAAACGGTTGCTCTTACAGTGTTAAAGTATATCACATTTTTTACTCAAGGAATCCATATTTTTTACAAAAAGTCCAAAAAAAGTACACATAAAAAAGTTTGGGGCAAAAATTTGTTAAGCCTAATACATTTTTCCATCTAGGGACGCTTCTGGATATATTCAAAAATATTATTTAACATAAACTTATTGCCCTTATTAAAACTAGTTTACATGCAAAATCTCGTCGCTCTAGCTTAAAGGGTACCAGAGTTACTAATTAAAAACCTTATTTTTATTATAATTTTAAAGAGCCGTAGTTGCCTTAGGGCTCATTTGCGGTGGATGCAGAATCACCTCTTAAATTTTGGCATGCCAGTTATTGATCACCCTGTATTTCAAAATTATATTAAAAGTGTTAAAAGGCATTCTTAGATTATGATGGCGCCTGAATTTTAAAAGGTCTTTTTCTGAAATTACCAACAACCCCTTACTCTGAGGGAGCGTTCAAGTATTACGTAACGCAAAATTTGGCCATTTTTGACCGGCGTAACATTTGCAAGGAATCCGTCTCTTTAAGCCTAGATCATTGTTAAAAACGTGAATCAATAAACATTTTATAAGTTTATAATTTTTTAAGTGTTACGTAACATTTTTACTGACACCCACCCCCCCCTCTGTAACGCGGCGTAACGCTTTCGAGACTTTACAATACCAACCAAAAATTTTCATTTTTTATTCTTGTTTTCTTTATGGAACGTGAAACAATGAAATAAAAAAATAAGTGTCATAATAAAGCTCATTTCGACATATTTGGGTGTCATATAGCAAATTTTATAAAACGGAAACAGACACGATATTATTTAATTTTTGCGTTTATGCTTATCATGCAGAAAAATATTTCATTGACAAGTAACAAGCTATGCGATCTGCATTATTTTTGTTAAAAAAAAGAAAAAGTAAAAAGTTAAAAAGAATCGAAAAGAAAAATTTGAAAAAAAAATGTTTTTCAACGATTTTTTAAGGATTTTTAGTCTTTAGTAAGTCAAACCGTTCTTAAAGTATTGTGGCGGCCACAACAGATTTTTTCCAAAAGGATTTATATTCTGTTGTGATACTTTAGGTAAAATAAACGTATTTTTTGTCGATTTACGTCATGATTGCATAGCGTTTTACAATAGTAAAAAGTAATGTCATGGAAAAAAAAAGCATTCGGGTTTTATATCTTCAATAAGCCCTAGTGTTGTAATGTCAACAATAATAAACCCAAATGTGTGCTTAATACCAAGTAGAACATAGATAATAGTTATTTCTGGTACTAGTGGGTAAAGTAAGATATTGCCCATGAGAAAATTAACCTGAGAGGCGTCAGCGAAGCAGGTTAATTTTCGAGACGGCAATATCGGTTTAGCCATGAGTGCCATACAAGGTTTTATCCAATAAATAGCTTAGGAATTCATATTTTTATTAAAAATTTTAATGACATTTACAAGAAAATAATTTGACAAGTGACAGTTGAGTGGGTAAAATAAATAATTATCCACTCAATAAAGTAAAGGCCACGCGGGGGTTATTGTTGAGTCTATCTATTTAAAATAAAGCTGGTAATTGTCTTATTATCTGTATGTATTGGATAAAATATCTTTACTGTTTGCATTTTATAAAGTGTACCGTATGACACCTACATGGGTGTCGTAATGAGATTCATTATGACAACTATTGTTTTTTTTTTTATTTTACCACTTTTCATAAAAAATAGAAAATTTTAAAAAATTTAAAAATATTGGTTGGTAGGGTTTTTCAACTTTAGGAGAAAAAATAGTATAAAAACTCTTTTCATAATAGGTTTTTAGGCACTTTTCATTTATTTCTTTAATATACATAAAATGTTAAATTACCAAGAGAGGAATAATCATTTAAGGGAACGTTCAAGTATTATGTAACGCAAATTTTGATCATTTTGGACCTCCCCCCTGTAACGCTATTTTCCTATACCATTAACATGGGCGTAACACTCCGAAATTACCCCCACGCCCCCCCCCTAGGGCGTTACGTAATACTTGAACGTTCCCTAAGCAAAACAAAAAATCGTATTATAAGACCTTGGATTTGTGATTGTAAGTCGGATACTATTGATACTTTTCACGTATTTTCCAAACGGTACAGAATTTGAAAGGCAAATTATTTTATAAAACATTTGTCCGTGGCGGCAAAACTGTGATTAATTTGTTGGTAATCATTTCATAACAATTTTAATTACAATTTTCCATACATTTCGTTTTGAGAGCAGAGCCCGCTTGTGATTATAATAGTTGTAATCTACAGCACCTTAGGCATTTTTTAATCTATAGGTCAAAACAAAAAACTGAAAAAATTGTTTTTATTTTATTTTTCTGGAGATTTTTATTTTTACCTGGGCCTATGGAGCAATCCCCTCCAATTAGGGAGGGGTTCCCGCAGTGCTTGCTGATATGTATGGTGGAGAAGGTCCATATCGATTATTCTATGGGGGTACATGACAATATAGAGAAGGGGGAAATAGTTATTTATGGTACTAGTGGGTAAAGTAAGATATTGCCCATGAGAAAATTAACCAGCTTGGCTGACGCCTCGTTTGGACTTGGACAAACGAGGCGTCAGTGAAGCAGGTTAATTTTCGAGAGGGCAATATCGGTTTACCCATGAGTGCCATACAAGGTTTTATCCAATAAATAGCTTAGGAATTCATATTTTTATTAAAAAATTTAATGACATTTACAAGAAAATAATTTAACAGTGACAGTTGAGTGGGTAAAATAAATAATTATCCACTCAATAAAGTAAAAGCCACGCGGGGGTTATTATTGAGTTTATCTATTTAAAATAAAGCTGGTAATTGTCTCATTATCTGTCTGTATTGGATAATAGTATATTACGCACCGAGTACGCGAACCTAGTTTTTAGTGCACTCGATGTGCACTGAAATGGTTTGCGTCGAGGTGGGTACACTATTTTTCCTACGACCTAACAGGTAAACATAAAAAACGCAAAAATTATCTTAAAATTAGTTTGTAAGTTAGTAAACGTCAATTACTAATTTTCTGACAGCAGATATGTAAAATCAGCTGATTGTCACTTTTTATTCCGATTTATTTAGGAATATTAGCATACTTCCCCGAATTAAAAGCATATTTCCGAAAAGTAAAAGGTCGAAAATAGCCTAGACGACGTCCCCATGTATTAAATTACTGTGAGATGTCAACAGCTTTTGATTTTCCTTTGCAGATAGAGACCGACACTGTTGTTGGTCGTCTCCTGACAGACGCCAAAGCCACAAAGTGCCCGTCCATCTGTGTTTTTATAAAGCTCTTCGTAGCTCAGAATAAAGTGTGAATGGTACGGTTCCACCGCACTTATTTTCTCGCGAACATGTTCAAAAACGTTTGAGAGTTTAAGTATGAAAATTTAAAAAAATAATCTAAATAAAAAATATATACAATATAATATATAAATAATATATAAAATATAATATATGTATATTAATAAAAAAGTATGAATTACTCTTTTTAAACGTCATCTTTAAATCGCCTTACATACAGTGGCGGATTTATTTCTTTTTAAGGGGGGGCATCCATAAGGAAAAAAATTGCGCTTTCACCAAAAAAATCATTTTAAAGGTATTTCTATTCTAATATATCTCGCTGGGGGGGGGGGGGGCATGGATCGACCGATATGGATTTTTTGCCGATACCGATATATATCGTCATATTAAATATGAATAAAACAGTGATTAAAAAAATTTTGGTTTGATATAATAACTACATGTAAATATAAATTTCCAAAATGGGATATATTAAAAAGTAAAACACATTTATTAAGACCGGGCAATATAATATACTGAGCGGTCTTAAAGTCACTCAACCCGCCCTTAACTTTTGAACGAGTGAAGTTATCGTTTTAAAATTTAAAACATTTAAATGAAACGACTCAAACTATGTTTTTCGATATATTTGATATTTTAATTTTTTAAAATGTGGACATTTTTTAATTAAAAGAGGGATCGGGTGGTCATTAATTTTAAAGATTATAAAATTTTCTATTTGACATATTTTTCGATATATTTTTTTATTTTTTTGATACTTTTTTGAATGTGTAAAATAGGGTTGAAAATCGGAATTTCTTTAAAAATAATCAATAAAAAATGGTTAATTTCAGGATCATGAATCAATGCAAATAAATAAATTATACTTTAAAACCAATTTTAAATGATATAAATAAAATTTCACAAAAAAAAATCTCAAAAAATTTATTTTTTAACAAAAAAATTTAAAAAAATTAAAACCTTAAAAAATGTTTAAAAAATAAAAAAATATGATGTGATGTATCGCACGAGCCCCCTTCCCATTAAAAAAAAATCCCTTCTATACGCCCCTGACCACATTTTAAAAGCTAAAAATATCGAATATATGCCAAGATAGTTTAAGTTGTCTTATTGGTTGTTCAAAATATCAAAAATCGTTCAAAAGTTAAGAGGGGGGCGGGGGACTGTTGGACCGCACAAGTAGTACATAATATATATATATATATATATATATATATATATATATATATATATATATATATATATAATATATATTAATATAATATGATTATATTATACATATTCTACTTATTAATTACCATTTGCCGATATGGACTTTCATATCGCCGATATTGCCGATATCATATCGGTATCGATCGATCCCTACTTAGGACTGCGATAAAAAAAATTAGGAAATATAAAATGCTGTGCAGAATGTTTGCCCCACGATAAATAACACAGGCCAACAAATTTTCAACTTTTGAAAGTTGATTTGGATCTGACAGCTGATTTTGGGTAATTTAGTTATGTTGATCGAATATAACTTCCGTTTTTGTCAATCACGTAAGGGGTTTGAACAACCGTACAGTGGCCCAAGAAAAAAAAAACAAGGACAAAATTCTGAATTTTGCTTACGACTATTTTTGATATCCTCGTCGATACCGATGATTTTCAATAAAATAATGAAAAATTCAGAAAAAAAAACTCCGCGCCATTAGGGTGGTCCAAAATATTATTTTTGTTTCGATCTTTCTAAAAATGTGTCAAATGACTTCTTTTGATTATGTTGATATAGACCAATGACCATAACTTAAAAATGCTACTGCTAATAAATGCGATTTTTGGCATGGCTCAGTTGAAAAAAAAATTATACGTGATGGAAACAAAAAAATGCTTGTTTGACAGTCAGTCAGTCTTAACTAAGCCAAAAAATAAAAAAAATCACTCGATCACAAAATCCTTAAGCGAGTTATCGCCAAATTAGTTTTTGTCTCTTTTAAACTTTACTACCATTTGGGGTAACCATATTTCCAGGGTTAAGTGAAAAAACACACATTTAGAAAAAGGGAAAAAACATGTTTTTTTCTACCTACAAAGAATCCAGAAAAGAAACCTGTTATCATTAATTTAATTTTTTTACATGGTAGCTAAAATTTTTAAATATTCATTTATTTATGATTACTTTTTGGGGTTTTTGGTAGTTTTGGGGTCGCTGACACTCCATCTAATAATAATTATTGTTTAATTATTTTAATAAAATTTTTGGTTTTTTGACTCTGTGAATCTGATAATAAAAAAGTGTTATTCCACCTCCGGCGAACGTTGGACAAAACAATATTTTTTTGAGATTATTTTCAACAAGATTCGCCGATAAAATAGAATTTGTTAAAAGTCACCCCATATAAACAAAATTCGAATTAAAAAAAAGCCGGAGAAGGACAGAAAAGTTACAAAAAATGTCAAAAAAGACGGGGGTTTACAAAAAAATACACGTGTCCCGGACTTTTCTAAAAATAGTCTTTTTCTAGAGCCCTGTTGTATTTACTGGGAAGTCATACGGCTTTTTATATCCATTGAATTGCGAAGCATCATACATTTTCGCGGCTTGTTCAAAATCTGTTTACTTTGAACTATATAGGAAATTCGGGTCGAAATCTTGCCAATAAATAATATGGGATCAATAGATCAATTCACAGGATATGGAAATTTAAATATGAAAATATTTTTGTTGGATTAATATTAAATGGTTTGAAATCACAAATAAATATTCTGTAGTCGGAAAAATATACTTATACAGGGTTATCCAGAACGGGAAATTGCAGCTTTAATTGCAATTTTCTCGAAAACGGTTGGCCCTACGGTGTTACATAAAGAATACAGGACTTTTTTTTTTAAACATTTTTTTAACAATTTAAATCTTCAAAAGTAATTTGAATAAATAATAATTAATTTGATGTTAATTTATTTTGACAAAATAATTCATGTTCAACATTTCTAATTTTTTGAATAACTAGATGAAACGTTGCAAGCACCTGTCAAAACATCGGCACTATTGTTCACTAGAGCCATCTGGTTTGCAAATTTCAAAGTAGATGTTTTGTTTGATTTTAAATTCTGTATCTTTAAAACATTATATTCTAGAAAAAAACTATATATAACACTTTTTATAGCTTAAAAAGAGCTTTTATTTAAAATATAATTTTTTAAAATCGGGTTATAAATATGTGAGATATGCTAAAAAAACCTTTTATGCTTTAAACGCCAATATCTCGAAAACAATGCGTTTTAGGAAAACGTTGTTTATAACATTTTTTGACCAATTTAAAATTATCTTTTATATAAGTGCTAAATTAACCAAATACAATAATAATTGCCTTAATTATAAACAAAAAACGCTAAAAATAGGAGTTTTACCCTATTTTTACCCCCTTACCCCCAAAATCTAATCAGCTCTTCGGAATACGATAATAAATAATATGCAAAAAACCGCAAGTCGATATCGCATGTAGAAATGGAGTTAGAGAGTTTACACCCAGACACACAGACAGACAGACAGACAGACGGACGCAAATTTTTTTTACTGATTTCGACTCAGAATGGTCTAAAACGTCGAGAAATGTGAAAAAAAAAGTGGTCAAAGATTTTGACTTTTTGGCGAAGATTTCTATACATCGGCACTCTTAGTAGCACTAAGTACCGATGTAAAAAAGATCTAAATTCGTTAAATTTTATTAATATTGAATAAAAATAAGACATTAAAATTGCCTTAATTTTGCATTTTAGTTGATATTTTGTTATAAATATAGGTTATAAATTTTAAGATGCTGGCTGCCGAAATGTAAATAAAGTCTTTTATGTGGCCAATATTTTTTCTTACATTTAAAGGTTTACTTTAGAATTCTGTAACACATGCAACCATTTTTTTTGTAAACTGTTTTAATAATTAAATATTTATTTCCATGATGAGCCGCTATTGAGTCTCAGTTTCACAGGCCAAAAGCAGATTGGCATTTTTACTGTCAAGCTCTTTTATCTCAGATATAACTAAAAAGTAAAGAATTAAGACGCAAATCAAGCGTCACGCGGCTATGAAACAGTATAATGTCGGAGACGCCACGTTGGTGTCACGTGACTGTTAATTATGATAACTTGAGATGCCACATTTATTCCTCATGGCAGTCAGAATGTTAATTTTAAGATAAAAATTAAATAAAAAAAAAATAAATCAATATTCTAGTACTAATAACATTTATTTTATTTTTCACACTTTATTTTAAGCCTAGACTTTTCAGCTTACATAATGCACAATAATGATGCATATTAGAAATTAAACTTAGAAGGTTCTGTCATACTTAAATAAAAAGATTTGTTTAAAGCTATAATAAAGATAGTGACAATAGTTTTTCTAAAAAACTTAAGAATGCTTTTAAAGATATAACAATAAAAGTTTAATCAAATGTATTGGATACAATTTGTACTTAGTTTTTGGTCAATAAAAAATTATTTTTATCATGTTAAGAATTTCTAAGATAAAAAATAATTTAAATATTAAAATAAAAAACAACAGATTTTTAAATATATTAGGTACCAAATTAAAAAATAAATGGCTGTATTTATAAACATTGTTCAGGAGCGTTCCAAGGTTTTAGACATGGAAGACGTGAAGGTAAGGATATACTGGAAATTCAAAAAAACCTGCAGTGGTTCAGTTGCGAATATGTGGTAAAAGGCGAAGATGATACCAGTTCGGGTGCGACTCGCAAAGGCGGACCCCTTATACGAAAGCAGCAGAGATATGCTGCCCACTAAGCTAAAAAGCCGTAACTCAAATTTTTGTGGATTTTTAATTAACCTTACACTTAGTTTTGCATTTCCATGGGCTATTTATTGAACCAATCAAATTTGAGTAAATAGTTTTATTTATGCAGTTACAAACTTATGAAAATTGCAGTATCTCCAAAATAAGGGACTGTTACTAAGCTAAAAAGCAGTAACTCCAAATAAGTTTTTTATTATGAATTAATAAAACAGTTTCTTATTGCATTATTATAGCTTTTGTATGACGCTAGGGTTTCCGGAAATAGCAAACAAAAAAACGGCTGCCAACAAAATAATACTTTTCCCTGTAAGTCTTTGTTCATAAAAACAAATATTTTGGAAAACATAAAAAAAAATAAAATTTTTGTTTCAATTTTTTTTTCAATTTTCTTTCTTCGAAGAAATAAAAAATAAATAAATGTTTTTGAAAAAACTTGTTTTTACCGTTTTACTCCCTTACCTCACGCCGAATTTTATCAATAACAATCCCAGCCCAGAATTTTGGATAATCAACCTATGGTCCAAATTTGAATTATTTAGCTCAATGCGTTCTCGAGTTATCGTGGTCAAAAAAATTTTGTACAGACGGACAGATAGACAGACCGACAGACACAGATTTTTTTTTAACGGAAATCATGGATATAAAACGTCAACAAACGTGAAAAAAAGCAATACATATTTTTATTTTTTCTTTTTACTAATTCCAGACGTTCCTTGGGGAAAGTAAAATTATTTTTAAAAGAAAATTTAAAAATATATTTTTTATTTTTGGGTTGTTTTCTCTTTATTTTGTCACATACTGCTTTTTAGGAATGCTAAACTAAAAAGCAGTATGTGCCATTTTTTTATTTAAATAAATAATTAATGATTACGTACTTGTGTTATAATAAAGGTACTTTAAACCTGAAGATATATGCCCACTTTCTCGATTCTAGCTATAACACAAGGGAGTGGCTAAGACGATTTACTGTTTTTGCCATTATCTCAGGTTTATTAAATATGGAGTTACTGCTTTTTAGGGTAGTAGGGCAGTATGAGTCACTGCAGGTTTTATTGAATTTCCAGTATAGAGGGTCTTTATAAAAAACTTCTTGAAAATTGTCAAATAAGATATGCAAAATAAAAGATTTTTTTAAGGGGATCAAAATATCAAATAAACATTGTTTATTTTTTAATCCTTCTCATCTTGACATTTTCCAAATAAGATAAGGTTTTGGGGAAATGTCCCCTCCTCCCCCTCTTATATCCAGTCCTAGGCACATTAAAAGTTGTTTAAAAGCAGTCTTGAAGTTTGTCTCATTTTACCTGTCTTAATTTTGCACCAACAAATTCTGTATTCCAGCCGATAACTCTGCAGCATCTGGTGTTACTTTTTCATTCAAATCATAATTTTGAGCTAACAAGGCACAGCTCTTTTTATGCCAATGCCAGTGTAATTTTTGACAATTTTTATCACAATACTGCACCATTTTGCATTTGGAACATTTTTTAGCCGGCTTTTCTTCGCCACATGTATTACAAACCGACATGTTGTCCATAAAACCTCTTTGACCATTTATTGCTGATATTAGGACACTTAATGCTGATGGTGGGTCTTTGACAGCCAGACTTGCCACCATTTGTCTGAACAGATTGCTTTCTCGGAAGGTGAATTCACGGATACATTCCTTGATAAAGGCATCCATAAAGTCCAAGGATCCATCTTTTCCAGGTTTTAGAATCTTTCTAGTAAAAACTTCGCTTAATTCTAACTTCTTTTCATCTTCTGTAGTTTGTTTTTGTTTAATTTTAATTACCTCATTCACAATGTAGGCTAAATAATGAAATTTAAATGCCATGACTTCATTTTTATCCATGCCCTTTTTCATTTCTTTTTCACTCATAGAATCCAATACTTTTTTACATTCATTTAGATGATCTATTAAGCCTACAAACATTTGTAGGTTGAAAACGATTTTAACGGGATGTATATTAACTTGCATCAAAAGCTTATGAAAGCTTTCAGATAAAAATGGAGGTAAATCGGGTTCTGTTTGACCAGTTTTTAGTGTAGTGTAAGTATCGATATCAGACTTGGGGATATAATTGTTTATCGTGGCTACACAGTTGTGATGGCCAACAAAAGCTGCCATTTGGGATGGTGTACGACCTACAGTGTTGGTTACGTTTGATTTTGCTCCAGCAAGAAGTAGGGCTGTGCATACTTCAAGATTTCCAGACAAACCCGCAAAATGTAGAGCAGTATATTTGTGTTGATGTTCACAAAAATTTACATCAGCTCCCTGAAACCAAAATACAGAAATTGAACATAACCTCAAATTAAGTTTTATGATTTTTAAGCCGGCATATAAATTCAAACAGTTTGGATTAATTAAAAGGCATATTAGTTACCTGATCTAGTAAAATCTGGACAATTTCTTTATGTCCTTTGTACGAGGCATGTTGCAAAGGGCTCATAGAGTTCTCGTCAGTGATGTTAACATTTTTCCTGTTGCTCAAAAGGGCCTTTAAAACTACCGTGTCATTTTTTTCTATAGCTTCAAATATTTTTTTATCCTCTTCGGGCACTTCTTTTTTTACTACTTCACTCATTTTATTTAAATTGTACGAAATACAAAAAATAACGTGAAAACCAAAGTGGAACTGATGCGAAGTTAGCAACAGATGTCAAAATCGATTAAAAGATTAAAAGATGTGCGCGAGTGATTTATTTTGCTTTTGAAAATAAACCGTAAACTAAAATAAATTAAATATAAGTTTAACGCATAATTATAATATAAAAATATTGATTTATTTAAAAATAGTGAATTGGAAGTGTTAATTTTAAAAAACTGCTTTTGAAAACAGCGGCGTGAAATCTTGAACAAAGGTAAAATTGAATGGTTTAGTAGGAAAATGGTCTGAACATAAAAACCTAAAGCTGAAACTCAGATAGGTACTTATAAGTAGATAAATCTACTATAATAGGTAACCTATATCCTATTAGGTAAGGTAAGAAAAAGGGTCAAAAGGTTCAAGCATTTCCCAACTTACAATCAGAAATTTCCAGAAGTCCAAAAACCCAAAAAAATATGTACCCCTGAAGAAAAATTTTGATGACTTAGGTCCTCACCTATACTGCCCTCCTACGCTACAAAGCAGTAATTCCATTTGTCGCATAGCAGCGTTTTCAAAATTTTGATATTACATCAGAGTTGACGTCAAAAGCAACAATTAAGCGAATGGTAGGCTAATTTAAGGCACTCTAGATTTAAAATAAAAATTTAAATAAAAAATGACATGGCCTGTCAAAAATTGACAAGTGGCACATGCTTGTTCTCATATTTGATTTTTAAATCAAAATATGCAAAAATATATAGGGTGTTCCAATGGAATAGTTCCATTTAAAAATCGAAAGTTCGATTTATTTCCAGTGCCAAAAATATCTAACCATGTCAAAAAATCCTAAATTTCACGATCCTAGATAAAAGAGTAAAAAAGTTAAGGGGGGTGAACCACCTTCCTGAAACACCCATAATTCCCGCGCCCCCTACCCCTCCACATGAGCCCAAGTTTTTCAAAAATGAGAATTTTCTACCAATGGTAGATATCTACATCTAAAGCATATGCGTCAAAGTTATTTTTAAAGTTGTTTTTAACGATAAAAATCGATTTTTGGATGTTTTTCAAGTTTAAAATTTCAACTGAATACCGGATGAGTTTTATTTATGTCGATAAAAACGAAACTTGATTGATTTTTATAATTTTACACTATAATTTAAAGTAAGTATATGTTTTCACCATGATTGACGAGGTGCTTTAAACCAGCTTTGCTCCTAACCGAAAGTTTCAATGACTGACAAATCCTCAACCAAGTCTGGAGGAAAAAACTTTACCCCTGACCCAACTATACTGCTTCAGTTTTCCCAACTGTACTCCAATTTTCCCAACTAAAAAAAAACAACTGTACCCTCCATTTCCCCAACTTCTATCAATTTACGAAATCTACCACTCAATTTACCAACTGAAAAGTGAATTTTCCCAACTGAAGAGTCAATTTTTCCAACTGAACAGTGGGTTTTCCCAACTGAACAGTGGGTTTTCCCAACTGAACAGCCCAGGTAGCAAGGGATGTTATATTACAAGAAATTAACATCACTTTTGGGTGTATTTTTAAACTAAATCATAACATCACATAATATTGAAAAATAACATGTATTTAACATCACATTTGCAACGTAACACGTGTGACGTGACAACCATGTTATTTAATAACAAATATTTAGCAACGCTGTGAATATATCGCATGTCACATATTAACGTGGCTTTCACGTGAATGTCATGTTATTTTGCTTCTCACCGACGTTCGAAGCAAAAAAATCGATATAAGATGATGTTGATAGAGTAAATTATTATAAGGAAATTGTATACACATTATACGATTTCCAATGGACAGGGAGCTCTGCCGGGCTTCTCAAGACCACTGACACGGATTAAAGGAATATATTCTCCGCTTAATCTGCAATTTCGTATTTAGAATCTATCTGTTTCAATCTGTGATTGTTTTAATTACTGATTGATTTTAAATCCGATTTTTTTATAGGGTTATAGCGTTTTTAATGGTTTTAATTTAGAAAAAGCTAGAATATTATTTAAATATTAAAGTACCAGTAACGGCATCCATAAGATATTAGATATAACAGGAATGTGGATTTATGATGTCACAAACACGTTATTTTCGGGATGTCATTGTGTGATGTTATTAGGGGCGGACTAAGGACATCCCCACCATGATACATTCTTGTTAAATGAGACTACAATCTTAACATCACATGTCACATATTAACGTGACTTTCACGTGAATGTCATGTTATTTTGCTACCTGGGAGTGGATTTTCCCAACTGAACAGTGGATTTTTCCAACTCGAGCGTGGTTGGGGGGTGGCGCCCCCCTTCCCCCCATGGGAGCACCCCTGGCAGGGTGTCTATTCTGGTTTCGAGCGGATTTTTTTCGCCTGATATTTCGATGAATATGGGCGGAGTTACACGGTCTAGGCCAATCAATTCATCAGAAGAACTGCTGTGAAGTTGGCTTTCACGTGTGAATAAAACTCACCGAAATGAGAATAGCCACCCAGGAATCCAAAAAATGGTGGAAAACTTAAACATTCTTAAATGGAAATAAAAATATAATTTATTGATAAATTTACAATTTCAAGCTGTTTGTTATGGCTGTTACAAACAACTTTTGTACTAACAAATCACACGTGCATTACAATGTACTTTTAACAATAAATTAAAAAAACAAACTTTTTTAAATAGATTTTTTTTGTTAAAACATTTATCAGGAAGATATAATGTTTAATGGAAGATTTTTTAAACTACTTGTTAAAAATATTCAAATGGCTGTTTGAATATCTTTTTTCTTTATGCAGGTATAAAATATTTAACAAATATTATTAAAGTTTCTTTCTTCTTAAATTCTAGGACATTTATATAAACTCAAAATATTATCTATAAAATATAAGAACATTCAAAATAATAAAATAATTTTTTTATAAATAAATATACAGGAATTATTAACTGTTTAATTTTGGGGGTATGTTCATAAGTTATGTATTTTTACTTTCGTAGTGGCTATGTATAAGTCCAACGTACACTCAGCTATATGTACGTCCTATATTTTTGTTGGCTGAAAAAGTCATCCCATTATTCGGACGTAACCCAGGTAGCAAAATAACATGACATTCAGGCCTATTCACACGTACCATAGATATTGAGATTTGTGGCAATATTGACGAAAATTGCAAGGTCATGTATTAAAACTGCATGGGATTGTAATTTTTGTCAATATTGAATAGATTTCAATGGTACATGTGAATAGGCCTGATTCACGTGAAAGCCACGTTAATATGTGACATGTGATGTTAAGATTGTAGTCTCATTTAACAAGAATGTAGCATGGTGGGGATGTCCTAAGTCCGCCCCTAATAACATCACACAATGACATCCCGAAAATAACGTGTTTGTGACATCATAAATCCACATTCCTGTTATATCTAATATCTTATGGATGCCGTTACTGTTACTTTAATATTTAAATAATATTCTAGGATATTAGCTTTTTCTAAATTAAAACCATTAAAAACGCTATAACCCTATAAAAAAATCGGATTTAAAATCAATCAGTAATTGAAACAATCACAGATTGAAACAGATAGATTCTAAATACGAAATTGCAGATTAAGCGAAGAATATATTCCTTTAATCCGTGTCCGTGGTCTTGAGAAGCCCGGCTTGGCTAATTATCCGGAAGGGAAAGGCCAAAAATAAAGAGAGAGAGAAGCCCGGCAGAGCCCCCTATCCATTGGAAATCGTATAATGTGTATACAATTTCCTTATAATAATTTACTCTATCAACATCATCTTATATCGATTTTTTTGCTTCGAACGTCGGTGAGAAGCAAAATAACATGACATTCACGTGAAAGCCACGTTAATATGTGACTTGCGATATATTCACAGCGTTGTTAATTATTTGTTATTAAATAACATGTTTGTCACGTCACACGTGTTACGTTGCAAATGTGATGTTAAATAGATGTTATTTTTCAATATTATGTGATGTTATGATTTAGTTTAAAAATACACCCAAAAGTGATGTTATTTTCTTGTAACATAACATCCCTCGCTACCTGGGAACTTATTACGTCGGACCGTCGCACTAGGACGTGTATTTATTTTAAAATAAATATGGTATGTTTTGTGTGTTATTTGTGAATATATATTTATTATTACCCTTTTTACAGCACTATAAGCGCTTTCAAGTTTTCGTGGTCAAAAATTTCTCAGACAGATTTTTTTTACCTCTTTTTTAAACGGTAAAAACTTCAAAAAAGCAATAAAACTAATTTGTTTACTAATCCAAATCAACGAGCGGTTCAAAAAAAATCTTCTGATTGTCAGATCCATACTATGTTAATTGTTTATAAACTATAGTTTTTAGTTATTACTATTAAGTTTAAATTATAACTTTCTTTTGAAATATAACTATTTTTGTAATTTACTGTAATGGGGTTTACCCGGGTAAACCCCATTACCTTATTACGTCCGTCTATTAAATAAACAAACAAAACTCTTTCGACCAATCAGAGGCTACACTTTGTGTGAGAGTGTACGACTGTATGAGTGCAGCTACAAAGAAAACACCTATGCAAATTTTATTTCGAAATATATACACGCCCAACGTATACCATATGTATAAGTTACATCCGACTAATAAGGCGACTTGTTCAGCTAATAAAAATATAGGACGTACACATAGTGTGTACGTCGACCGTATACATAGCCACTACGTTTTACCTAATACATTTTTAGTTAAATAAGTACTACTTTCCTTCTCCACTATTTAACTTTTTATTAAAGCACATAAGCACATAATTTTTAAATGACCCCCAAAACTTTCGCAATTAAAAGCAATTGCTACTAATATTTTTAAGGATATTGCTAAAAAATACAAATCTATTATACAATCTATTATATCTACAATATTATACTCTACAAGTTTTTTTTTTTAATTAAAATTACGTTTATTTCGCATTTAAAATGTATTGAATTAAACAATTTAAAATAAATTTAAATCGCTTATATGGCTGTTAATACATTTTAAACACTTTGTAGCAATTTCTGGTGATATGCTATAAAATAGGCGATATTTTTGGTTAAAGGTTAAGCAGTATTATAAGTAGAGTGTTGGGGTAAATTTCCCATAAGGAAATCTTACCCCGAGTTACCCTAGAAATATTTTAAAAATACCTATATTATTAAATACTAATATTTTATCGTATTTAATAATTAATTAAAGTTATTATCATCTACAACAATTTTGATACTTTTTATTAAATAATTAAAACTTTCTGCTGGGTAAAATTATTTTATCTATTATAGAATATTTTCAGTTTTATACAATAAATTATTCTACAACTCTTGGCAAAACATGCGATTTAAAATAGTATACTCGAGTATATATAGTATAGTATAATATAGGCGTAGGTTACATTTATCAAAGAAAGCAAGTTTCAATTTTGCTCGCCTTGAATATGTAACCAATTATAATTGGTTACATATTCAATAATTATAAGGAATATTTTCTTTTTTTTTCAAAATATTTAATTTAATAAAGCAGTATTATTGAATAATTATAATTCTTAATTATAATTATTGTAATCTGTAGCTCTTTAGAAATTCAACTATAGTTTTAACTACTTATAGTTAAATTTTATTGTTTTATACTAAGTATAATTTTTGGTTATTTATCTTATTTTCTAAACATCGAAAAGGTTTTGCAACAAAATTTTAACTGTAAATGTTTCTTTCGAGAAATAAGACTAAAATACCACATTTTCTATATTTTTTAAACGCTTTAATTCAAAAACCTCCTTCAAGTTTTCCGAAAAATAAGTTTGTGTTTATTATATTATTTATTTATAATTAAAGAGAGCCATGAAGAGCCTTAAAAAATATATTAGCTGTTCTGGAGAGTTCCTATCTTCAAACTTCACTCATTTGCCTTCCCTATAAAAAATGTCATATTGAAAGGCATTAAAACACATAGAGACGATTCCAAATACGTATCAAAAAGTAATTTTTAATACGTTTTTGGAATCGTATGAATGTGTTTTAATACGTTTTAATACGAGATTTCTTATAGGGTTAATTATATTTCCACAGAAAACTAGTTCCTTATTCTATTTCCCAATTTTCTTACATTATTCACAGAATAATTTGAGTTTATACTTACTATAGGCTTGATCTATAAACTTTAAATTTGCTTACTACTTACAATTTGAAGTAGGTATAGCTATTATAGCGTTTAAAAGGGCTATGGGAAAAAATAGCACTGGTCAAAATAGCGTGTCCCAAAATAGCGCGTACGTAAGAGCGCTAGGACAAAACAGCGCTGGTCAAATAAGCACTAGGACAAAACAGCGCTGGTTAAATGAGCGCTCAGATAAAATAGCGTGTCCCAAAATAGCGCTGGTCAAATGAGCGCTAGGACAAAATAGCGCATCATAAAATAAAGCTTGGATAAAATATATCAAATAATTTAATTGACAAAAAAAACAATAAAAATAAAAAAAAACAAAATACGTTAACGCAAACCAAAGTTTCCCATAAAAAAAAAAAACATCAAACCAGCAAAAAACCAAAGAAACCATCGTAAACGTAAACCAACGCCCCCTACTAAAAAAAACACCCAGCAGGCGCAAAACCAACGTTAACGTAAACCAACGATTCCTATTAAAAAAAAAAACACCAAACCAGCAAAAAACCAAACCATCCAACGTTAACGTAACTAAGTTTACCATAAAAAAAAAACACCAAACCAGAAAAAAACTAAACCAACCAGCTTTAACGTAAACCAACGCCCCCAACTAATTTTTGTGGGCCCGATGCGCACCGTAACCCTAAATTCATTCAGAAAGCGCTCTTTTGAAACCCGCTATTTTGTCCAAGCTCTCTATTTTGTGACGCGCTATTTTGTCCAAGCGCTCTATTGGGTCGCGCTATTTCGTCCATGCGCTCTTTTGGGTCGCGCTATATTGTCCAAGCGCTCTTTTGGGTCGCGCTGTTTTGTCCAGCGCTCATTTGACCAGCGCTCTTTTGGAGCGGAGCGGTTTAAAAGTTATAGTAAACTTGGTATTTTTAGTTCTGTTCCTGAAAAGAAATGGCATAACTATGTGCCAAATCAGTATTAATACTATTTATTTTACACAAAATAAATAAGTAGGTATGTATATCTGTTACATTTATTTTCGATGTATTTGGTATCATATATTATTTATTATATTTACAATATTTTTATCATTAAAAACCAAATATTTTTAAATATTTGAAATTTCTCTATTTGAAAAATAGAATATTTAATATTAGGCGTAAATTAAACATAATATTCTTTAAATTTGAGCGTGAATCTTTTTTCTCAGACCTCGACAGGCGATTGTGCTGGCGTCTCTGGCGTTGACAATCTAACTTGGTTGCTTTCTGACTGAACCACACCGTTGGCTTGTGATAACATTTGAGTATCCCTCCATGGAGTAGTCAAAATTTGCAAGCGCTAAAAACAATTAAATATTAAAAAAATATATATATTTGAGCAAATGCAATTGCAATTTCTATGTCAATGTTTGGACTTTTTTCCAAACCGCACCGGACTATTTTTTTCTGAATATATACCTAGCGAATAGCAAAACCCTCGCTGGGATTGTAAAAGTTAGCAAGATTTTTTTTAAAGCCGTCGCGACGAAAAATACCGACGCGTCGGTATTTTTCGAGCTTCGGTCATTTTGGGGTATTTCATGATATTATACCCCAATTTTGACTTATAAATCGATTTTTTTCGGATCTATTCGATTTATATCGTTATAATTCTTTGTAGAAATTTCGTTAATGTACAAATAAACCCATAAAATGCAACTTTGAGATCAATTGTTCGAACAATTGCATTTTTTTTTCAATTTTTTCACTAGTTTCGAAGATATTCAAAAATTTTTGCTACTTCTTCTGACAAAAATATAGTAAAATGTAGAAGAAGTAATTTATAAAATACGAACACCAAACTTAACTTAAAGTTTGCTCTTTTGCTGGAAAAAAAAATTTGTACGAGATTTTTCAAAAAATTATTTTTTTCACTCTACACCAAAGGTGGTAGCTGGGTAAGCACGGATTCCTGCCCCCAGAGATACCAAGCTCATATATATTTATTTCAAAATGATTCATTAACCACAGCCCGAGATATGATTTTTAAAATAAATAATGTACTGTAATGTAATAAACATTTATAGTACCCTTTGTAAAAAAATAAGCTCGATATCTCTGGGGGCAGGAATCCGTGCTTATCCAGCTACCACCTTTGGTGTAGAGTGTGAAAAAATGATTTTTTTGAAAAATCTCGTACAAATTTTTTTTTCCATCAAATGAGCAAACTTCAAGTTTAGTTTAGTATTCGTATTTTATAAATTACTTCTTCTGGTACATTTTACTATATTTTTGCTAGAAGTAGCAAGAAATTTTGAATATTTTCGAAACTATAGTGAAAAATTGATAAAAAATGCCATTTTTTGAACATTTGGTCTCAAAATTGCGTTTTGGGATATAGGTTGACACAAAATGGGTTTATTTGTACATTAACGAAATTTCTACAAAGAATCATGACGATCAGAGCCCGGATTTTTCTTTTTTATTGTTTTATTTATCAAAAATTTCCAGGTGTTAAAAAATTAAATTTTTTAGGAGGTTAAAAAAATAGTCTAAAAACTAAAATTTCACCGTGCCAGGGCTAAAAATTAGGCACTAAAACATTAAAAATCTAAATTTAAAGAATGTAAGGTTATTGTACATTAAAAACTAAAAAAAAAACTTTATATACAGGTAGTTCCAAAAAGTTAAGGTCTCCTAACAATGCACCGTTTTTAAAGGACCTTAGTTACTAAGTTACTACTGTAGCTTTAAAAGCGATTTTTGGACCTAGTTTTTTCTTCTTTTATTGTTTAATTTTAAATCCTTGAAACGTGAAATCTCAGCTTTAAATTATTATTTTTTTTTTAAATCAGTTAGTCCTACTGTATTACAACAGGAGTTCCCTTTTTAAGTATTTTTACCTGAGAAATCACATTCTAAAATTTAATTCTAAAAAAAATTACACAAAAAAATCCTTCCGTTTCGCACGCTCCTGTTTAACCCTACTGAAAATCTTTAGTAGAATCGAGTAGAACTGAGTTAAGTTTTTACTGGGTTTTACTCGGTTTTAATCGATTTTACTAGGGCTTTAAAATTCCTTATAAAAAATATACTCGAGTGAACTAGAAAACTGATTTACTCGGTTTGCAAGTGAGAGGCCCGTTGTAAGCACGCACGCCTTATAATGGTTTTGAGGGAAAGAAGAGAGCGCGAATGACTCCTCCCCCTTTCGTCGGAGACTTTGTTTCATGCGGAGAACTATTATAGTATAATGTATAATGCATGTGAAAACATTATACCTTTTCGAGATTTTTACTGGTGTGAGCTACGTTTTAAAAAAAACGGTAAAAATGTTTCACTAAACGACCAGAGACCAGTAAAATTTTATACTCGGTTTTGGTCGGTATACTGCCCTACTACGCTAGAAAGCAGTAACTTCATTTGTCGCATAGCAACGTTTTCAAGTCAACTCTGATGTAATATTTTGAAAACGCTGCTATGCAACAAATGGAGTTACTGCTTTCTAGCGTAGTAGTAGTAGTAGTAGTATAATACTAGTGAAATCCGAGTTTTTTTTAGACATTTTCAGTAGGTAAGATAAGATGGAAATAACATACAATGATAGGATTTATTATCCTTAGATCACATGCAAAACCTAGTTACTATATATATATGTATGTTAAAGGGTTCCTGAGTTATTAAATAAAAACCGCATTTTTGAAGTCCGTTTCAAAGCTTCGTAGGTCCCGTTTTTAGAATCACTCCTCAAAAGGAAGTGCGTTATTTATTTATATTTATTTAATTTGGACTTTTACATATACAAAAGTCCAAAAAGTGATTCTGAAATAGTGAATGTAAAAAAATAAAAAAGTATGGTTCCGCCCGGGATCGAACCGGGGACCTTCTGCGTGTAAAGCAGACGTGATAACCGCTACACTACGGAACCAATTGAGGGAACTTAAATTAACTTACATGGAGTTGAAACAAATCTATTTTTAAGTTATTATTAAGTTGCTGCGCCTTCGCCAAAATTGATAAAATAAAAATTTGCAATTCTGGAGAAGGCGCAACTAATATACAGGGTTATTCTTTTAAATCACACCCCCATAACTTTTGAACTTTAAATTTAGAATATGCATATCACAAAACAAAAACTATCAAATTATGTCATATTTTTTTATTTTTTATTCCGTGGGGGACAACAGTGTTTTGATTATACATTCTATCTAAACGTATTTATGTTTTGTAAATAAACACAAAATATTGCTTTTTTTCAGTATGATAGTCACATTTAGCGCAAGAATAATGCGATGTTGTCGGGTTTACGATATCAAATAATTCCTTAGTTTTTATTTTTTTTTCATTTTGTTCTTTATCAACATATAACACAGTTTTTTATCATTTCTTTTCATCATTTTGCACTTTTTTAAACAAAAACATATTTTTCTTATTTAGCCCAAAACTCCTATTTAAAACGATACCCTTCTTTGAGCGGGGCCTATTTGGATTTGGGTTTGTATTTTTTTTTCACAATTTTAATTGAATAATAAATAATAAAATAAACAATAAATTATACAGGGTGTCTCAGAAGGTTTCCAAAATCTCTTAGAGGTGATCATATCTCCTCAAAATAATGCCACAAGTTCATATAAAATTTTTGGCTACGCCCCCCCTACTATGAGATATTTGACCCCCAAGATATAAAAATTATTTTTTTTTGGATATTTTTTTTACTTTTTATTATTTTTTAACAATTTTTTTACGGTTATAACAAAAATTAATGCGCACCCTATAAAAAACTTCAGATCAAACGAATAAAAAATAAAATATTTTTAACCCGTTTGAATTAGTTTGAATTATTTCTATTTGCAGAAAATTATTAATATTAATCCGTTTTAATCCGTTTCAATTATTTAACCTCTTTTAATTTGCATTTGCTATTTAAATTTAATTCGTTTTAATTTGCATATGCGGAATATCATGTTTTAATTCGTTTCTTTTTGCAAATGCGTGACATATTTTAATTCGTTTCTATTCGCATATGCGGACCATCATTTTTAATTAGTAACTTTTTGCAAATGCGTAACATGTTTTAATTCGTTTCTATTCGCATATGCGGAATATTATTTTCAGTTGGATTCTATTTGCAAATGCGTATCCGATTTAATTCGTTTCTGTTTGCATATGCGGAATATAAATTTTAATAAGATATTATTTGCAAATGCGTATCATGTTTTAATTCATGCCTATTTGCATATGCAGAATATCATTTTCAATTAGCAACTATTTGCAAATGCGTATCTGATTTAATTCGTTTGAACCTGTTTGAATCCTTTTTTCGAATTGAAAAGTCATCTTCAGTTAGCATTTGCAAATTGATTCGGATTCAAACAGATTAAAAATAAAATATTTTTAATCCGTTTTTATTCGAAAATGCGTATTAAAATTTTGAATTGCTTCTCACCGATGTTTGCATATAAGCTTATCTAGATGATGTATGTAAAGTAAATTACCGAAAGGAAATTGTATACACATAGGATGCTTTGCCGGCTTCTTTAGACCACGGAATCGTCAACTTTTTATGTTATACCTACATATAGCATAAAAGTCTCAAAATATGCTAAGATCTTCCAATTTTACATATCTAACTGTTTGAACCTGTTTGAATCCGTTTTTTTTGCGAATTGATTCGGTTTCAAACAGATTAAATATAAAATATTTTTAATCCGTTTTAATTCGCAAATGCGATTCCAAAAACCGATTCAAACAAATTCAAACAGTTATATTTTATTTTCTGTTTGAATCCGAAATTTTTTATATGGATGCATCGAATGGTTTTAACAGAAGTTTCGAAAGTTATCAGAAAAGTCAGGGGCGGACTTCCGTTTTGGTTCCAAACCCCTAAGTTTTTTATGGTTGGAAATTCTTGACTTTTGATTACTTTTTTTACATTCTGTGAGCAATTTTAATCAAAGAAGTAACTAAAAGTCTAAAATATGAAACCCTAAAATACTTAGTGGTTTGGAACCAAAACGGAAGTCCGCCTCTGACTTTTCTGGGTATGTATTCTCGGGCTCGAGAGAACGCATTCCCGGGAGAAAGGTAGTGTGGGTTGCATATTCTTTCTCTCGAAACTCAAAACTACTTATTCTTGAACTTCATTTCGCACGAAAATTGAGGAACTTTACTTCTTTTACTCGGGATCGTGAGAAGCGGTCGTTCACTGAAATTTTTACATATAAGTTAGTCGCGCGCATTCGAACATAACCCTATTTTTGCTTTGGTTTTGTATTGTTAATTTGAATACCGTTTTGTTTTATAATAGTTAATCGTAATTAATAAAAGATTTTTTATATTTATAAATTATTATACATATTATGATAATAATAATAATATAATGATGGATGATTTGGAAATTGTGGGGGCTGTTGCCCTTTTGGGAGATCTGCAAGATGCGGAAGACCAAATGGTGAACGAAGAACGGGAAGTTTTGGCTAGGACCGACCCTTTCCAACTTCCCAACAAAAAATTTATAAAGGTATTTCGGGTTTCAAAAGAGCTGGCCCAGGAAATTATAAGACTGGTAAAAAAGGAAATTAATGACAGCTTGTCACAAGCTGCTTGTACACGCAAACTCGTGTCGCATAATCTGATTGGTTAAAATCCGCTAAAATACTTGGCAACACTGCAGCCGGCTGCAGAGATCCCATCACGCTCCCTGCTCTTCAAGAATAGCATTTTTTAACTTTGGGGAACTTTGATATGATGTGATCAGTTCCCTTCCTACGAAAATTGTTCACGTTCTCTCGAGCCCAAGAATAGATACCCTGATAACATTCGAAACATGGCAAGTGTGCAAAAAAAAACTTTTTGATAATATTATTTTTTTGTATTTTGAATGCTGTCCCAGGACCAGTTTTTTTTTACTCCGGTGAGTAAAATAAACATACTAAAATTGTTTATTTATTTTTTATAAGCGAGTGCCCTTTTAAGGGTTAAGGTTGCTGAAAGTGAATCTTTGCCCAATTTTATATGAAGTTGTGGCATTATTTTGACGAGATCTGATTACCTTTAAAAGATTTTGGAATCATTCTGGGACACCCTGCATAAATATATTAATGTTGGACATTTTTAGAATGGGAAGTTATTTACAATAATAGATTCATAAATTTTTTCGTCTCAATACAAAACAAAAGGTTTTTTTTCTAGGGGCTAAAAATATTTAAAAAAAACACCCTTTGAGGTACCTTGGACATTGGTCAAAATATATGTTCAGAATTCCCCAATAAGTATATTTTAAAGTTTCATAATTGAAGCGTCAAGTGGATGAAGGTGTTTTGTAATATTTTTTTAAACATTTGAAATTTTCAATGAATTTAGAAGGTATGAGACCCTTTTACAATAATGAAGTAATATCAACATTTAAATAAATGTTACATATTATGTGTTAAACACCTTCATCTACTTGACGCTTCAATTAATAATAATAATAAATAATAATAAGTCTTTTTTGCATAACTGCAAACCTGACGAAGATATTCGCGAAAAACGACATATTTGCCGACTAATTGCAAAATAAAAAAATAAGCTCGCGTCGCACACATGGGGACTTTTCACCCAATGTTTATAATGACAAGGCGAAGACGTACACAAAAATTTAGCCAGATAGAAATTTTTCCGCAACTAGTGATTTTTTAAATCTAATATGACTGGAGTCCCTGATAACACACTTCATCCTAAGAAGGTTTTTTAATCGTTCCCTTGAAAAGGTTCTTAGCATAATGCTGTAAACATGCTAAGCATGTTCTTAAAAGGTGCAGTGCTGTAGAAGCATAAGTGCTTCTACTCTAAACATTCTTAGCATGATATGAGTGTTTTGCTAAGGATATTCCCAATACATATTCTTAAAGTATTCAAATGGGAATGTTTTCAGAATAGTAATATGGCGTCTATATTATTTTAATTTTATTAGGTTAGAATTACAAATTTTTTAAAATTGTTGTCAATAACATAAGTCTTACCCTAGTAGTAGTAGAAATGGATGTATCGAGATGTATTTTTAGACATAACGTGATTATTATATAGTTTTAGACAAAAAATTAAAATATTTATTTTTTGAAATGATAGTTATTTGCTATTTTTTTCTCTAAACATTGGATTTTTGTGTGGAGCATGATTTTTATGTCTGGTAGAAAGTTTGCTTTCACAGTAACACTGCATATCGCATATGAATCTTACCTGATGGATGCTGTATCTAAAGATTTTTATATACTTTAATTATTAGGTTTATCTCAAAGACGTAGGATCGAGTATTATAAAAGATAATTAAAAGAAACTGAGAAACTTAATGCAGAATTCTGAAACGCCTACCTACTTTGTCTGCGCATGCGCATTATTCAATATTATTACTTAAATGCCTTCTTTTCACACGTATATGCGTGCGGAAAGATACGTCTTTCACGCACGCTCGTAGGAAAAAAGTTTTTTCATGATTTTTTTGTATTTTTATTTCATAATAAAATTCGGTCGTAGTTAAAATATTTTTTTTGCATCATTTTTTTTTAATTACCTTAATAAATGATCCTGGTGTCATCAAAATTTTGACTATAGCCACTCCGGGTATCATTATAACCGAAGAACCGGCTATAGCCCAGCCTAAAGCATTTGCCCAGTCTGGATACTCGTAACTTTCATATTTTAGCGGTTCGTATCCCATCAGGCCGTAAACAATTATAAACAGTAAAAATAAGGGGGCTGCGAATTTCCAACAAAATCTCCAGTACAGTCCTGGCGCAAATCCTATCATATCCTCGATATCGTCGCAAAACCTTTGCGTGCCTAAAATAGAATTGCGTTAAAATTTACGAAATGTACAAAAATCGCTGAAAATTAATATATCAAATTTTTGACTAATAATATTTGTATTACCTATACAGGGTGTATTTGAAATAGCGTAGGAAATTTTAACAGGTGATTCTACATGATAAAATATGACAAAAAGTTCCTATAAACATATGTGTAAAAATGCGTCATAAGGGAGCTACGCCCCTTTGAAATTGGCTAAAAAAATCGGTTTTTATTTAATAACTCAGGAACCCTTTGAGATATGTTAACGAGGTTTTGAACGTGAATTAATCCTAATAAGGCCCATCTTTGTATGTCATTTTCCCGTACTTATTTAAACCAGGGGTGTGCGAAATGGGGGGTCCTTATCAGTTTTTTGTCCCAAACTTTTTTCTGTGTAACTTTTTTGCAATTTTATTTTTGAAATATGATTCCTCAGGTCAAAATACATAAAAAGGTACTCTTGTTGTAATACTGTAGGATTAACCGTTTTCGAGAAAAGTTAATTTGAAGGTGAAATTTCACGGTTCGAGGACGAAAAATAAAATACTAAAATGTCGAAAACCAAAATTTTAATGATGCAATGTTATTCTAAATCAAAAACTAAGAAAAAAAGTTTCCATAAATGTAGGTCAAAAAAACGCTTTTAAAGCTACCATAGGATTGATTTTTGAAAGTACCTGTATATAAGGTTTTTTTCTTAGTTTTTAATGTACATTCGCCCTGCATCATTAAAATTTTGGTTTTCAACATTTTAGTATTTAATTTTTCGTCCTCGAACCGTAAAATTTCACCTTCAAATGAACTTTTCTCGAAAACGGTTAATCCTACAGTATTACAACAAAAGTACCTTTTTTATGTATTTTGACCTGAGGAATCATATTTCAAAAATAAAATTGCAAAAAAGTTACACAGAAAAAAGTTTGGGACAAAAAACTGATAAGCCCCCCCCCCCCGTTTCCAAACCCCTGGTTGAAATAAGTACATGAAAATAACACACACAAACGGGCCTGGATAGGATTAGTTGATGTGCAAAACCTCGTTGATATATCTCAAATGGTTCCTGAGTTATTAAATAAAAACCGATTGTTTTAGCCACTTTCAAAGAGGCGCAGCTCCCTTACGACGCATTTTTAGACATATGTTTATATGAACTTTTTGTCATATTTTATGGTGTAGAATCACCTGTTAAAATTTCCTACGCTATTTCAAATACACCCTGTATAGGTAATACAAATATTATTAGTCAAAAATTTGATATATTAATTTTCAGCGATTTTTGTACATTTCATAAAAAGTCCAAGAATTTTAGTTTTTCGAAATTTTTATGCTATATACAGTACGCTACATCCTAGTTTATATACAGTGCGGAGCAAAATTTAGTGATCCACTTCATTTGTTTTGCATGATATAACCTTATGCAATTTTAACACCGTGATAAAATATTGTAGAAAATTTAAAGTTTAAATCTTAAACTAATATAACTGCAGATTACGACCAGGGACAGGTAATATCAGCTGGTTCCCCCTAAGTACACTATTTATATTTGAGATAGGAAACTTTCGTTTTGGATTTAAAAATGTTATTGAAAATATTCAAGCCTTGATTCAATTTTTTTTTCAACTCCTTTAATGAGTTTAGTATTAATAATACTAAACATTTATGAGATATTTACTTAATACCGTATAGTATGATAGCTATTATAAGAGAAAGCTTATTATAATAATATACTTAAACAAATTTTGACACAAAATTATTTATGTCAAAATTATATCTATCTGCTTTTTAAAATAATATTTTACTTAATTACTAAATATTAAAAATGGCTGATGCTGCAGCAACAGATAAGAAAAAGAAAAAGAAGGAATATGTTCCAGATCTGTTGGAAAAGAATATGGGAGTATTCAAATGTTGGCAATTTTGGATGGTATTTTTAATATTTTTTTCTAAACCTTCAGGTACAATGCACACTTTAGGATTCGTTTTTCTGAACTTTAAAGCTAAGATGACATGTGTAGGACAGCCAGAATGGAAAAATTGTAGTACAAAATGCAAAAGTGACGATTATATATATGACTTATCAAAGTACAAACGAACAATGGGAACTGAATGGGATTTTGGCTGCACCCAATGGTATATAACGGTATTACAATTAATGGTATTCCTCGGACTTTCAATCGGAGCTATAGTTATTGGATTGTTGTCCGATAGATTTGGTAGGAAGTATGTGTTTTGCACAAGCATTCTGATACAAACCGTAGCCGGTATTGGATCTGGATATGTAAAAACTTATGGTGGCCATGTTGCTTTAAGATTCGTTGCTAGCTTAGGAGTTGGTGGCAATATGACCACAAGCTTTGTTTTGCTAATGGAACTTATTGGAAGAAAATATCGATCGCCTATAGGAATTTTGTATCATTTACCTGCAAATTTTGGACAACTAATGATGGTAGGATTTGGATACTGGTTTCGAGATTGGAGAAAAGTGCAACTTTGGTCCTCTTATACCACAGTGCCATTGATATTATATTATGTTCTTATACCCGAATCTCCCAGATGGTTGTTAACACACGGGAAATTTGATAAAGCTGTTAAAGTAATGAAACAGGCTTGTAAATGCAATAAATTACCAATAGATAATGTTGAGGCCGATGCAAAGACTTTTATGGATAATTTACCAAAAGGGAGCGAAACCAAAGGAAATATATTAGTCCTTCTTAAAACTAAAAGAATAGCAGTTTATACCCTGTGCATTTTTTATATTTGGTTTCTATCGGGATTCTGTTTATTTGGCATTGTACATTTGATGAATTATATTGAGGGTGACACATTTATACACCACACTGTAAGTGCATGTCTTAGACTTGTTGCAACATTTATGATAACAGGCATCCAAAGATTGATTGGAACTAAATATACAACAATTTTTGTATGTATACTGGGAGCAGTTTGTCTGTTCGCAATGGCTGCTTTGCCAACTACAAATTCGCCCGCTTTAATTGGGTAAAAACATGTTTAGCAGCAATGGGGCTTTTTGCATTTTCAGGTACATTTTGTACCTGCTATATGCTAGCAGGAGAAATATTTCCCACATTTTTGAGGAACACTGCAGTTGGATTGTGCTTAGTGATGTCTAGGATTGGAGGAGCTATAGCAACGCCTCTTCAAGAATTAAGAGTTTTTTATCCTTGGCTACCTCCTACTGTTTATGCAACCATTTCGTTAATTGGAGCAATAACTACAATTTTTTTGCCTGATGCCAGAGATTGCCCTTTACCAACTACCATAGAAGAATCTGAAAATTTGAAAAATTATAAAAAAGAACATCCAGATGAGTAGAAAAATGTATTATATGTTTTTCGATTTGGAGTGGTGGTATCTGAGTCGAGAAGACTTCAAATAAAAATTCCACCGTAACCAAGTGCTACGGAGGGCCCCCTGGGTTAGTAGGCATGGCTACTAACTACCTAAAAAAGGGTGAAAGATGCAAAAGGAGCCGGAACTACCCACTTTGGTGGGTCTCCCCGGCAATAATGCAATTCGCTAAATAAAAAAAAGCATATAGCGTGTTCTTATAGGCCCATAAGAGGTTATTATTTTTTTTTCTTTTGGGTTGGCAACAGTATGCTGTCGACAAATTAATGGCGTCTTCCGTGCAAATGTGAACATCGCTTTTAAGTTTAGTTTGCTACGAAATTGTGTTTTAAGCAGGCGCGTAGATATGGGGGGGTATATACCTCCCCCAAGAATCTTTGTTATATTTTTTGTAATTTTAAATAAAAAATAAAAATAACAGCTGGTGTTTCTTTTGTTTGGGTAGGGGCGCCAAATTTTTTAGAAACGCTCAGGGAGAAAGCTTTTTTTGTCGGAGGGTGATTTTCTGTTTTCTGTTTTGGAAGGGCGCCGAGGGGAGCGCTAAATTTTGTAGAAATGCTCAGGGACAAAGCTTTTTTTTTCGGAGGGTAATTTTTGTCTTGGTAGGGGCGCCAAATTTTGAAATTTTGTAGAAGCGCTCAGGGACAAAGGGACAAAGCTTTTTTGTCGGAGGGTATTTTTTGTTTTGGTAGGGGCGCCAAGGGGTGGGCGCCAAAATTTTTAGAAACTCTCAGGGACAGTTTTTTTTCGTTAGGGGCGCCAAATTTAATAAAAATTCTACCCCCCCCCCCCCAAGAAGAATCAAATCAACGCGCCTGGTAATTTTCGCGTGTTAAAATTATGTCTTGGTTACTTGCAGTGAAAAAGAGAGTGCTCATTATAAAATAATATATTATATCAAAATATCGTTTCTTTGAATTTCAAAAATAGCGAAAATTGTAATGCCAACCCAAAACAAAAATCCCTAAATCAGTCATCAATTTGAATATAAGTTTTTTTTAATTTAGAGCAAAATAGAAAAAACTGTATAAAGCACTCGTTTCGTAACACGTTTTTAGCGCACTAGTCCAAACTTGTAGGTACTCGTGCGCTAAAAACGGGTGTTGTGAAACTAGTATTATTAATATTATTTAATATACATATAATTTTCTGCACTTTAAGAATTTTAATAGTATATTAAAGTAATAGTTTCATAACATACTTTTTTAGCGCACGAGTACAAGTTTAGAAAACGAGCCGCTTGCGAACACTTTTTTAGAGCACTAGTACGCTCTAAAAAAGTGTTATGAAACGAGTGCTTTATACAAATTTTTCCATTCTGCTCTAAAATTTAAAAACAACAAATTAGTCGTCAAATGTTTCGATTTAGTGACCTTTATAAAAATGTCCCTCATAATTCAGAAAAATCATTCCGTGTTTATTTTCAACGTTGATGAGTCATAACTGAGTTTACGCCGACTACTGGTGATCAGTCACGCCGACCAAGTTTGATCAGCGGCGGTGGCGTCCCAAAATCGGTAGGAGGCGGCGCCGCACACTTCTAACATGCAGATAGATAAGAATTCAATTTCTCAATCCGTATATACGGATTGATAAGAATTAAATACTGCTGCCAACAAAATAATACTTTCCCCTATTATATAGACCTAGGTTCATTAAAATCAAAAACGAAAAAAAAATTCAAAAATAATTTTTTTCAAAAAAATTTTTTTTTAAGTTTCTTTTTTCGTAAAACGAAAAATAAATTGAAAAAAAAATATTTCTAAAAAAAATGGTTTTTACCCCATTTTACCCCCTTCCCCAATCCGATTTTTACCAAAAACAATCCCAGCCTAGAACTTTGGATAATCAACCTATGGTCCAAATTTGAAGTCGTTAGCACGACGCTTTCTTAACTTATTGTGGTCACAAATATTCCGGACAGACCACAGACAGATTTTTTTTGCGGAAATCATATTTTTTAGATACGTCGAGAAACATAAACAAAAACAATTAAAATTTTTGAAATTTTCTTAAAAAGTCCAAACGCAAGACTTTCCTCGGGGAAATTAAAATATATCTGCAATGGAGGAAAGGTTTTCTTTCAATTACTGATTGATTTTGTATCCGAATTTTTTTATAGGGTTAATTTCAACCTGGAATTTCTTACCGTATATCCAGGAAACTGCAATAGCTTCAAATAAAACAGCAAATAGCATAGAATAACCAGCTGCATATCTATCCAGGAGATGGAAGAAATAAAAGCCACCTTGTGAACACGATGCTAATCCTACTAGAAAATATAAGCTAAATAGCGCAGCTACAAATAATTCTCTGTGTCGCCCTATTCTGGGAAATTCGTCGCTTAGAGCTGTTATTATGGCTTCCGATCCACCAAACTAAAAAAAATCAAATTATCAAAAAAACAAGCCTTGAGGATATGTAATGCTACGCATTCCATTATTCACAGTAAATGATATATTGCATTTTCCCAAATACCTAAAAAAATCAAAAATCAGTCATGGCGTTGAACATATCGAGAGCCATGACGGCCTTGGTTCATGATCGTTTTGCTTTGATTCAAGATATCCTTTTCTGTTCTGTGAATTATTATTAAAATCCTTACCGAACTATCTAAGCCCAAGGTTAGTAGCATCATAAAAAATATTAATGCCCAAAATATGCTTCCAGGCATTGTTGCTATGGCAGCAGGGTATACTACAAAAACCAGGCCCGGTCCTTCCGTGGCCACTTCTTGTATAGGCCGCCCTGCTGCATGTGCCATGTATCCCAAAACTGAAAATATCACAAAGCCTGCGACAAAGCTAGTAGCACAATTTATCACACTTGTCAAAATTGCATCCCTAAAAAAAATAAAAATAAAATGTTTTATGCTTTTTATGAAATACCGGGTGTCCCAAATTTTACTTCCCGGCCAATATCTCCGTTGTTTTAACAGATATAAACTTAATTAAAAAAAAATAAATTAAATGGGATCCCACACCAAAACATACCCCTTATTAACTCACCCCCTTGGAACCACCCCAAACTTTTTTTTTCAAGTAGAACCCACATAGTTCTTTAGTGATTTTGAATCTCGGTTTGGACTTCTTTCAAAAAAGTCAAAAAAAAATCAATTTTATTTTCAAAAGAACAAACGAAACATTAAAAAAATATTTAAAAAATAGAACAAAATACCCCCTATGACACCCCTACCCCCACCCGTAGTTTTATCAAAAACAATCCCATCCGAGAACTTTGGATAAGGAATCAATATTCCTTTTTTTTTACTAACGGAAAGGAAAATTATTAATATTATTATTTATTTATTTATTCACTGCAGCAATAATACAGATCCATTGAGAGCCCCAAATAAGCTATTGCTTGTGGCTGGGGCTCTCCATTAATTTTGAAATGAAAAAAATATAAAATTGACTTCTTTTGTGCCAGAATTTTCATACCCTTAAGTCGCAGCCATCAATTTTGTTGGAAGTAATTAACATGCATTCTTCATAATTTATTTTTCAGTTTTATAGGCCATGGTATTATTTAATTGTTCGATTTGGGAACGTTCAAGTATTAGTAACGCAAATTTTGATAATTTTTGAAGTAATTGAAACAGTCTTCTCACAATTTTTGCTACACTTTCGTGCAACTTAGAAATTTCTACTTTTAAGTAGTGCTTAAACGCAGCGACAATTTTTATTTCTAAACTAATTTTAAATCTTAAACTTCAGTTATTTTTCATAAAAAGAGAATTTAGATATCGCAGTGAAAATTCCGGATTAGAGGGATTTAGTACTTAGTTGCTTACTTATAGACGTTGTTATGATATTTATTGTAAGAAGCATAAGCCAGCAAAACTCCAAATCCGGGGCCCAGTGAAAAGAAAACTTGAGTCGCCGCGTCTACCCAAACCTGAAATAAAAATACGATTAAATTATTTTACACAGTGACAGAAAAAGGTACACCCGATTTTTACTAAAAATTATCTCATTCGAGAACCTTAAATAAGAAAATTATGTCTATAGCTCCAATCTTTCTGGAGTTATCGTAGTTACAATTTTTTTCCCGACAGTCTGAGACAGAGATCAACTTTTTGCACATAAAACGCCGAGAAACGTAAAACAAAACAATTTTTCAAAATATCTTTACATTACATAACATCTTATGGAAAATTGGGCTAAATCTAAGGCCAAAATAAAAAAATAGTCTGAAAACAGTATACTCTAAAAAATGTTTCCGGTACGGATAACTGGTAATATAATTACCGGTTTTCGGTAACAGAATTAAAAAAAAAATTATAAACATTAAAATTTTAAAGTAAAATTTTATTTTTACTTCAACTGTGGACTTAAAAATTGAAAATTTTGCCCAATTTGATACCGTTATTTTAAAATAATATAATAATATTATTATAATATTTTAAAACAATTGTAATTTTACAACTTGATTAAAAATATTTATTTTAAAACTTTAATAATACGTTGCGATCCTAAAACATAAATTAAAAAAAATAAAGTAAGTAATAACCTAATTTTAAGTTAAAACTTTAAATTACGTTGTCGTCGTAAATTTAACTTACATTTCCTATAAAGGCAAGATTTCTAAAAATTTTGAATAATCTTCGAAATCTTGAAGATTTTCGAGATTTTTCCAAGAATTTTGTGATTTTTTAAAGACTTCCCAAATATTATACACGGACTTCAAATAGTGGTTCACCCCAAATTCTCCTTGGTTTCAAATTCTCTTAATAGTATATTAAAGTACTAGTTTCATAACATACGTTTTTAGTCCGCTAAAAAGGTGTTATGAAACGAGTGATTTATACAATTTTTTCTATTTTGCTCTAAAATTTTAAAAAACTTACATTTAAATTTACGACTGATTTAGGGATTTTTATTTCTGGTGGGCATTACAGTTTTCGCCATGTTTAAAATTCTAAGAAAAAATGTTATTTTGATATATTTTATAGTCATGTCTTCTCTTTTTCACTGCAAGTAACCAAGCTACAATTTTAACAGGGTAAAATTAACCTAAACACAAAATTTTGTAGAAAATTAAACTTTAAAGCGACTTTGACATTTGCACGGAAAACGTCAAAGGATAGTCTTTTGTCTGTTGCCAACTCAAAAGAAAAAAAAGTAGAGACCTCTTATGGGCCTAAAAGAACACGCAAAATGCGTGTGATTATGAGCTTATAAAAGTCGCAAAATAGAAAAAATAAGTAAAATAAGCCCTATATAAAAAAGGAAAATAGATTTATGTAGGTATATCTGTTTTTACATCGGCACTTAGTGCTACTAAGAGTGCCGATGTATTGAAATCTTCGCCGAAAATTCAAAATCTTTGACCACGTTTTTTTCACAGTTTTCGACGTTTTAGACCATTCGAAATCAGTAAAAAAAATGTTTGCGTTCGTCTGTCTGTCTGTCTGTCTGGGTGTAAACTCTCTAACTCCATTTTTACATGAGATATCGACTTGCGGTTTTTTGCATATTGTTTCTTATCGTATTCCGAAGATCTGATTAGATTTTTGGGGTAAACGATTGGGGGTAAGGGGGTAAAAATAGGGTAAAACTCCTATTTTTAGCGTTTTTTGTTTATAATTAAGGCAATTATTATTGTATTTGGTTAATTTAGCACTTATATAAAAGATAATTTTAAATTGGTCAAAAAATGTTATAAACAACGTTTTCCTAAAACGCATTGTTTTCGAGATATTGGCGTTTAAAGCAGTAAAAGGTTTTTTTAGCATATCTCACATATTTACCCGATTTCAAAAAATTATATTTTAAATAAAAGCTCTTTTTAAGCCCTATAAACAATGTTATATACAGTTTTTTGCTAGAATATAATTTTTTAAAGATACAGAATTTAAAATCAAACTAAACACCTAGTTTGAAATTTTCAAACTAAGTGGCTCTAGTGTACAATAGTGCCGATGTTTTGACAGGGTGCTTGCAACGTTTCATCTAGTTCTATCTTGCTTACCTCCGGATTTCTTATGGCACTAAAATTAGGATTTAAGTAGTACTTTATTCCTTGCGCTGATCCCGGCAGAGTTATCCCCCGCACTAGTAAAATCAGTAATACGGCATAGGGAAATAAGGCCGTGAACCACACTACCTTTCCCGATGTGGAGATTCCCTTCCACAGTGAAAAATAGCAAATTACATATACAGCTAAGAGGCACAATGCCATATCCCATTTTATGGCACCCAGGTCGTGAAGGCCGGTGCTTTGATGCAGTTCCAATATTGCTCGACTGAAAAAAGAAAAAAAAACTGCTACACTGTAAAAAATAAATATGTAATTACACATGATGCACGTAAATGTGCACGTAAATGTGAGTCAATTAAATTTACTAGATTTTACATGTATTTTTACAATTTTACATGTAATTTTATATGCAAATTACTTGTAAAATTACATGTAAAATCTAGTAAATGTTCAATTCAATGTAAAATAAATTAGTAAATTTACATGCAAAATCATAGGTAATGTGTTGCCATGCAGAGACTAGTAAAACGAGATTTTACATGTAATTTTCCGATTTTATATGAATATTACATGGAATATTTATAAAAAATTGTAAAATTACTATTTTATATGAATATTACATCTAAATTACATGCAATATTCGTATAAAATTGTAAAATTACAAGTAAAGTCTCGTAAATTTTACTTGTACCTGCATGGCAACACGATACCTATGATACTTTTCATTGTTTTTTAAGTTTCTAGGTTTCTAGGTCTAGGGTTATTAAAACAACAAAAAAAAACATGTTTTTTTTTTCGGGAAAACGAAAAAAAATGTTTTTTAACCCTATATTGTATAGTGTTACTAATCAAACATTAAAACATTTTGGCATTGACATTTTCGCATTTTGGCTTTATTTTGCAATGAAAGATTTAAAAAAAAATAATTATTTATACAGGGTGAACCGAAATAAGGTCGACTATGTTTTCTTAAGTAAAGTTGTCGCATGCCCCGTTTTTGCATCAATTATTTTTAAAATTTGTTTCATAATTCGTGCAATATAGCGTTAAAAAAATTATTTTTACCCTATTTTACCCCCTCACCCCAATTAGATTTTTACCAAAAACAATCCCCGCCTTAAACTTTGGATTACACAGGCCCACAAAAAAATAAAAGTAGTCTGTGCCATGGATAGGACCATAATATTCATATGTATTTTCGCCCGCTGAAACCAAATCTGAACTCAGTTTAGCCCCTACAGGTCTGGATTTTTCTCTACAACCGCACTGTCACCAAACGCAAAAACAGTGACCAACATTATTTTATTGTGTATTTCAACTTTAAATGATTAATAAGACATAAAAAATATGGTTTTTATTTTTTTATGTCTTTTTTAATATTTTCCGTTGACGAAGTTAGAGCAAAAAGGAAAAAAAAAAAAACGGAAAAAATACCAAATAATTATTTTATGGTGTATTTCAACTTTTAAATGATTAGTAAGACATATTTTCTAGAGAAACGTAACTTTTAAATTAATTTTTACTAACGCAAAACTTTCCGCTGAGAAAGCAAAATAATAATTGTCCTAAAAACAATTATGATAGAAAGACAGAAGACAAAATTGTAAAAAGTCCTACTTTTTCAAACTTTCTTAGACTAAGAATTGACTTTGTTTCTAATTTCCTCTTCTGTCCAATATGCCAGTAATAATTTCTTTCAAGAAAAAAATTATTGAAAAGAAATTAGTTCCATTGGAGTTTACATAAAATTTATTGACTATTATTTTGTTTTAAAATCTTAAAAACAAAAGAAAAATAATTTTAGACAAAATAAAAGAAAATGACATACAAACATTGTTATTTGGTGAAGCTTCATGACATTTGAAATCAGAAAACAAATGATATCTTTCGTAAAAATATATTGCTTTGGTTCTTCAAATTGTAATCACACTATCTTAATGTTACTCAAATGGTATAACAAGAAACCAAGGCGAGCTTTACTCTCTGTAAAGATTGTCTTGATGAAACAAATTGTTAGACAAAAGTTATAAAGTAAAACTTTTACTAACGAGTAAACGACTTACTTGAAATATTCGGAAGCTGCTGAAGCGAACCTTGAATCCGGCCCTGGCATTGTCTGTACTGAAACTTCAGATCTGTTCAGTTCCGGTACAGTTGTATAATTACGAACTGGGAACTCAAACTGCAAATGTCATAAGTAAACAATAATTAGTTTAAAAAAACACACAGGCTTTGCCGAACTGGACAATGTCCTGCAGATGGATAGTAAGAAAAATCTAACGCGCCCCCCACTTTCAGGCCTTATTCCTTGGAGATTTTGATTGTGAATGATATAACCAAATCTGGATGTAATGCCCTTCATTACTTTTATTTGCGGGAATATTATAGTAATAATAGTAATTATACACCAAGGGATAGAATACTTTTTTTATAGCCGAGCGTATTGTATCCCGAGATTCGTAGCATTGAGGGATATAAGAAAGCGAGGCTATAATAGTCTTCTCTACCGGTGGTTTATACAGGGTGATCATTAACTGGCATGCCAAAATTTAAGAAGTGCTTCTACATCCAAAAACATCAAAAAAATTCCTATAAAGGTTGTTCCGGAAATGAGCCCTAACTCTGGTACCCTTAAATCTAGACCAACGAGCTTTTGCATGTATACTAGTGTTAATAAGGGCAATAAGTTTATGTTAATTTATTTTTTTTGAATTTATCCAGAGGCATGCCTAGACGGACAAAATTTGTGAGGCTTAACACATTTTTGCTCCAAACTTTTTTATGTGTATTTCTTTCATTTGTTATAAAAACTATAGATTTTATGAGTAAAAATACATAAAAAATGTCATATAGTGTAACACTGTAGGAGCAATCGTTTAAAAAAAAGTGCAAGAAGAAGTAACATTTTGTGCCACCAAAAACGTTACTTTTTAAAAGGCTATTACTTCTTTAATATTAAATTTAGGTGTTTTGGTGAAGAATACTTTTTTGCTCAGTTTTAAATGAAGAATCACCCTGAAGCATTAAAATTTTATTGATGCTTTTTTTTGTTCCCCATATTTGTGGATGTAGAATCCACTGATCCTTCTACTGATCCTAAATTTTTTACTTACGGGTCGGCACATGGGTGTATTCCATGAATTATCACATGACGTCCAAGGTAGTTTTTCGGCAAAAGAAGCAAAAAAAAATCTTAAAGCCCAAGCTATTATAACATTATAGTAGAAATCAACATAAAATGCTATTAAAACTACTGCATAACCAATACCTGAAACATTGAAGATTTAATAGAATAGCCAGTCTCTATTTTAAAGTAATAAATACTAAATCACCCCCCTTATACCAATAAATCTGATATAGATCAGACGTTCATAACATTAATATTCGTTTCCAGGGTACTATAAATATTTCGAAACATAATCGAGAACTATATAGAGCGGTCCAAAAGTCACCACCCCCCCCCCTCTTAACTTTTGAACCAGTTGAGATATCGACTTCAAATTTGAAAATTTTAAATAAAACAACTTAAACTATCTTTTAGAATATATTTAATACTTTCAGCTCATAAAATGTGGGCAGGGGGGCATGGGGGCACATTTTTTTAAATGGGGGTCGTGTAATACATCATTTTAAAGCTTATAAAATTCTCCATTTAACTCCATATTTTTAAATTAAAAAAAAAATTGGGTTTAAAATGGGGTTGAAAATAAGTATTAATGTCAAAATTCCTCTAAAAAAAACAAATAATTTTAAAAAAATGCTAATTTCATCATAAAAAAATGTTAATATACTTTTAAACTAATTTTAGTTGACATAAATAAAAATTAAAAAAAAACTTAAAAAATCGAATGTTTTAGCACAAAAAATTGAAAAATCAAAACCTTAAAAAACATTTTTAAAAAATTTAAAAATGTTAGTTTAAATAGAGAATTTTATAAGCTTTAAAATGATGTATCACACGACCCCCTCTTTCCATTTAAAAAAATGTCCCCCATGCCCCCCTGCCCACATTTTAAGAGCTGAAAATATCAAATATATGCTAAAAGATAGTTTAAGTTGTCTTATTTAAGAGTTCTAAATTTGAAGTCGATATCTCAACTCGTTCAAAAGTTAAAAGGGAGGGGGGGGGTGACTTTTGGACCGCACTGTATAAACGGTCTTTCTCGTATGACATTGCAAAGTGTTTAAATGATTTACCTGATGATGCCAAGGAAATAAGAAATATAGGTTCATTTAAAAAATGGCTATTTAAAATAACGTTTGAAAAACAATTAACTTCCTATAATACTTAGCCTATATTATTAATTTCAATTTTTCTCTAGTTTATTTTTATTTTTATGTCACATTCTACGCCCATTAAAATTAAAATTTTAATTGAACTAATTCATTTTATATTTATAATTTATGTTTGTATTATGCAATTAACTAACCTGTGTATTTTTGTGTCATATCTGTATATGTTTTTCTTCTTTAGGTTAGGTGGAAGAATAGTTGATCGGGAGTATGCGATACTCTCTATCGAACTAAAACTCGCCCAGTATAATTCTATGTATTTTTTTTTTTGTTATATATAGATTTTAATTAAAGACCTTTATTGTTAATACTAGAGATCAAATGCTGTGCAGAGCCGGCCTTTGTATGAATCAAGTGAAACCCCTGCTATAGGGTGCGAGCCTCGAGGGCGTTTTTTATTAGCAAAAGTTTTTTCAGTCAGAAGTGAGGACCTTATTTTTTTTAGTCATCAAAATTTTCAGAGGGGTAAATTTAGGGGGGAACCTTTTTTTTTCTTTTTTTGGTCATCAAAATTTTTGAGGGGTGGGGATCTTATTTTTTTTTAGTCTTTTTCAGAGGGGTAAATTTGTTTTTTGAGCGAAATTTACAATTTTAAACTTCAAATATATAATTTCACTGTAAAATTTTAATTTTACAATTTATTTTCTGTTACCGATAGCCGGTAATTAAATTGCAGGTTATACGTACCGGAACAATTTTTTTCAGTGTACACATAATGTTAGAATGATCTTTTTCTACGACTGCTTTAGAATGTAAGCAAATTCACACACTTTTCAAACACAGAATGAATCCATTCTAGCTCTAGATACGGTATGAATATTCCGTGTCAAGTGTTAGAATGAGCACAAGTAGTGCCTTGTTTATGAAAGTAAAGAAAACTGTAGCAAAATTAGCAAAAAGATATATATTTTACGATGAAACATTGAATAATTTAATGCAATTTAAAGTTTTGCGTTAAAATTACATAAAGTTTATTAGTTTTTCCGACCAGTTTTTTATCAATTTAGTTCAAAAAGTCCAAACTGCTCCATCTATTGTTAAATATTTAAACCTGACAACAATCTGACATAACCTTTAATTTTTGCATTATAATTTGTAAATATGTGCTAAAATTAAATAAAAATCTTTTTTAAGTACTGATTTGATAAAATTATTAAATAACATTAATTGCTTTATTTAAAAATATGTATTTTGTTGCATTTACAATGTCGAGTCACAAAAAACATTGTTTTTAACCTTGTCCGCAGTTTAAAGCCATACAGTGTTTAATATTTGCAGTCGAATAAAAAGTATAGTCTACAACACGTAGGGAATAGTAATTCCGCGCTCGCGGGACCGTCATACTCGCCTGCCGGCTAGTATGATAAACTTTCCGCTCGCGCGGAATATTGTCTATTCCATACTAGTTATAGAATATACTATTCTAACAAACATCGTGAGATATAATACAGGGTGTATTTGAAATAGGGTAGGAAATTTTAACAGGTGATTCTACATGATAAAATATGACAAAAAGTTCCCATAAACATATGTCTAAAAATGCGTCATAAGGGAGCTACGCCTCTTTGAATTTGGCTAAAAAAATCGGTTGTTATTTAATAACTCAGGAACCCTTTGAGATATGTTAACGAGGTTTTGCACGTGAATTAATCCTAATAAGGCCCATCTTTGTATGTCATTTTCACGTACTTATTTAAACCAGGGGTGTGCGAAACGGGGGGGCCTTATCAGTTTTTTGTCCCAAACTTTTTTCTGTGTAACTTTTTTGCAATTTTGTTTTTGAAATATGATTCCTCAGGTCAAAATACATAAAAAGGTACTCTGGTTGTAATACTGTAGGATTAACCATTTTCGAGAAAAGTTCATTTGAAGGTGAAATTTCACGGTTCGAGGACAAAAAATTAAATACTAAAATTTCGAAAACCAAAATTTTTATGATGCAATGTTATTCTACATCAAAAACTAAGAAAAAAAGTTTCCATACATGTAGGTCGAAAAAACGCTTTTAAAGCTACCATAGCCCTTTAAAAATGGTGCATATTTAGGAGACCATAGCTCCATTAGGATTGATTTTTGGAAGTACCTGTATATGAGGTTTTTTTCTTAGTTTTTAATGTACATTCGCCCTGCATCATTAAAATTTTGGTTTTTAACATTTTAGTATTTAATTTTTCTTCCTCGAACCGTGGAATTTCACCTTCAAATGAACTTTTCTCGAAAACGGTTAATCCTACAGTATTAAAACAAGAATACCTTTTTTATGTATTTTGACCTGAGAAATCATATTTCAAAAATAAAATTGCAAAAAAGTTACACAGAAAAAAGTTTGGGACAAAAAACTGATAAGGCCCCCCCGTTTCGCACACCCCTGGTTTAAATAAGTACGTGAAAATGACATACAAAGATGGGCCTTATTAGGATTAATTCACGTGCAAAACCTCGTTAACATATCTCAAAGGGTTCCGGAGTTAAATAAAAACCGATTTTCTTAGCCAATTTCAAAGGGGCGTAGCTCCCTTATGACGCATTTTTAGACATATGTTTATAGGAACTTTTTGTCATATTTTATCATGTAGAATCACTTGTTAAAATTTCCTACCCTATTTCAAATACACCGTGTATAGATATGTTATTATTTTTAAGACGTTTATTAAATTTATAAAAGAAGAAATTTGCATAAAACTCCCATCGGCAATAGTATTTTACGAGCACTTAAAAATCACTTTCGGCCCGAGTTGCAAATGTAAGCATTCATTATTGTAGCTGAAAAAAAAGTCATAGTTCTTTTAGAGCTAAATGGCAAAGCCTTTAAGTGTGTACTCTTTGAAAAAGGAGTTCGTAGGTTACATAAGATACACTGATAAAAAAGATCATTTTGATTTATTTGGATATGGCCAATTAAATTATTTGGTTGCGAGTAACAAATTTTATTTGGGTCAAATAAATATTTAGTTCATGCAAATAAATATTTTAATCTCAAAATCATTTATTAATGGGAACAAAATAGTTTATTTGACAGAAATAAAATTTATTTGTCACAACCAAATAATTCAATTGGCCATATCCAACCAAATATTTAAATAAACTAAAAATAAACTGTTTTATCAGTGTATTAGACGACTTCAATATGGGCCAGAATTTTTTTTCCGCGGCCAAAATTCTGTAAATTACTATGTAGGACTTTTCGAGGTCGCTCAAACTAAATCCAATATTAAAAATTCAAAATTCAAAATGGCGTATCCAATATGGCGGAAGAAAAATTTAAATTTTAACGGATTTTGATAAAAATTGGTGTCTAGGGGTTATTGGGGCCGCTCAATCCAAATCCATCATTAGAAATTAAAAATTCAAAATGGCGGATCCAATATGGCGGAAAAAATCTAAATTTTATAAAAATTTGTGTCTAGGTATTTTTGGGGCCGCTTGGTTAGTACCTCAAAAACCCCAATATACCAATTTTCAATAAAACTTCATCCCCTGAAGGTCGGGGGTCCTTCAGGGGATGAAGATTTAGTGTTAGCTACCTCGATAACCCCTATATATTTTCACGAAAATTACCCCCCTTAGGGGGTGGATTTAGAAAATTGTATTCCATGGTTAAGTTTTAGCAACCTCAAAAACTCATATATAACAATTTTTACGAAAATAATGGAAATATTTCAAATTAATTACCCCCCGCCCTCCTGGGGTGGGCTGAGATTTTTTTCATTATCAGATTCAGTTTTAGCTACCCCAAAAAATCCTATATATCAATTCTCTATGTTCATGCTCCTATATATTAATTTTCACGAAAATATTGTAATTATTTAAAAATAATCACCCCCCCCCCCCCAACTCCCCCAGTTGGAGTTAAAAAAATTGTATTATCAAATTTAGTTTTGTCGGCCCCAAAAACCCCTATCCCAACTTTGGCGAAAATATTGAAAACATTTAAAAATATTTACCCCCCACCCCCGCGGAATTTTGTTTTTTTAGCGATAAATTATTACTTATAGAGTTTTGTTCTTACAATGTGGCATATTTTAAAATAAACGTCAAAAACTCATAGATAATGCGATACACTTGAGTTCAAAACAAATCTACATCATTGCCTAATGACCATTTTCTAAGCCTACTAGATTAAAAATAATACGTTATTTTAAGCTATGACGGCATTATAGAGGTCTTAAAGCGGTCATACATTAGGCAAGTTTCGTGCCATGCAAAAAAACATCAGCTATGGTCAGTGAAAATATTTACTGTGCATTTACATTCAAAATGTAAAATTGCAGAAGCAAATATTATTACATGGGTTATGTAATATTTCGGTACAGGGCATGGCAACAAATTAACCGTATTTGTTAATTGTAATTTTACTTAAAAATTTTTATCAGTGTATAGTCAAAACAAAAGCGCGTGGCAGTTTCCGTCGAGTCGCGACCGTATTGCCTCCTGGGGGGGGGGGAGGTAATACGAAGATCTTGGGTATTTTTTTCGGGATTGAAATGAAAAAAAGGCAAATTTATATTTTAGGATACAATACAAATATATATTTTTGTTCTATGGGGGGGGGGTAATTAGGGAACGTTCAAGTATTAAGTAACTCTCCTAGGGGGGGTGGGGGTCATTTTGGAGTGTTACGCCCATGTTAATGGTATAGGAAAATAGCGTTACAGGGTGGAGGGGGTGGGGTCCAAAATGATCAAAATTTTCGTTACGTAATACTTAAACCTTCCCTTACCCCCACTACCCCCTCCCCATGTACGCCCTTGAGCGAATGTGTAACACCCTGTATAAACAGAAACTTTTTCTGCCGTAAGTTCACACATATTTTCACGGCCTTTTAACTCTAAATCGAGGACATGTAAGGGTAAATTCACCCCTAATCCGATGTCCATTCTTAAAACCACTTTACAGCTCTAATTTTTTTATTATTTGACTTTACTATTTTATTTTTATTACACTTTTTATTTATTTTAGGATTGCAAGCTTTGAACATTGAGATAGGGGGGGGCAAGGAGGGTTTTTTAAACATAATACGGGGTTTTGTGGTACATCATTTTAAAGCTTATTCTCTATTTAGCAAGTATTTTTTATTTAAAAAAATGTGTTTAAAAAATGTGAATTTTTGTCAAAATATGTTAAAAAAATGTAAAATATATACAAAAAAAAAATGGGTTATGTTATTTACATGTTCCATGTTTTAAGTTAATATCTTAGGCAGTTCAAAATATAAAGGGATTGTATGTACATATGTATTGGATATTAAAATTGGCATTTGCTCGAATGCCAAACCTCATATAAAGTAAAACATTAATTAATGAAATGTTTTAAAATTTGACCTCTCCCTAGACTTCCACAAAGAATCCATAATATGAGCATATTATGCCACACCATTAGAAAAAATAAACCACTCAAAACACAGTTTACTTTTAAATCTTAATACGTTAAGCCACGGTATGATAAAATTTTCGCGACCCTCGGGCTCACAATTTTTTTATTGCATAAATCTATTCATAAAAACACTGCTATACATATACATATACATTTTGAGTGACACGCATGTCTCTCGCGAGCCAGGCGGTCTGATAATTACAATATAATATATCTAACATTAGCTATAACAAAAATTTTTTTGGAACCCTACAGAATCTACAGGTTTAAAAAAAAAAAAAATTTTGTTTGAACTAAAAAGGCTTTTCAAAAACTTTTGAAAATTTTCAAATGGGAAAGCATACCAAAAATCTTTATATCAGTGATAGCGCCTTCGCCATTTTTGTAAATGTCAAGAATTATTTATTAAACACAACTGCGCATATATATCTTCCACCAAACACTTCTGCGGATGGTACATGTGTATATGTTTGCCAAAATACTTTTGTGCATTCGTATGTATTATTAAACAAATCTGCGCATAAATATGTTCCACCAAACACTTCTACGCATGGTATATTTGTATATGTTGGCCAGAACACTTTTGTGCATTCGTATGTATTATTAAACCCTTCTGCGCATAAATATGTTTCACCAAACACATTTGCGCATGGTACATTTGTATATATTTGCCAAAATACTTTTGTACAATTCGTATGTATTATTAAACACATCTGCGTATATGTAGAATTTTTTTGTTATCATATTCACTCAAAAACCTCAATATACCAATTTTCAGGAAAACTACCCCCGTCCCATTAGGGGGGGGAAATTAAAAAAAATATCAGATTCATATTTGTCGACCCCAAAAACCCCTATATACCAATTCTGAAGAAATTTTAATAATATTGAAAAATATTTACCCCCTCACCCCCTCGAGGGTGGAATTAGAAAAGTTTTTTTATCAGATTCAATTTCAGCAACCTCAAAAACTCATATATAGCAATTTTCAAATTTTTATAAAAAAAATGTATTTTTCCCCATTTGTCCCCCTTGCCGCACCCCAATGTTTACCAAAAACAATCCCGAGCGAGAACTTTTGGTAACATACCTGTATTCCAAATTTCAAGTCTCTAGCTTAAAACGTTCTTAAGTTATCGTGCCCACATGATTTCCCGGACAGACCAATCGACCGACCGACCGTTCGACAATCTTTTTTTTTGCTCTAAATTGATTTCTATCGACATAAAACGCAAAAATACACAAAAAAAAATTGAAAATTTTCGCACGAATACAAGACTTTCCGAAATTTTGAAAATTTTCAAAATGGGAAAGCAAAATACCTGCAACTTCATCGATCATCCATCCCAACTCCCAAAAGGCAAACTTTAAAGAACATTTAGGATGATAACTGTGATGCCTTAAATAAAAACATTTAATTTTGCATTGCAATGTACAGTGACGCACCCAGAATTTCTTGGGGGGGGGGCTGCTGAGCCAGGGACGGCCACAGTATTTTTTTATGGTCTATTTATGGCCTATTATGCCCTATTTAGCTTTTAAACAGTAAAGGATCCAGGGTGTAGCCAGACTTTTTTGCAGTTTTGGTAAGCAAGTTTAGCGCCGCAGTCAATTTAAGTTAGAATTTTCAAGGTCACGCACTTTCACGTCGAAATTTGAAAAACAATTTATTAAAAAAAAACTTTAAATAGACCGAGGAAATAAGAAAATCATAAATTTTCGCATTTCCCAGACACATCAGAACTTGCAGACATGTAAATAATTTTATAAAATATATTAATTAAAATTGTAATTACAATATTAATATTACATTATTGCTTAAAAAGTTTAGCGAAGCAGGCAATTTTTTTACAGTTCACAGTTTTACAGGATAAGCAATTTCCAAGAAAAAAAGCAAACTATTTTATAAAATTGCAAATGAGTAGAGAAAACCTCCTAAATTATAACTTATGTTGTTTAGCGCCGCAGGCAAAATTTTTTAGAAATCTTAATTTGACATGTAAATAATTTTACAAAATCTATTAATTAAAATTGTAGTATCACATTATTGCTTATCAAGAAAATTTTAAGATTTTATAGTTTTTCCGGATAAGCAAATTATTTTAAGAAACTTCGAATGGGTAGGTAAAAACCTCTTAAAATACAACTGATCATGTTTAAAACCGCAGTCAAAAATCTTTAGAAATATTGATGCTTCACATTTTCCAGTTGGATGGATCATATTATTTTATAAAATCTATTAACAAAAACCGAGTTATTAGCGCCGCAGGCGAAATTTATTGAATAGCTAAAATGCAAAATAGGTAAAAAGTCATTTTAAAAACATTAATTAATTAATGGGGGGGGGCTGCCGCCCGCCAGCCCCCCCCTGCTCATCCATTTACGGGCCTAGTTATCATGTGTGTGCCTTCGCCAAAATTGCAAATACTTAATTAACACTTTCGCTGCCGACGCACAGTGGTATAGAATGTAGCGGTCTCGTTTAAAATTAATTTTCCGCTTTATTAGTAGAGATAGAGAAGTGAATTTAATTTTGTTTTGTAGAGGAATGTTTAAGCTTTAAAACGATGTTATTTTATTTATATTTAATTCTACATTGAATATGAGTGGGTTTCGCGTGTTAATAGAGATCGGATCGAGGTTTTCATTTACCGCGGGCTCGCAAAAATTTGAGTTTTAAATTCTTATTTTTAAAGTAAATAAACACTTTAAACTAACTGGAATTTTATGTCGACAATGTGAGTTACTTAAAAGTTTCAAGTTAGGACACGAAAAAAACAACAAAGAAATGAAAAAATTAAAAATTAAATATATCTTTTTTTTGAAAAAAAATAAATATTTTTTAAAACAAAAAACAAATCAAATAAAATCTCGAAAATTGTTTATTTCCTGTTTTGAGTGATAACGGTATGGACATGACAGACCCATTAGTGGATTATAGTTTCAAACGCTTATTACTTTGAAAACTAAATTTTTAAAAAGGTAATTTTTGTTTTTAAGTTAAAGTTAATTAAATTATACTTAGTCTAATCATATTAGGATTTTGTTATGGAAAAATTACGACTTTACAAAAAACATTCTATACCCTTTTCACGCTAGCGCTTTCTTAACTTAGAGCGCGCATAAAATTGTTTAAACATGGTTATTTAAAAAATGCAATGAATTTTGCAAAAAACACGATCGGATTTCTTAGATATACTCTTAATTTCATATTTACATGACGATGTGTGGTTTAAAAACAAAATATCTTTCACTTCTGATTTTTTTATAACTTTTTGCAAAATTATTTTTAATGATGTAGCTTTGCTGAAAATGCATGAATTTTAAAAGTACCTTGTACAATATTTGTTTTAACCCTACTTAAAATCATGCAGTAAAAACAGAGTTATTAACCCTCGAACTAAGAAAATTAACGTTGTTAATAAATTCAAATATCGAAAGTTATAAGAAAATCAGAAGTTACAAATAACTTTTTTTTACCCATGTAAATTTGCAATTAATGGTATGTCTAAGAAATGGCAAATAATCATGTTTAAACAATTTCATGCGCACCGTAAATTAACAAAGCGCTAGCGCGAAAATGGTTAAAATTTAAAAAAAAGTTATACAATGTTTTTTGTAGAGAATTTTATGCTCGACAAATTTTATAATAGGCTCTTTTTGTATAACTACAAATCTTACGGAGATATTTCCGAAAAACCGCGTGTGTCGAGTAATTGCTAAATAAAAAATTAAGCTCGCGTCGCACACATGGGATCTTTTTACCGAATGTTTACAATGATCAAGCGAAGGCGTAAACAAAAATTTAGACAAGTCGGAGTATTTCCCTAACTACTGGTTTTTTAAATCTAATATGACTGGATCCAGTAACTGGGACATATATAATTTTTAAGTGGCGCTATAACTTTTTCGTTTCAAAATGGATTTTTTTCAAATTTTGTATAATTGGCTATTTTAATAAAAGTATTTGTTTTACAGTAAGTAATTCTATTCTTTAATTTTTGAGATTTTGAATTCAAGATAAATGCATATTTTTAAATAACAGTAATATTTCCTGATAAAATGAACTTAATCAAAGTTTTTCTTTGAATATTTTTATTTTTTTTAATGTTTAACCCCACATAACTTTTTATTTTTTGGAGGGATTTTTTTAAAATTTTAAAAGGCCAAACCAAACCAAGATTAATTTTTCCTAAACATTTTTTGGATTGAATTTTCCTCGAATTTTTTCGTGCGGACAAGATACCATGACATACGGATAGAGAGACGGACGGAGACACAAGTGAAATTTAATATAGATAACGTAAATTGGTACCAAAATTTTTTATTTAGGATTTTTTTTTTTTTATTTTCGGGATCCGAAGTTAACGTATAATACTCCTCCGTTATGAATCTGCGAGAAGTATAATAACGTTATTATACTTCTCGCAGATTCATAACACTCTGAGCCAACTAGTGATAATTTGAAAATTCAGCCAAAAAGACACGGTTTAGTTATAAATTGATGTGTTATATATATTTTCTTTAGTGTTCACATCAAAAATCTCCAGATTATATTATTATATTTTCGCTTTCTCATAAAATATAGTCGTGAACAACGGGAGAAAAATGGGCTGTTGGATCTGGAAGTAAAGACGCACTTACAATGCACTCTGGCCTCTCGTTTCCGCACCCGTTTCCGCAGATTAGCGGCTAGAGTGGATAATTGACTGAGAAAATTCCCGTCCATCTTTTATTTTTATTTCGTGGAATCCGCTTTTATGAACCTGTAGCTCCAGAATCACAATCGTTCTGATTTAGAAATTCCATATAAGTGACTGTCATAAGGGTGGTATCATTTTATATTGCTATACAGGGTGATGGAAAAATAGGGTAAATACAGAAGAAAAGATCCAAGATATGTACTCCAGAGGTCAGGTAGTTTTACCTAAAAGTAATTCAGGGAGTTTTGATTTTGGGTTTGTTTTATAGACTATAGCAAATAAAAACAAAACAATTTTGTGAACTCGATTTGGAACTGTTATTTTTTGACGTAATTTTCACGAAAACCGGATTTTTTTAAATATCGATGCAACCTAGGACAAAAAACGTTCTATATGAAAATAAAGAGGATCAAGTCCAAGTCCAAACATTATTTGTCGTATGTATTTTTTTTCGACTTATAACTAATTCAGTGCACCGTCTTAAACGTTACACTACAGTGTGAAAATTAAAAAAAAAATCTATCTGGCGGTTTCTTTTAAATTTTTGTAAAATTACAAACTTTAAAATAATTTACTCATTTTGTCGCCTTCCTTACAAAGGGGCTCATCTCAAAATGTATTGATGCAAAATACTGACGTCTATTTGACATGAACATGTCACTTTATGTATAAGTGTCATTTTGAGATAAGCCCCTTTGTAAGGAAGGCTACGATTTGTGCCCCATTATTTCGAGATTTAGTAAACCGATTTTTGATTGAAAATCACCATTTTAAAATGACATGTAACATGTCCTATTTTCTTAGATCCTTAACAATGCCGACATAGATTTTTCCAATTTATACGAAAAACGCAAAGAAAATGACCTTTCCACGTCTACTGATGCACACAGGTAAAAAATACCAAAAAAAAAACGAAAATAAATCATGAAGCGTCGAATGTTGAATATTTATAAACCTTATAGTGTCCTCTAAATGATTTGAATACAATTTTTGAAAAATAAAAAAAAAAAATTAAATTTAAGTGGCACACTGCATACCGGGTGGGCCATTTAAACGGTTAAAATTCGATACCTCAGAAACCGTATAACGTAGGTTTTTGAAATTTGGTACTAAGCTTCAATATCAAAGCACATTTTTTTTCAGCCACGCCCTTAGGTGGGAGAGGGGGTAACTTTTTTAAATGGAATGGGTGTGTTTTTTATTCAGATTCAAATTCAATATAAAAAATTACATAATTGACCGAAAAACTTTTTTTTCAACCTCAAATTAGGCCCTAAAAAAATTAAGTGTAAGATATTGTATATGCAATGTGCCACTTAAATTTAATTTTTTAAGCAAGACCGCAAACATTTTCAAAAAAATGTATATACATAATTTAGAGGACACTATAAGGTTTATAAATATTCAACTTTCGTCGCTTCATGATTTTTGTTTGTTTTTTTTTTGAATTTTTTACCTGTGTGCGATAATAATAGTTTAATAATAGTTTATTCATCCAAAGATCTTACAAGACATAGGATAAGTTAGTAATGTATACTTTATATAAATATTATAATTTACAAATATAGATGTACTTATTGAAATTAAATTCTTCAAAATCTTTAACTGTATAAAAGGCTTCAGATATTAATATAAATTTAATTTAATTTAAAAACCTACGGTTTGGCAAATTTCTAATTATGGGGGGTAATTTATTATAAAGTGTAGCACCATTATAGAAGGGGCTATTTTCATATAAAGTAAGGTAGGTGCACCATGCAAGTGGTGCAAAGAAGAAAGTATTTATTAGTGTATTTTCAACCCAAGTGGCTTCTTCTTGTTCAGTTTTTTTTTTTATAAAATTTATACATTTATACATTATACATTTTGTCTTCAGTTACTTGCAAAGCATAATATGTTTGGTTTAGACCGCATTTTTCCCCTGCTATAATATAAAAAACTGCTGTTAAGAAAAGAATACTATTCGCTGTAGGCAAGATTCATTAAAACATAAAATATTGTTTTTTTTTTAAATTTTTGTTTTTAAGTATTTATTTACTCAAAAAAAAAAATAGAAAAAAAAAATAAAAAACTATTAGTTTTACCCTAATAGACAGACAGAAAGAGGGACTTCCAGACTTTTTTTTGACGGAAATCATCTTTTTTCTATATAAAACAATAATAATATATGTTTGTTACTTTAAATCCAATTTAGTTGATCTTGCGTTTTTATGAGATGATTCTTTGTTTTCCTTAATGCGAATCTGAGTACTGCTAGGTGGGATGGGGATCCAAATATACCAGCACAGTCTCTATGTTAGTATTACAACATTTTGTATACAATACACACATTGCAGTATTTAATTGCACAAGTAAAGTATTAAATACCAATGGTGGCGATATAAATAACAAATATGTATTAACAAATAACATTCAGTATTAAAAATACGACGAAATTTTCTGAGTGTATTAGTGTTGATAGTTTTCTATATATAAATGCAGTATTATATTATTATCAGTACGCTAACAATGCATTTCATTTCATATAATTTTCAAAAAGTATTATAGCAATGACGATGTACAACGTCAATAGCTTTAAACAGTCATAGAATATACATTTTTTATGTGAAAAATACTTATGTATTTGTTTAAACCATTATAATTATCGATATGTGTATTTGAAATAGGGTCCGAACTTTTAAGGGGTAATTCTACATCAGAAAATCGGGTTTTTTATTTAATAACTCAGGAACCCTTTGATATATAACAACGAGGTTTTGCACGTGAACTAACCTTAATAAGGGCCATTTTTGTATGTTATTTTCATGTACTTATTTTAACCAGGGGTGTACGAAACGGGGGGACCTCATCAGTTTTTTGTCCCAAGCTTTTTTCTGTGTAACTTTTTTGTAATTTTATCTTTGGTATATGATTCCTCAGGCCAAAATACATAAAAAAGGTACTCTTGTTGTAACACTGTAGGACTAATCGTTTTCGATAAAAATTAATTTGAAAGTAAAGTTTCACGGTACAAGGACAAAAAATTAAATACTAAATTGGTGAAAACCAAAATTTAAATGATACAGGGTAAATGTACATCAAAAACTAAGAAACAAAACCTCATATACAGGTACTTCCAAAAATCAATCCTAAGGGAGCTATGGTCTCGTAAAAATGCACCATTTTTTAAAGGGCCATAGTAGCTTTAAAAGCGATTTTTCGACATACATGTATAGAAACTTTTTTTCTTAATTTTCGATATAAAATAACCCTGCATCATTAAAATTTTGGTTTTCAACGTTTTAGTATTTAATTTTTCGTCCACCAACGGTGAAATTTCACCTTAAAATTATTTTTTCTCGAAGACTGTTAGTCCTACAGTGTTACAACGGAAGTACATGTTTTATGTATTTTGACCTAAGGAATCATATACCAAAAAAAAAAAAAAAGTTACACAGAAAAAAGTTTGGGACAAAAAATTGATAAGGCCCCCCCGTTTCGCACGCCCCTGGTTAAAATAAGTACATGCAAATAACATTCGAAGATGGACCTTATCAAGTTTAGTTCACATGCAAAACCTCGTTGCTATATCTTAAAAAGTTCCCGAGTTATTAAATAAAAACCGATTTTTTTAGCCATTTTTAAAGGGGCGTAGCTCCCTTACGACGCATTTTTGGACATATGTTTATAGGAACTTTTTTTCATATTTTCTGATGTAGAATCACCCCGGAAAATTTCGGACCTTATTTCAAAAACACCGTGTATTATAAATAATTACAAATATGGTACCTCTAATGGGTCAGGGTGACCACAGATTTTGCAAATTGAGATTCCCTGATATTTCCCTGATTAAAAAGAATTTTGATTTTAGTACAAACATTAAACTTTTCAAAACCAACATGCGCAAAAATATTATACAGGTTTTTTCGTTTTTGGGTTATGATTTTTTAATTATTTTTTTACTTTTTGTCTGTAAAATGAGTCGCTGGATTGGTAAAACTTTATGAATGAATACTTGTTTAGTAATAATTTATTATGTAGACCAGAGTACTTTCAATTTCCCTGATTTTCCCCTAATTTTTTACAGTTCAATAAATTCCCTAACTTTTCCCTGTTTTTCCAGTTTTGAAGGTAAACTAAATTGTATAAAAAAGGGAAAATATTTTTAATCTTAGTAATATTACAATTATGTAGGTATTGCAATATAGGTATTGTATCTGATACAATATATTGTTTCATAGATTACCCAAAGTGGATTACTCTAAGATTGTATTATAGGTATGAAGGAAAATGCCTAGATTAAATACTTACCCTTAAAAAGTGGACACAGTCTCCCCCAACACGTTATAGCACCTTTTCGATTAAATTGTCCTAAAGCCAGTTCCATATAAAATAGTGGAATACCTCCTATTACCAACATTATACAATAAGGAACTAAAAAAGCACCTAAAAAATAAAAATAATTTATTTAAGTTTTAATTTTATTTTAAATATGTTAGCGGCATATACGTCACATACTGTCACGGCTGCAAACAGCATTGCTGTGTCACATATGTCACATATCAGCATATGCTGTCTTCACAAGTATTAAAAACTGGAATATTATAATTTTGTCGAGCCTTTTACAAAGGTCGTGTATTTTTAGGTTTGCAATTTAAAAAGGATTTTTTTAAGTACGCTTTTGACCATGTAAAGGGCAATTAATTCTGCGAAAGATGTCTCTTAAAAGCATCATTTAACGTAGGGTCGATCCCAGTGAAAATATGTTTGTACGTATAGTAGGCAAAATCACCACATACCAGTCAAGATGCGTGTATGTATGCTTATAACTTGATTATGATCAAGTTATAACCAATGGTTATAACTTGATCATGATCATGCATAAATGCATGCATTTAACTTTAGATTATAGACAAAGAATTTATTTCACTACAGTTGGTTAAAATCTTAATTGCAGTTACAGCTTTCATAGTCAAAAACGAGCATCGTCCATTAACTTAAATCTAAGACGAGACATATGCCTTACTTTTAATTTGAACATTTTCCTGCATCAAAATTGAGAATAAAATTTTATACGTGTGTTGAGAACACCTTTTAAAATATAATTTTGTAACTACAGTGGATTTACAGTGTAAAAAAATAATTTGACTAAGAAAGAAAAGAGAAAAAAAGCACATGGGCTAAAAATAATAGTAAAAAATATGATTTTTTTTATGAGCATGTGGAAAGTGGCACTTTTCCGCAGGCATTTGCACTTGAAAAGTTGTACATTTCCGCAATAAAATGCGCATGGAAAGTAAATGCATGTGGAAAGGTGCAACTTTCCATACGAAAATAATAGTATATTACGCACCGAGTACGTGAATCTAGTTTTTAGTGCACGAGGCGTAGCCGAGTAAAAAAGCACTAGATGTGCACTGAAATGGTTTGATGCGTGCGTGTTATATTTTTCCTACGACGTATCACCTAAACATCCAAAAAACGCAAACATTATCTTAAAATTAGTTTGTCAATTTAAGGTTGTGTTTGACGTTTACTAATTTTCTGACAGCAGATATGTACTTTCCAACCGTTGTCATAGGGAACGGGTGGGAAATAGGCACTAACTACTAACTAGGTCGTAAGAAAATGTTTATTTTTTCTGTACATTTTTGAATATTTTATTGTTGTATAAATGTTTTCACATGTTTTTAGAAAAAAAAAACTTCCCGTCTTTCAGTCAACTAAAGTTGCGTGCGGAAAAGTGAAACTTTGATATACGTTCATAGTATATTACGCACCGGGTACGCGAACCTAGTTTTCAGTGCACGAGAGTGTCTATTTCAAGGTGGAGCAGAGTAAAAGAAGCATTCGAAGTGCACTGATATTATGCTTATAACTTGATTATGATCAAGTTATAACCAATGGTTATAACTTGATCATGATCATGCATAAATGCATGCATTTAACTTTAGATTATAGACAAAGAATTTATTTCACTACACTTGGTTAAATTCTTAATTGCAGTTACAGTTTTCATAGTTAAGAACAAGCATCGTCCATTAACTTAAATCTAAGACGAGACATATGCCTTACTTTTAATTTGAACATTTTCCTGCACCAAAATTGAGAATAACATTTTATACGTGTGTTGAGAACACCTTTTAAAATATAATTTTGTAACTACAGTGGATTTACAGTGTAAAAAAATAATTTGACTAAGAAAGAAAAGAGAAAAAAAGCACATGGGCTAAAAATAATAGTAAAAAATATGATTTTTTTTATGAGCATGTGGAAAGTGGCACTTTTCCGCACTTGAAAAGTTGTACATTTCCGCAATAAAATGCGCATGGAAAGTAAATGCATGTGGAAAGGTGCAACTTTCCATACGAAAATAATAGTATATTACGCAACGAGTACGTGAATCTAGTTTTTAGTGCACGAGGCGCAGCCGAGTAAAAAAGCACTAGATGTGCACTGAAATGGTTTGCGTGCGTGCGTGTTATATTTTTCCTACGACGTATCACCTAAACATCCAAAAAACGCAAACATTATCTTAAAATTAGTTTGTCAATTTAAGGTTGTGTTTGACGTTTACTAATTTTCTGACAGCAGATATGTACTTTCCAACCGTTGTCATAGGGAACGGGTGGGAAATAGGCACTAACTACTATTACTAGGTCGTAAGAAAATGTTAATTTTTTCTGTACATTTTTGAATATTTTATTGTTGTATAAATGTTTTCAAAAAACTTCCCGTCTTTCAGTCAACTAAAGTTGCGTGCGAAAAAGTGAAACTTTGATATACGTTCATAGTATATTACGCACCGGGTACGCAAACCTAGTTTTCAGTGCACGAGAGTCTGTTTCAAGGTGGAGCAGAGTAAAAAAAGCACTCGAAGTGCACTGATATAGGTTTCCGTCGAGATGCGTATATTATTTTTCCTACTACTTTACACCTAAACTTCCAAAAATCGCAAAAATTGTCTTAAAATTAATTTTATTAATTTGACGTTATGTGTTTGACGTTCGTTTGTTCTCTGACAGCAGATATGTAAAATCACAGATTGTCACTTTCCGTCTGCTGCCATGGCAACGGGTGGGAAATAAGAATTAACTACTAACTAGGGCGTAGGAATAGTTATTTATAGTACTAGTGGGTAAAGTAAGATATTGCCCATGAGAAAATTACCCATGAGTGCCATACAAGGTTTTATCCAATAAATAGCTTAGGAATTCATACTTTTATTAAAAATTTTAATGACATTTACAAGAAAATAATTTGACAAGTGACAGTTGAGTGGGTAAAATAAATAATTATCCACTCAATAAAGTAAAATCCACGCGTTATTATTGAGTTTATCTATTTAAAATAAAGCTGGTAATTGTCTTATTATCTGTATGTATTGGATAAATAGTATTACGTACCGAGTACCGACGCGAACCTAGTTTTCAGTGCACGAGTGTGCTTATTTTTTTACAAGGTGGAGTCGATTAAAAACAAAAATCACTCGAAGACTTCGAGTCGAAGTGCACGGAAATAGGTTTATGTCGAGCTTACACCTAAACATTAATTTTATTAATTTGACGTTTTGAGTTTGACGTTCACTTATTCTCTGATAGCAGATATGTAAAATCAGCTGATTGTAACTTTCCGACTGCTGTCCTGGCAACGGGCGGAAAATAAGCATTAACTACATATAAGAAATACACTATAAGAGAAAGTCAAATGATAGAGATAGAAAACTATTGTACCGCCATTAGCCGTTGTTTTTTAAAATTCACTAAATTCACGGTCAACGACAGCCGATAATACAGATAACCTACGGAAGTCGGTAATAAAGATTACTATTGCTTTCCCAAATCAATTTTGTAAAAATTGGGAAAAGCTCTGTATTTTTATTTAAAACTTTAAGTTTATACACCAAAAGATAAAACAAATTTTTAAAGTCTAACAAGTGGGTTATCTAACCCGCACATTAATTAAAAATAACAATATATGAATCGAAATTTTAATTAAATGTAAAATTTGTTAAACTTTAAAAATATGAAATTTTATCTTTTGCTAAATAAACCTATATAATTAAAAAAAAAAACACTTGGCTTTGATTTTTATATATTTTATTTTAAACGTAAATAGGAAATTAAAACAATTATGTCGTACTTTTAACAGTTAACTTTTTATTATAAATAAATATATATGAGGAGTAAACATTTGCCTTCATATATAATTGAGTGTCATACAGAATATACTGCCTAAAGGCAGAGCACATTTGCAAAGTTTTTATAATTAGTATTCCTACATTTAACAGATAAACAATATGAATCAGTTAAACCGAAAAGCTTCTCTGGCCAGGGGCTATCCCAGCCCTAAACAGCTGTTTAAGGCTAGCTCAGTCAAACTGATAAGCTCTTTTCGATAGGGGCCATCCCTGCCCTAAACATATCAGTAAAAATGGTAAGAAGCTTTTTAGGGCATTTGTCCCAGCCCTAAACAGCTCAGTCAAATCGATAAGTTTTTTTTGTGTAGGGGCTGTCCCTGCCCTAAATAGCTCAGTCAAAATAATAAGAAGCTTTTCAAGACAGGGTCAGTCCCTGCCTTTAGTCATTTTATTTAACTTGGCACTATTAATGTTTTTGACCCACACATTAAATAAGTTTGCATCACTAGGAAAACGGTGACGTTTACTTAACTGATCCTTGCAAAACGGTACAATACACATTTTGTATTACATCACAATAAAAGTTCGGTATAAAAGCACAATAAATTGCAAATCACGAGTAAAATTTCACGAGTAAAATTTCAATTGTTTTGACAGATATACTACCCCTCACCCCACTCCCACTAAACAATCAAGTTCATATACAGCTGGCGCCATCGCTCAGTCGTACCTAGAAGCCAAAACACAGGTTCGGGTCCTGGATACTTTTCACGGTCACGTATTTGACTTTCTCTTATAGTGTATTTCTTATATGATTAACTACTAACTAGGTTGTAGGAAATAGTATATAAGGCACCGATTACACGAACCTAGTCTTCATAAAAACTAAATTCAGTGCGTAATATAATATTAAAATGTTGTTTCTAGGAACGAACCCGTCTGATCTTTCTATGTCAAGTAATGGTGTTACAAATCAAATTATTAAGATAGAAGGATGGCAATTTCCATTTTAACATAGACGGCCGCATAATATCACTCTCCCGACTAATTAATAGGGGCGCCTAATTTGGGGGTGTCGGCACTTCGTCTCGATATTGATATACGCTAAGTATTATAAACAGACGATACGGTAAGCTATATCAAGAAAATTGTGTTTTAATTTAGTTTTCGTTTATTGTACTATTCACAGCTAGAATAGTATTATACGGTAGTTTTGAATTTTCCAAAAAATTTAAAAATCGCTTTAGAAAAAAATTCTTGGATACCTATAAATTTGTTTCTTAAAAAAATAATTAACTTTTTTTGTCCTTCCGTCCGTCTGTCTGTCCGTCCGTCCGATTTCCCAATTTTTGTTAACATGATAACTCAAGAACAAATAATATGATCTACTTAAAATTCTCAGGAAAAATTAAGTTCTATGGGGGGAAGATCATTAATAATGATTCATTATTGTTTTTGAAAGTAATCCCCCCAAAAACAAAAAAGTTATGGGGGGTTAAACTTTTAAGAAAATTGAAAAAAGCTGAAAGAAATTTCCGATTAACATAACTTGTTGAGGAAAAATTTAAGGATAAATTTTACCCATTTTGAAAGAACAAGAACAAGAAAGTAAAACTTTTTTTAAAAATTTGAAAAATTTTTGAATTTTTTTTTTATTTTTTGATTTTTTTAAATTTTTTTCGGTTTTTAGAAAAAATAGTTTATTTTTTCTTATTTTTTTTTCTATTTTTTTTTTTTTCGCAAAAGAAAATTAAAAAAAAATTTGAATTTTTTTGATTTTTTTTATAAAATTTATGCATTTATGCAATATACCATTTACTGTGAATAGTATATAATTGAATGCGTAGCAATACATATCTTCACGGCTTGTTTTGTATAAAAGTTTTCAGTCGCTAAAAACTAATTGAAATTAAATACTAATATACAATCCTGAAAAATTAAGGTTACATTACATTTTTGTTTAACCTCGTACTATTCTACTTAATTAAGCATTCCCTAAGTCCAGGACTTGTGTGAGCTAGTAGTAGAGGGACCGTCTTTAATTGACTTTCGAACCAATTTTTAGCTAGTGTCCGCTTCACTTACGCCTTCGCCAAATTTAAATTATTAATTAACTGAAAAAGGAAAATCGGCGCCGGCGAGAATCGAACTCACGCTATTTTGGGTAGTAAACTTCTCAAGTACGACGCGGTAGTCCACTACACCAATTCTCCCATTAAAATAAATAATAAAATTATATTAATAAAAGTTGTTTAGATTTAGACTCAAAATGAAAATGAAGTGAAGTAAATAAGGGAACGTTCATGTATTACGTAACGCTCCTAGGGGGGGGTCATTTTGGAGTGTTACGCCCATGTTAATGGTATAGGAAAATAGCGTTACAGGGGGTCCAAAATGATCAAAATTTGCGTTACGTAATACTTGAACGTTTCCTAATATGTAATATATTATATGTAATGTTTCGCATTCTATTGTATACTTTTTTGTTTAAATTATGTTTATGTTTATGTTTATTTTTAACCTCGTACTATTCTACTTAATTAAACATCCCCTAAGTCCAGGACTTGTGTGGGCTAGTAGTAGAGGGAACCACCGGCTTTAATTGACTTTCGAACCAATATATCTAGGGAGTACGCCTTCGCCAAATTTCAATTATTAATTAACTGAAAAAGGCAATCGGCACCAGTGAAGTCACGATCATTAGCTCAGTGTCAATGCTATATCGATGTCTTAGACCGCTGAGATAATCTCCCATTCATTGGTATGAATATTTCTTGTAATTACCGTAATGTTTTCTGAAAATTTGGTGTTTTTTGGTGTTATCAAACTTTGCCTTTTATTTTTATAATTTAAAAAAAAAAGTTGCACTCCTGCGATTTTTTTATCGTGTTTTTTTAATTTTTTATGGGATATTTTTTAAAAACAATAGGATTCTTCCTATCACAGAACTTTATTTTTCCTGTAAATGTCATAAACAGTCATCGGCGAATTTCCAGTGCTCGCATAGTCGCCGCGTCGATTCTATCGTTGACGCGAGGTTTTAAATATTTACATTTTTATTTTCTTCGAAAAACACCGATATATTTACATATTTATAGTTAATATGTATATTCAATATTGTTGTGTGTAACAAATTAGTCGTCAAATGTTTCGATTTAGTGACCTTTATAAAAATTTCCCTCATAATACGGCAAAATTATTCCGTAAGCCTATGTTTCTTTGTTTATTTTCAACGTTGATGAGTCATAACTGAATTTATTCCCATTAATGGTCATAAAGATTGGTAATTCCGTTCTTGAGTTATCGTGCGCACAAAAAACGTGACACACGGGCGGACGGACAGGCAGATATGTCTGTAATGTCGACATTACAATACCATATCAATGTAAAGGCCTATGCAGAAGATTGCATAAGAACGTAAAACTTAAGAATGCGGTGCCGTGATTGGCTTACAAGATACATGGCGGCACATCAAGCCAATCACGGCATCGCATTGTTATGTATTACGTTCTTATGCGAGCCTGTGAATAGGCACTTAGTCTGTACCTGTATTTAGCAGTCATAAGCGCCTTCCAGAGGCTCGCATAAGTCACCATAATAACATACGATGCTTGATTAGCTTGATTGGCTTGATGTCTGTTTGTTTGTTTGTTTGTTTAACCTCGTACTATTCTACTTAATCAAGCATCCCCTAAGTCCAGGACTTGTGTGAGCTAGTAGTAGAGGGAACCACCGGCTTATACTGACTTTCGAACCAGTTTCTAGGGAGTGTCCGTTTCACTTAGCGCCTTCGCCAAATTTCAATTATTAATTAACTGAAAAAGGCAAGTCGGCGCCAGTGAGAATCGAACTCACGATAGTAGACTTGCTATACATACGCGCTAGCCACTACGCTATGCCGTCATGTATCTTGTGCTCAGGCTTATAACCTTATTTTTATGATAATGCGTGCCTCTAGACGGCGCCTTATTGCCAAAATGTCCTAAATATTCCGCCCTATAGTTATTATTACTTACGTAATATGTATTATGCATTTTTTATTAAGAGTATTTTAAAATTTTTCGCTTGCCGCTTTAAATATGAAAGATATTTTCTCTTATCAAATTCTGAAATTCTTGGAAAAATGCGTAATTTTTACCTATCGTCACTCAAAGTACAAAAGGTCGTATGTCAAAATTTTACTTTTTTGTTCTATTAATTGTAGGAAACCTAAATGAAATGACATTAAACTTCAGACACATTGTAAATTTTAATGTCAAGTCTATTTAGAGACCCTACACGGCTAGCCTTAAACAAAGTTAAGTGGAAAGTCAGACCACCCCGGATTTTTTGCTTTTAGGTTGTTTTTGGGACATTTCCAAACAATTTTTGACAAAAATTAAAATCGCCCACGAAGCCGTTTTTAACTAAAGTAATTTTTAATTTTAAAATTGAGTATTTTTTCATCTCAGGAAACGCTGTAAGTTTTACCTCACTTATGCTTACAAATCATTTTGATTTTCACTATTTTAGCTCAGTTAACACGTTTGCTGCCGACAACCCACCAATGACTCATATTCAATGCCGAGAGTGGGTTTAAAGAGGCTCAAATTGTCCTTAATTTAGTTTTATATGGATTTCATGAACACGGCTACCTCTACGAAAAATATTGTTCCATTATAAAAGTTAGATAAAGAAGTTATCTACAAGCTGTTTTTTTAATGAACTCGCTAGTTCAAACCCTTACCGTTTTATAGCTCCAACAAAGTTGCCTATTAAGAGAGCATATTGTCAATCCTTTTTTAAACGTAGGTTTTTGTAAAAAAAACTCCAAAACCACAATTCCAACAAAAAATAGTCATTACATAAAAGATTCTTAGTTAAATTCTGCACAAAGAAACATTTTGTTTATCCTAATAGCTCTAACAGATCAGGAGATATATAGCTCCAAATGTTATTGTTTTAAATTTCTGTTACAATTTTTCCCTTCATATGCAATAAATTAGTTTTTTTTTTAATATCTTAAAATCGACTAAACTTAATAAAAAAAATCATATAAATGAAAAAATAGCAAAGAAATTTATCTAGAAAACGCTGTTTTATTTGTTTACTTAGCTCTTTTGGTTTGCCTAGTATAGCTCGTGGAGGTAAGGACATGTTTTAATAATTTTGTAAATATATAATTTTTTATAATATTAATATGTAGCAAAATGTTAATTATTAACGTTTTTTATTATAAAAATTTTATGGAAAACCCTCAATATTTCACATATTGTGGGTTGGATGTAGCCTAAGTAGTCAAGGATTATAAGGGAATAATTACGGGAATTTAATCCATAGAGATTAGTAGAAAAATACCCCCGCTTAGTACAATTGGGCCCTGTTATTCAAAAATCAACCAACCCATAAAAAAACAAGATAATGTCGTACACTTATCTAGAAATATCCATACTACATTCCTGCATCCAACCCACAATATGTGAAATATTGTGGGTTGGTTCTATTTTGCATAACAGCCCAATAAGGGGTTTACATAATTTTTTTATTATAAACAACGTTAATAATTAACATTTTGCTACATATTAATATTATAAAAAATTATATATTTACAAAATTATTAAAATATTTCACGAGCTATACTTTGCTAACCAATAGAGCTAAGTTAACAAATAAAACAGCGTTTTCTAGATAACTTTCTTTGATATTTTTTTAGTTATGTGATTTTTTTTATGTTGCTTACTCGGTTTTAAGATATTTAAAAAAAGTAATATATTGCATATGAATCGAAAAATTGTAACATGAAATTTAAAACGATAATATTTGGAGTCTTATTTCTCTTGATCTATTGGAGCTATTAAGATAAACAAAATGTTACTTTGTATAGAGTTTAACAAAGAATCTTTTATGTAATAACTATTTTTTTTTGTTGAAGTTGTGGTTTTGTAGTTTTTTTTACAAAAACCGAAACTATGCATGTTTAAAAAATTATTGGCAATATGCTATCTTAATAGGCCAACTTTGTTGGAGCTATAAAACGGTAAGGGTTTGAGCTAGTGAGTTTATTAAACAAACAGTTTATAGATAAATTCTTTATCTATCTTTTATAATAGAACAGTATTTTTCGTAAAGGTAATCGTGTTCATGAAATCCCTAGAAAACTAAATTTAGGTCCACACGGAAAAAAAAAATTATAGCTAGGAGCGCTATAACACACATACCAAGCAAATTATAATCGCTTATTATATAAATACAAGGCTTTCTCTTACAATTATGGCAGTCAGTGTAAAAATTTATATGAAATACTTTAATTGTTTAGTGAATAATAAAATATAACAAATAGTATGGCATTTATAGCTTAAATAGATTTAATTATTGTCCGTGCTAATAATTTTTATAATATAATAAAATTTCTGTAAATTTATAATAGTGCCTGTAATAAATATAATCGTGTCTGTAATATATATAATCGTTTCCAATTTATTTTTAACATTATTAGTTATTGTGTCCCTTATAATCTATAGCTTAAATCACTATAATTTGCCACTGTTACCAAATATCTTATAATGTATAGCGCAGAGCCCACTAATTTCTTTCCGTGCATTTGAGCCTCTTTAAACCCAATTTTCTCGGAAAGGGTTCCGGGGATGATTTTGATATTAACGGTTTTTTAATCTCCAGACAACCCTCTCTTAATCTATGAAAAGAGTTATGGCGTCAGAAAAAAAAATTCTTTTTGATTCACCCGTGTCTACAGTGAGCCCGCCAGTTGGGCTCTCGGCATTGAATATGAGTCATTAATGGACCCACCAGGTGGGTTGTCGGCAGCGAAAGTGTTAACTGAGCTAAAATAATGAAAATGAACATGATTTGTAACCATAAGAGAGGTAAAACTTACAGCGTTTCCTGAGATTATGAAAAAATACTAAATTTTTGAAATTGGAAATGACTTTAATTAAAAACGGCTTCCTGGGCGATTTCAATTTTTGTCAAAAACTGTTTGGAAATGTCCCAAAAACAAACTAAAATCAAAAAATCCGGAGTGGTCTGACTTTCCATTTAACTTTGTTTAAGGCTAGCCGTGCCTACTGTATTATGGCGTCCGCAATTTAGCACCAAAATAAAACAAAGTAAACTTTTGACATACGACCTTTTGCACTTTGAGTGACGCTATGTATTTAAAAATCTTTGAATTTGCGCTACTGTACATTTTACTTCGATCTTTCAATCTGCTATAACTAAATCAATTAAAAGGTAGAAGCTATTGTTCCAAGAGGATCAAAGAATTGTCTCGCTATCGTTCCCTTACAGGTCCCCAAAGACCAGATTTTCAGATTTAATTTTTACTATATTTCAATTTAAAATGGAATGATAACTTTTCTGGGATTATTATTGAGAAAATCTGGGCAAATGGAGAATTATTTAAAATGAAATTTTTTATTAACTTTAAGATTAAAATTTGGTTATCCATAATTGGTCATAATTATACGATTTTTTCCAGGGTTCACCAGCCAACAATATGACTTTTATTTTTGGTATCCACTATATAATAACATGTTAACAATTACACAGGCCCACAGAAAAAAAATTGTGAGTCTTGGATTCCAATATGATATTTCTATGTATTTTTTCCCGCTGAAACCGAATCCGCAACCCGTTTAACCCCTACACGTCAGGATTTTGACATAACCTTAAAAAACACTCGAAAAACTACTCCATACCACTTTCACCCTCTTCCTCCAAATTCGTAATTTCGTAACCCCATAATCCCCTAACCTCGGAATACCATTACTCCATATCCTCAAAACCCCGTAACCTCATTAAGTAGAAAAATATGGTTCGGGAAAACAGAACTGTTACGTGAAATTTTCTTGTAGAACATAGTTATGAATAAGTAACTGTATAACCCTACAATCCCATCACACCATAACCTCCTAACCCATTCGCTCCGTAAACCCATATATTATAACCTCTTAACCCCATCATCCTATTCTGTGGAGAAGTCCAGTTCTCGAAATCATAAGAGTTTTGTGAGTGAAGTCATGAATCAAGGTCTACTTCATTATTTTTTTAACACCTCTCAGACGTCTGATACCTCAGTATGCTTGTTATCCAGTATCTTTTTTCAATATTTATGAAATTGAATTTTTTCGTGGTATTTACGCAATTGTTTAACGAAAGACCATTCCTACCACTACTACTACTTTTCACGATTGTGAAAAGTTCTATGATTTTTTGCGGAATTTGAAATCCTGCTACCTCCGAGAACTTTGGAGACTAATAAGAAAAAATCAACAATAAAAAACTTACTCCACATTTCTGAGGTTTGGGGTTATAATTTCGGTAACCGGACTTCTCCACAGAATAGGATAACGGGATTAAGGGGATATAGTATATGGGATTACGAAGTGAAGTTATTTTGAGGTTATGGTGTTAGGGGATTTTGGGGTTATAGAGTTACTTACCTATGACTATGTTCTACAAAAAAAACTGAAGAATTTGTTCTGTTTTCCCAAACTAGATTTTTCTACTTTATTAGGTTAGGGGGTTTTAAGGTTATGCGGCTATGGTATTATGAGGTTAGGGGATTATGGGGTTTTAGGGTTATAGAATTAGCAATTTAGGGACAGGGGGCTGACAGTGGTATGGTATAGATGATTTTAGCGGTTTCAGTAGTTTTTCGGGTGTTTTTTTGAGGTTATGTCAAAATCCTGACGTATAGGGGTTAAACGGGTTGCGGATTCAGTTTCAGCGGGAAAAAATACATAGGAATATTATATCGGAATCCAAGACTCAGATTTTTTTTTGTGGGCCTGTGTTATTAAATAAAATCAATAGGTTTTCTAATATCCATTTTTAGGACTTCGTACCTTAAAAACGAATAACTGAACCCTTATAGGATCGCTCGGTTATAGCCGTTTATCTCAGAAAGTTCCTAACAGGAACTATACAGTGCGTGTCTAAAGTCCGCCCCCGTTTAACTTTTGAACGGAAAGGGGGTCGTGTAATACATCATTTTAAAACTTATTATGGTGTTAAGGGATTTTTTTCCGGAATTTCAAATCCTGCTACCTCCGAGAACATTGGAGACTAATATGAAAAAATCAACAATAAAAAACTTACTCCACATTTCTGAGGTTTGGGGTTATAATTTCGGTAACCGGACTTCTCCACAGAATAGGATAAGGGGATTAAGGGGATATAGTATATGGGATTACGAAGTGAAGTTATTTTGAGGTTATGGTGTTAGGGGATTTTGGGGTTATAGAGTTACTTATCTATGACTATGTTCCACAAAAAAAAACTGAAGAATTTGTTCTGTTTTCGTGTAATACATCATTTTAAAACTTATCGAATTCTCTTTTTGATCATATAATTTTTAATCTTTAAAAAACAATTGAAGGTCTTGATTTTATATTTTTTCCTAAGAAATTGGACTTTAGATTTTTGTTGAAATTTTTATTTATATCATTTAAAATGAGTTTAAAATAATTAACGCTTTTATCAAACATGAAATCAATCATTAAAAAAAATTGTTTGAAAAATAAATTTTTGACAAAAAAAAAAATAGAGAAACCTATCGTATTTTTTTTTTCATTAAATATCTCAAAAATGTTTATTGGAAACGCTATGGGAGATAAAATTCTCGAGTAAACTTTTAGAAAATATATTATAACTTACATTTACATTTACATTTTTGTTTAACCTCGTACTATTCTACTTAATTAAGCATCCCTTAAGTCCAGGACTTGTGTGGGCTAGTAGTAGAGGGAACCACCGGCTTTAATTGACTTTCGAACCAATTTATAGGGAGTGTCCGCTTCACTCACGCCTTCGCCAAATTTCAATTATTAGTTAACTGAAAAAGGCAAATCGGCGCCGGTGAGAATCGACCTCACGCTATTTTGGGTAGTAAACTCGTCAAGTACGACGCGGTAGTCCACTACACCAATCCTCCCAACTATAATAGAAAAGTCCATCAAGATAGGGTAAGGGCCAAAGGGGGCAAAAATCATATTTTTATCGATAACTCGCTTACTAATTACCATATAAAAAAATAAATCAGAAGAAAGCTCAAATAACCATCTACAAAACAACAAAACAGGTATTGAATTCTCAGTGCAAAGAAGATTTTATTTTAGAATTTGGAGATTTTAATATTTATCAGGTTAAAATCTGCCCTTTACTTTTCATTGGGCAATCTAATATAGTCTATAATCTAGTATTACCTTTTAAGCACACAAACGGGGCTGTTTGTATTGCTCTGAATTATAGGGTATATTCCAGGAAATTTGATAAATCGGCCTGGGGGCCGAGCAGGAAGATGACAACCGGACATTGCTCACTTTACAAAATAGGATTTAGCTTAAACTAATTCTACAGGAACGAGGAATAGAGTTATATTAAATTGAAAGAACAAAACAGAGAAAAACAATCATGTTTTATACACTCAGAGAAAGTTATTTAAATATGTATATTCTTAAGTCAAGTACACCCATTTACCCAAGTAAAACAAATTTTTTACTCCACTTTTACACTACACTAGTAGTAGTAGTAAATTTTTGGGTTGGCCAAAGCCGGACAACTACACCATTAATGACTTTATACTTTAGTGCAAATGTAACGAAAAATTTAATATGGCGAAATTTGCTTCCTGTTCAAATTAACCCTAGCGTACCCTAGAAATATTTTCAAATAGTTTCTATTGATTGGTGCAACTTTATGTACTTATGTCAAATATACTACTTATCAAGATTTATTCCCATAATATGTCAATGTTTCTTTGAACAGGCTGGACAAGGGTCATGGTAACACTAATTACTTATTTCGTACTCTCTTTTTGGCACCCCTAAATTATCTGTGAAGTTTAAGGAATTTCTCTTTAGAAATTAGGAAATATCAATCTAAACCTCTCCGTAATTAAAACGTTTAACTCAAAAAACTGCCTATTTTTAAAAAGTAATTTTTCAAAAACTGAGGTAATTGCAGGTATTATGGCCATGTATTTATTATGGCCAATTTGCCATATTTCAAAAAGTAAAAATGAAAAAATTTTGATTACAGTATTTTAAGTTTGTGTTTCTAAAAAGATTCCTAAGGCAAGCGCTAGATCGCGCCACTATAAATGGCTTTAATTCTGTAAAGATTTTAGTGATTTTCTTTTCGTTGGTAAACGATTATATAAAAATTTTAATATTTTGAAAATTCATAACATTTGATTACGGTAAGTACTTTAAATTTTATTTATATTTTATTATAGCAAAACGTCCTATTTAACAGTAGATAGAATTTCAGTCAGTAAATGTAACTTTAACAAAAATTTAGGAAATCTTCTACATTACAATGTAGAGTAATATGGCCAGTTTGTGTGTATAGTAATATGGCCATGGCAATAAGCATGCTTCCTGCAGGAAGCTATGAGGCTCGGTGATAGATGTTACGTTTATTTACATAAATATTATGTTAGACTAACAGAAAATTACAAAGGACCATTTTTATTCAGATTGTGAATAATTTAAAAAAAAAATAGCTAGTATAAAATATTTATCAAGTATGCTTTACTTTACCTAAAGCCATTAATTGTTTTTTTTATATTTTATGAAGTGTATAGTTTTTATTTAACTTTTCATTTTTTTTTAATTTTATATAATAAAAGGCAATAAAAAAGCATATATAAATACTTAACTTGATAATATTTAGAAGAATATGATTTATTTTATATGTGGCCATATTACCAGCACCGTGTTGGTAATATGGCCAATTACATTTTTTTAAATGGCCTAAAATTTTTTATTTTTTTAAACTTTTTTCATGTTCTTCTTTAATAAAATAAGCATAAATAAGTAATCTGGGCTCTATAAGTATTATTTTGTTTTGAAGTTATCTCCTTAAATTTTTATCAGCAATTATATGTCAGCATGGGCATAATACCTGCACTTACCTAGTGTTGCCGCCTAAGGCCTATCGTCTCAGTATCGTCTCGTTATCGCTGAACAGAACGATAGCGAGAGGTGGAAAAATATCGTATCGTTGTAACGATAACGAGAGGCCTCTCGCCCGTAACGAGACCGAAGCGAGAGCGATAACTCTCGTACAGTCAGAGACAGTCGAATGTTGAAGCCACCTAAAATCAGATAAAAATATTTGACACAAACGTCATTATTTAATTTTTGAATCTAATGATTTTTAAAATGCAAATATATTCTTTAATATGCATTATGCAGCATATATTAGCCCATTATAAAAGACTTTTATCTTTTAAAATCCTATAGCAGGCAGAAATTGCTTCAAAATTATCCTGTTTTTATAGCAGATATAAAAATATGAACTCCTGGCAGTTGCACTAAGTAACTAATTAGGCTTATAGTAAGTATGGTAGTATCTGACTAATACGAGGGTTAATTTAAAAGAAGGCAAAAAGGCCAGCGCTGCTGTTAGTAGGACCTGAGTGCTAAAAATCGATTTTAATAGTCTTTATATATTTTGCTTTCCCATTTTTACTTTCTAAAGAAAGTATTGTGATAGAAAAAGAGCAAACATTTTCTCCCTTTCCCCAAACCAATTTTGCTCAAAAACGTACTTGTCGAAGATAATATAAAAAACATCTGCATACCAAATTTTAAGTCGCTAGCTCAAAGCGTTCCTAAGTTATCGTGGATACAGACAGACCGACGAACAGACAGACACAGATAACAGACAGACCGACAGACAACCAAACAGACAGACAGACCGTCAGATAGATAGACCGACAGACAGACGGATATATTTTTTTGCTTATTTTGATTTTTCTCGACGTTTCAGGAAAAAAATAAGATGATTTAGGTCAAAAAATGTATGCTTTTTTTTCTATTACAATACTTTCTTTGTGAGAAAGTAAAAATGGGAAAGCAAAATATATAAAGACTATTAAAATTGATTTTTAGCACTCAAATCCTACTAACAGCAGCTCTGGCCTTTTTGCCTTGTTTTAAATTACCCCTCGTATTAGTCAGATACTACCGTACTTACTATAAGCCTAATTAGGTACTTAGTGCAACTGCCAGGAGTTCATATTTTTATATCTGCTATAAAAATAGGACAATGTTGAAGAAATTACTGCTTGCGATACGATTTAAAAAGATAAAAGCCTTTTATAATGGTCACATATATGCAGAAAATTATCATTTTACGAAGATATATTCATTTTAGTAATTTTTGACATATTCTATTTAAATGTGACATTTGAGTCAAATTCATTTAACTAATATTAGATGGCTGAAATATTCAACTTTTACGGTGGAACGATAAGTATCGTTATCGCGAGAGGTAGGCGAGAGGTAGGCGATAACGAGAGGCCTCTCGTTATCGTTTGTGCGAGACGATAATTTTTGAAATATCGCTTCTTAGGGTATTTTTTGGGCGCCGTCATTTTTTTTTGTAGGGGCGCCACGTTTGGTAGAAACAAACCGTCAGGGACAAAGCTTTTTTTCTTGATGGCATTTTTTTGGGGGAATTTTTTTTTGTAGGCGCACAAAGCTTTATTTTAGGGTGTTTTTGCTTTTTCTAGGGGCGCCAAATTTGAGGCTTAAAAGGCCGGCCCTGGGTATTACCCCCCCATAGAAGAAAAATATCTACGCCCTTGACTTATGTTTCACTGAATTTTATTTTTCATTTATGGGATCGAAGATAGGTTGGTATCAAACAAAACGAGCAGAAATTGGTATAACAATCCTCATCAAAGCATAATTTCACATTATATTTTTATTGGGCACTTAGGATGCCTGTTTTTTACGTTATTTTTTTTATATAAATTGACCATATAAACTAAATTTTGTTTTCTTGTTTATTACTAGGGGCCCTAAACAAAACGATATTAAAATTTGGATAGAGTTTCTTGTCCCTATTTATCATAAGCAAGGGCCGGGAGTCAGGGCCGTACTCAAAAAAAAAAAAAAATAATTTTTAAATTTCTATTTTTTTGAAAATGCTCTTTTAGTTTCAGCAATCTCAAAAACTTTTAGATACTAATTTTTACTAAACCCATTATTCATCAAATTTTTTGCATTATTGCATCTGCTATTTTAAATTTTTAATTTCAACTCTTAATAAATAATCAAATCGATGCACTCCTTTGAAAGTTCGGTAAAAATTGCATTTTTTTTTCAATATTTTTAGATAATTTAATTTAAGCTTTAAACACAAGCATTTATTAAATTATCAAAAAATATCTTTAAGAATGCAATTTTTAACCGACTTTCAAAAAAGTGCATCGATTTGATTTTTTTTAACAATTGAAATTAAAAATTTTAAATAGCGGATGCAATATGGCGAAAAATTTGATGAATAATGGATTTGATAAAAATAGTATCTAGAGGTTTTTGAGAATGCTGAAACTAAAACATAGTTAATTATAACTACAGGCGGCAAAGTTTGATAATTTTTTAATATTTATAGTTAATACTTTTTTTTTAGTACGGGCCTGGATTCCAAAAAGAAAAAAAAATGGATATTGTTATGTCATTAAATTTTGAAAGTTTTTCTAGAACAGAGTGCCCCCTTATTTTTCACTGAATTTTATTTTTCATTTATTGGATCGAAGATATAGGTAGGTTTCAAACAAAACGAGCAGAAATTGATATAACAATCCTCATCAAAGCATAATTTCACCTTATATTTTTATTGGGCACTTAGGATGCCTGTTTTTACGTTATTTTTTTATATAAATTGACCATATAAACTAAACTTTGTTTTCTTGTTTATTGCTAGGGACCCTAAACAAAACGACATTAAAATTTGGATAGAGTTTCTTTTCCCTATTTATCTTAAGCAAGGGCCAGGAGTCAGGGCCTTAATAAAAAAAAAATAATTTTTAAATTTCTATTTAATGTTTAAAAATAAAGTGACTTAACTATTGGATGGCTCCTTAGTCTTAGCTAAATAGTTTTTTTAGCTGGGGTCATAGGCGTAACTAGGGGGAACTTAGGGGGGCTAAGCCCCTCCCAAATTTTATTCAGCCCCCCCCCCCAAATCAAACTATAAAAGTAAAATTATGCATATATTTTTAACATGTGGGGGGCTCAAGCCCCCCCAAAATTTGGACCTGGTTACGCCCCTGGCTGGGGCCTAGCAATAAGTTGTATTTCATAAAGACAAATAAATAAATAAAAATGAGTCAAGTCAAATTATCCATAAAAATCGAAAACCCCAATCAAGTAACAGTTATTAAAGATGTCACTTTCAGATATTCGATATTTTATGTGACCAAGTTTTTGGCAAGAGTTTTTTTTAATACAGGGTGATTCAGAAATAAGTTACAAAATTTTATGGGCGATTCTAGGTCCAAGAATATGAAAAAAAGTTCCTATAAAGGTTGCTCCGGAAATGAGTTACGACCCTCCTAATGGTAGGGGAAAGTGTTGTACCTTGGTACAATTTTCCTGATAAAATTTTATTCTCAAAAAAAAATTAAGAAAATTAAACTTTTAAAACTTCAAAGATAATTTATTTTGCTTTCTTTTAAAGTATTTACGAAAGACTAATAACTTTTTTTTTTAATTATGTTTGTATATATTCTAGAGATGTACAAATCGTGCCAAGGTACAACCATGTCTTGTACCTTAGGACAGTAGTTATTGTACCTTGGGACTCTAAAGATTTATATAAAAACAAATAAACAAGCTTAGTTAAACATATATTTTGATATCGAATTTATAATATTTATGTAAATATGTATATTATAGTCAAAATAATATCCAGTATTACATATTGTAAGATGCAAAATCTAAAGAAAAAAATAACTGGTCCATTCTGCGTCTGATCCTCCAACTACTTGGGGCTTAGGAAGTTTTCTTTTTATATCTACATAAAAAATTATGTAAATTTTGTCATCCTTGACAAATTTATTATTAAAAACTTTTTTCAGATATGTAACCTCAAAATTTCCGTCTTCTAAACACTTTTTTATTTCGGCGCACAGACTTTTACCCCTTTATTTCGACAAGTTCGAAGTCTCCTTCAATTAATGAACTGTTTTCTAGCTCTTCTTCAATCCCTATTTCTAAATTAGACTCTTCAATTATAGTTTCTAAATAGTTTTCATCCTCACTGCTATCTTGAATGTCCATCTTAAACTATTCGTCTTCGGAACTGTGATCATCAATACTTAAATTTTTAACTTTAGCTTTAGTTTTAAGTTTTTTTTCCCTTTAATGACATTTTTACCAGGTGAATTCTTCCTGTTCTATCTCTAACTTTTCAGGAGTTGATGTTAAAATTCTGGTCTTTCCTTTTTTTCCAGTTTTACTTTGAGGCATTTTTCTAAGATAATAAGAAAAAACATTAAATAATAAAGTTTTACAATCCTAGTATGCTTGTACCTTGGGACAGTCCCAAGGTACATGCAAACTGCTGTCCCGAGGTACAAATTTTACAAGTTTCGAAACATTTGTTTTTAAATTTTTTTAGGTTAGAAATTATAAGATTCACATATAACCATTAAAATCAGAAAAAAAATAATTATTTATCTCTATGATTAGATCAAATTAATGTTTTATTTTTGTTCTCTAACACACTTACCTTTATATCTGGAAAAATAACTTCTATGGTCACAATTATAGTATTACCCACCTTAACTTGTATCGCATTTGAAATCTATGTAAACTGAAGTTCTCTATTCCGTTACGCTAGTGGTAATTTTGGTAACAAAGTATTTCAGGTTTTTACTCATAGATAGCAGATATATTGAACATGTCCCGAGGTACATGCGTACCAAGGTACAACACCTTCCCCTACATTTGATAAGTAGTTTTTATTTAATATATCTGGAACCCTATGAACCACTGTAACAAATGTTTGCACAAGCATATCATTGATAAAGGTTATCATTTTACGTAATTTTTATTTGGTAATTTTAACCAGGGTCGTGCAAAATGGTGGTGGGGGGATATCACCTTTTTGCCCTAAACTTTTTTATGTGTACATTTTTTGACATTTTCTGAATAAAATAATAATCTTTGATTAAAAATACATAAAAAAGGTACTCTTTGTGTAACACCATAGGGCCAACCGTTTTCGAGAAAATTGCAATGGAGCTCTCTACAACTAGAATTATGAAACAAAAGACGTCCCCCTATCTCTATCTCATTTGTGCTACACTTTCCAGCCAACCAAATAAATACTGTATTTGTTTTTCATAAAAAAATACAGTATTTAATTGGTTGGCCGGAAAGTGTAGCACTGAGCGGCACGAACGAACATAGCTAATGTGAATCTGTAGAATAAGATAATTCTACTAAAATTTAGATGGCGCCAGTAATTTCTTTAATAAAAATAATATAGTTACACTTTTCGCCCGGCCAAGTAAATATTGTATTTGTTCAACAAAGAACAAATACAGAATTTATTTGGTTGGGTGGAAGTGGGAGTGTATGTATTTCTTCTATCCTTTTTGGGTAGAACTTTTGTCCCTGTCTAATCTAACGGGAGAAATCGCCATTAAAGGGGAAATTTTACAATCTGAGCATGAAAAATCGGAACTATAGTAATTATTTTTTACTATAGCCGAGCGCGCTCTCAACTTTACGCTTTAACCTTCGTAACGCAAGATGCGTGTAAGTGAGAGGCACAACCGTCTATAGTAATTGCGCCGGCTATAAAAAATGCACCAATAAAAATTTTAATACAACTGGGTGATTCTACATTAAAAACTATGAAAAAAAGCTTCTATACATCTAGGTTTGAAAATCAGGTTTTAGTGTACTACGGCCTCTTAAAGAATAACACTTTTTAAGCGACCGTAGCTCCCTTAAAAACGATTTGTAGATATTTGTGTATGGGTACTTTTTTATAATTTTTAATGTGGAATCGCCCTGCAGTATTGGAATTTTTATTTTTTTTAGTTTCTTTTTTTGAATGCAAAATTGCCTCTTTAATTGCAATTTTCTCGAAAACGGTTGGCCCTACGGTCAGGGCCGGACAGATCCAGACCGGGTCCCGGAGAAACTTTATTCCCGGACCCCCCATTTTTGCAAAAAAAAGTTTTCGCCTCTGAAAAAAAGCTTTACCCCTGGCAGAAAATTTTCGCCGGGCCCCCGGGAATTTTCCCCCACCTGAATCCGGCCTGCCTACAGGGCTACACAAAGAGTACTTTTTTATGTAATTTTAATTAAAGATTAATATGCTATTGAGAAAATGTCAAAAAATCTACAGAAAATAAGTTTGGGGCAAAAAAGTGACCCCTGCCCCATTTTGCACGCCCCTGTTTAAAATTACCAAATAAAAATAACATAAAATAATAACTTTATTAATGTTAAGGCATGTGCAAAACTCGTTACTGTGGTTTAAAGGTTTCCAGAGATATTAAATAAAAACTACTTTTAAGATGTACCCTTAGGAGGGTCATAGCTCCCTTAGGGCTTATTTCCGGACCAACTTTATATGAACTTTTTTTCATATTTTTGGACTTAGAATCGCCCCTTAAAATTTTGTAACTCATTTCTGAATCATGTATAGTGTATCTTCTATATCAAAGTAAATGTTATATAAAACAGTAAGTTTTAACTAATAGCAAATTTAATCATTATTTCGGGAAATCGGAAACATTTTCAAAAAAATCTAGGATTATGCAGCTTTTAGACTACTTTACACAGTGGCGGACTGACTGATTTTTTCAGGGCGGCGATTTCATGAGAGGTCCCACCGTAGGGGCCCCCTCCATATAATGCTTATTTTTAAAGAATAAGAACATTTAACAAAAAAATCATTAAAACCAGATTAGAAAATTGACTTTGAACATGTGTTTTAGTGACGCGAAGTAAAAAAACATATTACTATTTAAAAGTGCTGTTACAGTAGTAGGTACTCTACTATATAACATTTTATTCTGGGACGTAAACGTTTTGGTAAAAGTTTTGGTAATTTTTTTCCAGTTTATTTCTTACTAGATCTTGAACCCAACCCTTTTAAATAAAAGATGCCAAAATATTACTTACCCCCTCCATTTTTGTAACAGAGATAAGGAAACCTCCACACGTTGGCCAAATCAACAGCGAAACCAATAACAGAAAGCAAAAAGTCCACTTTTTTGCCCCACGTTTCTCGTTCCTCCGACGTGAGGCCGGATTCCATCATCCTAGGGGTTTTGGGCAGCTCTTTGGAGGTTTTTGTAGTCGTCATTTTGACGACGGTGTGGAGAGTCGAAAACGGCTTAAGTCGGTTTGAGCCGACGTTGTAGTATACCGAATTGGTCTATAGTGCCGTGAACACTGAAATTTTAAACGCAAGTTTTAGTATACTCTTCCCATATACCAGGTAAGTTTTATTTATGTCCACCCCCAAAATTAATATTAATATTTAGGGGTCGTCCCTAAAATACGACACGTAAATTGACCAAAATGCTTACCTACACTTCATACCCCGTTTTTCGCGTTAATTAAGGCTGTAGAGATTTTATATTTCGGCTACCCCCCTAACACCCCCCTATTGGGGGGGGGGGGTAGCTAAGATATGAAATCTCTACATCCTTTAATAACGAGAGAAACGGTGTATGAAGTGTATGAATGTTGGTCAATTTGCGTGACGTACACAGAAAAAAGGATATCTTGAATCAAAGCAAAACGATCTTGAACCAAGGCCGCCATGGCTTTCGATATGTTCAACGCCATGACTGTCTTGGATCAAGTCCGCCGTGATCTTGGCATTTGAGGTCCTAGATTTAAGGACATTTCCTTAAATCAAAGTCACTTAAACCATTTATTTAAGATCATATTATCTTAAACCAAGTATGTAATTATCTTGATTCAAGATCATATTATCTTTATCCAAGATCATATTATCTTACGTCAAGTCTTGGTTTAAGATAATATAATCTAGAATGAAGAGAATTATAATCTTGATTTAAGATTATGATTCTCTTGATTCAAGATCATATTATCTTAAACGAAGACTTGGTGTAAGATAAAGACCCCACAGTCAGGTTCCAGGGTTAATAAAATGGTAAATATTTTGAAAAAAATTCCCACACATGTATAATATTATTTCGCACGCCTATAAAATATGATACTTTCTTACTCTGTTAATCGTGTGAAATTTGGTTTCATAGGTGGTCGTAGGAAAAAGCACTTGTTTTTGAAGAAAAACTTGTTCCAACGCCATTGCAAAATGGCGCTTATAGGTATAAATTATTTAAAGCTACTTACCCGTGAATTTTTTAAGCAAATTTGAAAATCCCCATCGTTTAAGGGTAACAGATACAAATTCGTCCATTTTAAAGCAGATAAAAACAATGATACACCTTTAAAGACAACTGACGGCAAAAAAAAACAAACCTAACTTTTCTCCCGCGCATATCTTGAACTACTGCTTAAACTGTCTGCCAGCCAACAATAACATCTGGTGAGTCTACTGTATATCTACGTGGGGTGAGGCCGGCAAACACAAGGATTTTTCTACCAAGAGAATAATTAAAGGAAAACAAGGTCACAGATAATCATAAACCGAGGACACATGATCTTAAAAGAAGATTATTACCTCGATTTATCATAATATAAATCCAAGATAATTTATTATCTTCTGCCAAGATAACCTTAACCATAATCTTAAATCAAGATTATTATCATCTTCATTCAAGATTCAAGATCATATTATCTTAAACCAAGACTTGGTGTAAGATAATATGATCTTGAATCAAGATAATTACATACTTGGTTTAAGATAATATGATCTTAAATAAATGGTTTAAGTGGCTCGATTTAAAGAAATGTCCATAAATCTAGGACCTCAAATGCCAAGATCACGGCGGACTTGATCCAAGACAGTCATGGCATTGAACATATCGAAAGCCATGGCGGCCTTGGTTCAAGGTCGTTTTGCTTTGATTCAAGATATCCTTTTTTTCTGTGTAGTGTTTGAGCTTTTTTTAATTTGCAGAAAATATAATATGTTACTCAAAATAAAAATTACCCAATCAAATTAATTTTCTCCATTTATTCGCAACTTCCAATCTCGCTTCCAATTAACACAAACAATGTAAATAAATCGTTCATCAAAGGTCACTAGGATAAATAAAATCGTCTATTTTGTCAAGTGTCGGGGTACAGGGTGTTATAATTTTCAAGGACCCTTTCAAAATCCGACAACAATGCGGAAGTAGGGTCTGCGATGGACACGCGTCAACGGTTATCATGGCTGACTATTTGTTTTGCGAAATTCAAGTAGTATACTTGATCCGATCAATCTAAAAATAATTCACACCTACGTAGTTTGCATGTCATTCTCTTATGTTTTTTTTTTTATTTTAACTATCTATTCCAATATTTTGTATAAATACTAACTGTCACGCTCTTGGCGCTCATCAGTTGCGTCCATGACCAATTTTTTTCCAAAAACAAGGTCATATCAACACCACCAAAAAAAATTTAAGACATTGAATAATGAAAAAAAAAATCTAAATTTAATCTCTTAGGAGATCATCTCCTAGGCAGAAAAAATAACCATAACTTTTTGCGCTTTGGAAAGAGAGTTCATTTTTAGCTTTTAATACAAAACAAAATTACAATTTTTCTGTGTAGCTGATTTTACGTCAGAAAGTGAGAAAAAAAATTTTTATACATTTTTGTGCTCAATTGCTTCCTAAAGGAACCCTCAAAAAATGAACTGGGCACATGTGAGGTCATTGGATTAGTTTAGTCTAGTTCACTTTAGTTGAGGAGTGAACTAGACTCAACTTATCTAGTGTCTAGTGTTACCCAGATCCAGATTTCTCATTAGGTCTTACTAGGCATTTGCCTAGGGTGGCAAAGTTGATAATTTTTTTTAGTCATCAAGATTTTGTATCAACGAGTATCGTGCGAAGAAGAGTTCATGTTATGCAGGGGCCGGCCAACGAAAAAATTCTATACACAGGGTCCTAAGTCCTAAGACAGATCAATCGTTTTTTGGCGTTATTATTAAAGCTATCGGAATCATATTTATGTCAGTCAATATACGCCCAACAAGCTACAAAAGTGCCTAAACAAAAGTTTTCTACTGGATTTTATTTCTACAGTTTTTTTTTAACTATCGCTTTAAATAATATTTTTTTAAAATGATTATAATATTAAACTATTCTTTAATTTATTAACATTTGCTAAACAAATCATATTAATATTAAACATTATTATAACAATCGCCTACATACAAGAGAATCCAAATGATGTCTATCATTTAGACAAGAAGTCGGTCTTAATACATTTAAGTCAAAAATTAGATTGTTACTAAAAAAAGGATACTATTCTATCAAAGAACTTTTAGATGATCCCTTAAATTCTTATTGTTAGTTCACTTATTTTTTATTAGTTTATACTTATGTGATTCATTTTTTTTATTTATTTATGTGATTGATTTTTGTTATTTATTTTAATAACCATTTCTTTATATATGTGATTATGTATTTTATTTATGTGTATGTACGTAACTATATTAACTTTTTCTTGACATGTATATTAGAATGGCGCAAATACCAATAAATAAATTATTATTATTATATTGACCGACATAAATTTTATTCCGATAGCTCTTATAAGAACCACAAAAAACAATTGATCTGTTTTAGATAAGACACCCTGTATATTCTCCCTAAAAAAAAAGCCTATAATTCTTCAAAATTGGCCAGCTTGTCTGACTTTGCCACCAACTGGCACAAGTTTTCCCCCCCTCCACCAAAAAGTCCAAACTAAAAAAAAGCTGATCACTTCTAAATTTACCAACTCCTCTATAATTTATTCACATCTTTTCTCCCTACAATAAAATTGATGACTAAAAAAAATCCTGGACAATTCCAAATTTATTAAAATGTTTAAAATTTTGCCAGCGTGGAGCTGTTTGCCGACTCAAAAAATGATTGAGGGGCTGGCTGGCCACTTGCCTCTTAGGCCCGCTATTATAGTGGTTTTAATTAGGCCCTAAGGTTACCACAGTACGGTTCTGTATATAGAATTCTCCTCAGGGTTAAGTAGGTTGAATTTTGAGGGGGCAATATAACTTAATTCACGTGTACTAGACAATATTTTATTCAACTTACCTAATTTTTAGAAACTAGTATTTAGTTCTTAATTTTTCTTTCTCTTTATTTATTTCGATAATTATGTATTAACTTATTATTTTTCTAGCAACTGATTTAACTAATTAAACTAAAAAATATATTTTTTAACATAAAAAAAATAATTTACTAACCTATAAAAAATAAAACTACATTGTTACAAAACACACGCTAGATCTCTTAAAAATTAATTATAAAATTAAGTTCATTTTTAACTCGGGTCATTACTTTTTGTGTACTCCTACGTCAGAAAATTAAGTAGGTACTTGCACTGCCGTCTTTAAAATAAACCATACAATATTATATTACATAACGAAAAGTATTTTATTTCGCATTAGCGGAAATGTCTCGAATGCAAAAAAGAACTGTTTGACAAGTTATGTACACTATTTTTTCTACGACCCCAACAAAAATAAAATTATTTATAAGAAATATTATTTTATGTAAATAAAGATAAATAAAATTATCTTTATTTAAAATTATTGGATTGATTAAAATTAATTACTATTAAAAAAATACCAGTACTTCCCAAAAGATTAAGTAATTTAGCTCCAGTTCTGCTAAAATTACCGAATTTGTATGCGTTAACCTTGATAAATCAATTCAAGTTTACCTTGGTCTCTTTCATTTGTTTTCTTAGATTAGACTTTGACAGTTTAAATTATTTAAGTTTCAACATTTAAATTATTGTTATCTCATCAAAATTAAAACGATTTCTAATTGAATTATCGTAACTAATAAAAAAGTGGAAAAAAATATATCAAGATACATGCAATGCAATGGTAAAACGTCTAATAAAATGGTAAATATTAAAAAAAATCATGATAGCTTTGCTTTTCCACACATGTATGAAATATGACACTTTCTAACTCTCTTAATTATGTGAAATTGGTCGTTTTCATAGGTGGTCGTAGTAAAATACAATCTAATAATTTGTTGGGTTTATTATATTCTAAAAAATTCACGGCCAATAATTTGTTGGGTTTATTATATTCTAAAAAATTCACGGCCAAGGGGGTTGTGATTCAAGAGGTTGCAATAATTTTCAAAACAGTGGTGTATATTTTTACTATGAACATTATTTAACTACATTCAAATAACACCAGTTTTTAGTAAGTAGTTTAATATTCTAGTTGCTTTGACATTTTCTTATATATTTTCGGACGCTGAATCCAGATATGTAAAAAAAATTAAAACGTACCGTTTTATGAAGAAAGAGTAGTTTTACCATAATGTTTTAAAAACAAGTAAAATATAAATACTAATCTATATGAAAAACACTATATTTTTTATTCTGAATCCAAATTCGTCAAATATTTATATATTATAGTAACTATTGTAGTTACTAGAGTAAAAAACGGCTATACCTACCCGTTTTTTACTCATCATGACTTTGACTTAAAAAATTATTTTCTTGACAGATTTGGATTCAGCATAAAAAATTATACAAGAAAAAATATTTTTTATCATGTAATATATTTTTTTTATTAATTTTTTTACTTATTTTAAACATTTTTCATCGTGCTATTTATAAAATTTAATATTTAATAAATATTTTATAAACTAACTCTTTAAAAAGCTAATTAATCATGTTTAAAACTTCATGCTAAAATATTTATAAAACAGTAAGTTATATATTTTTTTGACATATTCGGTTTCAGCATCCCAAAACTTATAAGAAAATATTAAAAGCATCTGTAATATAAAAGAAGTTAAAAGTAGATTAGTAATATGTGTACAGTGACTACCAAGATTTTTTTATTATTTTTGAGTTTTTCGATAATATTTTTGAAAAAAATCAGAAATCTTACCGAGATTTTCGCTAAGACTATTAAAATTTCTAGACGGATTTTTGGAAATTTACCAAAAACATCTGAGATCAGTTGGTACTGTTTACAAAAAATTTTTAAACCGGAATTTTTTTTTTAATAAACTTTATATTAAAAACAGCGGTCGGATTTTTAGTATTCATATATGGTTGGTTTGCGAAAGAATTTTATAAAGATTATAATCACACTTTAAACGATATTTTACTTACCAAACCATCATGCTGACGCTTTTATTACATAGTGGCGTATATGTATGTTTATAAACAGTCCCGACCTTTGCATTTTGGCGCCCTGAAGCAAGCTTCTGGTTTGTCACCCCTATTTAAAAAAAGTTTCACGAGGTTCAAAAAAGTCCTCAGAAAATTTTGATAACTAAAAAAAAACATCCTCACCTCCGAAAAAAGACTTTACCCTGGTCAGAAAATACTTATGACTAAAGTAAAAATTTCGATGAATTAAAAAAAAAACAGAATTTTTTTTCCTAAGACCTCTTAAGAGGTCATCTCTGAAAAGAGCTTTACCCCTGGCCACAAAATTTTTATAAGATAAAAAAAGGCCCTCACTTCTTAAAAAAACTTTACTCCTGGCAGAAAATTATCGTAACAAAAAAAAGAGCGAATTATTTTTTAAAACGCCCCTCTGAGCTGGCGCCCTGATGCAGGGGGTTCACTTAATTCATGCAAAGGCCGGCATAAACAGATATGTCAAATTGGTGTATGCCAAAAAGGTACAATAACAGCAGCGAAATTGTGGTCCAGTTAGTGAAATATGATTCAGATTCTAAACTTTGAAGTACCCATTGATAAGGTATACCTAAGATAACTATAGGGGAAGAGGGGGATGCTTCAAACCTTTTTGTAAAAAAATAATATCATTGTAAATTATAAATATTTCAAAATAAATTTGCCATGGTCGTATACTTCAAACCTTTGTTTATAAATAGCTGTAGTAAAAATTGTCATAAAATAAATATTTTTTTTTTGCTGTTTAAATGGAAAGCTGCAAAATGGTCGAATCTGCCCCAGAGCGAGGCAGATTCAACCAAGACAAGGGGCAGTTTCAAACATCAATAATATTAAAAGATGCTTTATTTTTTATCACATTTATTAAATAAACTTGAATATATAGGTAAAAACATGCAGTTTACAAAAACTTTAAACACATAAAATAAAATATCACTAAAAAAATATAACTTTAATAAATAAAATTAAATGCGAATAAAACTTCCACTTATAAATTAGTGAGATGAAGTAAAAAGAAAAGTAAGGCACATAAGTTGAAAACACAAATAAACTACAGTATAGTGTGGTTAAACCTTTTTCATTTTTAACCATATTCAAAAACCATAGCTTTGAACGTGCCCCAGCGTATTTGGCTGAATTTGCCTCAGGTGTACTTTTTGCACATAAAAATTATTCCCTGCAAAATTTCTTGTTTCAAGGTTAAAATAACATCTCACTAACATATTGTTATAATTTTGTAAAATAGTGAACCTTGTAATGTTAGGAATATATTAAACACAAAAGCTCTACAAAAAAAATAATAAAAAGTTCTAACGTCTTTACAGAAAATCGCAAAAAACACATTTTTTTGTTTCACTCGGACACTATCTGAGGCAGATCAGCCACATTAGGTAGGTAGGTTTGGCAAGGAAGAGTATTATATGCCTTATTTGGGCGTTTAACTCAATAAGTTAGAGCGACTGGTCGAATGTGCCCCTTGGTTGAACCATCCCCATCTTCCCCTACATATGTATTATACTCGCAAAGTTTGCAGTTTTTAAAAATATTAATAATCACTGGTCGGATCGGATCATTTTCTGATTTTTTTCAAAAAAACTATTTTTTTAAGGAAATAAATATTTAAAACTATATATCACTATTAGTGAAACCCATTAAATGGGTCTGTTATGTCAACGCTGATATAGCAAGGTGAGTCAGAAAGAAATAAAACAATTTTTGAAAAAAAAAATAAATAAAAAAAAAATTATTATTAAAAAATATTTTTTCTTTGAAAAAAAAATAATTTTTGATAAAGTTGTAAATAAAATATTTTAAAATTTTGTTATAAGTTTTTTTCATGGGATTCACTATGCGATAACAGCGTAGACACGACATGGCAAGTCCAGTTAGTATAATACAGTTTGAACTTAAAACTTTGAAGTATCTGATTACTTTAATTTTTTTTTAATTCTAATTTACGCGAGTTCACGGTAAATGAATACCTTAATCCGCTCTATGCTAATAATATATTTTTAAAAAATTGTAAATTTTGCGATACAAATTTGAACATTTTTTAACGACAAAAAGGCTTTCCGTATTTATTTTTTATTTTTTAAATATTTATCCACGTAAAAGTAAAAAAAAATGACTTACCCAAGGCAGACCTTAATCAGCATCTCCAGTTGATGATTGGAGGGCAAAACTGAAATCGCTTTGCCCCATTTGAACTAGGAGGTAAAGTTGACTTTTGGAGTTACCACTTCTGTGACTCTTCGTGCAATGATGTTGGCTGGAAGGTCGGAGGGCTGTAAATCTCTTGCACTGCCACATTTTTGGTCCAGCTTAAAAGCCATCAGGCATGTCGCATGCGTAAAGTTGTCGTTCCAGAAGGTTTTAACATTTTGTGAATGCGTTTTGAATATTTCATTTGATTATGGGGTCGTGCATAAATTACGTAAGATTTTTAGGGGGAGGGGGTTGTTAAAAATCTTAAGATGTCCTACAAGGGGGACAGGGGGTCTTGAAAAATCTTTCGTCCTCCTCTAACTTTAATTTTCAAATCGCAACCTACTCGTTGTTATACTTTAAATGTGTAATAGCGCATTGGTCCCAATTAAAGCCAAAAATATTAATTATATAAGACATTATTTTAGAACCACACACTATTATTTGGTGACGTATCAAATACAAATAGCTGAATAGTTGCTATTTGGGTAGCGTGCCGCCAGTAATAATATTACATAATATTACCACAATATCATATATGATATGATTACAAATGTTAATATAAGAATCTAATTACTACTTAATACTTATCTGACTTTCTTATTCCAGCGAAGACTTCTTCTTATAACACAAACTGTAGATATGCGAAAGGTAAAAAAAACTTCAAATATATTTTAAATTAATTAAAATATATCTTGCCAATAAATCAAAAGGATTAAACAACAATTAAAAGAATTTAATGAAAGAAAAATGAAAAGTTAAAAACAAACAAAAACAACAAAATATTTTAATTTGAAATGATAAGTTAAGCTTAAAATAGTATTTTTACCCTTCAAATATATCTACTCGCGACTTTAAATTTTCACATATTACGTTAATTCTAAAATTCCCTAATAATTGCCAGTATCTAAAACAACATCATTAAAGATATTCCCATATTTATTAATTAAGAAAAGCGAATTAACCAATTAATTAGTCTAATAAAAATGTACACCCTTTTTATGTAAACGCCTCAATTACGTAAAATCTAAGAGTACCAAATATAAGATAAACATCTGCAAAAGCAAACTTCGTGTTTAGAACAATAAGTTTCTCACTTAGAATAATAAAATAAAAATACTCAATATATACAGGGTGACCACTCTGTTACAAATGCAATATACTTAAGCCTTTAATAAAACAGTAAAAGTTTCACTTTATTTAAAGTCAACGCGGGCCTCTGCAACAAATTACCATCAAATATAAAAAATATAATGGCTATTAATAAATTTAAGTTGGAAGTTAAAAAATATTTAACCGAAAAAATTCTGTATAGTACTGAAGAATATTTTGATGGATGATTGCAAAATATACTTTTATCCAACACCTTCACAGAAACACTTGTTTTGAGCACTATTTTAAATGTCAAAAGTGAGTTTTTTTCCACTAGTGACTAAAAAATTTTTCACCCACTCTTTTACGTACAGCTTTTGATCTCACCCAAAATTAGTTACATACCCTATTAATTAAGTATTATAACTATTCTATAAATAGAAGCACGTTAACTAAACCATAAAAATTAAAGAAAACCCCAAATTATTCTTTAGTTTTTGAATAAAAAACTGTTTTTATTAAAAATTCTGTCATCACCGCGTCCATTTTGACGTTTGTAAGAAATGTAAAACTAGCAATTGTTTATTTTTAATAGGCATACTTTCGCAAAATTATAGATTTTTATTTAAAAATAAAAGGTGTTGGATAAAATTAAATTCTCAACTCGTGTATTCATTGATTTTATCCACTTAATACACTACTTAAGAAAATAACTATTTTATTGTTTTAAATTATTATATTATTCTATGTTTTTAAAATTTTTTAATTGTGTAATGTTTTTTTTTGTTTTATACTGACTTGTCCATAGACTTATACATTATATTTTAGTGTCTCTTAAGGATTAATAAATTATCTTATCTTATCTGCGTAGACAATATATCTCTCCAAGTGCCCAATCACCTTTTAGCAGAAAAGCTGTGTTCCGAAAAAAAGTGTTACGTAATCCTTAACTCGCATGAGAGCTGCAGCCATGCACTTTGACTCTTCAATCCTTGTTCATATACTTTGTCGAAAAGCTTTAGGTAATACTTAGATGACTCCTTAACTATTCACACTTTTTCCAAAAAGTGTTATACAGTGCGTGCATTAAGTCTGGAATCACCCGAATAACTTTTTAGTTACAAGTAAAATACAAAAATCCTCAGACAGGTCGATTTATATTTTTAATTCTGCAAATTTTGGTCTAAAAAAAGTTATCAAAATTGGCACCCCCTTGCACCCTCACCCCCCAACTTTTTTTTTCAAATAGCAACCTGCCCCTTGTGATACATCATTGGAAAGGTAATTTAATAAGCTTTCCAACAGTGTATGATAAAGCCTAATTTGTTAAAGGGTCTATGAAAAAACGCATGTTTTATTTAAACATTGTTTGTGTGAAATATTACGCATAATATGGTAATTGTTGCCCTATTTCCTACTTGGCCCTTTCCTGAGAATCTAAATAAGGTTGTTTTAAACTTATTGTAATATTTTATACCCTGTTGAAAAATGCATTTTTTTTTTCTTTTTATTGACCAATTTTATGTTTACTATTTAATCGATTTTAATCCTGTTTTTTTACTGTCCACTGTCAAAGAGCTGAAGGACATCAATTTGAACATTTATAGTGAACTAAAGTTATACTTTACATGTCTTTATAATAAACTAAATTGTGCATTTTATCATTAGCCCTTTACCAAATTAGGCTTTATTATACACCGTTGGAAAGCTTATTAAATTACCTTTCCAACGAAGTGACACAAGGGGTAGGTTGCTATTTGAAAAAAAAAGTTGGGGGGTGAGGGTGCAAGGGGGTGCAAATTTTAATAACTTTTATTACACCATAATTTGCAAAATTAAAAATAAAAATCGACCTATCCGAGGGTTTTTGTGTTTTACTTGTAACTAAAAAGTTAATCGGGTGATTCCAGACTTAATGCACGAACTGTATCTAGATGACACTTAAATTTGATGCTAAACTTAACCCTCCGTTAAAAAGCGTTAGCTTAATCCTTAGAAACACGGTATTTTGAATATGGTTGCATAATACTTGGATGACCTCTTAATTTTATACACTTTTCCAAAAAAAGTGATGTAAAACCCCTCTATTCCCTTGAAAAGCGTTATAATCAAAATTATTCATGTTGCAAAAAAAAACTGTGTATGAGAAAATTTTCGGTCCCCTGACTGTTTCTGAACTTTCCTTTCCTTTTCTGCCTTTTTGTATTATTTTTTAACTTTCGTGGGAGGATTTGATTTAAAAATTCTATTCTAGCCACCTTTGATACACCAAACAATATCCACCGTTTACTGGAGGTGGAGGAAGACTTTTTTATTATCAGATTAAACTATTAAAAAAAACACACAAAAAAATTATAAAATTATTGTGAAAATTTAAAAATTATTAATTGTTGGTCAATTAAGAATAATTCCTAACAGGTTTTGTGTCAGCGACCCCAAAACTCCCAAAAACTCCCAAGACAACAACAAAAAATGAATATTTAAAAAATGGGTATTCTCTTCTCTGGTACCAGATACCACATTATTTTTCATCGACCTCAAAATCCTATGTCCTTTTCTGGTCTTTTTAAGCGGAAAATACCATGGTTTTAACCATGTCTTTTTCTAAATATGATTTTTTTCACCCAGCCCTGTTTCCAGGCACTACTTAATACTTTAAAATTTTAATTTTTATTGCTTGGCAGTGCCTAGTTGTAATAATTACAACAATCCTGCTTAGCAGAAACGCAATAAAAGGAGATAATACAGTCGATATTTCTGTGACGGCTTATGTAAAAATCGACTCTATTTAGTGTTGACGCCTAAGGCCTATCGTCTCGTTATCGTCTCGTTATCGCTGAACAGAATGATAGCGAGAGGTGGAAAAATATCGTATCGTTGTAACGATAACGAGAGGCCTCTCGCCCGTAACAAGACCGAAGCGAGAGCGATAACTCTGGTACAGTCATAGACAGTCGAATGCTCAAGCCACCTAAAATTAGATAAAAATATTTGACACAAACGTCATTATTTAATTTTTGAATTTAATCATTTTTAAAATGCAAATATATTCTTTAATATGCATTATGCAGCATATATTAGCCCATTATAAAAGGCTTTTATCTTTTAAAATCCTATAGCAGGCAGAAATTGCTTCAAAATTATCCTATTTTTATAGCAGATATAAAAATATGAACTCCTGGCAGTTGCACTAAGTACCTAATTAGGCTTATAGTAAGTATGGTAGTATCTGACTAATACGACGGGTAATTTAAAAGAAGGCAAAAAGGCCAGCGCTGCTGTTAGTAGGACCTGAGTGCTAAAAATCGATTTTAATAGTCTATATATTTTGCTTTCCCATTTTAACTTTCTAAAGAAAGTATTGTGATAGAAAAAAAGCAAACATTTTCTCCCTTTCCACAAACCGATTTTGCTCAAAAACTTGTCGAAGATAATATAAAAAACATCCGCATACCAAATTTCAAATCGCTAGCTCAAAGCGTTCCTAAGTTATCGTGGATACAGACAGACCGACGAACATACAGACAGATAGATAGACAGACCGACAGACAACCAGACAGACAGACAGACCGTCAGACAGACAGATCGACAGACAGACGGATATATTTTTTTTGATTATTTTGATTTTTCTCGACTATTCAGGAAAAAATAAGATAATTTAGGTAAAAAAATGTATGCTTTTTTTTCTATCACAATACTTTCTTTGTGAGAAAGTAAAAATGGGAAAGCAAAATATATAAAGACTATTAAAATTGATTTTTAGCACTAAATCCTACTAACAGCAGCTCTGGCCTTTTTGCCTTGTTTTAAATTACCCCTCGTATTAGTCAGATACTACCGTACTTACTGTAAGCCTAATTAGGTACTTAATGCAACTGCCAGGAGTTCATATTTTTATATCTGCTATAAAAATAGGACAATGTTAAAGCAATTACTGCTTGCGATACGATTTAAAAAGGTAAAAGCCTCTTTTACGGTGGAACGATAAGTATCGTTATCGCGAGAGGTAGGCGATAACGAGAGGCCTCTCGTTATCGTTTGTGCGAGACAATAATCTATCGCATCGTAGTTGCGATACGAGAGGTATTTATTGGCGATAACTATCGCTTATTGGCGATAACTATCGCTATCGGCAACACTGTATTGCTGCTAAGCAGGATATAACTATACCTAAATATTTTAATGTTATCATTCTACAGCAAATAACAAAAGTACACGTATTTAAAAAATATTGTGCATAATCAATTTCATATCTGCTACCAGGTAAATACAGTATAATAAACATACAAATATGCAAATATACAATCCAGACACACGTATCAATTGTTTTTAATAGAAAATAATAATATTTATGGTGTATTGCAAAATTTTGGTACCCACAGAGTTTATCTCACTAAAAAGTAATAATTTAAATCAGTCTGGTGAGTAGTTTGGTCAATAATTAGTGCTTATTTTTTAAAACAGTTAAGGAAAAATATATTTTTTTGTAACATATGTAAGTAATTTAATAATCATATACAAGGGCGTATCCTGGATTTTTTTTCGGAAGGGGGCCAAAACATTTTTTCCCTAAATCTCGAAAAGAATGAACATTGCGCCGCAGGAGACAATTTTTTCATGTTTTTTTTACTTCTGTTAATTTCCGGCCTTTTTTTAATTCAATGTGGTAAAACTCAAGTTTTAAAAATTCTAGCGTCGTAGACGAAAATATTGACAATTTTCAAGCTTAGGTTTTATGAATTCCAATAAAAAAGAACGTGTAAAAGCTGTAGCGCCGCATGCGATTTTTTTTATAAATTTTATAGCCTATTTGAATTTTAGAAGTATTACTATTTAAAGTTTAAATGCAAGAAAACTCTAGCGCCGCAGGCGAGAATTTTTACGAATTTGAAACTGTAGGGTCAACTTGGAAAAGAGCCTATATTTGCTTCGCTTTGTGCCCTTATCTTTCTGGGGGAGCAAAAAGCTATAGCGCCGCAGGCAGGCGATTTTTTTTAGGCGTTAAAGGATTATATCATCTAAAAACGTATATTGTAATTTTAACAGTTGTTCAATTGGAAGTTTTTTTTTTAAAGGTACGATCCCAAAAAATTTTAAATTTAAAATTTTCCAGCATTTACATATACCTAGGTATAAAATATATACCTATATTGTAAGAATTTCTTTCAAAATTTAGATATATAAAATTTATACTGGGGCTGTAAAAGTTTTAAATTTGAAAATTTGTGGGGTGGTTTCTTTCCGCAAAAAGCCGTCCAGCACCGCAGGCGGAACTTTTTACTGCTTGATGGTCGTTTGTATTAGGAGCAGGACTGTAGAAAAAATTTTTTTTTTCGGAAAAGCCCATCTTTTCTGTCTTTTTCTGTCTTTTTGTAATATTTTTCGTTTAAATTCGCAATTTTATGTATATTACATTACATTACATTTTTGTTTAACCTCGTACTATTCTACTTAATTAAGCATCCCCTAAGTCCAGGACTTGTGTGGGCTAGTAGTAGAGGGAACCACCGGCTTTAATTGACTTTCGAACCAATTTATAGGGAGTGTCCGCTTCACTTACGCATTCGCCAATTTTTTTTGTAAAACGTTCACCGAGTAAGACTTTTTTTATTATCAGATTTAGCAATTCACAAAAACACAAATTTTATGAAACACCATAAAACGGGGTGAATAGGAACGAAATTTAACTTTTCAGAGCTACAACTTCTTTATTTTTCATTATAGGACTAACATTTTTCCTTTCAATTAAGAGCGAGCCTCTGAGCTATGTATTCCAACCCTAATTTTGAATAAGAATCTTGCTAAAAACTTATATATTTTTTATGGATTGTTCCTATTCGCCTCCAAAGGGGGGCGAAAAGAAATATAAACGTTTTTAAATGAATATTGTTATTTAAAAGATTCATGCGGTGAATTAATTAATATTAAAGCCCATTTATACAATAAAAATAAATGCCAGGTGATAAAAATAGAAGAATACTCAGTTAGTGTTTATTTATTTATTTTTTTTGTCTGATTATTGTGTAAAAAAATAAATTTGACACACTAACTGGGTTTCCTTGTGCAGGGTCACATATTGAACATAAATAAATATACACTAGGCTATAAAAAACATCCTACATTTTTAGGTGGTTTTTAAAAGGCTGTAACTTGGCGAAAAATGGCCGTAGAGCAATAATAAAATAAAAAAATATTAAAGCGTTAAGTATCTAGTTTATCTTTAAGTCTCTAGTTTAAATATTTTTATCATATGCCGTTTTTGAGTAATCATGATCATATCAGCGGTAAAAAAAATCTAAATTTTTGCTTGCCTTTCAAAAGGTCCACGGTCTTCAATGTTTTTTTTGTGAATTCATCTGAATACTCTTTTAGCTTGATTCTTCTTTAATTTAATTGCTCTGTACGATAATTTTATTATTTTCAGTGATTTTTTTCTTTTATTGTGTCCCGTCTATCCTTGAATATCAAAAAATATGAAAAAAAAGTCATTTAAAAACATAGAGCCGCAAATCGGTCCTAATGGCCTATTGAAGATAGGTCTCTTAAATAGGGCCTAAGAAAAGGGCTAATAAAATAATTTAACACTGCAGGGCAAATCCAAATTAAAAACTAAGAAAAAAAATTTTTATACCCTGTCCCAAAAATAAATATTAAGTGAGTTATGGACTCTTTAAATATTAACACTTTTCAGGGGCCTTCCTTCCATTTTTTTTTTAAATTGATTTTTCTCGGAAACGGTTGCCTTTACGGTAACACACTAAAAGAATCTTTTTCATGTATTTTTACTTAAAGAATATAAAATTTTAAAAAAGTATGCGAAAGATTTACAGTGAAAAAAGTTTTGGGCCAAAATGTGGTAAGCCACAGACTTATCGCACGCCTAGGCGCGCCTCCGGTAAAATTTACAAAGTAAAATAATTGACCCTAATAATAGTAAACCACAAGCTAAATCTCGTATTTCTAGCTCAAAGGACTCCAGAGATATTAAACAAAAACCCTAATTTTGGTATCCCCTTTAATGGGCCATAACTCCCTTAGGATCGATTTGCGCATCTAAACTTTTTTAAAGTTTATATAAACTTTTTTTATATTTTTTGATGTAGTATTTGTACCTTCAAGGATGGACGTGAGTTCTGGGACACCCTGTATAATTGTAATTATGGTCATATATTTAGTTTTTTTATAAAAACAACTATTGGTAAAATCTGAGATACGTCTTAGGGAACGTTCAAGTATTACGTAACGCAAATTTTGATCATTTTGGTTTAGTATTCAGAATACAATGGACCAGAAAGAAAAGCATGAATTTAATTTTTTCGAATTATTATATTATGTACAGTACCCGGCTTATTTCCAGTTATAGTCCAGTCTTCAGGTCAATAAAAGAGGCTTTACCTGGAAATAATTCAGGGGTTTTGATTTTTGGTTTATTGGTTAGGGTTTAAATCTGCAAATAAAAAAACAATTTTTCCACGTTAAACTCGATTTTTTTAATTTTTTTTTCACAAAAAAAAATTAATTTTTCAAAATATCTTAAGATTGGTGCATCCTTGGACAAAAAAACGTTTTATATGAAAAAAGAAGTTTAAATTTACTAAATTTTTTGTTCTATGTATTTTTTGTACGTCCTATAGCCAATTCACGACACCGCCATAAACGTTAGTTACACTGTAGGTTTTTAGATATATATTTTTTTTCCGAAAAATTAAAATTTTTCTTTATGTCTCGGTTAGGAAGCTTTTTTATGCTTAATATACGGTGATTTTCAAATGAAAATCGGCGGTTTACTCGAGATAATGTGGCATAAATGTGTGAATTATTTTAAGATTTGTAATTTTACGTAAACTAAAAAGCAAGCGCCAGATAGATTTTTTTTAATTTTTACCCAAAAAAAGGTTCTAAGGGCATGCTTAACCGACAAAGAAAAATTTTAGTTTTTTTAAAAAAAGAAAAAACAATCTAAAAACCTATAGTGTAACGTTTAAGGCGGTGCTGTGAATTAGCAATAAGTCGTACAAAAAAATACGTGAAATATAAAGTGTTGTAAATTTGGTCCTCTTTATTTTCATATAGAACGTTTTTTGTCCTAGAATGCACCGATCTTGAGATATTTTGAAAAATCCGTTTTTTTTTGTGAAAAATTCGTTAAAAAAAATGACAGTTCCAAATCGAGTTTATGGTCACAATATCCGTTTTTTATTTGCGACTTTAACCCTACCCAATAAACCGAAAATCAAAACTCGCTAAATTATATTCAGTTAAAGCCTATTTTATTGACCTGAAGACTGGAAATACGCCGGGTACTGCTTATGTAATTCGGACATTACATAATCAATATTATTGAAAATATGTATATTTATTACATTTACATTACTTAAATATAATAAATATACATATATTATACACCCAGGTATAAGACTTTTGAAAGAATAATTGTCATGATTTTTTTTCTGGTCCAATATCTTCCAAACTAGTGAACCGATTTTAAGTAAGTTTTAAGTAAAAATTTGTTTTAATTTTCATTAAATGTTGTTTAAAATGATATGTAATAAGACCTATCTCAGATTTTACTAGTAGTAGTTTTTACCAAAAAATTACAATTATATAAAGTCAAATAATTCGAGAACGTTTGCACCGATTTTTAAAAAATAATCATAATCAGCATAAAAAAAACTTTTAAATGAGTTATTACCAGTCATCGGCGAATTTCCAGTGCTCGCATAGGCGCCGCGTCGAAAAACACCAATATATTTACATATTTATAGTTAATATGTATATTCAATATTGTTGTGTGTAACAAATTAGTCGTCAAATGTTTCGATTTAGTGAACTTTATAAAAATTTCTCTCATAATTCGGCAAAATTATTCCGTAAGCCTATGTTTCTGTGTTTATTTTTAACGTTGATGAGTCATAACTGAATTTATTCCGATTAATGGTTATTACATGTCTTATATTACTTTTTTCTGAATGGTTATTTTTGCAAAATTACAAATTTTAAAATAATTTAACTGCTTGTGCTCTATTATCCCGAGTTTTCTTAAACCGATTTTTGATTACAAATTACAATCGTATTTAACATGGAAAAACCTTTAAAATGACATGTAACATCTGCTATTTTCTTGGATCCTTAATAACTTCATCATAGATATTCCGAATTTTTACGTTAAAAACGCACAAAAAATTAAATTAAAAAAAAAACGGCAGATACTTTTTTTTATTTTCGCCCAAAACGTTCCTAGGAGCATGCCTAGTCGATTCATAAACAAAAAATTTGGTTTTTCGAAGAAAAAAAAAATTTTAACTCTAAAATCCTATAGTGACATGTGAGGTTTGTAAAAATAAAAACAGTTTTGGATTTAATCCAGTAACGGAGATTTTAAGGGGAGTTATTTAAAGCAGAACAACAATATTTTGAATTATTTAATGTTTGTTTAATCTTATTTTAATGTTTTAAAGCAAGGAGAAAAAGTTTTTTTTTTATTAATATTATTTTTTTTCAGAATAAACTTAATTTATCTAAAAATAAATAAAATACTTCAATATTTTTGTTTTTTTTTTCGATAACCCCCGGTGAAATCTGCGTCACTGGATTAAATCTAAAACTTTTTAATTTTTATAAACCGCATATATGTGTTAATATTGTATATAAAAATTGTAGTCGTATCTTTAGTATTTATATAAAAATTTAATTAAAATATATCGAAAAAATGCGAAAAAATCTCATTTTTTGAATTTTAAAGCCTATAAAGAACAAACGAATAAAGATATTTTAAATCCGCTTTTTTGGCTTAGAGCAATTGACGGCAAAAAAATACTAGTTAATGTATTTGACTGATTCTTTTTTTGTTTTATAGCTTAAACATTCTCTACTTTTGTTTGTATTTAGAATAATTTAAAAAAAGTATTTTTGTATTAACAGCAACAAAAAATGTACAACCATGTTTTTTGCCCCATCTTCTAGGACTTGCATGGTACGCCACTGCAACTGTTTATCAAATTGCTAAAGTCTCTTATTGCCGCAGCTTTAATGAATATTTTCTATTTTATTTTTTTATATTTTTACTTTTGATTTAGGAGATATCAGGATTTTCCTAAAAGTTGTAATTTTTTCAGTTAACTCAAAAAGTTCTACATGAACTTTATTGATGCTTTACATTTGAAGCTTAACCGAGTTACGTTTTTCTTCTAATCAAATTTATCAAAAATATAAAACGGGTTTGGTAAACTTGAATAAAAAAAAATAGGATTACTCCATCCGGCGGCGGTTCTGCGAAATCACCATTGAGCCACCGTCAGACGGCAATAGAAAGTTGCCCCAGGAGGAAGAAACATTAGAAGAAAAAGTAAAAGACCTAAGCTTCAAATAAAAAACAACAACTCCACTAATTTAGCACTTTTTGAGTTAACTGAAAAAATGACAACCTTCAGGAAAATCCTGATATCTCCTAAATCAGAAGTAAAAATATAAAAAAATAAAATAGAAAATATTCGTTAAAGCTGCGGCAATAAGAGAGACTTTAGCAATTTGATATCTCCCAAACCAGTAGTAAAAATTAAAAAAAATAAAAAAGAAAATATTCGTTCAAATTGTGGCAATAAGAGAGATTTTAACAATTTTATAAACAGCTGCAGTGGCGTACCTAGAAGATGGGGCAAAAAGACATAGTTGTACATTCTTTGTTGCTGTTACGAAAAAGCTTTTTTTAATCATTCTAAATAAAAACAAAAGTAGAGAATGTTTAAGCTTTAAAACAAAAAAATAATCAGTCAGATAGATTAAGTAGTTTTCGAAATATTTGAATTTAAAAAATCGCAATTTTTTAAGTGGATCGATTTTTTTGCTCTCAATTGTAGTTAATTAGACATGGGTTTTGTTTACTACAACAGTCACTATAAGCAAAAAAAAACACTGTGCGCTATATCGCAAAAAACGAGCTTTTCGAGAAAAACGGAAAAAGGTTCCGAAATCAGCGAATCAAATACAGTTCCCGGAAAATAAAAAAAATCTGTTTCTGTAGAGCAGTGTTATTAACTAGATTATTTCGAGATAATAGCCTCTTTTTTTTAAGTCGTCTAGTGCTCGGGACATAATTCTTTAAAGGTGATAAGCTTTTTTTATTAGTCGTCCACTTTTTCACGGGGGCGTCCTTACTGTAGGAGGGCGCCAAATCAGGGTTTCGCCCCAAAAACATTTTTCCCTTCGCTGGCCCCGATTATTACCTATTAAATATTAATGTATAGAATTAAAATATTATTGCATATTATTATTTATAGTCCTTATACCTATGGTATGTATATAGTAAAAATCATCAATCCAGAGAAACACAAGTTTGCACTTTCTTTATCCATTAATCAAAAAATTACATCACGCGCATTCACAGGATTTTCCGAGAATTTTTCTTTTGTGAAAATAAATTGAAATACAGGACATTTCGGACCAGGAACAATATGTTTTTTATTTGATTTTAGAGAGAAATTATTTGAAGTTAATTTAGTTTTGGAAAAATCGAGGCGAGACCACTGGGAAGGAAACGTTCAACTATTACGTAACGCAAATTTGAATCATTTTGGACCCCCCCCCCTGTAACGCTATTTTCATATACCATTAACATGGGCGTAACACTCCAAAATGACCCCCCCCCTAGGACCGTTACGTAATACTTGAACGTTCCCGAACAGTAGACACTATAGTTTTTAGCGTTTTAATTTTTTTTTCGAAAAACCAAATATTTTCTTTGAGTTGGACTTTTTTGGATGAGAATTAAAAAAATCAATCGGGCGCTTTTTTTATTTAATGTTTTTTTTACGTATAAATTCAGAAAACCCATTCTGGCATTGTTAAGGATCCAAGAAAATAGGACATGCTATTTTAAAGGTTTTTTCATGCCTGATAAAATGTGGATTTTAAATCGAATTGGTTTACTAAGGGCCACTTGCACCAATGATGGTTTAACTTTAAACTTGGATTAAATTGACGGCCGACCAATCAGAACGCAGCATTTTTAACTTAAACTCGGTAATCCCGTACCAAAAGTTGGTGCAAGTGGCCCTAAGGGAACGTTCAAGTATTACGTAACGCAAATTTTGATCGGCGAATTTTCTAAAGTACTAATACTCTAAAAACGTGTTATGAAACGAGTGCTTTATACAATTTTTTCTATTTTGCTCTAAAATTTAAAAAACTTACATTTAAATTGATGACTGATTTAGGGATTTTTGTTTTGGGTTGGCATTACAGTTTACACTATGTTTAAAATTCTAAGAACAAATGATATTTTGATATATTTTACAGTCATCTCTTCTTTTTTCACTGCAGTTAAACGGTCCACAATTTTAACACGGTAAAAAATAACCCAAACACAAAATTTTATGAAAAATTAAACTTTAAATCGACATTGTCATTTGCAAGCAAAACGTCAAGAGATAGGCTTTTGTATGTTGCCAACCCAACAGAAAAAAAACTAGAGACCTCTTGTGAGCCTATAAGAACACGCAAAATGCGTGCGATTATGAGCTTATGAGTCGCAAAATAGAAAGAAAAATTAAAAAGAATATGAACGAATAAACAATTTTATTAGCTTAAAAATGACTTATTCCATTAAAAAAGCCTTCCTTGTCTCTCTGCCTCCATTGTCCCCCTAAACATATCAAATATATACCAAAAAGTTGTTTGGGTTATGTTATTTACGTGTTTCAAATTTTAAGTTTATATCTTAAGCCGTTCAAAAGTTAAAGGGCTTGTCTAGTACAGGTAGATTTTAGTTATTTGCAATTTTGGCGAAGGCGCAAATTAAGGTATTTCAAAGTTTTTAGTCCCACCCTCATGTAAAAAATAACCATACAAAATAATATGCCCTTTAGCTCAAAACAATTAAATTAGGGTTTAATCGGCCCTTTAGCTCAAAAAAATTTAATTAGGGTTTAGTTAAAAATTGAAAAAATAAATAAAAATATATATTTTTTGTTAGCACATTTTTTTTAATAAAATAAACATGTATGTGGTATAGCAAATTTAATAAAATATATACAGGGTGTACGGAAATGATGAGCAAAAAACTCGGGGGGTGATTCTACAACAGAAAATATGACAAAAACTTCCTATAAAAATATTTCTAAAAATTGATCGTAAAAGAGATAAGCCTCTTTGAAAGTGACTAAAAAATTCGGTTTTTATTTAATCACTCAGGAACTCGTTGAGATATAGCAACGAGCTTTTCCACCTGAACTAATCTTAAAAAGTTTCATCTTCATATGTTATTTTAATGTAGTTATTTTAACCAGGGGTGTGCGAAATGGGGGGGGGGGGTTATCAGTTTTTTATCCCAAACTTTTTTCTGAGTAACTTTTTTTGTAATTTTATTATTGTAACATGTTTCCTCGGGTTAAAATACATAAAAAGGTACTCTTGTTGTAATACTGTAGCATTAACCGTTCTCGAGGAAAATTAATTTGAAAACCAACATTCTAATGATACAGGGCGGATGTACATTAAAAACTAAGAAAAAAACCTCATATACAGGGACAAAAATTAATTCGATTTTCAACATTTTTAATATTTATTTTTTTGTCCTCGAACCGTGAAATTTTACCTTCAAATGATTTTTTCTCGAAAACGGTTAATCCTACAGTATTACAACAAGAGTACCTTTTTATGTATTTTGACCTGAGGAATCATATTCCAAAAATAAAATCACAAAAAATTACACAGAAAAGAGTTTGGAACAAAAAAACTGTTATGATGTAGAATTTCTCCCCCCCCCCTTGTTTGTCCATCATTTACGGACACCCTGTATACATGTATGTGGTATACCATACCAAAAATTTAAATCTGTGCCAAATTTCAGCTCAAAAACAAACTTTGGCATGCACCTACTTCATTTAAAATAAAAAAAAAATAAAGCGAAACCAAGATCCAAACCAAATTTAAAAAATAAAATTAGCACCTTTCCACTCCATTTGATAACTAGAAAAAATATAACTATTATTTTTTTAATTTAGCATTTTCATTTCTTTTAGCAAAAATTTGACAGAATTTTTTTCAATTTTTTCAATTGTTTCTTTATTCTGGTTTGTTTCATATTTTGCAATACATTTTGTTTTGCTATGCTCCCAAATGTGTTATGGTAAACTATTAATTTATGTAATAGGTACAACGAACCTTTATTAATGGTTACAATATATTGTTTTTGTATTTGCATTTTATCTTTTTTTGATTCTTTTTAAATACAGCAGCAGTATTGTATGATAATAACACTGCTCTACCAAAAATGTTTTTTATTTGCCGGGGATCTTTTAGTTGCGTCTGGCTATATTTGATGCGCTGATCAGCGAAATTTCCGAAATCGATTTCGGAAATTTCTTCAGCTCGTTTTTTTGAGATATAGCGCACCGTGTGTGTTTTTTATGGGTTTCTAAATTCTAAAAATGAGTTTTTTTCGCATTTTTTCGATATATTTTAATAAAAAAAAGATACGAATCTAATTTTTATGCGCAATACCAATACATATGTGCGGTTTATAAAAATAAAAAAGTTTTAGATTTAATCCAGTGAAGGAAAGTTTACCGGGGGTTTGGAGTATTTTATTTATTTTTAGAAGAGAAACAGAAAGAAAAATTAAAGTCCAAACTGTTTTCCTTGCTCTAAAACATTAAAATAACACGAAGTAACTCTAAATAACACAGCCACACAATTTTTTTTTCATGTGCCAGAGACTATTTTTATATTTTTGGAGCCGCTGAAACCGAATCTGACATCAGAATTGGTCACAATTTTTTTCTACCCATAAAAACATCTGAATTTAAGGAATTTTCGCAACCTTTTTATGTGTAGAAAAAAATTGTGACCTGTTGGAGCAGTTCTGAGGCGCTGCCAACCAAAAAAAAAAATGTACCAGAGACTAGACCAACGCATTTTTATATACTGAGTGTCGCTGAAACCGAACCTGACCTCAGAATTGCTCCATTAGATCACTTTTTTTTTGTACACTTAACAACATTTGAATTTAAGGAATTTTCGCACCCTTTTTTAAGTGTATAAAAAAATTGTGACCTGATGGAGCAATTCTGAGGTCAGATTCAGTTTTAGCGACCTCAAAAATATAAAAATGCGTTGGTCTAATCTCTGGCACATGAATTTTTTTTTGTGTGGCTGTGTAATTCAAAATATTGTTCTATTTAAATAACTCGCCGTAAAATCTCCGTTACTAGATTCAATCTAAACATTTTTTTTTATTTCTACAAATCTCACATGTGTGTTAGTGTTGCTAATAAAAATCTCTAGTATTTATTATAATTTTCATTTTTATTTTATATTATAGCGAAAATATGCGACAAAACTAATTTTTTAAATTTAGAAGCCTATAAAAATTTTCGCCGGCGGCGCTTAAACTTTCTTGCATTTTTGTGAGACTTTAAATTTTAATAGTGTTTTAAAATTAAAATAGACCATCAAAGAAAAAAAAATCGCCTGAGGCGCTCGGGCTTTTTGTTTTTTTTTTATTTCGAGTATGTAAAACTTTGTAAAAATTTCAAATATAAAATTTATAAAGATTTTCGCCAGCGGCGCTAGAGCTTTCTTGCATTTTATGCAGTTTGAAATTGTAACACTGTTTTAAAATTAAAATGTGAAATTGAATAAATTGATTTTTTTTATATGATATATTAAAAAAATACCGCTTATCTAAAAGGAACCAAGCGACATTTTTAACGAAATCTTGTTAGGCATGGGAATATGGTCTTTAGGCTTAGTACAACCTATTCCCATGCCTAAGAAATTTTCGTTAAAAATGTCGCCTGGTTCCTTTTAGATAAGCGGTATCCATATACATACACCCCTGGTTAAAATAACTACATGAAAATAACATACGAAGATGGGCCTTATTAAGACTAGTTCAAGTGCAAAACCTCGTTGCTATATCCTAAAGGGTTCCTGAGTTATTAAATAAAAACCGAATTTTTTAGTCACTTTCAAAGGGGCCTAGCTCTCTTACGACGCATTTTTGGACATATTTTTATAGGAACTTTTTTTCGTATTTTCCTATGTAGGCACCCCTTAAAATTAAAGACCCTATTTCGGAATAACCCTGTATACTGTAAAAGTTTTAAACCAAAATATTTATTTATGCACAAGCCGTAAAGCCCGTTCTTCGAACTGGTTTGTTAAAAACTTAAATTAGTTCTCTCTTTACTAACCTTGTTTAATAATTTCCCCGCAATCAAGGGGATAAAGGAGTATTTTTTTTTTATTTTCGATATCAATAAAGAACATTTCTGCAAAATATGGCGATTGTAAAGTAAGAGGTCTCTGAGATACGCAACACTTTTAAAAATGTTTAATTTTTATACTATTTATCTCTTAAAACTAAAATATCACAACTTTTACACCCTTAGGGGTCTAATATCTAATTAAAGGTCGAATATTGAAAATTTTTGAAACATGTCCTTTATCGAAATCAAAAAGACACATTTTTGGCAAATATGAAAATTCTAGATTAAGAGGTCTCTGAGATACGCACACTTCGTAAAAAAACCTTTTAACCCCCTTAGGGAACGTTCAAGTATTACGTAACACTCCTAGGGGGGGGGGTGGAGGTCATTTTGGAGTGTTACGCCCATGTTAATGGTATAGAAAAATAGCGTTACAGGGGGTGGGGGGGGTTGGGGGATCCAAAATGATCAAAATTTGCGTTACGTAATACTTAAACGTTCCCTTAGGGGTCGAATATTGCAAATTCCTGAAACATGTACCTTTCAATTTCGATAGAGAACATTTTTGCCAAATATAAAGATTCTAGATTAAAAGGTCTCTGAGATACGCACAATTTTTAAAAAACCTTTCAACCCCCGTTTCACCCCCTCGGGGGTCAAGTATCGAAAATTCCTGAAACATGTATCTTTTCGATTTCGATAAAGAACATTTTGCCAAATATGAAGATTCTAGATTAAGAGGTCTCCGAGACACGCACACTTTATAAAAAACCTTTCAACCCCCGTTTCACCCCCTTAGAGGTCGAATATCGAAAATTCCTGAAACACGTGTCTTTTCGATTATGATAAAGAACATTTTTGGCAAATATGAAGAACCTAGATTAAGAGGTCTCTGAGATACGAATACTTTTAAAAATATGTAATATTTACATAATTTACTATACTACTCGAGATACTACTTAAATATCACGATTTTTACCACCTTAGGGGTCGAATTGATAAGTTAATTTTTTTTTAAACGAAAAAAAGATTTAAAAAGTTTCAAAAAAAATTTAGTGAAAATTTTGAGTCGTTTTGAGTAAATCGGATAATTCGTTCTCAAGTTATCGTGCTTACAAAAAACATCGGACAGACGGATATTTTCAGTTTCTTATTTTTGCCTAAAACAGAGTAATTGTATTTAAATACATAACTTTGTATTTAAAATTTTTTTGTCCAGGACGTTTTTTGACGATTTTGGGAAATTCAAAACTAACGCGTATTATACTCCCCCAAATTTTGTTAAGCCCCCTCCCCCCAATCAAACTATAATATAAAAATTACGCATATATTACATTTGTATAGGGGCTCAAGCCCCCCAAAATTTGGACCTGGTTACGCCTCTGACTATCTCACCTGTCCAGTCCGACAATAATTAGATTAATAATCACTGATTATACTATTCTGCGCTTACGTGCTGTAAATAGTATAATAACCCGGGCTTCACGGCTAGTATGAACACGTTCGATGCCAATTGGAATTTTTATAGTGCAAAAATGATGCCATGTAGCGTCGTCGGCAGCCAATTTTAATAAAACGGCGAATATCTAACCGCGGGAAAATTGCTTGGTTTAAATATTTACATGTTGAACAATTTGATTGGCCCACACATGTACAGGCTACCAATGAAAAATCAATGTTCCTTCTTTGTTTATATCAGTGGCGTACGCAAAAACCTTATAGTTTATACATTTTTAGACTTATGTTACTAAATATTTATTAAAATTAGAGACAATTGTTTTTCGATATCGAATAACAATACAGAGAAATGCTTTATTGTATAAAAAATGTGGAAATATCCTCAAAGTTACATGAAATATGGCTATTTTCGTATGTGGCGCCACTGTTCTGCCTGCACTAAATAGAGAACTGTCAAAATTATTGTGGTTTTGATAATTTGTTAAAAAATGTATTATTGACTAATATTTTGTTGTAGAAAAGTGTAAAATGATTTAATTGTTCCTTGGAAGCACAGAACATCTCTTCTATAAAAAAAAAATAGAAAGTTTATTCGTGTCAACTGTACCTAGTGATTATAAATTACAGAAGTTTTATCTAAAAAAATATACGTAGGTTGCCAGATTAGTTTTAATTTATTTAATTATTTGTTTCTTAGTTCTAAGATAAAATTGCAGAATTATTTAACAGGATGCAATTTATCTGTATTAAATACAGCGTAATTTACAAACAAGAGTGTTTGCCACCTGTCACTTTTAAAATATGTGAATAGTTTTCAACAAAACGTCGTAAAATTAAGAAAAGTTAAAAATATTATTTATATTGCAGATTAACTAGTTAAAATGGCAGACGATGGTGTAGATCCATGTGAATGCATTTGGGGTCATGAAATGGCAATGAGGCGTCTGATGAGTTTGGTAAGTCACCAATTCAAAATATTTAATTTGTTGGCCTATATTTATTTTTTCTTTTAGTTAAGAAACTCCCAGTCGTACTGTACAGATACTATATGCTATGATGAAGGTAAGATTTACTTGTAATTCTGTAATATCATTGAATATAGGTAATTCCGAGAGTAATTCTAACTCTTATATAGTACTCTTATCATTCCAGATCTGAAAATTACTCTTTCTCTCCCCTCCCCCAAAATAAAATATTAGGAATTGTTTTTGGACATAACATTTTTTTATGAAAAAGTATTCTCGCTCACACTATGAAAAGGATTGCATTAAAAAAAACTGGTATTAAAAATATTGATTTAAAAAAATGTGTAATCTCTTTGAATGGGCTGCAATGCAATGCATTAGAAAAACTTGGCAAAAAATATTTATTTTGACCTGGGAATTTTATAAGAAACTTGGCTCCCTGATCTAGGCTTTCATGATTTTTGTTTTAATATTATTGTCTAATTTAAGGTCTATTTTTTTAGGTCCAGCACCTCAATCTGATAATGTTTGGTTAATGACAATACTTTTGTGTGTTTCTCTACTTATGGTCTATTTTCGTCCCCGAAATCGTGAATTACCAGATACTGTGTCAAAACCTAAGCCAAGTGGAGGTGTGAGTATATTAAAAATATTGATAAACATGTATATGACATTAGGGTGGACCTTATTTTTTTATTATTTTAAAATTTTCATTCTGGTGTATCTTGAGGTGTATCTGGAACATCCTGAAAATATGAGAGCATCAAACTTCTCTAAGGGTCCCAATTGGACCCCTAAAATCGTGAAATTACGCAAAAATCGTGAAAAATCGTTGAAAATGGGCTGTGCTTTTTGTATCAGTGGAAAATTTAAAAGCCTTGAAATCTTAATTTATTCCTTTTGAGTGTACAAAATTATGTTTAAAATTTCAAAGTGACCAGTTTCCAAAAATCTGCCAAAGTTTCCCCTAAAACACTAAATTTGACAAATTTCCATCATAAATGCATTTCTCAGCTAAAAAAAAGCATTTAAAAAAGATGTCAATGTGGACTTAATTTTATCTATCTATCATTTTAAAATTTGGCACATAATTTTGTACACTCAAAAGGAAAAAAATAAGATTTTAAGGCTTTTAAATTTTCCACTGATACAAAATGTACAGTTTATTTTCAACGATTTTTGCGTAATTTCATGATTTTAGGGGTCCAATTGGGACCCTTAGAGGTCCCAATTGGATGTTAACGGGTCACCCCTTATTTTATTTCCCCCATTCAAAAATGCTTCAGACCAAATTTTTCCAAAATCAAACAATTCCTAGAGAAAAATGAAAAAAATATTTTTGAAGGGGACCAACGTAAGATTTATAAGTGAAATCTTGCAAAAAAAAATGTAGAAGTTTTATTTTTTTTTTAAACATTGATATTTTAATGCCTAGGGGTGGGCCACGTAACCCCCATGCACCTATTATAATGAATTTTATAAAGCAACTAATCTAATTATTTTAAACCCAAATTTATCCATTTATGATATTGTTTCCAATAATTTTTGAAAAACTATATGCATTTTACAAGAAAATGCTTTTTTTGCTGGTAGTGGCCTCTAGGAATTGTTCGATTTTGGAAAAATTTGGTCTGAAGCCTTTTTGTAGAGGAAAATAAATGAGGCCTGTTACCGTTACAAATTTTCGCATTTTAAGAAGCACCCATTGGGAACTAAGGCACTGAGTAACATTACATACCATTTTCAGACCTGGTAAAAAATAAATTGCTTCATAAAATCGTTATGCTTTTTATTTTTAGTTTTTTATTGTAAAGATTGGTGTAATAATTGTTAAACCTATATTTATTTTGTTTTCCTTTTCTAGGATTCGAATGGACCTCCACCAAATCCCCCACCAGCAACTATGTAAAAAGTATAAAATACCAAAATTATTATTGCAAATATTATAGAAAATTCCTTTATTTGTTCTTAGCTGGCCTAAGAATACACCAAAAAAATGTTTCTGTTTTGAATAATTTTTCAAAAATTTTAGCTTTCTAGAAACAAAACGATTGCAAAACATGGTTTTTATTATAAAATTATTTTTAGCAATACATATTAAAATATGTAAATATATTGTTATAACAATAAAAAGATTTTGTGATAGCATTTATGAAAATTTTTAGACATATTCCGGCATTTAAAACTTTTTACTTGTAAAAAATATATTTATATTTTTGAAATATAAACTTTCGTAATGGTAAGATTGGACTAAGATCGTTTTTTCTATATTTGTAATAAAAATATACAGAAAAAATTCAATTTTTAGCTGAATTCAATAACGATTCTTAGAATCGCGATTAATTGATATACATATTAAAAGTTTTATTATAAATAATATAAAATAAATGATTATTTATGGAAGCGTGGAAGGGACACATAAAATTTTATTACTAAATTCCGAATGAATATAATTCTGGCTTAAAGTCGGGAACGTTCAGGTATTACGCAAATTGTACCAAAATTCATACACTTCATACCCCGGTTCCCGCGTTATTAAAGGCTAAAGAGATTTTATATTTTGGCTACCCCCTATTTGGGGGGAAGCCAAAACATGAAATCTCTACAGCCTTTAATAACCCGAGAAACGGGATATGAAGTGTATAAATTTTGGTACAATTTGCGTTATGTAATACTTGAACGTTCCCTAATTAAAATTCTGGCTTAAAAATTTAAGTAAAATTCTAGTGACTCTTTCACGCTTCCGTAAATATTGACTATAGAAGATATAAATATTTAATATATTCGATCAACAATCCAGTTTTTAAAAGCGCGTAACCTATTTTTTTTGCAAAACGGATTTTACTTAAAATTGGCAACCCTGCTATATTTAATTTAGAATTCTTTCAGATTAAAATATAATGATTTTTTTTTAGCCAATTAAAAACTAGGTTGTTAATGTATGGTGAGGGTTTTATAATTATTCATATTTTATTACTTTTCTTAGCGTGTAATTATAAATTTGATTTATCTGAGGGGTTTCTTAGTTTACATACACGTGATATTGAATATGTACTCAATTACTCAGAATATGTACTCTCAAGTATTCATCAAGTATTGGCATCACGCGTTACAATAACGCGTTATGCGCAAGCGCAAATAATATGTATTTATGGTCTGTTTTTTCAAGAAAATTAAAAATCGCACAGTAATTATTTTTACAACAGGTTTGAATTGCATGTTTGTGTATATAATATAGTTACGTTTTATAAAATACACTACGCAGTATATTCGCACATCCAATATTCGAATCTGTTTTGAAAATATTCACTGTGCGATTTTTAATTTACCGTCTTGCTTGAAGAAACAGACCATAGTACTGAACATGGCTTAAAACTTAACCAAGTAATCAAGTAATGTTAATTACTTGGGAAATTACCAACCCCTCAATTTAATAAATTTGTGTTAACATGTACCGTATTTTTGACATTTTTCCGTACTTTTTAGATAAAATTAATAAGCTATATTTTGACAATTTATATATATTTTAAATATTTGCTTTATTTTTTGTATACATATTGTAAATATGTAGTTTATATTATTAGTATATTTACACTTTTAAATTAAAATTATTAATCCATAAAAATAATATAAATAAATGTATTATATTTTACAGAATCGTTTTATTGTAGCTATTGTAGGTTTTACATTTTGCAGATAAAAAAAAGAGACACATAAAAAACTAAAATTATTTATTTTTACATTTTGTACAAAATATTTGCTATTTTTCAAAATGTGTAAAACAAAATTCGTGAATTATAAGTCGCCACATAATAGTTAATATGTAAACACTAGGTAAAGTTATGCATCAAATATGTTGCTGGTTTACTTTTATTTTATCTTGTCTATAGGTAAGATAAAGCAAAAACCTCGATTTTGCGCACAGGTAAAACAATACAGTAAACCAGTAAAATACTTGAATGGATTCCGTTTTACCGCTCTGTAATTATATTATACACTATTATAGTCGCTGCCAAAGATATAAGAGAATTTTTACTTTTAAAACCGATTAATGTGAAATAGGGACGTAATTAAATTTTACTTTATTGACTACATAGTAGTTGTATGTTGTGTTCTGATTGAATAACTACAGCCCACTGCTAAAAGTATACCTTGACAGTGTCGCTGTCAAGTTGACACGCCCTAAAATACATTGTCCCTGGTAAAAGAATTCTTATATCTCTGGCGGCGACTATACAATTTAAAATTAAAGGGATTTTGACACTAAATATCAATAAACATTACAAATATATTTTTTGAAATAAATAATGCTTGTTTACATAAACCTAAAATATAGGTAATTTATAAATAAAATATTAGATACTCTTGTTTTTTTTTTGTGAAGAAAAAAAAACCGGGAGTCAGGCACGCAGATTCTGCGTCGCAGAAGGTGCACTAAAATAAAGAATTAATTCGGAATTATAGGAATTCGCAGAAATTATAAGAATTTGTTTATGTGAATTTCTGTGGGAATTCATGGAATCCACCGCACAATGTTTGGCTTAACGCATTAACCCTATATTACAGAGTGTTACTTCCAAGTAACGCCGGATTTAGAGCTTTGTAAACTAATAAAAAAAAAAATTGCATAGACTTTTTGAAGTGTATCTTTTTGAGTTAATCAGTGATAAAAATTTAACTTGGGCATTTTGAATGCCTTACAAACATTGATTTATAAAGTCATATAAATTTTTTGCATAGACTTTTTGAAGTGTATCTTTTTGAGTTAATCAATGATAAAAAATTAACTTGGTTTTTTTGAATGCCTTACAAACATTGATTTATAAAGTCATGTTATGGCTAACCTCCAACTCGGCAAATAAAGTGGATCACAAAAAAAAAAAAATTTTTTAATCAATATATTTTAAAGACGGATAGCCCGTTTTGAATGATTTTTATTTTTATTAAAAGTATGGTATTTTGGCTTTATTTTGCAGTGATAATGATTAAAAAAAAATTTATACAAAGTGCACCGAAATAAGCGCCAGAATGTGTTCTTAGGTAAAGTTATGTCCCGTTTTTGCATCAATTATTTTTTTAAATCTTTTTTTTATGTTTATTATTACTAAAATGAAACGTTCTCAAAGTTGTTGTATTTTTATTTCATCTATTTCATAACTCGTGCCAATATAGGGTTAAAACACTGCCAAACATAAGTAATGATCCTTTAAGAATCTGAGCCATTATTTATGTTTTCATTATCATTTTAATTTATAATTATTTTATTTTCAACTATTTAACTACTAAAATTTCAGAAATTTTAACAATTGACAAAATACAATTTATAAAAGCTAAATTGTTCAATTAATTTTTGTTTAAAAATACACCATAAGATTAAAGGGTCTACTATAAAAAAATTGTAAAGATCTTATCGTCCGTGATACTGCAATACCGCTTAACGTGATACTGCAAAACCGCGTAACGTCTAACTGCAAAACCGCGTAAGGTTTAAAAACAAAATTTTACAGGAGAAGAGAAAAACTAGTTAATTTTGCTTTTACTGGATATATAAAGATTTTGGTATGATTAGTATATTTTAAACAGCTTAATACAATATTTAGTAAACTAATTTTGAAATAGCTACCCTATTTTAATCAAAAATAAAATAAAAACCATCTAATTACGTAGTTTTTAAATATTTTTTTTTGAAATTTTAGATTTTTAATGAAAATAATATTATTATTAAGCTAATTTGTTAGGATAATAGTTAAACTAAATATTAAACCACTCTTTTCATTACAATTATTATGTTATATAATATAAAATATAATTATTATTATTATTTTAATAGCTAACTGAATAATGTAACTCATAAAAATTATGGCAAACTGGCTCTATCTATCGAATATTTTTAAGCGTAATAATATAGAATTAACTCCTAATTTCTATTTTAAGGATTCTTCCATCCTACTGTTGAGTTTATACACATTAATTAAAAAAATTAAAAGATGTACTTGTGTCAAAGTATTGTCAACCTGTAGATTAGCAGCTGAGCAATTTTCAAATAAATATGGTAATTAACTTTATGAATTTAAGCCCTTTAAACTGATTTTTTCTTGCAAAAAATATCTCAATATACGCCATTTAATGTGTAGATTATACTTATAAAAAGTTTTGCTACTTTCAGTAGATACGCGGTTTTGCAGTTGGACATTAAGCGGTATTGCAGTATCACGTACGTTATGTTAATTTTTATAATGCAATAATAAAATTAAAAAATATATAATGGAAGATTCACAAATAAAAATAGATGGCACTTCAATTTATTTTGAATTCGGTGGCTGCCATCTCGTATCTGATGAGGAATTTAAGATAATATATGAGTTCAGCGGCGGCCATATTAAAAAAATTTCAAAAATTTTATGAGATGACACTACCGGCAGACGGACTCCTTGTACTATAGGAATTATTCGCCGCATACATAATATTATGACAACAATGCGCAGAATTGAAATTTTAGCGGTTGGGTACGAGTTCTGTATACAATTGCGGCGATTGATATTATTCTATAGTGCCTGCCAGTAGTGTCATCTCTTAAAATTTTTGTGAAATCTTTTAAGAAAATTCGTATAAATGAAGTCAAAGCCAACTTCGATGAAATAATATCACTAAACCGTGTTAATACAGCGTATAGTAAACTTTTTTCCGAACCAAGTCACGTGACCATATGTCCTTCCCACTTTGCCATTCATAATGGGAGAGAGCGCAAGATAGTAACGTGACTTGGTTGCGAGAAAATGTTCACTATATGCAAAATATTTTGATAGTTTTTAGATAATTTGGGTATGCTGAATCCAAAATCAGAGTGTTTTAATTCGTATCTGTTTGGCAGATTTAGGACAATTGAGGTCAAAACCAATTATGTCGAAATATTATTTTCATTTTACCAAACTGTATTTTATCAGTGTATAATATTTTGGTGGTTAAGAAATTTCAGATACATAATTAGATCAAAGCCAACTACGATAAATTAATATATTTTTTATACTAATGAACCGCGCTTTCTTAGTGTATACATTTTTTTGATCGTTTTTATTTACGCCGAATTCGAATCCAATAGGTGCCACTTCGTATCTATCAAGGAAAAAATTTTTAGGTCAAAGCCAACTAGTATAAGTTAATATTTGCTGAATTTTGCAGAAATGTTTTGACATAGTACATTTAAGTCACTTCCGGTTTAACCGGAAATGACACCAACTTTTGATTTTTAAATGGGACACCCTATATATTTTTACATACATATTTTAATTCTATGCTTCATTCTGAGTACGATGATACCAAAAAAGTAACATTTTAAATGTTTTGTTTTAATTTAATTTTTAGTTTTCATCATAGGTTGGTCATGATTACTTAAAATTACTAAAAATGATTTAAGTAACCCTAGAAAAATAATTTACGCTGAAAACTCTATTTATAACTCAGTTGGACCATGACTATTTTTGAATCACTCTGAAAAAAATGTTTACAATTCACAAGATATATCATATATTTTTATTGCATTGTAAAAAGAACAGAAATTTACAATATGATAACAGGCGTGGATTGGCGGATTGGAGTCCGCAAAACGTTTTAAAACGCAAGAAAAATCTATGACCCGGAAAAATCAAAATAAAACAAGTGTGAGGGCCCATTTGCAGTGGGGCCCGGTCCAATTTTGCTGACCTTCTTTATGGCCAATCCGCCACTAAAAATGAAAAACTTATTTTCTAATAGACTAACAGGTTAAAAAATACATTTTTCTATATGTATATTAGAAATATAGTGTGGAATTTTTAAAATGATTAAATTTGATAATATATTTTTTTAGAAAAATTCGTCGATTTTTAATTTTGAGCGGGAATCTTTTGATTTTACTTACATGAGACATCATAACCTTCTTCTGTCAGGAGGCGCTATCTTTAAAAGATTAAATAGGACCATATGTCAAGTGGGCATTGGAATCGTACATTTTACAACATAGTTTGATTTTGTTTGACGGGTAAGAATGAATTTTTAAAGTAAGGTTATTTATCTGTCAAATTTAAAACATATCAAAATCGAAGCGGATACAGTGTTTTTGATTTAATCAAAAACACTGTATCCGCTTCGATTTTTTTTCTTAAAATTTTATTAGAATAAGATTTATCAAAAAAAAAATAAAACAACCTACTTTTTTAATTATTAAGTATTATAAGAATTATTTAAATAGTACAATACAAAAAACTAACAAAAAATCTAGTACTTACTGTATTTTACTCTAGATGGTCAAAAGTTTAACCCAACTTTTAAAATCTCTTGTCAGTATGATAAGATGTAAAATTTACGATTTCAATGCCTCCCTTGATAAAACTAATTAATGCTTTTTAAAAAAAATCGGCAGGGTGATGCCTAATTTGAAAAATTTTGATTCTGGTTGTAACAGTGTTTTGCTTTTAAAAATCCGATGAGAATTTTTTGAGTTATTCGACATTTCTTTCAAACTGAAATCTTTAATAAAATGCAGCTCTCTTAGGAGACGATTTTTTACCCATGTCTACAGGGTTATTAAAAAATAAGTTCGAGAAATTTAAGAGGTGATTCTACGTTAAAAAATATTAAAAAAACGTTCCTATAAAGGTTGGTCCGGATATGAGCCATCAGGGAAGCATTTACAAAGGTACATCTAAAAAATAGTTTTTATTTAATATTTCTGGAACCCAATAAACCACAGTAACGAATTTTTGCACATGCCTTAGCATTGATGAAGGCTATCATTTCATGTTATTTTTATAAATGGGGGTCACTTTTTTGCTCTACACGGTGTTCTGGAAGGTGGATATTATAATTTTTACTCAGAAAGGTCTAAAACGTCGAGAAATGTGAAAAAACATAGTCAAAGATTTTGACTTTTCGGCGAAGATTTGAATACATCGGCACTTCTCAAATGAGGAATCAGTTAAACATGATCCAATTTAAACTTAAAGAAGGCGCCCTTTGGCGGCAGTTTATGATGTCACTTATGTGAGTTCAAAATAAAAATCGACCTGTACGATGAATTTATCTAAAAAAAAATAGTTTTAATTTATTAATTTTAACCTCTTCAGGGATATAGACACATGTGTACGTTTAAAAATAATTTCCGCAAAACTAATTTCACCGAATTTCTTATTACTCAGCTGTTACCATTTGCTTTGTTTCAAATCACAAGCTACATCTAATGACCAAGATTCGCATATCTTCACTTGTTTAGTTGTTTTGACAATAAAAAGCATTGTTAACTTTTGCTACTAAATTAAATTAAACAACCAATTCGTCCCTGAAGAGGTTAAAAATTCCATTAAAATCATATATGAAAAAGTCGCTTTTAGGGGAACCTCAAAATATTTTTTGTTTCAATTTTCTACGATACCTATTAGACACGGTGCTTTTTTGGGGGTATTTTTTTTCGAAACCTTGAAATTCCTTTACCATTCGATAGTACCGTCCATTAATATGACTTTTAGCGAAAATTAAAAAAATCTACCGAGCGCTTCGTTTTTTAATAAAAAAAATTAATGCAAAATTAGCTGCGAAGAGTAAAACAAGCCGTGTACATATGTAATGTTACACAAAAAATGAAAAATAAACTTAAAAAAAATTTTCAACAAATTAAAAAAAGTGTTGAAAATATTTTTATTTAGTTTTTTTTAATTTTTTTTTTAATAATTGGAAAAATGCAATATACCCATTTACTGTGAATAGTATATAATTAAATGCGTAGCATTACTTATGTTATGGCTTGTTTTACTCTTCGCAGCTCGTTTAGCATTTTTTTTTTAATAATAAAAGAAGCGCTCGCTAGATTTTTTTAATTTTTGCTGAAAATCATATAAATGGACTTTCCAAACAAATAAAAAATACCCCCAAAAAAGTACCGTGTATAGTATAATATCTATATAAGACACTATAGAAAAATATGCAGTCGAAGCTAATTTTATATAAGAAAAACTGACGCGCACAACCGAAGTTTTAGATCCAGGTGTTTTCAGGAAAAAAATAGTAAAATTATAACTAGATTATTAGGGACCTGTTCCGACCAACAGACAATATTTTGTACTTGTAAATATCAGGCAGCTTTTTAAAATCCCATTTTAGTTATTTTTACGCCAGTTAATTTTTCCAAGTAGTTTAAAAAAAATCCAGAAAAATCTTTAAATTTCAGGTTTTCCAGGTAATAACCTAAAATGCAAGACTTTCCAGATCAGTAGGAATCTTGTCTAAAACATTGACTGCTATAGTGGTTACTAAAAGAGGCTGTTAGATTTACCACTACAAAATGATTACTACATTTAAATTGGTAAGACCGGTCCCGGTTTTAACTAATTTAAATGTTAGTTTTAAGTTGTAAATCTTACAGCTAATTTTAATGTCCGCTAGATGGGGCTACCTAGGGACACTAGATCTAGGTCTTAAGTTAGCAAGGCGACAGACAACGGGAAACGTCAGAAAACATCTGAGCATCGGTTGCCATAGAGAGTTTCTTCACGGATTTTACTGCCCATCCTAAACTTGGAAATTAATCAAATCGAGCCGTTTTGAAGTAAATATTTTGCTAAATTGCATCGTCGAAAATGTCAATAGATTTGATGTTTTAAAATAAATAAAAAAGTTTAGGATGGGCAGTAAAATCCGTGAAGAAACTCTCTATGGCAACCAATGCTCAGATGTTTTCTGACGTTTCCCGTTGTCTGTCGCCTTGCTAACTTAAGACCTATATCTAGTGTCCCTAGGGCTACCCACAGATGCGCATTGGTTCTTCAGCTCTTTTTCAGATAAAATTTTACTTCTACTTGGGTGAAAAATGTCATGCAGAATAATTAGGTTTATTTTTTAATGCAATCCTAACTTTTTGTAAAACCTCAGTCATTTGTACATATTTTCCCGTAGAATTTGGCAAATTTTCAAAATTAATAACGGGACTGACGTCCTTTGAAAAATTGTCGGGGTTTGGCAACCTAGAATAGGGGCTACTACTTTTTAAAATTGGTGTTCCGCATGTTGACTCTTTTACTTGTTTTAAACGTTCGTTTAAAGGTAAGTACACACTTGAAGTAGCTTCCTGGACAATATTTTTAACCTGAATTAACAACTCTTCACATTTTGATGTTTTTTCGGCGGTTGTTTCTTCAGACTTTTTCATTTCTACTGTAAGTGTTTCCGCGTCTTCGGCTTTTACATCGATTTCCGATTTGTCCGGATTTTCACATAAACTATCTTTCTCCTTCGTCGAGTCCTCGGCATTTTCCAATTTTCCGTCATTTTCTGACTTTTTGTCACTCTCTGTTTTTTCGTCATTTTCTGATTTTTTGTCATTTTCTGATTTTTCGTCATTTTCTAATTTTTTGTCATTTTCTGATTTTTTGTCATTTTCTGATTTACCAGTTTCTAATTTTTCAACAGTTTCTTTTTCCAATTTTTTCTCTAAATTTTCACCGTCGTCTTCTAAAGTTGAGTCCAAATTTTCGTCAATATTCAAAGCTTCTAATAAAGCTTGTTTTTTCTCTTCCAAAGTGTTTATAGATACGTCTATCATGCTAATATCGCTTTGTGAGTTGTTCTGGAAAAAATACTGCTATCAATAAAACGAAAAAAAAAAAAAACGCAAATTGCAAAAGAAAAATCTTAAAAAATTAATATAGCTATATATAGCTATAGCACACTAACGACTTCACGCCGATTTTTGTCAAAAGCAATCCCAGCTAAGGAATTTATACTCCGCCCAGTTATGCAAAATAGTAAGGGACGCGGCCCGTTTTACACCACAGTGCGCATAAATAGCATAATTATGCATAAATCGTAGTGTATCAAACATTAAACAGATCTCGGTACTGTTTTCCTGGAAAGGGCCTATCCAAAGACTCGCATAAAAAGCATAGTACATAAGAATGCGATGCCAGGATTGGCTTGATGTGTCGTCATGTAACTTGTAATGGTTGTTATGCGAGCCTCTGGATAGGCCTTAAGTTGTAATTGTAACCTAAAAAATTTACGTTTTCCTTGTGTTCAATATAATTTACGTTTGTACAATATGTAGAATATGCTAATTTAGTGTGAGTGTATGAAGAATAAACCAAAAAAGTACCTTTTTCAATACCCTACAAAATAACATTGAGTATAACCATTTTTGTATGTAACTTTCTCTTTTTTTATTAGATTTAAGGACCGTCAATCATTGTCATAGACAAAAAATGTCACAATATTTTATATGTTAAAAGGTACTAGTTTTTAACCAATGATTTAGCTTAAAAATGGCGGGAATTTAAATTACTATCTTGCATAATTGGACGGGCAAGAGTTATTAGGTTATCGTTGTCACCAATTAAACGTAGACACATAAATGATGTTAAAACTTCAAAACGTCAAAGAAACGAGACTGATAACTAACTGTTAGTTAACTTTCTTGTTTCTTGCCTGAATATTAAGAATGAACAGGTATGGTTTGTTGCTGCCTGTACTTTTGCACTTTACAGTTTTTTGTCAAGTTTGAGAATCAAGAAACAAATACAGTACTTATTTGGTTGGGTGAAAAGTATATGTCAGTGCAACAAAATGCAGTCCCAATGAACAAACCTAATGTTGGTATAACTGGGACAATAAAATACTACAAGTTATCGCATTGTAATAACTCTTCTTATAATAAGCTTTAATACATCACCCTGTACAAACTTTTAAAGTAATCATGATAACAAGCTGAGGTGCTAAAGAACCCGACTACAAAAAATGCACGTGCTCCATATGCCCGATGAAGAAAATAAAAAGCCGAAACGTTGGAGAATCAAAAGTCACTTTTAAATTTAATATGAATCTTATATCGAATTCATAATAAAAATCTATAGATTTATTTGATTTTTCCTTAAATTCCTAATAATGATGAAAAGCCGAAACGTGGGCGAATTAAATAAATAAAACAATAAATTTTAAATGGACAATATGATACCGAATTCATAATAAAAATCTATAGATTTTCTTTGATTTTCTGTTAAATTCCTAATAATAACTACACTTCTGCTCAAAAATATCGGCCCACCTAAAAAATACACATTTTTGAATGCAAATATCTCCAAAACTATTTAATGGATTTATTCGATCTTATTTTTATTTTGAAGCTTGAACTTTTAGCTCTTACTTACTGGAATAAAAATTATCAAACATCTTTTTTTATACCGGCAGCAATGAAAAGTGCACAGCTATGTTTTTTTACTGCACCTTTCGATATGCGCATGGTTCGCCACTGCATATTTTTTTACAATTTAATTAATTGATTTTATAGCCTAATTAAATGGAAGTAATCTCTTTTTAAATTTTTTAATTTTCCTTTTCTCGTTTATGATAAGGTTTTTTCTAAAAATTTACATTTTTGCAAGTAACAAAAAAACTACGCAATGGATTTAATTGATTTTTTTTTTAATTTGAAGCTTAAATCGTAAACTTTTATTTTTTTAATTTAGGTTTCTGTTGGAAACATGTTTAAACTGAGTTTACATTGCTTAAATAGTCATGTTTTTTTTACTCGATCTTTTTTGTTGCAATTTAAACACAAACTCAAATCTTTCCATAAGTTTTAAAACTTATTCTAATAGCCACACTTATTGTGACTGATTCCGTCTTTTATTTTTTATCATAAGTCTTCTCATTTAGGAGAAATTATGTTTTTTTGGTAAATAAGGACTTTTTAAGTGGTGGGCTAGTGCCACCCCTGTAACTAACTTTTTTATGATTGACAAGACTTGTCACTTATGTGACAATACTTTTTTAACTCGTTAAAATTTTATTTAATTGTATTATTTAAATGGAAACAAGTCCGGAAGTAGCTGCCCAAGCTGTAGCTCTGCTACAAGAAGGGCACAGTCAGCGTTATGTTGCTCAACAGTTAAATATTACGAGAGCAGCGGTAAGAAGAGTATTCCAACGTTTTGAGGAGACCGGTTCCTTTAGTCGACGCCAAGGAGCTGGCAGACATAGGTGCACGTCCGCTCGGGATGACCGATTTATCGAGCTTAATTCCCTGCGGAATCGTCGTCTAAATTCAGTTAATTTGAGATGACGGCTTCAAGAAACAAGAGGTGTAGCAGTATTGGTCGAAGGCTTTTTGAAAGAAACCTTTGCTCTTATAAGGCCGCAACTGGACCTAAACTCACTGCTAACCATCGTCGTGCCAGGCTGCAGTTTGCAAGAAGACATTTAAACTGGGACAGAAACCAATGGGCAAAGGTTATGTTTTCTGATGAAACCAGGATATGTCTATTTGGGAATGATGCAAGACAGCGTGTCTACCGACGTCCTGGAGAACGTTATGCACAGGCCTGCATTGCAGAAAAAGTTAGTTATGGTGGTGGATCGTGCATGATATGGGGAGGTATATCATTGGAAGCTAAAACTGAACCCCTTTTTATTATAAGGGAAGAACGTGGACGGCAAAGGCGAAGTCTTACAGCGGAAAGGTATGTCGAAGAAATTTTGGAAGAGCACGTCGTACCTTACGCCGGATTTATAGGCGATGACTTTATTTACATTAAATTGAATGTTTTATTGACCATAATGTAATGTAACTAATAATAACGAAAAACAGCATTGTTGTAAAAAAACATACACGTCTAATACGTTTTTTTGTGTTTATAATTGTTATTAAATAATTTTAATAAAATTTAAAATTTGTTTATTGTTATTTTATTTGATAAAATATTTTGTTTAAAAAAAATTAAAAAGCAAAAAGTCCTTAAAAAGACGTTAGAACTTGTTTTTGGAGTACCATTAGAGATTTAAACAGTCTGTGCAAAGTTCGTTCGACATATATGCCTCAAAACGCAGTCTGAGCTGGGAACCAAAAAGTTGCTAACGCAGAAAACGTGTTAATTAAATGTATTTATTTAAGCTAAAGTTATAGAAGTGCAATAGATCTTTATATTCTATCGACGCTTTTCCGTCATATACAGTTTTACAGGGGTGGCACTAGCCCACTGATTAAAAAGTCACTTTTTCCGAAAAACTTTAATTTCTCCTAAATGAAAAGACTTATGATAAAAAATAAAAGAAGGAATCAGTCACAATAAGTGTGGCTTTTAGAATAAGTTTTAAAACTTATGGAAACATTTGAGTTTGTGGTTAAATTGCATCAAAAAAGATTGGGTAAAAAAAACATGACTATTTAAGCAATGTAAACCCAGTTTAAACATGTTTGCACCAGAAACTTAAATTAAATAAATAAAAGTTAAGGACTTAAGCTTCAAATTAAAAAATAAATCAATTAAATCCACTGTGTAGTTTTTTTGTTATTTGCAAAAATGTTTATTTTCAGAAAAAACCGTATATCTCCTAAACGAGAAAAGGAAAATTAAAAAGTTAAAAAAGAAATTACTCCCATTTAATTGGCCTATAAAATCAATTAATTAAATTGTAAAAAAATATGCAGTGGCAAACCGTGCGCATATCGAAAGAAGCAGTAAAAAAACATAGCTGTGTAATTTTCATTGCTGCCGGTTTAAAAAAATATTTTTGATAATTTTTATTCCAGTAATTAAGAGCTAAAAGTTCAAGCTTTAAAATAAAAAAAAGGTCAAATAAATCTATTGAATAGTTTTGGAGTTAATAGCATTTGAAAATGTGTATTTTTTTAGGTGGGCCGATATTTTTGAGCAGAAGTGTATTAATATTATCAAAACATGGAATTTTATATAGCCTGTCATTTGCGTGATTAAGACGATTCGTTTGACGCCTCGATCGTTAAAATCGGCCAGTTATTTAGGCTCTAACGGTGAACAACAAACGCGTTGCTGAAATTGGATAAAAAGGCATTGTTTTAAACTTACATGATCTTCTGGCGTCTTTGGAGACTCAATTTCATCAATAACAGTCAATTCCATGTCACAAGGTTCCAAATCATCCACTGATTCTTCGTTTTGTGATTCAGAGTTAGCAATTTTATTAAAATAATCGATCATATTTTTCTTGCTGTACTCATTTGAATAAGGCGGCGTGTTGTGTCGTCTATATTCCTGTAATATCAGTTAACATATTTTTAATTTTAATCTCCCCAAGCAAGGCGTCCTTCACTTCACTTCAGTGCCATGCCCTAAGACATTTTTCTGTTGAAATGAAAATGAAGTGGCCACCCCAGTCTCCTGATTTATCTCCAGAGTATTTTTAAATAATATCGTCGGCTAGCAAAGTGTACAATATCTGTTTGATGACAAAATGCAATATAATATTTTTTTCTTAAGTGAAAATTCCAAACCAAACAAATGGTTTGTATCTACCATTTTTTGACGATTTATTTTAATTTATTGTTCTAATCTGACGAAATATTATTAATAAACTTGTATTACATACAGTGTCTCATTTATATTGGAAACACACCTATACCAAGAGTATTGTATTGTATTTTATATATTTTTTTGAACAAGGTAAAGTTAAAAAATACTTTTTTTCACTACTAGCTTTAGAACATACCATTATTTATCATGTTTTCAGACTGTGAAATCAATTTTCTTCACCTATAGCAATAATAATTTTTTCTCTCCTAGTAGGAGTAAATTTTATAAACAATGAATTTCTGTCACTTTAGATGTTTCAGTCCTTTGTGCAATTTTTATTAATTAAACCCAAAAAAATAGCTTTAAATAACTTTTTATTTAATAAATATAATTATAATTATTACCAATTAATACAATCAATAATTAGATAAATATTATGATAAAATAAATAAATAAATAAATAAAAAAAACTAAATTTTTAAACATCAGTTCAAAGTATTTATTTGAGCAAATTTCATTGATGAAGGCTACTTGATTTTTATGAAAATTTCAAGAAATATAATTTCTGTTAATAATTTATTTTATTATTTGAATAAAAATAGTTAAATAGAGCTAGTAGTGAAAAAACTAATATATAAACTACGTTAGAGAAGACTATTATAGCCTCGCACTCTTAAATACGCTCGGCTATAAAAAATGTCTTCTCTACCTTGGTATATAATTACTATTTTACGCGTTTTTATTTTTTAATAGTATATTATGCACCTAGTATGCGAACCAAGTCTTTAGTGTTTGAGACTGAAGTCGAGGCAAAAAATCAGTCGAGAACACTTAAGACAGTTTGCATACGTGGTGCATATACTATTTTTTTTACTCCAAAATCAGTTAAAAATAAAGTGTAAAAATTATTTTGACATAGCTGTCAGTTTGACAAGTAAGTTGAAAAAAGTTAGTCTTAAATTTTTTTCATTATTGACCGTCGTCAATAAACAATGCTTAACAACGGTCAATAATAAATGAGATCATTAATTTTATTGGTTGTCAAGGTAAACAAACCTTGACAATGGTACATAATATGTAAGCTAGCACTTAATTAGGTAGTAGAAAAATTATTTTATAATTGAAGGCCTTGCTGCAATGAAACATTTTCTACCTCAGCATGTGATATACTACACCACATTGTGTGTTGCGGTTTTAAAACAACATAAAACAAATATATCTCAAGGATTATCCTTGAAGGATATACACTGCCGCACATTAAATTCCGAACACCTAAAAAATTGACATTTTTTAAATTCAAATATTTTGAAAACTAATTAATGAATTTGACTTATTCTTTTTTAGTTTAAAAGCTTAAACATTCTCTACTTTTTGATTGTTTTAAGAATGATTAAAAATTTTTTTTTCGTATTAACAGCAACAAATAATGTACAACTATGTTTTTTACCCCATCTTCTAGGACTTGCATGGTACGCCACTGCAACTATTTATCAAATTATTAAAGTCTTTGTTATTGCCGCAGTTTTAATGAATATTTTATTTTTTATTTTTTTTTACATGTTTACTTCTGGTTTAGGAGATATCAGGATTTTCCTGAAAGCTGTCATTTTTTCAGTTAACTTAAAAAGTACTACATGAATTTGATTGATGCTGTGCTTTAAATTTGAAGCTTAATCGAGTTACGTTTCTCTTCTAATCACGTTCATCAAAAACATAAATTGGGTTTCAAAAACCTGAGTAAAAGAAAAAATAGGGTCACTCCGTCCGGCGGCAGTTCTGCGAAATCACCGTTAAGCCTCCGTCAGACGGCAATAAAAAGTTGCCCCGGGATGAAGAAACTGTAGAATAAGAAGTAAAAGATATGAGCGTAGAAGAAGAAGAAGTAAAAAATATAAGCTTCAAATAAAAAACTCTGATGATTTAGTACTTTTTGAGTTGACTGAAAAAATGACAACTTGATATCCTGATCCTGATATCTCCTAAACCAGAAGTAAAAAAGTAAAGAAATAAAAAAGAAAATATTCATTAAAACTGCGGCAATAAGACTTTAATAATTTGATAAACAGTTGCAGTGGCTTACCATGAAAGTCGTAGAAGATGGGGTAAGAAACATAGTTGTACATTATTTGTTGCTGTTAGTACGAAAAAAAAAACAGAAGTAAAAAAGTAAAGAAATAAAAAAGAAAATATTCATTAAAACTGCGGCAATAAGACTTTAATAATTTGATAAACAGTTGCAGTGGCTTACCATGAAAGTCCTAGAAGATGGGGTAAGAAACATAGTTGTACATTATTTGTTGCTGTTAGTACGAAAAAAAAAATTTAATCATTCTTAAAACAAACAAAAGTAGAGAATGTTTAAGCTTTAAAACTAAAAAAGAATTAGTCAAATCCATTAATTAGTTTTCGAAATATTTGAATTTAAAAAATGTCAATTTTTTAGGTGTCCGGAATTTAAATCGCGGCAGTGTATTATGTAATGTAGTATTATGTATAAACATAACATGTCATCTTATATACAGCCTGTTCCAGAACTCGCGTACCGAAATTTAAGAGGTGATTCTACATCCAAAAATATGAAAAAAAGTTTCTATAAAGGTTGGTCCGGAAATGAGCCCTAAGGGAGCTACGGCCCTTCGAAGATGACGTATTGAATGGGGAACAAAAAAAAGCACCAATAAAATTTTAATGCTGCAGGGTGCTTCTTCATTTAAAACTGAGCAAAAAAGTATTGTACACCAAAACACCTAAATTTAATATTAAAGGAGTAATAGCCTTTTAAAAAGTAACGTTTTTGGTGGCACAAAATGTTACTTCCTCTTAATTGCATTTTTTTTTTGATAACGGTTGCTCCTACAGTGTTACACTATATGATATTTTATATGTATTTTTACTCTAGAAATCTATATTTTTTACAACAAATCCAAAAAACATACACATAGAAAAGTTTGGGGCAAAAATGTTTTAAGCCTCATATATTTTGTCCGTCTGGGCACGCCTCTGGATAAATTAAAAAAATAAATTAACATAAACTTATTGCCCTTATTAATACTAGTATACATGCAAAAGCTCGCCGCTCTAGCTTAAACGGTACCCGAGTTATTAATTAAAAACCTTATTTTTATTACAATTTTAAAGGGCCCTAGATCCCTTAGGGCTCATTTCCGGACCAACCTTTATAGGAACTTTTTTTATATTTTTGGATCTAGGATCACCTCTTAAATTTTGGCATGCCAGTTATGGATCACCCTGTATATACAGCCTGTTCCAGAACTCGCGTACCGAAATTTGAGGGTATATTAAAAACCCTCTGGAAAATATGAAAAATATTTCAAAAAAAATCCATCTTCGTTCAATTCAAAAATAAGAACGCTTTAAGTGGACCAATACTGTTGCTGATTATAAATTACCATTAAAGGTTGAATTTGTAGCTATGGAAGCAAATTTAATTATTGCAGGTACATATTCTGTAGGTTGACATGGTGATTAATGTGACATAAATATTTATTAATGTCAAAAAACCACCGCCGGATGGAGTGACCCTATAAAATAAAATATTTGATAGCCTCTGTCGGTTTTGTCAAAATATAATAACCTAAAAAGATTCTAAAGTTGAAAGTCTTAAACAATGCACGAGTCAACCATTAAAATGCAACCATAGTTACTAATAAGTAGGGAAAAACTAATTTTTAGGTAATTTAACATCAGCAACAGGATTGGTCAGATTAAATAGCTTCCTTTTTAATTAGTATTGAAGATGGATTTTTTTTGAAAATTTTTTCATATTTTCCAGAGGGTTTTTAATATACCCTCAAATTTCGGTACGCGAGTTCTGGAACAGGCTGTATAATAATGTATTTAATACTTACATCTTTAACTCCGTCTTCCAGAGGTACATTAAATCCGGCATAATCAACCACTTTATTTGGATTCAATCCGGTTTTTTGTTTTGTGGTACTCTCGACATCCTTTCCATCTGCCCCAAACATGGCCAAATTGGAACTTACGAATTTAGCCTCTTCCAACCATCCTGGAGGATATCCTAACACCCTCATTTGATAAATAAATGGAGGCAACTCATTTTTACGCAATCCTAAGGCATTTTTAAGACTCTCTGAAACTTTTCCAGGTGCCAAGTGACCATATTTTTGATCATCCTCGAGATGATAGCGGCTGAAACAAAAATTTCAAGTGTAGGGGTTATGTATGACCTTACACAGGGAATATTATAATATTCATAACTTGCGTGGAAATAGTTATTTGTTATTCTAGTATGTCATAATATGACATATTATAAGACTTTGGTAAACGAATAAAACGAGAAATAAAATGTCGCACACGCATTACACGCAAAATTATTTTCCCCAAAGAACATTCATGGCGTTTTCCAAGCATTCACTTATGCAAAACGGCCCATTTTTAGCAAAAAATAGTCCAGGTTTTAGGAAAGAAGGCCTATGTTTACAAGAATCTCGGGTCCATTTTGTTTACCCAGTAACAGAGCCGGCCTTTGCATGAATCAAGTGACCGCTGCTCAAAATACGCAAGATTGTCAAAATCAGTAACGTTGCTAAAATTAGAAAAATTAATGTGAAAAAATAAAAATCTTTCTGCATAATATGTATATTATACATATCGCCTTGTAAATTCCGAAACATCGTATCTGAAAAATGGGAACTTGCCAGAGATTAGAAATTGTTCTTTTTTATGGAATTAGTAGGGTAGTAATTTAATAATCTATATCGTCGGCTTACAAGTAAAGAGCACTAAGTCCAAAAACATGGTTTTGAGATATTGACAAATTTAACTTTCATTGTTGCTTTTTAATTTTTGTAATAATTGTTTTTGGAAAAAAACTACCACAAATCGCAATGACATGTTTGGACATAGTAATGTCCCATTTGCAGTTAAATACAGAAAAATTAGAGTAGTTTAATTAAAGTAAATTTGAAACAAGACATGGACTTAGTGCCTTTTACTTGTGGGCCCACGACGTCGGCTTATAAGTAAAGCGCACTAAGTCAATAAAATAATATAAAAAACAACTATTTAAAATTAAAACCCTTCTATTAATTAAACGTAATGTATAACTATAAAGTAGAAAACAAGATGTTTACATAAATTTTTTGAAACTAGATTTTTAAAAGAAAGGTTTGGAATTTTTTTTGGAGCAAAATTTAAAAAATCTATGTTAGTTTTATTTTATTTATATTTTTTTTTTTATAAAAATCTGCACCTATTCAATTATTTGTCTATATCTCGGCTATTTCACTCTTATGGGCCTATAAGAATACGCAAAATGCGTATGATTATGAGCTTATAAGAGTCACAAAATAGAAAAAAAATATTAAAATCCTGTAATTTTATGGACTTTTGGACCAATGAACGATTATTTTGTTTATTATAAGACCCAAACTAATAAAAAATTATGAAAAATCAGCTGTTCGTTTTTTTTTGTAAAAAAATTACTTCCCACACACCGTGCCCAGTAACTGAATACTTTGATCCAACTGGTGCTTACAAGGGTGCTTATAAGTAACTATAAAATTATTTTTTTAGCAAGTAAAGCAGTTTTATTGGCACTTACGAATTTTTGGCCTGGGTTTGGAACTTTGTCCTTGCAGCATTAATCTTCTGATAATTTTTGGGTTGGGGACAATCCCTTAAAGAATGATTTTGATCACAGTTAAAGCAAACTGAATTTCTCTTAACCTCTTCAACTTTCTCCTCTTTTTCATTTATGTCAATAAGGAACTTTGAGTTGTATTTCATGTCAGCCCCATTGGATAATCCTGGATTTGTATCAATTTCAAATAATTCTTTTTTTGCTCTGTTACGTTTCTTCTTTTTATGTGGTGAAGGTGTAACCAAGTTTACCGTTGGTACATCATCATCTTCATTTTTAAAAGCTGATTCATCTAATATTACCCAATCTTTCGGGTTTAGGAATGTATCTCTGTAGATTTCAATACTTAAATCTTCTTTGTAATTTACTTCTAGTTCTATAAATGATTGTAAATATTTTAAAAACTTTAGTTTGTACTCCTCTGCAATATTTTCATTTTTAAACTTAATTGATATACACGGTTCTGTTCCTTTTACTGTAGAATTTATTTCAGTTTTGGTATCTGTGGGTTCACTTACTTTAGTGTTATTGACTGTTGATATACTGGGTTCAGTTTCTTTAACTGTAGATTTTTTTTCAGGTTCTGTGACTGATGGTTTGTTGTGTTCATTTGGTTTAGGGTTAGTGACTGTTGAATTTACAGGAGTTTTAATTACACTTGTATCAGACTCTAATAGTAAACTTTTATCACTTTCCTTTATTACAGAATCATCGCTTTCTTCTATTATACTATCATCAATTACAATAATAGTATTTTCCAATTCTCCTTCCTCTAGGGTTAAATCTAATTCTTTGGGTGTACTTAAAGGCTCAGAAATTACTTCCATCTTGTCTGACTTGTCCTTTTCAGGTGATACACGTGTTTCTTTAAGGTCTGTTTGTTTTTCAATGTTTGTTGCAGAATCATCTTGTATAACAATAACTTCCGGGATTATTTGGGGAGCTGCGGTTACTTCAGTTAGAATTTCGGAATGTTCATTTTCTATTTGAGGTTGTTCATTTGCAGAATTCGTGTTATTAATCAATTCACATGTGTTTTTCTGTATATTTACAAAATTCTTATTTTCTAGGTTAGAATCACTTGTTACCTTTGAATCTGGAATACCTTCGTCTATACGTAAAATTTTAGGTTCGGGTTCACTGTCTTCAATGCCAGGATGTTCCGGAGATAATTCAGTGTCAGAGATTTCAAAAATCATGTCCTTGCAAGGACTTTTGCGTTTAGCTCTCCTTCGAGTCTCCATTTTTTGTAATCAACTTTCTGCGCAAACTCAGACTTGAAAATCACCCGCCAAATCTAGAATTTTTACAATTCACTTTCACTTATATTTTAATCTAAATAAATAACCAAAATCTACGAAAATTCATAAAAATTATTATTTTAAAGGTAAATATTATATTATTAACGTCATACAAATCAGAAATTACCTGTCCGATTGCTTTTATATCGATTTAACACACTTAAATTTAAAAATTATTGATTTGATCTAATTTATTGTGTTTAAAACATGCCACTTAGAAAACATAATAAGCCCAATGAATTGTCTAGATCAAAAAAATTAAAAATTCTTTCCTATAGGCAAGGTTTAAGACATGCTATTTTTAATACTTCTGGGGATAAATACATTGGAGATTGGGAAGAGGACATAAAAAAAGGCAAGTCTAATTTTAATTAACGACATAATTTCTACATTTATACTATGCGAAACACACAAGAAGTTTAAAAGCAGATGTTTTTTACTTTTGCATCTGTGCGTCAACTTTCGGGACTGCGTTTTAATTTCGTAGAAAAAGTAGTGTACGTCACTTGAGAAGTACTTGGTTTTTATGATCTAATTTCCTCTTTGGTTATATCTAATATAATATTTTTTAACGAGGAGTTTGGAATGTTTTTAGCTGTTTTCAGAGGCGGTTCTTTTTTAGTCTCATAACTTTAGGGGGCTCAGGAGTAAAACTTTTTAATTTTAGTAGGAAAATTTTAGCGCCGGGGACAAAAGCTTTTTTTTGAGACCTTTTTTAGTCATCAAAATTTCCGTCATGGGTAAAGCTTTTATTTCTCTTGCGACTTTACAATCACGCTGAAAAACTCTGGAAACATTCTAATAACATTTTGTAATCATGCTGTTACCAGAGTATTTCCAGAGTGTATTTGTGCCCTTTATCCATAACGTTCCCAGAGTAAAATCAGAGCGTTTTCAGAGTGTTTTCGTTTGGACTTTTTTTTTTTTTCCTCCATTTTTTTTTTTTTTGAAAAAAAAAAAAAAAAAGTCCAAACCCACTTTGGATCTACTGTGAATCAAGCCTGGAACCACTCTGATTCAACTCTGACTCTGTTTCCAGAGTAAGTTGAAGGTCGCAAGGGTTTTAGTAGGTAGGAAAATTTTCCAGCTTAAGCTGTTTAGAGGTGAGCCCTTTTTTCTAGACATGATATTTCCCTCAGAGAGGGTAATAACTCCCTCGAGAAACCCAGAAAAAAATTTAATCGCAAAAAAATAAATTTATTTTTTTATTAATAAAACATAATATATTTTAAAAATATTTTTAAGTTATTTTGACCCTCATATTGATAAAAAATAGCCTGTGGCGCTGGAGATAACAAGTATTCTAATCACAGCTGGCGCAGGGGGCGACTAGTCGCTTAACAAGATGACTGCCGACGCACAGTGGTAAATTAATTTCCCGCTTTAGAAAACTAAATTTTATTTTATTTTGTAGAGGAATGTTTAAGCTTTAAAACGATGTATTGAAAAGTTATTTTTCTTAACACGTTTGCTGCCGGTTGTAATTTGTATAGTGCCTCCAAAACAGGACTTCACGCCACGTATGCGTCATCGGCAGCGAATATGTTAAGAAGGCCCCCTGCGCCAGCAAAACCCAAAACCAATAACGGGTGAAAATTGAACTTGGGACGGAAAACGATTGAAGTCGCAAAGCGCCAGTCTCCGCTAGCTCAGACGTGAACTTACTTTTTCGGCGAGAATCCCCGTTTAGAGATCTTGTATTTTTAATATTTTTTGTCAGATAACTTTTTGGAACGTGGAACACCACGGTTGAGCATCTGGCATCCGAAACGCAATTTTCCAACCCTTCTCAGGGGTAGTTTTTGGGCACAGGGGTGAACTCCAGGGGTGTAGAAAATTTTTCGACCTCAAATTCGGATTCAGCATCGAAAAATACATAGTAATACCATGGTTGAGCATGCAAAACTCAATTTTCCACCATTTCTTGGGGGTAGTTTTTGGGCCCGGGGTGGATTCCAGGGATGTAGATTTTTTTTGACTCAAATTCGGATTCAGCGTCGAAAAATACATAGGTATACCATGGTCGAGCATCTGGCATCCGAAAATCAAATTTTCAACCCTTCTCAGGGGTAGTTTTTGGGCCGGGGGTGAACTCTAGGGGTGTATAATTTTTTTTGACCTCAAATTGGATGCAGCGTCGAAAAATACATAGGAATACCATGGTACCCTTTTTAAGGGTAGTTTTTGGGCTCGGGGGTGAATTCCAGGCGTCTAGGGTCTTTTCTGACCCCGGATTCAGATTCAGCATCGAAAAATACATAGGAATATCATGGTCTGTCCCACGCATCTCGACCTTTTTGTTTGTGGGGCTGTGTGATTTAAGAATAATTTTTTTTCCTGTGGATGAAATTCAATAAAATGTTTAAAAAAATTAAAATTAAATAGTTATTATGCAAATTGAAAAATGGCCGCCACAGTACCTTCCCGGCAATGCAAAGCGTTGTTCATTGACTTGAAGAATTCTTCTTTTTTTTTTTAATTTTTGTTTTTCAAAAAAGGAATATTTTTTGCTACGCATTTCATTATATACTATTCCCAGTGGATGGTATATTGCAAACAAAAAATCAAGTTTAAAAATAAAAAAAGACGAAAAAAAATTTTTTTTAAAGAAAAAAAAAAACAATTTTTTTTTTCGAAAAAAAAAATTAAAAAAATTAACATTTGTTTTTAATTTTTTTTTTCAAACACGAAAAATTAAAAAAAAATCTTTTTTTTATTCAAAATTTTTTATTTCTTCCATTTTTTGAAAAAAGATACTTTTTTTAATTAGTTTATACATTTTTTAGGAAAGGGGTCTATGTACACGAGAGATAACCGACTTTACGAAGGCGACTGGGAGCAAAACTATCGTCATGGATTTGGAACCCTAGCTGAAAAAATTCCTTCCTGTAATGTTTATAAACTAGTATACAGAGGAGACTGGAAAAACGGTCACATGCATGGTCACGGGACCCGAGTCTACCCAGACGAAAGCTTCTACATAGGAGATTTTTCTTTCAGCAAACGATCTGGCAACGGGCAAATGTGGTATTCAGACGGAGGATTTTACCATGGTAAATGGTATAAAGATCAGCGCTGTGGGGAAGGGCTTTTGGTAAGGCCAGATGGAAACAGATATGAAGGAGAATGGGAAAATGATTTAAAACATGGTAAAGGAATGTTTTACCACTTGGACAGTGGGCAGCTTCAAGCTGGAATATGGAGAAATGGTTTTTGCGTTTATAGTACTATGCAAGATATTCCGTTTAGGCAAACTTCGAAGGACCCTAGTGCGATGCCGATTATACATGTAAGAATCTTTTTCATAATATGTTCACATTAATATGAACATATTATATTATTTTATTATCCTTCTAAAGCCGGTCGCACACCACTCACAAAGTATGACGAATATTCGATCAAATGACAAGAACAGTCGGCCAAAGCAAGTGCGCACCTAATAGTTTCTTAATCAAGTGCGTAAATCCTTTTGTTTTGCTGTACTTGACCAAATATTCCTCGTACTTATCGACTAGTATATAGTCCCATAAAACAAATCATTGCGTAAGTGTTGAATTAGAGCATTCTTAAGTCATATGATATGCACTGGAGTCGTTATTCAACCACAACGAGCAAGTGAGACTCTCACTATGCCTCTCACTGTGAGAGGCATAGTGACACACACAAATTAACATTACAATTGTTGTCTAACGTATGGGGTATGGTAGGCGATTAAAATAAATCTCACAGGATGTTTTTGAAATAAACATCAAAAAAAAGTTCCTACAAACGTATTTCTAAAAATTGGTCATTGGGATCTACGTAGCGTACGCCTCTTAAAAAGGGACTGAAAATTTTTATTTAATAAATAAGAATCATTTGTACTTTAGCAACAAGGTTTTAATTGTAATCTAAACTGAACAAGGCCTAACCTCTTATGTTATTTTAATCCTGGGCGTATGTAAGTTTTTTGACATTTGGTTATTACAACAGGATTCCTCAGATTCGAAATCCTCTGGTAAAACAATCACATAAAAATAACATAATAGGCCTTAATAAATTATTATCACATGCAAAACCTGGTTGCTACATCTTAAAGGATTTCTTATTATACAAAAACCGATATTTTTAGCCCTTTTTATGAACCATTTTAAAAAATACTTTTACCCTTTTTATATTTTTTATATAGAATTTTAAAATTCTCGAGGATATTCCAATAACACCTTGTATGATAAAACCAAAGAACATATACAGGGGTTTTTTAACCTGGCACTTTCAAATATATTTTTTTAGTGCTATTTATAAATTATAATTTCAAAAAAAATAAAATCTTTTGTAAAAAACTTTTTTTGATCGGACTTTTAGTTGCAGAGAACACAGCCACACAAAAATAGAAAATCTGGATCTCGGACGGACTCGACTAGTCAATTCCTATGTATTTTGAGCCTCTGAATCAGAATCTGAGGTCGAAATTTAAAAGTTACCATTTTCAACATAACCTCAAAAAACATACTTTTCGCAATGACATGATATGATTTTTTGGTGTTATGTTGAAAATGGGAGTTAACTTTCAAATTCCGAGCTCAGATTCGGATTCAGCGGCTCAAAATATATAGGAATCGACTATAGTCGAGATCAAACTTTTTTAATTTTTTTGTGGCTGTGTTATCTCTTCAACTAAAAGTCCGATCAAAAAAAGTTTTTTATAAAAGACTTTTATTTTTTTGAGACTAAATAGCACTAAAAAAATATGTTTCTATTTAAAAAACAAAGTTGACCTTGAAATTACCTTGAAAACGTAAATACCTGTAAAAAATAAATACGCTATTTTGTTTCCCCCATTAAAATAAACAATTTTTGTCCTAGATTTTTTTTCTAAAATGCATAGTATTCGAGATATTTGAAAGTGCCAGGGTAAAAAAAGCTGTACATGATGATGAAACACACAATAAAATTGTAAATCTACACATTTTTTAATATTGGACTCACTAGTGGCGGTGTTTCGAATTTTTTTTTGAGCGGCCATTTTATGAAAAGGGGGCATTGTAGAGGTTCCTCCATAAATAAATTTATGTACGGGCCCGAGCCCCAATGGGCCAACTTAGGCTGGAGACCCAGGCGGCATTTGCCACAACGCAACCGTGGTCAGTCCGCCACTGAGCCCACGTTGGGCGCCAATTAAATTAAAACAATTTTTTTAGCTGCAGTTAAAAAATATCGACGATATAACTCAAAAAATGGAACGCACTGCTGTCAAAGAGGTAGATCCTTGTGAAATTCAAGAAGATTCAGAATCTAGTTATTCATCAAGTTACTCATCACAAAATAACCTTTTGTAGTAAAACAAACATAATTTTAAGATATACAAATTTATTAGTATCTATGCTAGAAAAATAACAATAATCTAATTTTTAATTTTTTTCATCACAGATTTTATTGTTTTTATAACATTGTTGATATATTGTTGTAACAATTACAATGTTGTATACATTTTGGATAAAATGTGCTTATTTTAACAGTCATTATAATGACTGCAAATTTAACAAATTTTGTTAAAAATAGCTTAGGATAAGTACAATTTAAAAATCATGCAAAATAAACTAAAAATGCACAATAGGAATAAAAATAAATAATAAAATGCATCTAAAAGAGTGTTATATTAATAAAAAATAAGAAAATATAAAACAAAATAAGTAGATAATAAAAACATGAAGGCATCGTATTAAAATAATATTTTAAATTTCCAATGAAAGTATATATATTAGTAAGGACATCATTTTTTAATTTTAAACAAAATTGTAAAAATATAAATTTATTATTCCATCAATCTATTTTCTAATCATCGTACAGAGTGATATTGGTAGACTGACAGTTTCGGTCTGCTGGCCCTCTTCATTATCAAAATTGAACTCTGCACGCCGATTAAGAAAACGTTTTTAGACTTTATTCGCAAAAGGAATATAGTCATTAGATTGATGTAGACTTGTGTGCCATCTATTGACAGATGTAGACAACTACTTATACCTCTCCAATAATATATTTTAGCTTAAAATACGAAAATTTTAATTCCAAATATATTTAAATTATAATTTAAAAATATTTTGGAATTAAAAATTTCGTATTTTAAGCTGATAATTACCAGATCAAGTTAAGGTACCCTATGTGGAATAAAGTAAAGAAAATGGACGGTATTAAGATAAGATACGTAAAAGGTTCGAGACTTTTAACAGTGGTTTAAAGAAGCAGAAGAAGTCACAGCCTAATTATAGGGCAGTGGTAAAAATAACTGCTCGCAGTATGGTTTAATCCGGCTTTGAATCAAATCGTTTTATTGGAAATTTATTATTATAAATAATCCGAAACCCCGAATTTTTAAATATTTTATCTAGAAAGCATAAGTAGGTATTATGAGATGATTATTAATTAAGTTTGACTCACCACCACTTATATAATAAGTATAAAAACTAGTCACACAATCTCGGGACCTGTTTTGCAGAAACCAGCCACTAAAAACTGGTCACTAGATAGAATGACTTGAATAAAACAGTACCTATGTCAGATCATTTTTACAAGGAAACACAGCCCTTAATTTTAATTACACCGGATCACAATATTTCTATCTTGTCTCGGTATTACAAGGGTTTTGAATGAAGTGATATAATAACACATATGTAACCTTTTTTTAACGTTACATATTTTGACGCCCAACGTGGGACGTGAGTAACGTTAAAAAAAAGTTACATATCTGCCGAAATTTTTTAAAAAGCACTAATAGGTTTTACCAAGGGAGGCATTGAAATCGTAAACTTTACAACACCATATCATTCTGACAACAGATTTTAAAAGTTGGGTTAAGCTTTTGACAAAAACCGTTTAGGGTATAATACAGTAAGTACTGAATTTTTTGTTAGTTTTTTGTATTGTACTAGTTAAATTATTACTGTGTTTTTGCTTTTATATGTTTTGAATTTGATAAATAATAATTACTTTAAAAATTCTTGCCTGTCAAACTAAATTAAACTATGTTGTAAACTGTACGATTTCAATGCCCACCCGATAAAACCTATTAATGCTTTTTAAAAAATTTCGGCAGATATATGCGCTAGCAGCTTTTTGTCTAGATGGCACCAGGTTGAGTTATTTTCAGATTAGGTGTTAACTATATAACTGACGCTCCTATAGGGCCCTAATGCTACCCAGACGAAAAGTTGTTTTTAATTTACCATACTATACATTAATTGTTTTTTTTATTTTAAAATCGACTGTATTTTTAAATCAGAGTGAGGAGTAACGACGTAACATTATTTTTCAGGACAGTTACATAAAAAATATCACAAGATGTCATAAAATAAAAATATCTATGGTTTGTAACCTATAGACATCCATTCTGTTGAGCTGTAAGAATAAGTACGCTAAACAACATGTATACCAGATATCAGGTCATTTACACCATTAGATCTATGATGGTGATGATGATTATCTATATCTCCTTGCTCGATCTGTTCCTTAAGAATTTCTAATTCCCGTATACCGGACACCGTCATTGCGTATTTATGAGCTACCAAAGATCTATAAAAATGTATAGCAAACGCGAGAAAGACGAACAAAATGGGAATTAATATAACTGTTGCGGACCAAGCGGCCGTCAGGTTTATTTCCACGAACTTAACATAGCACAAAATGGCTATTTCAGCCAGAAACAGCAAAAGTCCAATGAGCGTCGAAAAAGCCCAAGCAGTCTCAATATACCAGTGTAGCCTTTCGTGAGGTGATTCGTCTACTAAGCTTATGGCGTCTAAACTACATATTGCTTCAATATTAGGTAATATACAAGTACTTATCATTAGAGCTAGCATGTGGACGGCCACCAGGAGGGTAGTTATTATGGCGAAGACAACCAGGACTGGACTGGGCAGTTTTTCTGGATTGTTCAGTTGTAATTCGACCATGGCCACCATTGCGAATCCAGAGAGTAACGCGGAGGTTTTGCTGGAAGCCTTTAATTTGGCTCTGGACAGGTGGAGTTTCTTCCAGGAGACATACCTCGGTGTGTTATATAGGTCTTCACCCACCATAGACATTTTACACTGAAACAACAAATTTAATAACTTAAGACCAGGTGTATTTTATAATAGCAAAAAGATTTGCTTGATTTATAGATCTAGAAAAAGCGTTTAATATCATATGATCTGCAAAGATTGGAATTTCACAGTTAAAGGATAAAATAATACCATACTATAGAAATTAGTTCAGTAAGTCATACAGGGGCACTATTATGGATTTTTATAGGAAAGGATCCCTTAAAGGACATAATATTGGTAAAAATTTGATTACCTATTTAAAACTAATGCTATAGTTTCACGGTAAATCAATTTTACTGTAAAAAATCATAGAAGGACTTCTATTTATGTATAAATGCATATGTGAAGAATAAAGAAATTTCAACGATTTTATTCGTTTAACAAAACTATCTTTATCTCGCATAAAATCATAAGCATTCGTGTTTTCGGCGTGAGATCACGATTTGGTCTTTGGCCTTTTGGTGGATAATGTGCGTCTAGGTCTCGTGCATGGCATCATATTACTACTTTATTACCGAAAGATAAGAACAAACATTTGTTTCTTGCAACGCTGTTATAAAAATAAAATTTTGCAAAAACAAGCTGTGATTTTTTGCAAAAGTAAAGTGTCACTTTTACTCTCCAAAGGCCGAATTATCAATATGCTGGGAAACAGGGCCAAACATGAAGGTAATTTAAGGTTATTAAAGGTTATTTAAGGTGGGTATTTTGGGGAGGTGTGACACGCCAAAGTTTTTAAATTCGGCAAATCGTCACCGTAGTATTATCTTGTTCTATGTCCATTTTTATTTTATATATCTAAAATAGTTCGTAAACACATTATGTATACGGACGATTTTGGCATCAAATAAAAATGGATATAGAACAGGATAATACTACGGCGACGAAATGTTTGGATTCCTTCGGAAAATTTTTGGATTCATTTAAAAAGCGGGCATGGGAATCGGAAATTGTCAGAGATGATGAGTTTTTTTTTATTGGTCATCAAATTTCTCCTAGGGATAAAGCTGTATCCAGAATTTTCTGTCAGGGATTAAGCTTTTTTAAAGGCGAGAATCTTTTTTTTGTCAACAAGATTTTCTGCTTGATAGATAGCTAGATAGCTAGATAGATAGATAGAAGTTTATTGTTTTTAAAGAAAAAATCTTATAACAAATAAATAGTATAGATTTTCTGCTTGATTTTTGACGAATATTCGGCATTTTGACCAGTCATAGCCCACAAATAAATTGCTTAAATCTGGCCCAGCTGGTAAATATAACATAGAGATAAAGTCTCCCCCAAAAGGACTTTAATAAAACAATCAAAATTTGCTATTTTGATGTTGACAGACAGATCATTGATTATTTGGAAAATATTTTTCCTAACGTTCATCTAAATTTTTACATATATTTTAAATATTCAATAATATTTTATTTTAATTTCATTCAATTTTTTTTAACAAGTATAAAAAACATTTGCTAATTAATTAAAATACGTATATAAATTAAAAATATACACGGTTAAAGGTCAAAACTTCCTTATTAAAAATTAACGTCAACACGTAATAAGCTTATAATAAGCTTATCCAATTGAGGGTTATCCGATTGAGGGTTATAGTAGAGAAAAAGATGCAAATCGCTTGCAAAACAGCTTTACACTACGATATTTTAAGAAATCTTTGACATGGAGACTTGAAGTTTCGAAGGCTAAGATATTGCAGGCTTATTTTTATAGTAAAAAAAAATATATATAGATATCAAGGCTTTTAAATTGTATAAAATTACAAATACTAGGGCTGGTATTATACGAATTTTATCGATATTTGATTGATTTTAGGGTTTTTATGACCCTAAAAGTACCATTTAGGGTTGTCTATATAATTTTTTACTCAAACCACGACAAATAGAAAAGATTAAGTAAATATTTTTTTTTGGACCACCCTAACTGGGGATGCGTTACATGAGAAGAGAAGGGGGCAAAATTTCCAAATTTTTCGTAACGTATTTAAAGTTCCTATGTATGTTAAATTAATAAAATATATTTTATTATTTAAATAAAATACTTTAAAAATAAGTTCAGTCACCTCACTTTAACCCAACGCCTGGTATACTGATCTTAATAACACCGGCCCACAAAAAAAAGTTATCTGTACTGGGGTTGAACCCCACCTATTCTTATGTCTTTGGGATGTTAACACGAATCTGTCATAAAAAGGGGGCTCTGAAATTGCAGACTAATAAGAGACTTTCACCATTTTAGACAGTTTTTTTTAGTGTAGCATAAAAATAAGCCCATGAGTTGCCTTTTTATGGCAGATTCGTGTTCAGCATTCCAAAATACATAATAATACGTGCGTCACAACCCCAGCACGGACAACTTTTTTTTGGGGGCCTCTGTAATTAAAGTATCTGAAGCACTCAAAGAGTATAAATAAATAATAATTACCTTGTAAGTTCTAGGTACCAGCGGAGCATACATTTTAATAGTGCAACCTTTCTAAATTATATAATATTTATAACTTATAGAATCCTATTTACATGTGTATGCATAATAATTAATACATTATAATTACATCAAAATTGGTTAGGTTTATCAATACCTAAGCTTATCAGAATTATATGAGTAATGAATGCCAACATCTACTAAATGTTTATAACATATTAATGTCTAGAATTTTGCCTTATATGTAAATTTATTTATTATAAATATCGCCAGCACATTATTATTTTGACTCGTATTTACCTGTTTCAAGCTAAAATGATCCTTATATTGTATACGGACGCGTCAACGATTTTGATATTAAATAAAAATGGATACATAAGGTCTCCCCAGCACCTCTTAGCTTCAAATTTTACGTACGATTTAAGGACTATCCAGAAGATTGCATAAGAACATAAAACATAAGAATGCGATGCCGTTATTGGCTTACAAGATACATGGCGGCACATCAAGCCAATCACGGTATCGCATTGTTATGTTCTATGTTGTTAGGCGTAGGGACACTAGATCTAAGTCTTAAGTTAGCAAAGCGCCTTGCTAACTTAAGTCCTAGATCTAGTGTCCATAGTTAGGCGAGCCTGTGGATATGCCCTTATATGGTAAATGTGCAGTTGAAAATTTTTTTTTCGTCATTAGGGTGGTTCAAAATTTTTCAAAAAGGTCCGATTTAGCTAAAATTTGGTATAAATGCTTCTTTTGCTATTCTTAATGCGGATCAATACCCAGAAACCTAAAATTCAAAATGGCGGAATAAATATGGCCGATAATTTTTTTAAATTTTGCCAGAGTTAACAAAAATATGGCATAAAACAAAAAATTATGAAAACTTCAGCCCATTTTTGTATGGGTTATTTTACCTATGTGTAGGGAAAAGTAGGGTAACGGTGTGCAGTGGGAAACGGTGCGCAGTGGGTAACCGTGCGCACCACCGAAAATTCATATTACGAGGTATTCTGAGACATCTCTGGAATCCATGCTTGAGGGGCGAGTCTAACAATTCGCTAGCACCAAAAACGGCGACTGACAAATGAAAGTTGTTCACAATATTTGAATATGTGTGAAGTGATGTTTGTTGTTATTATTTTGTACGTGTACAAAATAGGATGGTAAGTTCACAATTTTTGACCGATTATATTAAAATAGAATAATATTCTTGAAGGATATGATCATTTGCATCTATCCATGGAATTTTGTTAAATTTAATTAAATAGTTTTTGTTATGTAAAGTGATTTATTTTTAAGTTCATGATCTGGTAATGATGCGCATTCCCCTCATCCAATTAAATAGTAATAAAGTTAAATAAAAAACAAGTTTTTAAAGTTAAAACCTTTCTAATAATTACGTATGACTAAAAAGTAGAAAACAAATTAACTATACAAATGTTCAAAAACTAGATTTTTTAAAGAAGGGTTTTGGAAAAGTTCTTTAAACGATCAAAAATTCAAAAACCTTTCTTTTAAAAATTAAGTTTTTGAAAACCTGTATACATATCTTGTGTTTAATAATTTTTTTGCATTATTTTCTGTTTTTATCTTTTATTTCCCAATAGGTGCGCACCATTCCCTTGGGGTGGCGAATTGGGCGCAAATGCACTTTTGTAGTTTTACATTTTTATTGTGAGAAGCTACCTAAGTTGTGATGATACGTAATAAGTAAGGCTTCTTTTGCCACTTTTTGTAATATCAAGTTTCGCTTAGTGCGCACCGTTAAAACGTTAAAACAAACCAAACCAAGTGGTTTAGTGACCATATTGGCTTTCTCAGTCAAAAAGGACCTATTATAGAGACTATAATAGAGACCTGTTGGAAAATCCCTATGCATAAACCTATTCAATTGTTTTGTTTTGTTGTTATAAGTAGGAAAAATCTGTATGAAACGTGTAGGAATCTATAGGTTACCCTTGACCTTGACTATGTTACACTTGCCTCCGTAACATACACCAAGTTTTTATATGTCTGCGGCCAGCCGTGGTTACACTTTCCCCAAACGGCGGGGAACGTTTAACCACACGACATGGTAAAATATTTTTTTAGATTAAAAAGTTGTGGTATAAAATTACTCAAAAACTTGTTACTACTGTAATGCTTATTTAGTCACGGCTAATTTTTAAAAACGAACTAAGGTACTCCACACGTATCTCTGTTTCACATATTTTATTTTTAATCTGTTAGAATCCAAATCAATTCGCAAATGCTAATTAAAAATGACTTTTCAATTCGCAGAAACGGATTCAAATAGGTTCAAACGAATTAAATAGTCGATATATCATCTAGATAAGCTTATATCGACTTTTTTATGCAAACTTCGGTAAGAAGCAATTCAAAATTTTAATATGCATTTGCGAATTAAAACGGATTAAAAATATTTTATTTTTAATCTGTTTGAATCCAAATCAATTCTCAAACGCTAATTAAAAATGACTTTTTTCAATTCGCCAAAAACGGATTCAAACAGGTTCAAACGAATTAAATCAGATACGCATTTGCAAATAGTTGCTAATTGAAAATGATATTCCGCATATGCAAATTAAAACGAATTAAATGTGTATACAATTTCCTTTTGTTAATTTGCTTTACATACATTATCTAGATAAGCTTTTATCGACTTTTTTTATGCAAACATCAGTGAGAAACATTTGCAAGTAGTTGGCTGCGTTCAGTGGAACCAGCAAAACTCATCGAAAGCTGTCAAATCACTACTGAACACTATGATCAGTTTCGATTGACAGATGTCGCTGAATCATTCCTCATCAACGTTTTGAGATGATTACTTTTGATTGATTTTATAAAAGCGCGGGAATGTACTTTTTGTGGGTATTTGGTGGTTATGACCAAAATACAATAACAAACAGCGGGAAAGTCTAGAATTGGCCAACGCTAGTTTTAACCGCAGAGGAATTCAGGTGTACAAATTTAAGGAAATCTGGAGGAAATCTTTGAAGGTTGCGATGAAATCTTTGAAGATTTCCTCCTAAAGGTGTACTAAGCGCCACTTTTTCAAAAACTTTGGTTTTTATTGCAGATCGTAGGATATCAAAATCTGCACCATGTCCAAACCAATAGTAAAAAAAAATTGGCGCTTAGTTCACTTTGGCTTTAGACCGACCACACAGAAAAAAAAAATTATTTATTGAATACATACAGATAATAAGACAATTACCATTTTTATTTTAAATAGATAAACTCAATAATAATCCCCGCGTGGCTTTTATTTTATTGAGTGGATAATTATTTATTTTACCCACTCAACTGTTACTTGTCAAATTATTTTCTTGTAAATGTCATTAAAATTTTTAATAACAATATGAATTCCTAATCTATTTATTGGATAAAATTGTATGGCACTCATGGGTAAACCGATATTGCCCTCTCGAAAATTAACCTGCTTCGCTGAAGCCTCGTTAATTTTCTCATGGGCAATATCTTACTTTACCCACTAGTACCATAAATAACTATTATCCAACACCTTCTCAGAAACACTTGTTTTGAGCACTATTTTAAATGTCAAAAGTGAGTTTTTTTCCAGTAGTGACTAAAAAATTTTTCACCCACTCTTTTACGTACAGCTTTTGATCTCACCCAAAATTAGTTACATACCCTATTAATTAAGTATTATAACTATTTTATAAATAGAAGCACATTAACTAATTAGTTATGGTTAAACCATAAAAATTAAAGAAAAACCCAAATTATTCTTTAGTTTTTGAATAAAATACTGTTTTTATTAAAAATTCTGTCATACCGCGTCCATTTTGACGTTTGTAAGAAATGTAAAACTAGCAATTGTTTATTTTAATAGGCATACTTAGGCCATGGCTACCTATTATTTTAGTATTAAGAAAACTTAATCTTAATATTTTTGACATAATTTTTCGCAAAATTATAGATTTTTATTTAAAAATAAAAGGTGTTGGATAAAATTAAATTCTCAACTCGTGTATTAAGTGAGTTTATCCACTTAATACACTAGTTAAGAAAATAACTATTTTTACAGTTTTTAAAGATTTTTTACCTTATGAATCCGGCTGAATAGTCTTGTGGCAGTAGAATCAATTTTATGTTTTGATTTGCCTAAATCAAGGCTTACCCCTGAGGTGCTCCAAACTGACATGAGTTTGAGTTATCCTGAAAAAAAAAAAGAATTATTAGGTGTTACTACAGTACTACTGTAACAGTAGGTATCTAAAATTATCACAAATTTGAACACAAAGAAAAATACACTGCACGTTAGGGTGTGTAAAAAAATCCCAAATTTCGAATTCGAAAAGACTCCCTGGTTCAAAAGTAGCTCCTAGGTAAAAAACGGCGGCTACTCAAATGAGCCAAATTGATTGATGTTTAGAGTTAGCTCAAAGCGCTAAAACTTTGAAAAAAATCGGTACCTGTTTTTCGAATAAAAACTGATTGTGTATAAAATTGAGAAAATTTTTGAGGGTTTCTTTAGTAATATTTAGAAACAATACTAGTTGGGAGAAACTAAAAAAAATATATCCCCTCTCCCCTGAAGCAAAACAAAAAAAAATCGCCCATTATTTAAAGATTTCACAAAAAAATTCATTTTTGCAAGTTTTAAAAATTGCTTAAAAAACAGTGTTAAAGAAAAAACCCGCAAACTTATGTATTAGTATACAAGCATATATACATATTACCTACCTGCGTATACAGAATACATTATTTGTTTTCCCAACTCGGGTAAAGAAAAATTTAATTCAATTTTCTGTTTTTTGCCATGCCATGCCTTTAAAAATAGGTCATATTTAAAAGGACATAACTTCCTTAGGAATGATTTTTTGACTAAGGTGCATATAATTTTTTTTCTCGGTTTTTAATGTTAAATAACCACCCATTACCAAAATCTTTGTTTTTGGCTTTATAATTTTTTTACTTTTGGTTCTTGATGCGTAAAAATTTACTTAACAACGGTGTTATAAATATTTAAAAATGGTCATGTTTTATATATTATGCATTTTGATAAGTATTTTGTTACGGTTACAGTGGGCGCTGAAAGCCGAGTTGCGCCCTCTGTAACGTACCAAAGTACCAATGAAAATTTATAATTTATGAAACTTTCAATCCACTTTATATCCACTTTTATCGTCCGATGAATAATTTGGCTGAAAAATGGAAAAAACCAATCTCCCCTCCAACATGGCTATTTTTGAATTAACTCGATTGTCATTAATATATTAAAAAAATAATCCAAACAAAAATTGTTGGAACTTTCCTCTTTAACAGAATTGGTTATATACATTTTTATAGTAAAATGCATATTAAGAAACTTACCCCTAAAATTCAAGATAGCGGACACCCCTTACGCAAATCACCCGGTGAAAAACCAACAGGAGTGTTCTGTTACCATCCACTACTACTCTTTAAAATATCATCTCGTGTACTTTATTGTAATTTACATTTATTATTTGACTGGACTAGTAGGTTAAAATGTATATATGCTTGTATACTAATATTTAAGTTTGCGGGTTTTTTGTTTAAAACTATTTTTTAAGCGCTTTTTAAAACTTTTAAAAATGAAATTTTCACGAAATATTCAAATAATGTTCTTGCTTAAGGGGAGGGGGGATATATATATTTTTAGTTTCTCCCAACTAGTTTTGTTTCCAAATATTACCAAAGAAACCCTCCAAAATTTCCTCAATTTTATACAGAATCAGTTAAAGTTTGAGAGCTTTGAGCTACCTTGAAACATTTTTGAGTGACCACCTTTTTTTTAGCAAAGAGCAACTTTTGAGCCAAAGAGTCTTTTCGATTTCGAAATTCGGGATTTTTTGACACGCCCCTAAAAAAGCTTTTCATGAACCTATACCCTCAGATGGAGTTTGAGTTTTATAATCAATCGTTCATTTATTTTTTTATTTATTTATGTGTACAATACATAATGTGTCCATGGAGAGCCCCAAATAAGCCTATGCTTGTGCTAGTGATCTAGAACGTTTTACTTTCCCCAAAGTCTTTCGTTAGTTAAAATATTTCGAAAAAAATTTATTGCTTTTTTTACGTTTCTGTACGTTTTATATCCAAAAAATATGATTTCCGTAAAAAAAAATCTGTCTGTCGGTCGGAACGCTAAAGACTTTTATTTTTTTTTATTTTAATCGTTTTTGATTTTAATGAACCTAGGCTTATAGGGGAAAGTATTATTTTGTTGGCAGCAGTATTTTTTTAATGGGAAACCAAAATTACGCATCTGGAAAAAAATATTTTGGGAAAAAAATTCTGAATAAAATAAAAATATAAAAAATGTACTCTATAAATATTAGGACCGAACAGTGATATTTTGAAATAGGGGAGGTAAGGACTAAATTTTGTGCCTGAGCCAGAATTTATACAACTTTATCATTCTATAAGGGAACATTCAAGTATTACGTAACGCTCCTAGGGGGAGGGGGTCATTTTGGAGTGTTACGCCCATGTTAATGGTATAGGAAAATACCGTTACAAGTCCAAAATGATCAAAATTTGAGTTACATAATACTTGAACATTCCCTAATATACATATTATGTATATGTAGTTTTTGAAAAAAAAAACAAAAAAATCTTAGTGCATTTCTTGCTTAGTGACATTTTTATAAAAAGAAATTTCTATATGAATTTCACTTAAATTTTTTCGATTTTTGGTGAATGCGACGAAAAATTCGGATTAAACCCCATTTTTGGGTAAGGTATACCTTGACTCTAGATCTGCTACTAGCTGAAACTGATAATAAATTACTTTTGGTCTTCCCAAATGAAAAATAGTCCCCTAATTAGGGGGGCTTTTTTTACTTAAGTACTTCTACTTTATTCTAAAAAAACCTTTGCAATTAGTGGCTACCCGAAGGCTAATGTGTAAGACTTCGGGTAGCTAGGCCCTAGATGGGCCTATGGCCTTCCAGGGGGTGGGCCTTTAAAAATGCCCTAAAGTCCGCCTACGGATTAAACATCTGTAGAATTTTATTTCAAGATGTGTATATTTTTTATTGTTTGTGCAATTAATATGCATAAATCTTTTTAAAATGTAATAAAATTATGTAAACAATTAAATTAAAGCGGTCTGTTGAAGTTTTGTTTGTTTTGGTAGCAATTGTTTATCTTATCAAAGCCAACTATTAACTAAATTATTATCTATAGTTTTTTAAGATTTATGTAATAAAATCCTAATGATTTTAATTTACAGTAATAATTATCATTAAATATCATTAAAATTGTTTATTAACACTGGAAAATCGGTCATTAGTTCAAATAACTTAAACTTTCTTTTATGCAAAATCTTCGAAAATAAAAAAATAAATTAAACGTATTTATATTTACCATCATGCTGCTTGTTGCTTATATAATTTAAAATAGAAACAGATGTCAATAAAAACAATAACATTAATCACAAAATTTAACTTAAACACGACATAAAGTTTTTACGTTTTTAACAAAATTCTTTAAGGTTATAACAATTGTCGGTTATCTTCGGTAGTTTCCGATGTAGTTCGTATAGTGTGTTATCTCGGTAAGTAGCTACAGTTTCCATGAAAATTAATTATAAATTACCAATAATAATAATAATTTTTATTTTACATGGATAAACATATTAAATATGTAATAGCGCATTTAACAAAAAACTTGTGGCTAGTGATAGACACATCAGATTTAAAATAGGCTTGTTGTTCTTTTTACGGCGGTAATAATTCGGTTTCTTATAGATAATAACCTGCTTAATATACGAAAAATATCTAGGTATTGATTTTTTAATGTAATATTTATTGTTATTCGGCTTTTTTATTTAACTGCAAAAAAAACTCAAATATTTTGTTTATATGTACGCATCTATGCAACTATAGGCAACTTAGCATACAAATAAATGTATATCTGGTTGCATCGGATATTTAAAAAAATAATTTTAGGTGTACTCCTGCCAACAGGGTAGTTATACCTTACAGTAATCTATGGTAGTTATAGGTGTTAGTTATAGGTGTTAGTTATAGGTGTTAGTTATTGGCGCGCTGTACCCAAAATGGATTTATCTCTCGATTTATCTAAATTTTCATCTCCATCAAAAATTCTTATTAATTCTTTTTAAGTAATCGAATACGAACAAATAAAGCCAAAAAGTAAAATAATCGTGGGATTTTTTTTTGTTTTATTACGAAAAACGATTAAAATATGTAGCTCCCTTACGAAGCAAATCACCTAAAGTAGCGAAAACCCGTGGGAACTATAGTTACATTACATTCCATTTCGTACTATTCTATTTAATTAAACATCCCCTAAGTCCAGGACTTGTGTGGGCTAGTAGTAGAGGGAACCACCGGCTTTAATTGACTTTCGAACCAATTTATAGGAAGTGTCCGCTTCACTTACGCGCTTCGCTAAATTTCAATTATTAATTAACTGAAAAAGGCAAATCGGCGCGCCAGTGAGAATCGAACTCACGCTTTTTGTGTAGTAAACTCTCCAAGTACGAGGCGGTAGTCCACTACACGAATCCTCCCAGTGGTCGTAAATTAACAACTGGCGTTCACAGATCTCATGCCTATTTTTTTTGTCGCACAGTGTAATTATTAAGGGCATATCCACAGGCTCCCATAACAACATAAGAATGCGATGCCGTGATTGGCTTGAAGTGCCGCCATGTATCTTGTAAGCCAATCACGGTACCGCATTCTTATGTACTATGTTGTTATGCGAGTTTGTGGATATGCCTTAACTCTGGATATTTAATTATTAAATACAACCCATGGTTAATATTTTTGGCAAGGTTAAGGTTATACACACCTACCTGTTTCAAAACAATAGTGAAGAATAACAGTTATTTTTAACAAACTATAATTATTTTATTTTTAACATTTGTGTAATTATTAAAATTTAAATATAAGAATGGTGTAACTCTTTGTTCCTGTATTTTAAAAATTAAAAATTTTAAATTTGATATTTTTAGATTTTTTTTGGATTCAATCCGCGGATTTTTTATTTACTTAAAATATTTATAAAATACACAATGCTAGTAGGTAATAAATTTTATTAATGCTTGTTTCGATTTGATTTAATGGCCACCATACGATAAATTTTGGCACCGTTAGTTTAAATTGCTTATATGTTAGTCATTTTTCTTCTAGATAAACCTGTAGCTTCGTAGAAGGGGGTCCATATATTTTGAGAAACTATTTTTTTTTTAAATGAGGAACTTTTTTGGTTTTTTTGCAAAACGGTTTTTTTTTTCATAAATTGTTTTGGGTGTCTGTATGTCATTTATGTTTCTGATAAATTCCAAATTTCTACTTATGTATTTTGTAAGCGTGATTAATAATTTTTTCAAGATTGAGGTAATGGTGCAGGGAACAGTTTTTTGATTTGGGTAATGTACATTCAAAATTTCACGTTTCTAGCTATGGCCAAAGCGAGTAAAAAAATTCATAATAACCCCTGGATTTTTTGTTTTTTTTTGTTTTATTTATATACATGACTCCACAACTCCCCCCAAGGAGGAGAAAATCTCCGAGAAAATACTTTTTACCTTTTTTAGGTAATTTTCAAGATTTTTCGAGGTATTCTTGAAAATTCCGAGAAAATCTTAAGGGATTAGGGAATGTTCAAGTATTACGTAACGCAAATTGTACCAAAATTCATAAACTTCATACCCCGGTTCTCGCGTTATTATAGATTATAGAGATTTCATAGGGGTCAAAAGTCAAAAATATATATTAAACTCTTTTTTAGGTATCTATCAAACCACGTCGAATTTTTAACTTCTCAGAATACAATAAATTTATTAAATAAGAGAAATCCTAACCAGTTTCGAGTTATAGAGACGATTATATTTCTCTTAAAATTTCTCAGCTGAAAAATATGAAAAATCAAGATCATCTCTTTTTTAAATATTTTGTCAACAAATTGGTTCGCGATGAAAGGGACAATTTAAGCAAACTTTTATCTTAAAATATATGGCCCCCTGGTACAAACATATACGTTTACCTAGAAGAAAAATGACTTTTAATTAAGCGAGCTATTAAGTAAAGTAATTTTTCTATAAGGTAAACGTGTATGTTCGTACCAGGGGGTACATATATTTTAAGATAAAGCTTTGCTTAAATTGTCCCTTTCATTACTGGGAGGATTGGTGTAATGGACTTGACTAGTTTACTACCCAAAATAGCGTGAGTTCGATTCTCACCGGCGCCGATTTGCCTTTTTCAGTTAATTAATAATTGAAATTTGGCGAAGGCGTAAGTAAAGCAGACACTCCCTATAAATTGGTTCGAAAGTCAATTAAAGCCGGTGGTTCCCTCTACTACTAGCCCACACAAGTCTTGGACTTAGGGGATGCCTAATTAAGTAGAATAGTACGAGGTTAAACAAAATGTGATGTAATGTAATTGCGAAGGGGCCGATTTCGACAATTTTCTAAAATGATTTATTTAAAAATCTAATTTTAAAATTTTTTTGATATCGGCCCCTTAGTAATGAAAAAGATAAAATGAGCTGCTACTACAAAAAAGCATCAAAACAAATTTTGTCGACCAATTAGAAAAATAAGAGTTTTAATTAAATTTAAATCATTTTTATTAAAAAAATCTCTTAGTGTATATGGAATGAAATTCTACAATCTTCTGTATCAGTAATATGACCTTTGACCATTATTTAAAATGATTATTGATATTAATAGCGCAGTTAATAAAATTGTTGAACAATTATACGCATAGTTATTATAAACGTATATCACATTTTCATTAGTAATAAATTATTACTACTAAAGCTTGTCAAACAACATAATTTATGAAAATAATAGTTATTTATGTACTAGTGGGTAAAGTAAGATATTGCCCATGAGAAAATTAACCTGCGAGGCGTTAGCCAAGCAGGTTAATTTTCTAGAGGGCAATATCGGTTTACCCATGAGTGCCATACAAGGTTTTATCCAATAAATAGTTTAGGAATTCATATTTTTATTAAAAATTTTAATGACATTTACAAGAAAATAATTTGACAAGTAACAGTTGATTGGGTAAAATAAATAATTATCCACTCAATAAAGTAAAAGCCACGCGGGGGTTATTATTGAGTTTATCCATTTAAAATAAAGCTGGTAATTGTCTCATTATATGTATGTATTGGATAAATAATATTTATTTCCAGAAAAATACAGTTCTTTCCAAAATTTTCAATTATTTCATTTCCGTGATTTGTTAATCTATTAGATTAGAAGGAACTCTTTTAAAAGGTTTAATCAATAACAAGGACACCGTAATTTAGACAATTTTTGACCTCTTCCTCCTGTGTTACTCTTTGACACTTGCTTTGACTCCCCCCCTAAAAGCACAAAAAATAATCCGATTAACTTAAAGTTTTTAGTAAAAATCAATCTTGGTAACATAAAGCCTATTAAAATTGAAAAGAACCCCACCAAACGTAAAAAAGTTATGGGGGCTAAATATTTTAAAAAAATATAGTGGGAGAAAATCTCTTATCAAATTATTTTTTTAAGGAAAAATTACTTTTATAAAAAATATTAATTCGTCGCCTTCCTTACAAAGGGGCTTATCTCAAAACGTATTGATGCAAAATACCGACATGTCTATTGATTTGCCAATGAACATGTCACTTTATGTATAAGTGTCATTTTAAGATAAGCCCCTTTGTACCAAATAAAAAAAAATCCATATAAGGAAAAGTTTGAATAAGGGAGCGTTCAAGTATGACCTAAAGCGCTAGGGGGGTGGGTCTCGAAAACGTTACGCCGCGTTACATGGGGGGGGGGGTCAAAAATGGCCAAAGTTTGCGTTACGTAATACTTGAACGTTTCCTAACGTAATTTTTGCATAAAAAAATACTTTTACTAAAAGGATTTCTCGTGTCAAGTTTAAAAAAATCCCTCCAAAACATTTATTGGAGGTTAAAGTTAAAAAAAAATATTTTAGTTTGTAAATTTCACCGAAAGCGCGCTTAGACGTGCGAAATGACCACATTTTTTCAGTTTAAATTTTTTGCATTCTTTATAAAACTTCTTTAAGTAAAAATACATAAAAAATATTCTCTTAGTGTAACACCGTAAAAGCAATTGTTTTAGAGGAAAATCCATTAAAAAAAATTACAGGGCATACCCCTAAAAAGTGTTTCTATAAAGTCCATAACGTCCAAAGTTTGTTTTTAATGTGGAATCGCCCTGCAGTGTTAAATTATTTTCTTAGCCCTATTTAAGGGGCTTTTGCGGCCCTATGTTTGTGTGATTTTTTTTTATACAGGGTGATCCATAACTGGCATGCCAAAATTTAAGAGGTGATTCTAGATCCAAAAATATAAAAAAAGTTCCTATAAAGGTTAGTCCGGAAATGAGCCCTAAGGGATCTAGGGCCCTTTAAAATTGTAATAAAAATAAGGTTTTTAATTAATAACTCGGGTACCGTTTAAGCTAGAGCGGCGAGCTTTTGCATGTATACTAGTATTAATAAGGGCAATAAGTTTATGTTAATTAATTTTTTTAATTTATCCAGAGGCGTGCCCAGACGGACAAAATATATGAGGCTTAAAACATTTTTGCCCCAAACTTTTCTATGTGTATGTTTTTTGGATTTGTTGTAAAAAATATAGATTTCTAGAGTAAAAATACATATAAAATATCATATAGTGTAACACTGTAGGAGCAACCGTTATCAAAAAAAAAAATGCAATTAAGAGGAAGTAACATTTTGTGCCACCAAAAACGTTACTTTTTAAAAGGCTATTACTCCTTTAATATTAAATTTAGGTGTTTTGGTGTATAATACTTTTTTGCTCAGTTTTAAATGAAGAATCACCCTGCAGCATTAAAATTTTATTGGTGCTTTTTTTTGTTCCCCATTCAATACGTCATCTTCGAAGGGCCGTAGCTCCCTTAGGGCTCATTTCCAAACCAACCTTTATAGAAACTTTTTTTCATATTTTTGGATGTAGAATCACCTCTTAAATTTCGGTACGCGAGTTCTGGAACAGGCTGTATCTTATGTCCTTTCAAGGATTGTAGCGAGTTCCGAGACACCCTGTATGTTCTGGCTCATTTAAATTAACTATAGTTAAGCTGTAACTTTTGATATACATGAACACATGGTTTGGTTATTAAAACATTAAAATAAACAAATGCCAAAAAAAAAGGAAAGTGCCAGCTCTAATAAATTTTATTGAAATATAATAAATATAAAGTCCGACTAGGCGCCTCAGTATGTCGTAAACGGGCCGAAAAAGTAAACATAATTATTTGAATGCTAAAATTTAATGAAAATGTCTTTTTATGGAATAAAAAGGCTGGTGAACTCGATTTAACTATTAGATATTTTAATAACCTACCAAAAATAGTTAAACCTGCAAAAAACAGCCAAACCCCCCTAGAGGGGAATCAGCCAAATTAAACTCTTTCGTCATAACATTTCTGTATACAAACGCAAACTCCTTACATAACAAAATGGATGAGCTTACAACGAGTGTTAATCAAAACAAACCAACCTTTATCCTGATTACAGAGTCCTGGCTAAAGGATATTATGAGTGATGGTTTAGTCAGTATACCCGGCTACATGTTGTATAGAAACGATAGAACCGGTAAGAAAGGAGGAGGAGTTTGTGTCTACTCATTCATTAACATATTAGGTCATAATATTGAGGTTATGCAGTACAACAATTTTGTTATGCCTGAGGGAGTTGATCTACTATGGATTCACGTAAAAATATCGTCGCTAAGGCTCCAAATATTATGCTTCTATAGGCCTAATGGTATATCTATAGAAGTCAATAGACAAATGATATGCATTGTGAGTGAAGCTTTGGCTAGCAATTTACCCACTTATGTGTGCGGTGATTTTAATTACCCAGAAATAAATTGGACCGACCTCACATTAGACATAAATAAAACCGAAGCGTCTGACTTCTTAGATGCCTATAAGACCTGGAGTGCTGTTCAAGTAATAGACTTTATAACCAGAATACGAGGTGAAGAGAAATCTCTTCTTGACCTTGTATTGGTGAATGATAAAAAGTTGGTGTGTGATTTGAGTCATAGCGCTCCATTCGGGCTCAGCGATCATGTAGTCATACATTTTAAATCTCAAGTAAAGATAAATCCAAGACCTACTCGCAAAACGCTAAAGCGAAACTTTTGGAATGCAGATTATGAGATCATTAAAACATACTTACTAGATCATCTGGACAACGTAAATATCACCCTTGACCACTTCATAAACGTTATTTTGGAGACCATTGAAAAGTTTATTCCACTGGAGAGTAAAAAATACAATCCTCAAAAACCATGGATTAATCGATATTTACTTGGAGCAATAAAGAAAAAAAGGACTCTTTGGGATCAATATTCACAAGAGAAAACAGAAGAAAAACATAAAGTGTACAGAGATCACAACAACAAATTAAAACGTGATCTACACCAGGCCAGGATTCAGTATGAAAAAGGGATTGCAGAATCTTCACCAAAAAATTTTTACAGCTACATAAAAAGGTCCCTTATATCGCTAAAAGATGATGAAGGTGAGATGATGTGATCACAAAAAACGGCAGAAATTTTTGCAACTTACTTCGAGAACGTTTTCACGAGAGAGCCGAACGGCCCATTACCAGATAAACCCAGAGACAAGTACTCAGAGGCTTCTATCTCGGACATAGATTTTACAGCAGAAAACGTAAAAGAGGCAATTCTGTCACTAAGAAAAGAGGCCAACCCTGGAGCAGATGGCATACCAGCTCTCTTTTTACAAAAGTGTGTAGAAGTTATCAGTGAGACCCTATCACTAGCTATGTCAAGAAGCATCGCTGAAGGCACAATTCCGGAAATATGGAAAACTACATACATAGTACCAATACATAAGAAAGGGAATAAACACCGACCTGAAAATTATCGCCCCGTCAGTCTAACCAGCAACCTTAGTAAAGTCATGGAAAAAATTATTGTTAGGCAGCTCACAGACTTTTTTCTCCAGAACAATATAATTCCATCGACTCAGCATGGCTTTTTACCTAGGCGTTCGGTGGAAACACGCACTCCAGTGCGTCAATGCATGGACTACAGAAAACGACTTGGGACAACCAACAGATGTGGTTTATCTGGATTTTGAAAAAGCTTTCGACAAAGTGCCCCACATGAGGCTGCTGTTTAAACTGGAGTATTTTTGAGTCTTAGGAAAGATACTGAAATGGTTGTGGGAGTTTTTAAGAAACCGGAAGTTTAAGGTGAAAGTCAATGGAGTATTCTCTGATATTCGGCTAATAATTAGTGGGGTTATTCAGGGCTCGGTGATTGGTCCGTTGCTGTTCCTTGTGTACCTAGCAGACTTACCTGATAACATTTTGAACATTATCCTTTTTTTCGCTGATGATGCCAAGCTCTTCTGTAACCCTCTTCTAAGAGCCGCTGAGTTTGCACAGGACTTGGAAACCGTGGTAAGATGGGCTCGATTATGGTTAATGTCACTCAACATAAACAAATGTACAATCTTACACCTGGAGTCAAAAAATCCAAAGATTCCATTCAGACTCAATGGAGAAGTTATCCGCGAAGTCGACAACCAAAAAGATCTTGGCGTAGTAATTTCGGCGGATTTAAAATGGGAGGTACATATAAACAAAATTGTGAAAAAATCCAATTCTATGACGTACTTAATCCAAAGTCCAAACGAAAAGCTTTTCAAGACCAGTCAGCTCCCAACATTGTCCGGCTTTATAAAACATATATACGTCCGATTTTGGAATACGCAGAAAGTGTCTGGAATCCTTACTACGCCAAGGACATTGATCTCCTGGAAAAAGTACAGAGGCAGATAACCAAGATTCCACCGGAACTAACAGATCTCCCATATCCTGAGCGTCTCAAACGTATGAATCTTACCACCCTAAACGAGGGGAGAATGAGGGGGACTTAATACAAACATACAAGCTGTTAATTATACCATTGACCTTTGCATTTTTCTGCTCAACAACAATACTACCAATTTAAGAGGACATGGAAAGAAAATTCACAAAGAGAGATGCTCAAGATTACCAAGGAAAAATTTTTTAACAAACAGGGTTGTGTATAGGTGGAACAGTCTGGGAGAAGATACGGTGATGTCATTAAATGTAAACCAGTTTAAAAACAGACTGGACAGAGAATTAGGACTGTTAAGAGAACAATGGGTCCATTACCCTAGCTAGTACTTTTATGTTTAATTTAGTTAAAATCTTAACTGTGATAGTATGTGATATTTATTCTTCGTTCTATTATTTAAATCTTTTTTTTTTACATATATTATAAATTTATATTTAAGTTAAACACCAGTTATCATCGGCTTAGTTGCCGCTCACTGAGTTCGAATAATAATAATAATAATAATAATAATAATAATAATAATAATAATAATAATAATAAAAACATTTTTTTTATATATTTAGTTACTAGTTAATTCTTAAACAAGCTATGTGCCAATTTTTAAATAACATGCCAAAATATTCTCTTTAATGTAAATTTTTGTAGTAATTGTATTTTATAGATAAAAAATAAATAAACTAAGTATGATTTGTTCTAAAAGGGGCTATGCGCCAGTTTTAAAATATTTAAGCTACATTGCATTGTACAGATCAGGTGCTTTCTTATCAGATAAAATATTATATTTTGACATTTTTCATTATTCGTTCTAGAAGGTTAATGTTTAGACTCACCCGGCAGTATTGAAATTTTTATTTGTGCATTTTTTAGCTCCTACTTTTGATTCTCAGAACGTGAAATTGCCTCTTTAATTGTAATTTGCTTGAAAACGGTTGGCCCTACAGTGTTACATAAAGAGTATCTTTTTTATGTATTTTTAAATAAAAAATTATATTTTATTAATAAAATGTCAAAAAATCTACAGATGAAAAAGTTTGGAGCAATTAAGTGACATAGCCCCCCCTCCAGATTTTGACGTCCCTGATTAAAATTACCAAAAAAAAATTACATAAAATGATAGCTTTTATCAATATTAAGCCATGTGTAAAAAATCGTTACAGTGGTTCATAGGGTTCCAGAGATATTAAATAAAATCTACTTTTAGATGTACCCTTAGGGTTTATTTTCGAACCAACCTTTATAGGAACTTTTTTTCATATTTTTGAATGTAGAATCACCCCTTTAAATTTCTCAAACTTATTTCTGAATATTGGATAAAAATATACAGGGTATACACTGTATACAGGGTGTATTTGAAATAGCGTAGGAAATTTTAACAGGTGATTCTACATGATAAAATATGACAAAAAGTTCCTATAAACATATGTCTAAAAATGCGTCATAAGGGAGCTACGCCCCTTTGAAATTGGCTAAAAAAATCGTTTTTTATTTAATAACTCAGGAACCCTTTGAGATATGTTAACGAGGTTTTGCACGTGAATTAATCCTAATAAGGCCCATCTTTGTATGTAATTTTCACGTACTTATTTAAACCAGGGGTTTGCGAAACGGGGGAGCCTTGTCAGTTTTTTGTCCCAAACTTTTTTCTGTGTAACTTTTTTGCAATTTTATTTTTGAAATATGATTCCTCAGGTCAAAATACATAAAAAAGGTACTCTTGTTGTAATACTGTAGGATTAACCGTTTTTGAGAAAAGTTCATTTGAAGGTGAAATTTCACGGTTCGAGGACGAAAAATTAAATACTAAAATGACGAAGACCAAAATTTTAATGATGCAGTGTTATTCTACATCAAAAACTAAGAAAAAAAGTTTCCATACATGTAGGTCGAAAAAACGCTTTTAAAGCCACCATAGCCCTTTAAAAATGGTGCATATTTAGGAGACCATAGCTCCATTAGGATTGATTTTTGGAAGTACCTGCATATGAGGTTTTTTTCTTAGTTTTTAATGTACATTCGCCTTGCATCATTAAAATTTTGGTTTTCAACATTTTAGTATTTAATTTTTCGTCCTCGAACCGTGGAATTTCACCTTGAAATGAATTTTTCTCGAAAACGGTTAATCCTACAGTATTACAACAAGAGTACCTTTTTTATGTATTTTGACCTGAGGAATCATATTTCAAAAATAAAATTGCAAAAAAGTTACACAGAAAAAAGTTTGGGACAAAAAACTGATAAGCCCCCCCCGTTTCGCACACCCCTGGTTGAACTAAGTACATGAAAATAACACATAAAAACGGGTCTTGGTAGGATTAGTTGACGTGCAAAACCTCGTTGATATATCTCAAGGGGTTCCTGAGTTATTAAATAAAAACCGATTTTTTTAGCCATTTTTAAAGGGGCGTAGCTCCCTTATGACGCATTTTTAGACATATGTTTATAGGAACTTTTTGTTATATTTTATGATGTAAAATCATCTGTTAAAATTTCCGACGCTATTTCAAATACACCGTGTATGTTTATCCAATACTCCTCATCTTTGTCCTTTCTAGGACAATAATAAATTGCGATACTTTTACTATCAATGAGCTTTATTTGCATGCCAAATAATATTACTATTTGTTTTATTATATTCAAAATAATTCAAAATAAAATTAAAAATGCTTAAAAGTCATATTTTTTTGAATTAAAAACGCTTAATTTTAAGGAGGCGGACCAGAGATGGCAAAATTAATAATATAGGTCTATTCGGCATGTTTTTACGAACACTTTGTGGTATCGCTTATAGGTTCGCACAGCTTCGCACCATAACTTTTTTTAAATTTTGTGTCTCAACAACACGTTAAAAATAAGTCGTTAATTTCCACCACGGTATACCCACTTGAATTGAGTATAATCCGTATATTTACGATTTTATCTCTAAACAGTTTTATTCCAAACCATGTGACAAATTATTCTGCCTCCTAAAGAGGAACGCGGGATGTACATCTGCATTGTGTGTGAATTCATCAAATCTAACCCATGGTTTGTGATCAGCGACCCCGAGAACCCCGTCACATTTTCACCGAATTTCAGCAATTTTATCAAATTTTATACGAAAAAAGTTTTTCTATACCTTACCGGACCGGAAAGCCGATATATCGGCTCGCCCCGTGATCTCAACTTTGTACATAGTTAATACATGATACAAGACACTAATTTGGTTGCTTTTCAAGGGCAATTCTAACTTTCAAATCGCGGAGAATAGTACAATTATGTAACTAGTAGACCTCCCACTTGTCATAAAATCATAAAATGACCCAATTTGTCCTAAAATCGTCATAAAATAAAATTATTGTCATAAAAGTCATAAAATTTCATAAAAATACTCATACTTTTTACTTTAGAGGGACCTGGGACAGAAGTTTTTTTGTTTTTTTTTATGACGTTTGGTTTGGATGTAGAAGGTGGAAAGACCCCTTAAACGAAATGAGTTGAAACGTAAATTTCCATAAATTATTTTTTTTTTAAATATTTTTAAGAGCGTTCTTGCATTTTTATAAAATTTTGAATTGCAACTCTATTTTAAAATTAAAATAGACCATTAATAAAATATTTCCTCTGCGGCGCTAACTTAGTTAATGAAGAACTGACGACCATTTTTAGGAGTGTCGTCACTTCAGCCCCCCTGTACAAGTGCCGTAACTAAATTATGTCTTGGAAAATCAAGAAGCCCGGGAAATAAGGAGCCCGGGAAAAAAGTTTCCCCGGGGCTTCGACTGGCTCGGTCTGGCCCTGGCTAGAGATAAGTGCTGTAGAATAAGGATTTAAAATGGAAGATTTACGCTTTTTTGACCAACACCCAACCATGCCCGAGTTGGGAAAATTCACTGTCGAATTGGGAAAAAGTTGGGAAAATGGTGTGGCAAAGTTGGTAAATTGGTAGAATAGTTGGAAAAATTGATTGGCAGAGTTGAGAAATTGGTAGAGGCAAAGACCATTATTTTTGTTTTTCTGGTGAGTTAATTAATTAGTTGCAACTCCTATTGGAATTTTGTTAGAGGCGATTACCTTTTTTTAACACTAAAATTTGACAAAAGGTGTTAAAAATTTAAAAATAAAAAAAAATAAAATTCAAAATTGTTGTATATTTTTAAGAATAGAAATTATAATAATATATTTATAACGACATATCGTTATATTCAACCATGAACCATGATTAACATTACGACTTCTCAAGTTTTTAAGTAATTACCCGTACGGTAATTATTATACTTCTCGCAACTTCACAGTGATCTGCGGAGGAGTATTATATGTTTCTAGGACACCAAAAATAAATAAATAAATACCAAAATCAAAAATTTTCAATGAATTATTTAAAATTCTAAACAAGTTTTAAAAATGCGCCTGCCTGTCCATCCGTCAAGCTCTTCTTGCCCAAGTGTTAACTCAAGAAACGAAAATCCAATTGACAAAGGAGGGTGTCGCATTTTGGGCTAAATAGCCTGCAACGATAAGACTTTACATGCTTATAGATACATCAAAAATAAATACTTAGCCGAAATTTCAGCCCGTTTTACATCCCGGAACATATTTTAATTAATTATTTTAATTAATAATTTTGACATATGTCAATGTACGATTTGGCAACATTGCACGAAACTTCAAGTGTCAAATGTCATCTCGTCAAAATAAAGATAACTTTGCACATTAACTACTACAGTGGTGCCAAAGGAAAGGGTCTGTGTTGTGTTCGCTGATCTTGACTATAATATTAAAATATTTTGTTGTGTTTTATTAGTTTTTACGGAATTAATATGCTGTAATTCAATGTGTAATTAGGCTGGACTTATGTGACTAGTTTCTTAAGTTTTAGTACGATTATGGAGTTATTTTTGAGGTATTTATACTATAATAACATTGTAAGCAAACCAGTAGCTTCAACGATAACCCAAAGCATGTACTTCCATGGGACAGTGTTACCCAAGACAAGTAATTTAATGCGGCTTTCAACATTTTAAATTTGATTATTTCCATGATATGATTTAAAATTAGATTATGAAAAAGTTACATACAGACTTTTAACTTTTAATATTAATTAAATATATTTATTTAAAAAGAAGTTTATTTAATTAATATTGTACAGTGTTTTTATTAATCATTCTACCTAAATGTATTTATGTTGGTTTTTAGATAAACAAAAAATATTGCTTTTTTCAATATGATAGTCACATTTAGCGCAAGAATAATGCGATGTTGTCGGGTTTACGATTACAAATAATTCCTGAGTTTTTATTTTTTTTTTTCATTTTGTTCTTTATTAACAATTAACACAGTTTTTTATCATTTCTTTTTATAATTTTGCACTTTTTTAAACAAAAACATTTAGCCCAAAACTCCTATACCCTTCTTTCCAGGAAAAATCAATCTTGGACACGAAGCCTATTAAAATTAAAAAGACTCCTCTCAAAACATTCTGGGGCTACATAATTAAAAAATAGTAAAAGAAACTCCGAGTAATATACAATGGTTTTTAAATTTCCAAAATACCAAAAATTACCGTAGATAAAAAAAATTATATACAAAAGTTAATTATTGAATTCTCAACAACTTATATTGTTTCCCTCCATATAATACTCAACAACTTATATTTTTTCCCTCTGTCTGTTTGTTCGTGTCACTTTTTTTTTGAGCACGATGATGTCCAATCAAAATAAAATAGGTACATGATGGGAAGGACCCTATTCTTTTAAAAAATATTTAAAAAAATAGAAATGCTATAAGGGGTGCAATTAAAAAAAAATAAAAATATAAGGAAAAGTCGGAGGGGGTAAACCGCTAAAAAAAGTTGTATACCTAAATTTTTTCTAGAAGGTAATTCCTTAAGACTTCCTGTGAATTTCCGTCAAAATTACCTTGAGAATACAATTTATATATTTATGTAGTATGCTGTATTGATAAGTGAAAATACCCCTACGATGATTTTTTTACCCCTCTTTTATCTAATCTACAATCGTGCTTATTGTTTGCTTTTTAATTTATAAAATATAATTTATTTGTGGATTAATACGTTATAATTAAGAGGTATGTGTATTAAATATAAATTATATTCTCTTCCTAAATATCAATTCGTGATACTAGGTTAGGTACCGGTACTGCTAAAGCAGTCGTTGCATTTTCGTCATTTGGATTAATATTCGTAAAATTTATGTAAAAACCACCGATACCTAATGATATTACCCCTGAAAATATTTAAAAATTACCTAAAAAAAGGTACCACGTTTGGTAAATTTAAAATTACCTCGGATTTCCTCGAGAGACTACATCCAAGAATTCCTCAAATTTGTACACCTAAACTCCTCAGCGGTTTATCTCTCGGTAAAGTCCGATAACTTTTAAAATTTAACAATACTTTACTTTAAGTAATAAAAATAGCAATAGGGGAACAGGGGGCACAGTGAGTCATTGGGCACAATTAATTGTTGACTATAACTCTACCAATATTAGTTTTAGAAACGCCGCTTTCTAATGGCGCGCTAAGAAGACGTCTCTCTAGATTAAGGGTCAGTTGCCGGCAAATCTGCGTGGCGTGTGTTGAAGCGAAGAGGTGGCTGCATAAAATAAACAATGAAAGTATTTTTTTTGTTAATCTGTTAATTAGGTATATTTGTACTACTTTTACGTAAATTCCAGTGTAATTTGGCATTTTTATATTCTTTATTAACTCTTAAATAAGTGTGTTTACACAAATTTATCAGATATTTGGTATGTTTTTTTATGTCCACTTTGAACTGGTCTGGTCACTGGGGGGGGACAGTGAGTCAAAGACCGATTGGACACAGTGGCTCATGATCCACTGTGCCTCAACTATGGTTAAATGTTCCTGTATATTTATAATTAAAATTATTGTAGGAATTTTGTTTTCATATTTTTAAAATTTTCAAAATTTAGAAAAAAATTTAATTTTTTTTGCGTATTGTTGCGTTTTATAACGTTTTACGTCGATATAAATTAATTTCAAGCAAAAAAAAATTGTTGGTAGATTGGTCGGTCTGTCCGGGAAATCTTGTGGGCACGATAACTTAAGAACGCTTTAAGCTAGAGACTTTTGCATACAGGTATGTTACCAAAAGTTCTCGCTAGGGATTGTTCACCAAAAACAATCCCGAGCGAGAACAATATTTACAAAAATTTGAAAATTTCATTATAGGGGTTTTTAATATTGCTGAAATCGAATCTGATAATAAAAAAATTCTAACGCCACCCCCGCAGGGGTGAGGGGGTAAATATTTTAAAATATTTTTCATATTTTCGTGAAAATTTGAATATGGGGGTCTTTGAGGTTGCTAAAACTACATCTTGAAATTATTTTTTTCCAAATCCACCCCCTTAGGAGTGGTGATGATTTTTTTGAAAATTGGTTTATACAATATACAATCAATGTATACATTTAACATTGTTTTTTAGGGTCTTGATTTACGTTAGTTTATTTTGACTTTTGTTTCATTTTCAAGGTTTTGATTTACCTACGTTAATTAATTTTAAGTTTTGTTTTGTGTTACCAAAGAGTTTTATTTAAGTTTATTTAACTATGTAGTTATCTAAAATAAACTTTTTTTTATTTAACAAATTGACTCAATTTATTTAAATATCACGATTAATTGTACCCCATACTGACTCACTGTACCCCTTGCAGTGATTCACTGTACCCCGTACTGGGGGCTCAGTGAATCAAATGACATACTGTCAAAAAAGTACTTGTAAAAAATCATGGTCTATTCATTTTTAATTTAAACCTGCAAATTATGTTAGCTTAAAGATCAAAGAAACGTAGTATGAAAAAAAATCTCTTATTTTCAAAACTTTTAAAAATGTGCGCTCTGAAAAAGTAAGTGACTCACTGTGCCCCCTGTTCCCCTACCAGTTTTGAGAAGACTTCATAAACAAAAAACTTCTAGAGGCGTCACTTTTTGTTATAGTAAACTGGCTCATAAGTCTCTTTACCATTTAAAAACTGAATAACTTTTTTGTTTATCAATTTTTTTTTGTTAATGCAATATAGAGTACAGGAAATTATTTTTTTTTAACTATGTATGAAAAATCATGTCTTTTAAATGACGCCCATTTTTTGCTTTGCAAGCGCAGGATCTTTTTACGACATTTTCCGTGAAGCCTCTTAACATGTATGGCTCCAGCTAAGGTCGTGCATCAACGTGAATGGCACCGCTTCAAGGACACGGTTTAGCGCGGTGTAACAACCCAAATGGTAATCGGGCCTTACTTCTGCGAGGAAAATGGCAGTGCAGTTACGGTGAACGCAACCGATATCGCGCAATGCTGGAAAATTTTGTGCGCCCTGCAGTAGAGGACATGTCAGAGACATGGTGGCAGTAAGATGGGGCAACTGACCATCATTAATCGGAATAAATTCAGTTATGAAACTATAAATATGTAAATATATCGGTGTTTTTGGAAGAAAATAAAAATGTAAATATTTAAAACCTCGCGTCAACGATAGAATCGACGCGGCGCCTATGCGAGCACTGGAAATTCGCCGATGACTGCTGACCATACAGCCAGAGCCACAATGCAGCTTTCAAGGCAGATTTTGGAAGAGCGAATAATTTTGCGAAATTCGGATTTTCATTGACCTTCACGATCGCCCAATTTGACAGCACCGGCTTTTTTTCTTTGAGGCTACCTGAAGGATAGGGTGTATGTTAACAAGCCCAGGACAATCCAACAGCTTAAACCAGACATGTTAAGAGCTGTCATGGAAAATGTCGTGAAAAGAGCCCGTGCTTGCGAAAATAGACGTCATTCATAGAAAAAAGGGCATCTTGAATCAAAGCAAAACGATCTTGAACCAAGGCCGCCATGGCTTTCGATATGTTCAACGCCATGACTGCCTTGGATCAAGTCCGCCGTAATCTTGGCATTTGAGGTCCTAGATTTAAGGACATTTCCTTAAATCAAAGCCACTTAAACCGTTTATTTAAGATCATATGATCTTAAACTAAGTATGTAATTATCTTTATTTAAGATCATATTATCTTTATCCAAGATTGTATTATCTTAAGTCTTGGTTTAAGATAATATAATCTTGAATGAAGAGAATTATAATCTTGATTTAAGATTATGATTCTCTTGATTCAAGATCATATTGAACTCACAGTCATGTTTCAGGGTTAATAGAATGGTAAATATTTTGAAAAAATTTCCCACACATGTATAATATTATTTCGCACGCCTATGAAATATGATACTTTCTTACTCTGTTAATCGGGTGAAATTTGGTTTCATAGGTGGTAGTAGGAAAAATCACTTGTTTTTGAAGAAAAACTTCTTGTAACGCCATTGCAAAATGGCGCTTATAGGTATAAATTATTTAAAGCTACTTACCCGTGAATTTTTTAAGTAAATTTGAAAATCCCCATCGTTTGAGGGTAACAGATAAAAATTTGTCCATTTTAAAGCAGATAAAAACAATGATACACCTTTAAAAACAGTTGACGGCAAAAAAAAATAAACCTAACTTCTCTCCCGCGCATATCTTGAACTACTGCGCAAATTGTCTGCCAGCCGGCAAACTCTTTACCTTAAGACAACAGGGGCTTTGAGTCAAGATATTAACTCTTGATTCTCTGTTTTTATTTTAAATGTCATGCATTTAAGGAAAAAATCCTTGACACAAGGATTTTTCTACCAAGAGAATAATTAAAGGAAACCAAAGTCACAGATAATGTTAAACCGAGGATACATGATCTTAAAAGAAGATTATTACCTCGATTTAAGATAATATAAATCCAAGATAATTTATTATCTTCTGCCAAGATAACCTTTTTTTCTGTGTTTAAAAGACATGATTTTTCATACATAGTTAAAAAATTCATTTCCTGTATTGTAAAAAAAAATAAATATTATAATGTACAAATGGGCTGTATAAAAAATAAAGTGCGCGCTTCGAGCTTAAAGAAATCATAGGTATTTTAAAAAGTATATCCAGAGAAAACACAGTATACTATTCACTGTGAAGAGTACGTTATGGAATGTGAAGCATTGCTTATTTTTAAGGCTTGTTTATGATACATAAATTATGTATCCGGATATATTAAAAAAAATATTTTAATAAAAATATCTTTGGGTACATGAACACAACAACGAATACATTAATGTAATGAGACACGAACATGTATCAATTCTTATAAATAACAAATATTAATTTAAATTGCAAAGTTTTTAATGTTTTATCGTTAAAATTATTTAAACAAAACAAAAATTATATTTTTTTACGGGGTGTATCTTGAAATTCGGAAAAGTTGTGGGTTGACAATTTAAAAGTTTTAATTTTAGCAGTAGTGGATCTTAAAATTCAAAAAATTGTAAATTTCATCGGTTAAAAATATAAAAGTTATAATTTTAGCAGGAGTGTGGACTTTTTTTTGTAGTCATCAATTTTTTTTTCAAGTGGATCAAAGTTGTAATTGCAGACAAAAAAAGTTTTGATTTGGGTCAGGAAATCAGCTACATTTTATTTATTTTTTTTTTGCCTTTGTGGACCCCCCTGAATCCGAAAATGGTAATCGTTCTTTGCAGAAATGCACCGTTTTTTTCTATGCCGATTTTTTATGTATTTTTAATGTAGGAAAAAACGTTATGGAAATCTGTTTTCGTTGGAAATGAAGTATATTCTGTTATTTGGACCCCCCTGAATCCGAAAATGGTAATCGTTCTTTGCGGAAATGCACCATTTTTTTTTCGATGGCGATTTTTTATATATTTTTTATACTGGCAAAAAAAACGGCATGGAAATCTGTTGTCGTTAAAAAGGAAGCATATAACAGTTATTTTGGCCCCCTTGAATCCGAAAATGGTAATCGTTCTTTGCGGAAACGCACCATTTTTTTAATAGCGATTTTTTATATATTTTTTGTTTTGACAAAAAAAACTTTATGGAAATCTGTTATCGTTAGAAATGAAGTATATTCTAGTTATTTTGGCATTCCTGGATCCGAAAATGGTAATCGTTCTTTGCGGAAATGTACCATTTTTTTTCAATGTCGATTTTTTAAATATTTTTTGTTTTGGCAAAAAAATGTTATGGGAATCTGTTATCGTTTGGAATGAAGTATATATTTTAGTTATTTTGGCCCCCCTGAATCCGAAAATGGTAATCGTATTTGCGGAAATGCACAATTTTTTTCTTTGCCCGCTATTTTAATATTTATTTCGAAAAAATATTATTAATTATATATTTTAAATAAAAAAACATCAAACAGACGCAAAACCAACTTAAACTAACGTTAACATAAACCAACGTCGCCCATTAAAAAAATACACCAAACCAGCAAAAAACCAAAACAACGTTAACGTAAACCAATAAAAACAGATGCGAACAAAAACTGTTAATTTTAATTTAAAAAAAATATATTTTATTTGTTTGCATTTTACAAAGTTTTCTTTTGGACGCTCCTTTTAAAACCCAAATAGAGAAACATGTTCCAATATTTAAAAAAAATGTAGTATAAAATATGCATTGCTAACTAAGCTCTAACCAAACGATATATTTAGAATAAACACAAACTATAGAAAATTAATTGACTTGAGTTTAGTTAATAAAAATATGGAAAAAATATTTAAAATAATTTTAACTGAAGCGTTTTTTGTTATTCGTTTACTTTTTCAAATTTAAGAAGTTTTAAGTAAGGAATCAAAGATGAAATAGTTATTTTTGTATTAAAGCGCAAAATGACTGACTTCTGCTTGAGCGTGGAACTTGCTGATCGAGGCGGCCAGCGCTCGTAATACAAACAACATTTTTTCTACGATCTAAAATAAATAAATATATAAATTTCAGGCACTAAATTTATAACCTTACAAGGTTGCAGCACTTATAATTTTCTGCAAATCTGGTGGTTTTAGAAGTAATATCCTCATCACTGTCACTCTCCAAACTTTCTCCATAACAACAAATATTTAGCACACAAATATTTAGCACACGAAATTGAGATTTGATTCAAAATAAATAATTTATATTAAAAAAATGGCGGAACACAACATCTCGTAGCATATACTTGACAGCCATTGACAGCCATTTTACGATTTTACTCTAGCACGCAAAATTCAATTTTGCGCTTGCTGTCATGGTAACGAGCAGAAAAGTGAAATGCTAAGAAATATTTTGCGATCTGAAAAGTTGTAGAAAAGTCAACTTTTCTATTAGATTGTAGAAAAAAACGTTTTTAATTAAAGTTACTTTAGTTAAGAAAGATAAGGTACAAATATAATTTATATTAACTTAACTATGCAGACTAGCGAAAATACTAAATTAAGGATTTAGTTTTGTTTTTTAATATTTGTAACTTTGTACACAAACTCTTAAATAAATAAAAAAAATAAACGATATGATTATTCAAGAAAATCACGAAAGAAAATTTATTGTTTTCTTAAGAGTTGTGCCTTGCCGTATTTTATTATAAAGGCAAGATCAAAATGTTATGCCTGAGGAAAGTCAAGTTTGCACCCCAAGTATTCTAGCGTATGATAAAAAAAAACAAAATAGGTGTACTTTACTTGTTATTTTTTAAACTTTCGAATCAAGTAGGTGGTGCCAAATTTCATTTTTTGAAATTCGGCACAGATTTATACATGTTAAGTTATGTATTTATGCATGTTGCATAAAAAACGTACCTTATAAAAAATACAATTTTTAGTTTTTAAAAATCTTCAAATGAAGTGGGGCGGACACTAATTTAATTTTTTTTTTGAGCCGAGAAATATAGCACAGAATTTTATTAATGTAGGTATTTTCCACATCAGTTAGGGAACTTAATTAAAAAAAAAAACGTGTTTTTTGAAATACCCTAGTAGATAACAATACTTTGGAAAATGCCACAAAACAATATAAAATAAATAATAAATTCTATTTTAATGTTTTAGCTATTTTTATGCTTTTTGCATAGGTAACATTTCATTTTCAACGAAATTTTAATTATAAATTAAGTTAAAAATAAAGACTACTATTATTTAAACTATAATTTTTAAAAATTTAATTAAATCTTAACGAGGACTATAGTTATTTATGTTACTAGTGGGTAAAGTAAGATATTGCCCATGAGAAAATTAACATTTGAGGCGACAGCCAAGCAGGTTAATTTTTGAGAGGGCAGTATCGGTTTACCCATGAGTGCCATACAAGGTTTTATCCAATAAATAGCTTAGGAATTCATAATTTTATTAAAAATTTTAATGACATTTACAAAAAAATAATTATCCACCCAATAAAGTAAAAGCCACGCGGGGGTTATTATTGAGTTTATCTATTTAAAATAAAGCTGGTAATTGTCTTATTATCTGTATGTATTGGATAAAATAAATAAATTAGTAGCATTTTTATATATATTTTTTACTTTATTTCGTGGGTAAATCCGCCTTGAGTGATTCAAATTAGAGTTCAAGTACACTTTTTGGATTTAAAAATGCATTTGTTTACAATTGCCAAAATATTTCTGCATCTCAAAAATATCCACTTGCCAAAACTGAATTCAAACCACGTTGACGCCCCACGTCATATATGACGACGATTAGCTAAAAATGACAAAATTTTGTACTTACTTTGACTATAACTATGAATTAAACAAATAACAAAACACAATCACTAGTTAAACCAAGTATAACATTTAAAATATGTAAGTTTGACATTCCGGTAAGTTTATTTTCAAATGAATGAACGATGTTGCCAAGTTGTTGAAATGTAAAAAGATTTGCAATTTTGGCGAAGGCGCATGATTACTAGATAACGCACGTGTTTTTAACCGACTTCCAAAAAGGAGGAGATTATCAATTCGACGTGTGACTTTGTGTTTTTTATGTTTGTTCCCGCATAACTTTGGAACGAATTAACGGAATTTGATGAAACTTTTTGCAACTTAAAAAAGGCATTCCTGAGGTGGTCCCGTTTCAATTTTACGCTCGGATAATGCCAGATAAGCCGGATAATTAAGAAAAATCCAATCATTTTAACGCAATTTCACTTAAAACCGGCTTAATTTGGTTCTACTACAGTCAATATAATTAACTTTACCAGCGTTTATAAATTTAAAGATAGTGTCAGTTTTGACGTAGAACATAAAATATACAATTGTTAATAAAATAGGTAAAAATTGTGTGTAAAATAGTATATAAACCTCGGCGGAATTTTAATTTTTCCTTCGGAAAATAGCAGACCGCGGGGCTAATGCCCCTTGGTTAACGTTACCTCAGAATATAAAGCATTTTCCACCTCAGTATGTAACATACTATTATCAATCTTTCTTATCAATAGACTGCCCTTATTTGGAATAGTAGAAAAGAACTAAATTTGGTTGTTATCTGTAAAATCTATTTTTACATTTATTTGGTGATGTGAAAACCGAACAAATAATAGTCTTCCAGATGGCCGATATTTGCATTAATTGGCTTAGGTTTTCTAATTTTTTTCCGAGGGGCTGACCGCGTCTGAAATTTGTACAAAAGAGTTCCTTTTTGCAAAGAGTTCCTTGGAGTTCCTCCGGAGTTCCTCCAGAGTTCCTTGGGAGTTTCTCCTGTGTTCCTTAAGAGTTCCTCGGTAATTTTTGCCAGGCAAATAAGCCGTAGAAATTACCGCTGTGCAAGCACTACTGTCAATAAGGCACCCTCAAAAAAAAGGCTTTTTCCCTGACGGTTTCAACTTAGCACCCCTACAAAAAGAAAAGAAGTTGGCGCCCGAAAAAATACCTTCATAAAAAAGCTTTGTCTTGTCCCTGGCTGTTACTACCAAACTTAGCGCCCCTTCAAATAAAAAATGGTGCCCCCGATTTACCTTCACGAGAAAAAAGCTTTGTCCCTGACAGTTTCTACCAAACTTGGCGCCTCTTCAACAACACAAAAATTGGCGCCCCAAGATTACCTTCAGAAACTTGGCACCTCTTCAACACAAAAATTGGCGCCCCAAGATTACCTTCAGGAAAAAAAGCTTTGTTGTCCCTGGCGGTTTCTACCAAACTTGGCGCCACAAGATTAATTACCTTCAGGAAAAAAAGCTTTGTCCCTGACGGTTTCTACCAAACTTGGCGCCCCAAAGGTAGGATGTTTTGTAAAGTGTTTGTAACGGCTCATCTAGTTTGAACATGAGAACGTTAATCCACATGGGTAATAAATAATAATTGTTTCTGACCGCGTCTGTAATTTGTACAAAAGAGTTTCTTTTTGCAAAGAGTTCCTCCATTTTGCAAAGAGATCCTTCATTTTGCAAAGAGTTCCTCCATTTTGCAAAGAGTTCCTCCAGAGTTCCTCCTTTTTGCAAAGAGTTCCTCGGAGTTCCTCCTGAGTTCCTCCAGAGTTCCTCCTGAGTTCCTCCAGAGTTCCTCCTGAGTTCCTCCAGAGTTCCTCCTGAGTTCCTTTGGCTTGTACAAAAGATTTCCTCGCGGTCACCCCTCGTTTTTTTCATTTTTTATTTAAACATTCTTCTTTTATTATTATACTATTATAAAAAGTCCAAAATGACTAAAATTTGCGTTACGTAATAATAAAAAAAAATCATTTTCATTTTTTTGTTTTTCGCACAAAGAAAATAAAAAAAAATTAAAATTTGAATTTTTTTTTATATTTTTTATTTTTTTTTAATATTTTGTTTTTCTAAAAAATATATATATATATATTTTTAATTAATTTATTTTGTTTTTTTTATTTTTTTTATTTTTTGTTTTTCGTAAAAAGAAAAATAAAAAAACTGAAAAATTTTAAAAACATTTATTTTTTTTATTCTTCATTTTTCAAAAAAATATCTTAATGGTAAATTTTTTATATATTTTTTTCTTAATTATTTATTTGTTATTTGTGAAAATGCAATATAACATTTACGGTGAACAGTAGTATATAATGGAATGCGTAACATATCTTCACGGCTTGTTTATTTTTTACCATTATTTTTTATTTTTTTTCTCGTAGAAATAATTAAGTTGACAGCTGTATCAAAATAAAGTTTGGTCAAACGATATGGCCTGTACTACAATTCTGTCGGTTCAATGGCCTACAGGCCCTGTAGGCCATTGAACGGACGGAAGGACCAACGGGACAGACGGACGGACGGACATTGAAAAATCGTTTTTTCGGACTTTATAATAAATACCTACGTCAAAATGTGAAAAACTTTTTTTTTCGCTATGACAATACTTCATTCTCTCAGAGATCGCTCAAAATGAAAAATGACAATTTTAATATCAAACTTATTTCCAATGTAAACTTAAACCTTGTTTTCAAAGATAGTAGTATAGCAGATTTCATCTATAAAACCAAAAATTTGGTTTCGTTTTAAAGAACAATGTCAAAAATAGGCCGTTTTTTGCCCATCCGGATGCATCCGTGCTAACGTATGAATTCCTGTAGATTTGGGCATGTTGAACACACTTTTTACGAAAATAAAGTCTTTTTTTCACCACCAGCCTAAAACCACATATTTATTACTGTTCTTTTCATTGGTAGAAATATTATTTCTCTACCTATGACGTCAGAGGTTCTAAAAATAATGAAATGGCACCATGGTTAATAATGAATTTTTATTCAGCTGTTTTGGCATCTGACGTTTCACTTAATTATTAAATCACATTGCTATTTACAAGTGTCTTTAGGCACCAAATTTATTTATTTAAATTAAAAAAGATTAACTAAATTAGTACCAATAAAACATGTTTTACAAAAAACACTTCGAAAAGTGAAAATCATTGGTCCATCATATTCAACCATAGATTATACAACCCATATATTACCGTAAGGATCATATATAACTAGAGGTACAACCCCCATATATTGATTTTTGAGGCAATAGATTCTCCCTCACAGTTTTCGCCTGTCCCCTTATTTCTGGGGGAGTACCAGAATCATCACTTTGCATTTCACTTTCCATTTTTATATATTTTATCACACTTAACACGGAAACACTTTCTAACTTAATAATTTTAGCAGATCACCAGAAAATTCTTGCCAGAAATGTCAAGTTATTCATTTGTTTTTTTAATGGCCGCGAACGGCCAGCGTGATATTTTAAATTTATAAGCTTTTTCATTAAATTTTAGTAAAATAAATAAATAAATAGCTAATTAATTGTACTGGCAGTGAAAAAAATACTATATTTTCCACGTGAGTGAAGATTTAACATTTTAGACCGCGTCTTGCGGGCTTCGCGCTAGCGCGCTCATCCCGCAATTTGACGCAGGTCAAAAATGTTAAACTTCTCTCACTTGGTAAATAATATACTATTATCCAACACCTTCACAGAAACACTTGTTTTGAGCACTATTTTAAATGTCAAAAGTGATTTTTTTTAACTAGTGCTTAAAAAATTTTTCACCCACTCTTTTACGTACAGCTTTTGATCTCACCCAAAATTAGTTACATACCCTATTAATTAAGTATTATAACTATTCTATAAATAGAAGCACGTTAACTAAACCATAAAAATTAAACAAAACCTCAAATTATTCTTTAGTTTTTGAATAAAATACTGTTTTTATTAAAAATTCTGTCATCACCGCGTCCATTTTGACGTTTGTTAGGCCATGGCTACCTATTATTTTAGTATTAGGAAAACTTAATCTTAATATTTTTGACATAATTTTTCGCAAAATTATAGATTTTTATTTAAAAATAAAAGGTGTTGGATAAAATTAAATTCTCAACTCGTGTATTAAGTAGCATTTTATCCACTTAATACACTAGTTAAGAAAATAACTATTTTCCACACCGTTTATGTAATTTTAAAGGCAGCCATCGTGTTCAGCATGTCCAAATCTATAGGAATTGATGTTTCATACATTTGCAAGGATGGGTCAAAAACGGCCTATTTTTATATTTGTTTTTTAACATTCATTTATTGCTTTGCTTCATATTTTTCCATACAAATATCACTTAGTTTTGCTGAAATGGCTTAGAATTGGTATAAATTTTACGTTGAATCCGGTTTGTTTCATATTTTGCAATACAAAGTGGAGCGATCAAAAAATAAGTGGTGACAGGGCCGTCAAAAGAAGCTCTGGGCCCGAGGGGGACACTACGCCCGGGCCCTCTATAAAATGTAAAATAATAGTTTGCCATTATATTTGGGTCCCGGAAAAAAAACCCTGTCCACCCTTTCTCTTCACAGCCCTGGAGGTAGAAAAAAGTGGGGATGGGGGAGTGCCCCCAGGTCCCCCGATACTACGACACTGCAAAAAATAATTATATAATTAAATATATTTATATATTTAGATATCATATAATTTATCTATTACTTGCAATATTTTCACTTTGACAACACTGTTTTTTATATGAATCATTAATGATTCCACCAGGACGTATATTCTTGAGGGAATTAATCTACATCGCGTGTTTATATATACATTTTTATATACGTTTATGCATAAGAGCTTTATTATCTAATTATCAGAGACCTATGACAATTAGATAATGATGCCCTTATGCATAAACGTATACCGTGCGGGGTAAAAGTCACCCCCTCTTAAGTTTTGAACGAGTTGAGATATCGACTTAAAATTTAAAACACTTAAATAAGACGACCCAAACTATTTTTTCGCATATACTTGATATTTCCAGCTCTTATAATGTGGACAGGGGGGCATAGGGAAACCTTTTTTTTAATGGAGAGAGGTCTTGTGGTACATCATTTTAAAGCTTATAAAATTCTTTATTTAACTATTTATATTTTTAATTTTTAAAACTTTTTTTTAAGGTTTTAATTTTTAATTTAGTTTTTTGCTTTTTCAACAAAAAATGCGACTTTTTTTTCAATAAAAAATGCGACTTTTTAAGTTTTTTTTTTGTAAATTTTTATGTATATCAATTAAAATTAGTTTAGAAGTATAATTTACGTTTTTGCAACATAAAATAATTAATTTTTCAAAAATTATTTGATTTTTTTAAAGAAATGTTGACGAAAATACCCATTTTCAACCTTAAAAAAATGTTTAAAAAATTAAAAATCATATTGTTAAATAGAGAATTTCATAAGCTTCAAAACGAAGTATCACATGACCTCCCTTTCTATTAAAAAAATCCCTCTCATGCAACCCTGCACACAATTTAATAGCTGAAAATATCAAATATATTCGAAAAGATAGTTTGGGTTGTCTTATTTCAAAAGTTAAGAGGAGGGGGGGGGTGACTTTTGGACCACACGCTATAAAAATGTATACCCTATAGTACGAATGTAACATTTTTATTTACAGCTCTCTTACATTATTGGCAATATGCTTTTGATAATGATGATATTATCTACAGTGAGGTCCACAATTCACTCCCTCTTAACTTTTGAACGAGTTAAGATATTGACTTTAAATTTGAAAGACTTAATTAGACAACTTAAACTATCTATTGGCATATATTTGACATTTTTAGCTATTACAATGTGAAATTAATTGCTAAAAAAAATTGAGTTTTTTAAAGAAATTTTGACGAAAATTCCCATTTTTAACCCCATTTTATACCCTCAAAAAAATGTCTAAAAAAGAATGAAAATTTTATGAGTTCTAAAATAATGTATCACACGACCCCCTTTCCTTTTAAGAAAAAACCCCTATGCCCCTTGCCCACATTTTAAAAGTTATGAATATCATATACATGTACAATCAAAAAGATAGTTTAAGTTGTTCTAAATTTAAAGTCGACATCTCCACTCGTTTCAAAGTTAACAGGGCGTGACTTTTGGACTGTATAAGGGGTTGTTTAACAGTTATGTTACCGACCTAGGGGGGAAGGGGTCTAGATAAAAATGATGGATAATTAAAATATCCCAATATGTGACGAAATGTTGACAATGGGGGAGGGGTTTTAAAAATAGCAAAAATTCAGTGACATAATTGTTGAACAACCCCTAAATTCCACCTCATGATCATGTCACGCTGGGTGTGAGCTATCACATTTTTTTACATTTCAATAAGCACTTGACAGTATCAAGTATGACGTTAACCTCATAAGACATTTTACAATTATTTTAGGGCCACTTGCGCCCTCTTAAACTGGGATTATCCTGACTAAACTGAGTTTGAGTTAAAAATGGTTCGTTTTGATTGGTCGACCGTCAATTTAATCCAAGTTTAAAGTTAAACCATTGTTGGTGCAAGTGACTTCTTCTTTAACTGAACAAGATCTGTTGGGCAAGCAGATTGATAGTTAAATACGGACCAAATAGTTTTCTGGTTGCTGCAACCATTTTTATTTGAGACAGTTGTTTTAGTTCATAAAAAATCTTTCTTTCACATTTTTGTCACAATTTACAAACCTAGCCTCAATATTTAAAATCAATTTAAAAAGCTAAAATCGTATCATTTGGTAGCTTCATCGCGCTTTCCCTTTTCTTCTATCTCCCCCTCCCTTTAAAAAATATGTAATTTTAGAGTTCTTTGTGGCTCTTCGGAAAAGCCTCTTCCCAATATTTCCTCATTTTTGTTGAACGAAAGTTATGCAAAGCTTAAAGTTTCGGTATCATTTCATATAAACTTATTGAACCCATACATATAATTATATTATAATATAATATAGTATATATTTATTATGTATAGTTCAATAACTTCCTTTTTTTCAATATTTTGGATTAAGCTTTCCACTTCTTTCAGGGATCGAATTTTTCCTCAAAACCAGATACATAATTAAAGCAAAATAGAGGCAGAATTTTAACCATAAATATATAAATACATCAAATAATGACGCGTTTAACTTGCGTATGACTAGTAGACCAGAGACTACAACAGTTTATCTCTGAGTAGACTATGATAGTCGTATACAACTTGCGTACGGTCAGCAAAAAATTATGATCGTATGCAACATGCGTACTGGAGCCGTAACTAGGGCGTGGCGAAGGTGGCATTTTCCACGGGCGCAATACTTAAGAGGGGCGCCAAAGACTAAATAATGAACCTGATTACTTTTAGTTATGAAGAACTTCATAGTTTTTTTTTTGTTCATATTTTATTAATAATGTCATATGAGAAGGCATTTTTATTTTGGAAATTTTTTCCTTGTTTACTTAACCTAAAATAAAATTTTAAATATTTCAGTTGTTTTTATATTGGATAGGGGCGGAACTGCCACAGGTGCAAATAGCTCTAGTTACGGATCTGTAGTTACGCATTGCGTACGACTAGTAACAAGATATGATCGTACATTGGCGTACGATTATCTACAGCCTTATCTTTTACCTACATAACTATTAAAAATGTAATTAATCTTATAATTTAAGATCAAAAGGTGTATTATTCGAGAATACCAGCCCTGATTTTAAAAAATTTTAATAATATAATTTGGAGTGCCCACATAAATTAATGCTGTCAGTCAATACTTTCTTATTTTTCATTGTATATTTTTTATAATTTTTTATTACTAAGTAAATATCTTTCATAATTATTTATTTTTACCTGAGGGTTTATATTTAAAATAATATGTAAATTATATTTTAATAATATATTAATACGATTTTAATATTAATATACCGGGTATTTCAGGAAGGTGGATCACCCCCCTTAACTTTTTTATACTTAGAGCTATCCAAATGAAATTTGGAGATCATGCATAAGACAAAATTTGCAATTTTTTGACATATCAAACAACTTTTTTTCACTTCCAGTTTCACCGGAAATGACCTTAACTTTCGATTTTTACCCTATATAGTTTTACAAAGTTTTATCTTAATGCTATCAGAGTATAAACTATAAAACTGTCAAAACTAAAACTTGAAGGATGACATTTCTAAAAATTGTTTTTCAAAGCCATCTCAGTTTTTGTTTTGTCTTATTAAATCTCAATGCAAATCCAATTACAAAAAGTAAATAGTAAAAATTAGTATTCTAATGCCAAGTTCTTTAAAATACACCATGCATGTGTAGTACCAAAATGTTCGCAAAAATACTATTTTGATTTTTTTTTTCGAAAACTCTATATAAATACCAAAAATAGAGTTTTCGGAAAAAAAAAATCAAAATAGTATTTTTCTTAAGAAACTAGAACAAAAATTAAGCAAATAAGCCAATTCAAGGCACTCTAGGTTTAAAATGAAAATTTAAATAAAAAATGACATGACCTGTCAAAAATTGACAAGTGACATATGGTTGTATTCAGAATTGATTTCTAAGACAAAATAAATAGGGTGTTGGGCGGAAGGACCTCGGTCGACTTGGTCAATAAAGTACTGTATCTATCTATCTATATATAGAGTGTCCCATTTAAAAATCGAAAGTTAAGGTCATTTCCGGTGAAACCGGAAGTGAAAAAAGTTGTTTGATATGTCAAAAAATCGCAAATTTTGGTCTTATGCATGATCTCCAAATTTCATTTGGATAGCTCAAAGTATAGAAAAGTTAAAGGAGGTGAACCACCTTCCTGAAACACCCGGTAGAAATAACTAAATATTATTTAAATAATAATTATTTAAATTATATTTAGTTATTTCTATACCTACAATGTTTTGGTACCTTTAACTTTTAAACGGCTTATATCGTATCGAGATATATCGATACACGTTGTTTGCAGTCTTTTGGCGGAAAATAAAGGGAAAGATTCTACATCATAAAACATGAAAAATCAGCATAGGAACATATGTCCGGAAACGAACCCTCTAGGCCTAAGAGAGTTACGACCCTTTAAAATTGTACTACATACATTACATGTTTGTTTAACCTCGTACTATTCTACTTAATTAAGCATCCCCTAAGTCCAGGACTTGTGTGGGCTAGTAGTAGAGGAAACCACCGGCTTATACTGACTTTCGAACTATTTTCTAGAAAGTGTCTGCTTCACTTCCGGTTTCGCAAAATTTAAATTATTAATTAACTGAAAAAGGCAAATCGGCGCCAGTGAGTAATCGAACTCACGCTAGTTGGCTAGTAGACTTGTCATGTACAGACGCGGTAGACCACTACACCAACCCTCCCCCTAAAAATAAGGTTTTTAATTAATTACTCTATTACCGTTTGAGCTAGAGCAACGAGATTTGCCACGTATACTAGTATTAATAAGATCAATAAGTTTATGTTAATTTATTTATTTTTTCAATTTATCCAGAGGCGTGCCTAGACGGACAATATGTGTGGGGCTTAACACATTTTTGCCCTAAACTTTTTTATGTGTAATTTTGCTAGGAGCAACCGTTTTCGAGAAAAATGCAATAACAGAGGAGGTAGCAGTTCGTGCCACCAAAAATGTTACTTTTAAAAGGCTATTACCTACTCATTTAATATTAATTAATTGTTTTGGTACTTTTTTGCTTAGTTTTAAATGAAGAATCGCCCTTCAGCATTAAAAGACAACTAAAGCTATGGCATTTGTTCGATATTTTACTCTTTTAAAATGTAGCCGGAGGGGCAAAAGGAGGGATAGAGGGCGTAGATATTTTTCTCCTATGGGGGGGTAAAAACAAAAAAAAACTTGGCGCCCCTACTAAAACACAATTAGCGCCCAAGAAAATACCCTCACGAAAAAAAGCTTTGTCCCTGACGGTTCCTACCAAACTTGGCGGCCGTACAAGAAGCGAGAAAAAACACCCTCAAGAAAAAGCTTGGTCCCTAACTGACGGTTTCTACAAACTTGGCGCCCCTACAAAAAAAAATTCGCTCCAAAAAATACCTCACGAAAAAAATCTTTGTCCCTGACGGTTTCTACCAAACTTGGCGCCCCTCTAAAAAAATGGCGCCCAACTCTATGGGGGGGGTAATTACCCCCACCCCTCATCTACGCCCTTGGGAGGGATTTTTTTTAATGGAAAGTGAGTTCGTATGATATATCGTTTTAATGAAAATAAAATTTTCTATTCGACCATTTATTTTTTTTATTTCTTATTTTTTTTAAGGTTTTCCATTTTTAATTATTTTTTCCTAAAAAAGGAGATTTTTAAAGACTTTTTTTTGTAAAATTTTATTTATATCATTTAAAATAATTCACGTATTTGCATCATAAAATTAGGCATTTTTCAAAAAAAATTGATTTTACGAAAATTTCCATTTGCACCTTTTTAAAATTAAAAAATATATGTGGTCAAATAGAGAATTTTATAAGCTTTAAAATAATGTATCACACAGCGCCCCTTTCCATTTAAAAAAATTGCCCTCCATGTCCCCCTGTCCACATTTAAAAGTTAAAAATATTAAATAAAAAGTTGTTATATTTCCGTGCTCTAAAGTTAAAGTCAATATCTAAACTTCTTCAAAAAAAAAGCCTTTTGGACCGTTCTTTATTCACAGCGTCTGTGCTAGAATAATATACGGTTTATCGTAACTATAGTTTCGAATTTTCAAAAAATAAATCAAAAATCCTAGACTTAAAATTCTTGGATATAATTTTTTTTTAATGTCCGTTTGATGTCACGTTTTTGTGTACACGATAACTCAAGAACGAATAATCCAATCGACTTTTTAGGAAAAAACAAGTTCTACTAGGGGAAGATCCCCATTGTTTTTGCAAGTAATCCCAAAAACTAAAAAGTTATGCGGGGTTAAAAATCGAAAAAAGCTGAAAGAAAATTCAGATGAACGTAATTTTTTCAGGAAAAATTACTTTTATTAAAAGGATCAATTCTTCAAAAAGAAAATTAAAAAAAAAATGAAAAGTATTGATTTTTTTTTAAGATTTTCGTTTTTCGCAAAAAGAAAATGTAATAAAAAAAATTAAATATTTTAAAATCTTTTTTGAAAACTTTTTTTTTATTTTTTTTTCAGTAATTTTTCGTTTTTCAAAAAAAGATCTTTTTTGAAAAAAAAAATGTATTTTGTTTTTCAAGGGGTAAACCGCTGACAAAATTTTGTACACCTGAATCTGAAAACTTTAAAGATTTCCTTCAGATTACCTCGTAACCTTCAAAGATTTCCTCCAGATTACAAAAGATTAAAAAGTGTACACCTGCATTCCTCTGCGGTTTACCGTTCTTTTTTTGTTATTATTTTTGGAAAATTGTGCTAGAATAGTATTATACGGTAGTTTTGAATTTCCCAATATCCCAAAAACACGTATAGATAAAAAATTCTTGGATACAAATGTGTTTTATGAAAAAATAAGAAACTTTTTTTTTGTCCGTCCGTCTGTCAATTTTTGATAAAATCTTAGAAAACTTTAATAATAGGAAAAACAGGTGGCCTTTTTTATGACCTTTTTTTAAATTATTTTGATATATCTCGAAATTTTAAAATGCTGATCTCTTGTAACCGATCGCCCATCGTTCCCCACTGTGGACCCATTCATCTATAATTCATGCGTATAAATGGTTGCCTAAATTTAGTATTATTATTTCTAATAAACAAATTTTTCTATACCTGTATAAAGGTAAGTCTACATTCCACATTTGAAATTTAAAATGTTATAACATTAATATTTAATGGGATATACACTAAACTGATATTTGTAAACAAGGTTAGTTCGTGATTGTTTGAGTGTCGGTCGTACAACTAAGATTCGTGAAATTTTATTATTATTATTTTTTGGTTAAATAGTTAAGTTTTGAATTAAAATGGCTTCAAAAAAGATTATTTTGGATGATGATCAGAAATTTGCATTAATGAAGGTAATATTTGTTTTTCTATAAATGAGTTTTGGAACCACCAGGTAAAAATCTTGGATTCATTTTTTCTTAAATAGCATTTTTTTACTATTTTTTTTTAATTGCTACATTTTCATTTTTTTCTGATATTTTAAATTTTCTTAGCTAAACTTATTTACTTTTTTAGTTATTGAATATGTCAAAATTAAAAGACGAAACGTCAGATTATAATATATTTGATAACATTCTAAACCAAAAAATTAATACTCTTTTGATAGTTTTCGCCGTGTAATATTTAAATTAGTTTCCCTATAGGGAAAGTAATTTAAATCCTATAAGAAAAGTATTTCATTAGTAGAAAAATCGATTTTCTTTGAACTTGAGAACGCTTCGGGGTAAAGACTTCAAAGTTTTGACTACACTATGCAACAAATCACAACTTTTTTTTGCCCCGATCGGAAAGTAAATTTTGCTTACTAATTCGAGGGAGTAGAATCCGAATCTGACCTTAGAAAAATTACAGCACCTAAAATTTTTGAGATATAAGTCCAGAAAATATTGACGTTTGTTTTTTTCAAAATCTTAAAAAAAAGAGTAGGATGTTGAAAATGTTAGGGTTTATTAAAAAAAAAAACGAAGAATTCAAAAATCTATATGCCAAGCACCTACTGACATTAAGTAAAAAAAATAAAAAGCTTAAAATGAAAGTGCAGAGTTTACTTAATTGCTCATTTGTGGCAAAACTATCAAATTTATATCAAAATTTTATAGGACTTAAATTGTAAATTATAAAATTCTCTACAAAAATATTGATATAAATATTTTTTTTTTATTTTGCTTAGTTTATTCGTAAAAAGTAAATAAATGAAAAAGAAATAAAATTAAAGCACACAGTATAAACTTTTTCCCGAGCCCAAAAAATATATTTTTAATATCAATTTTAAAGGCGCAGAATCCGAATTTGATCTCAAAAATTTTTCAATTCGTCTTATTTTTTAAATTTAAGTACAGGTAATTATGCCAATTTAAAAATAATTTATAAAAAAATATTGCGTTTTTGTCGTTTTTTTTTAATGGTTCTGCATCATAAAAATGTTACTTTATTACATAAGAATCGTATTACGTAACATATTTTTAGTTCATTTTTGACCCCCTAGTGAGGATTTTTGACGATTTTTAGCATGAGTACGTGACGATAAGTTTGTCCCCTTATGCACCCCTCTTCTTACCCTCCACCCCTACTTAGTTTTGTCACAGGATCAATTTTTTTTAATATTTTTTTCCATAATATCCCAGTTATTCTATCTATGAAAAAGTTGGGTGTTTTTAACTAATATCGATCGCCGAATCTAAATTTCTCCTTAGAATATTTTTATCTCCCATGATTTTAGAACAAAAGAGGTGTGATTTTTTACCACTTTTATATCATTTTTCTCAGAACCCTTAGGTAATAGAAATATTCTGAGGCCAGATTCGGTTTCAGCGACCCAAAATTAGTTAAAAAAAACATATGACTCCAATCATGCAAAAAACCGTCTTGCCTAGTGCTATAGGTTGCTTATTCAAAGTTCTGGGGTTGGGAATAAAGTGGGTAAAAACTATGACTTTTTGCGAAAGTTCGTTTAATATTGGTCGTTCAACAGAATTTTTTTCTGTTCTGTTTCTTCGAATACTTTTTTGTTTTCAAAAATTCCCGAAAAAGTCTATTTTTTTATTTTTTTGGTGTTGTAAAAATTTAAATATGAACTATAAGTATTGTTATGTTGACTACAGTATTTTTCTGAAAATAATAAAGTTTATTAATCTGAGTTCAATTATATAAGTAGTTTCATAATCTCTGCATGACTTGACTTCAAAATTGCAAATAGGTGTACCTAGATAATCATAATTGTTATAAACAATTTGTTTGTGAAATATGTAGATCGAGAATTGAATTTGATTGTTAAATAGAACAAATTTATCATGGACAAAGTTATTAACTTCGTAAAAATGCCGATAAAACTGTTATTTAGAAGTAAATAAATCATATAAAATACTAAATGGGAATTTTAATAAATATTCATATTAAAAAAAATGTCGAAAGTTGGGGGCCGTTTAGGTCAAGAACAAAATAGCCTCAAACCGCCTAAATAGGCCCAACTAACTTAAAAATCCAAGGAAATCTGATATTTACCAAATCTGGGACCTTTTTTAGGTAATTTTCTAAAATTTTCAAGGAAAAGTTCGAGGATAAAAAGTTGTATGTGCCATTTTTGTAATTTTTGAGATTTTGGTATTTTTAGGTTTGATTTAACAGAATTTGCTTATAATAATTGGTGGTAGCAATAATTACATAGTTGTATTTAGTTAAAATTAATTTATTTTGGAATAACAAAGTTATAGAATAAACCTGTTTTCAACATTTTAGTATTTAATTTTTTGTCCTCAAACCGTGAAGTGAAATTTCAAATGATTTTTTCTCGAAAACGGTGAATTCTACACTATTACAACAAGAGTACCTTTTTTATGGATTTTGACCTGAGGAATGATATTCCAAAAATAAAATAACAAAAAAGTTACACAGAAAAAAGTTTGGGACAAAAAACTGTTAAGGCCTCCCTATCTTGAAATCAAAAAAGTTGCATATTTCATGGATTAAAAACATAAAAGTTGCATATTTTATGGGTTAAAAAAAATAAAATAATAAATTTTTTATTTTGGGAAAAAAAGTTTTAAATTTTATGGCTTAAAAATATAAAAGTTGGGATTTTTAAACCTTAGAATAAAAAAATTTGCTTATTTCATGGATTAAAAATATAAAAGTTGCATATTTTTTCATAATAAAATAATACATTTTTAATTTTGGGAAAAAAGTTGTAAACTTAATTTCATGTATTAAAAATATAAAAGTTGGGATTTTCAAAAAACTAACATATTTTGTGGATTCAAAATATAAAACTTGCATAGTTCATGGGTTAAAAATAATAAAATTATGAATTTTTAATCTTGTGAAAAAAGTTGTAACTTCATAGATTAAGAAATATAAAAGTAAGGATTCTCAAACCTTAAAAAAATATAAATAACTTAACCAGAAGGTGTAATTTGATAACTTTCTTTTTGATATAGGGTGGGACCTTTTCTTTTTAGTCATGAACTTTTTTTTTTGAGTTTCGACCTTTTTTTTTAGTCATGGACTTTTTTTTGTTTTGTTTTTAGGCTAAAAATAGTTGTAATTTTTGACCTCCTCCCCCCACCAAATCTCCTTCGCTGCGGCCCTGGCCGCCATGTATCTTGTAACCCAATCTCGGCACCGCATTCTTATATTTTATGTTCTTTTGCAAGGTTCTTATTCTTTTTTAATTTTGGTGCGTATTGCACACTTCTTTGAAAAATATTCGCCTGATTTTTTCATTGTTAATTTTTTACCAGGATTTGAATGTTATTTTTAAAATGACTCAATAGCCTCGTTTTACGCTAATTAAATTATATAATTTTATTATAATTTTAAGGAAATTTTTTAAACACTTTAACTAGTTGTTAACTGTCTGATTACATTCAATTTGCATAGACAATTAACGAAACAATAAAAATAAATAGGTACATATAAATAAATTTAAAACAATAATTTGATATGTAATAATAAAAACCGAGTATAATGTATCGAAGATTTATATATAGATATAGGATATGTCAAAGGTATCTAACAGTAGTATAACTTAAATAAAATATATATTTAAAATAAAAATAAAAATAATTTTTTTAAAAACAGGTAAACCTGGTTTTAAAGTTTTCTCATAAGTTCAGTTAATACCGTTCTTAAGTCATATTTTTTTTTGACTTTATGGACCCAAAACTTCGACCTAGGTTATCCTTCCAGCACTGGCACTGGTAATAATATTTTTTTAGAAGGCACTTTGGGAACGTTCAAGTATATTTATACATAAATAAGGTTATGTTAACCTGTTGCACGAATATGTTAGAGGTGTGTGCGAAGAATTATATTTTTATATTTAAATTACTGGTAAAAATAAATAAATATCTGGGACATGACATGACATATTGATTTAGTTTTTACATATATAACAAACTGTTGCAACAAAACAACGACAAAAAGAAACTTTTTCTGACTACTGAAGTGAAATGAAAAGACACATCTCTAATAAAGAAAATATTCCTATCTAACGCAACACAGTGTTACCAACATAAAATATATATATTTTTACTTTATGTTGGACAATTGGAATCAAAATGGAGGACGCATTTAGTCGGGACGCAGAAGTATGCGCAGACGGTCAAAAATCAATATATTTGTTTATTTTGTCTATGACTCCCCCTAACAAACCCCCTATTAGTGGTAGTAGTCAAAATATGAAATCTCTATAATCTATAATAACGCGAGAACCGGGGTATGAAATGTATGAATTTTGGTACAATTTGCCTTACGTAATACTTGAACGTTCCCTTTTGTGTAGGGACCTGACTGACATTTTTTAGATTTTGAGTAGTTTTTTTAATTTTTATCCCTAATATTTTTTCTTCGCGCCTGTCCTGTAAATAGGTAAAGTTAGTTTCTTATTATCAGTACTCGGCGAATTTTCAGTACTCGCATAGGCGCCGCGTTGACTCTAGCGTTGACGCGAAGTTTTAAATATTTACATTTTTATTTCTTTTTATCTTGATTTTTTTTTAATGATTCTATTTAAACGAGTAAGGTGGGAAAAAAGTTATCGATAAATAAAAATTAAAAACTTTCGTATTCTTAAAAGATAAAAATCGAATGTCGGTTTTTTCTTTGAAAACCCCGATATATATATATATATATATATATATATATATATATATATACATATGTATAGTTAATATGTATCGTCAATATTGTTGTGTGTAACAAATTAGTCGTCAAATGTTTCGATTTAGTGACATTTATAAAAATTTCCCACATAATTCAACAAAATTATTCCGAAAGCCTATGTTTTTGTGTTTATTTTCAACGTTGATGAGTCCTGACTGAGTTTACGCCGACTACTGCTTATTATTAAGCCTTTAGAAATTTATACCAGAGACCACATTTATTTATTTCTGTTCATGCGATGTAAGTTTGGTAAAATTTCTATTATAAAAATTTGAAGGACACACTATCATTTTGATAATTGCGCGAATACTCTTTCTGGTAATTACGTTTTAACTAGCACAGCTATGCATATGTGATAAAGGAACCTGTATTATACACTGAAAAAAAAAACAATAATTTTAATCCGATGAACGCTATCCAATTGCAAAAAACACTTCTTCTAATTTTTTATATGCACCCCTTCTATCTCCCAATGTTGTTTTAATTGAAAAACTATGCTTGCATGCCAAATTTTAGGTTACTTGAACATGTTTTGACCCAAGCCCAACTCAGTTATAATAATAAGGTATTGTTTAATTTCTTACATTGTTGCAGACAAAACAAGCCGTGAAGGTATGTAATGCTACGCATTCTATTATATACTATTCACAGTGGATGGTATATTGCATTTTCTCAATTAACGCAACTTAAAAAAAATACAATTTTTTTTTTTTTTAATTATTAATCTTTTTTTGGAATTTTTTTTTTTAATTTTCGTTTTTCAAAAAAAGATGAAATTTGGTATGCAAGCATAGTTTTTCAATTGAAACAAATAGGGGGGGAGAATATGATAAATTAGAAAAAAAAGTGTTTATTTTTGCAATGCCATACTATCAATGTTTGAAATTTCCAGCTTAAATTTATCATATTAACGAAATTTTATTAATTTTATTTAAAAATACATTTGACATTATTATAAACTAATATAGGAATAATACAAGTTTTATACATTGTGAGTCAAAAGTCAAAAGTAACTTTTGAGCGGCTTAAAATATCAACTTTAACACATAAATAACATAACCCAAATCTACATATCTTTGATATTTGCTCAGGGCGCACTATAGGAGCAGGGAGATAAGGGGAAATTTTTTAATTAGAAAAGGGGGTCGTGTGATACATACAGAAATTTGACACATAATATTGTTATGGTAATTTTCACGACATCAGGATGGAACTTTCATTTAAAAAAAACGTATTTTTTGAAATTCCCCACTATGCAAAGGTACAAGTCATTTAAGAATAAACTTTGAACTACGATATTTCAAGAGCGCTATGAAATAGAGACTTAAAATTTGGAACAAAGAATTTCTAAATTATAAGAAACCTTTGCACTATAGACCAGGAGAGCTGCGGGTTTGGCAAAAAGTTGACAAAATTGACGTTTAAATTTCAAAAAAGTAAATAGGGCAACGAATAAGGAATAGTTAGAGCAATTTTTCTCAAAATTGTATTACATTATATTAAAGCGTTTTTTTTCTACAAGCGTTTAAACTAGAAAAAACCATATATTTTTTTTAATGCTTTGCATTAAAATAAATACTACACTTTTGAATAGGCAATCATTTAAGTTCTGTTTTAAATTAAAATAATTAAAAAAGATATAAACTCATTAAATTTCATATTTAGTCCAAAGTCCAAACTTTTTTATTCTTACGATTTGTGTACTTTTAAATTAGCAGAATCCTAATATTTTTTATATTTATTCGCTTAAAAGCGAAATTCCCACTTTCAATGTAAAATAACTTTGCATAAAGCTACCGATTTTTAAATACCATACACTAAATAATTTATAGCCTAGATCATAGACAAAGACCATAGATGAGCTGTCATCTCAAGGTTATATACAAATTTACGAGTCTTCCATTTTGATCGGAAGTAACGTCAGAAATCAGCCGGGAAATTTAAATTAGTGGGTAAAATGTAAATAAATAAACGACATAACCTTACTTTTTAATGTTTTCTTATATTATATTAAAAAAAATCAAACTTACCTAAAAAATATGATACTGCTGTCTGCAGGTAGCAGTCGTTTTATGTTTCTACAACTTTTTGAAAAAACACGTCATTGCAAAGACTTTACTAGTTCTTTGAAAAAGCACTATAAAATATACAAAAAACATAGTCTATAATAAAATAAAATGTTCACCCTTCTAGCACAAAACATCAAACGCGTAGAAAAAATAACAGAAAAACCTCGAAAACAAACTCAAAACATTCATAAATTAGGTTATGTTAACCTGTTGCACGAATATGTTAGAGGTGTGTGCGAAGAATTATATTTTTATATTTAAATTACTGGTAAAAATAAATAAATATCTGTGTAGTATAACATATTGATTTAGTTTTTACATATATAACAAACTGTTGACACAAAACAACGACAAAAAGAAACTTTTACTGACTACTGAAGTGAAATGAAAAGACACATCTCTAACAAAGAAAATATTCTTATCTAACGCAACACAGTGTTACCAACATAAAATATATATTTTTTTACTTTATGTTGTACAATTGGAATCAAAATGGAGGACGCATTTAGTCGGGACGCAGAAGTATGCGCAGACGGTCAAAAATCAATCTATTTGTTTATTTTGTCTATGGCCTAGATGCACGTTTTTTCCCGTTTTTTTTTTTTGTATAAGAAAATAAATTGAACTTTTGTGTAGCTTTTATACTTTTTCCGAGACTTTTTCAGTAAAACTTCGTTTTTGGCCCAACTCCGCTTTTTGTCGTAATATAGTAAAAATTAGTAATAAGGGGTTTTCGGCGATGCTGAAACCGAATCTGTTTTTTTAAAATTCAAAATTCAAAATGGCGGATACAATATGGCGGCTAAATCTGCTAGATTTTATTGAATCTGATGAAAATTGATATAAAGGAGTTTTCCAGAATGCTGAAATCGAATCTGTTTTTAATAATTTAAAATTTTAAACGGAGGATCTAATATGGAGGCAAAATCTCTAAAATGTTGGATCCTCCATTTTGAATTTTGAATATTTAAAAACCGATTCGGTTTCAGCATCCTCGAAAACCCTTGAAACCCAATTTTCATCAGAATCCAATTAAATTTTACAGATTTTGGATATTGGATCCGCCATTTTGAATTTTGAATTTTTATACACAGATTCGGTTTCAGCATCCTCGAAAACCCTTTATAATTAGAATTTTTACGATATTACAGCCAAAAGCCGAGTTTTCGCCAAAAACGAAGGTTTGGAAAGGAAAGTTGAAAAAGTTGTATTGGAGGGATATTATACCACAGTTATGCATGATATTATCACGTGCACTTTCTGTGAACCACCGGCCTATAGTGACTTCCGAACCACTGTTTGTAAGGCAGATACCATTTTTTTTCAACGACTCTTATTCTCACCCCAACTAATACAAATTAAAACAACTATTATTTTATAATTTAATAAGCTTTAAAATGATCACACGACCCAACTTTCCATTTAAAAAAATTGCCCTCATTTTAAAACCTTAAAACATTAAATGTATCCAAAAAGATAGTTTGAGTTGTTTTATTTACGTGATCTAAATTTAAAGTCGATATGTCAACTAGTTTAAAAGTTAAGAGGGGGGGAGAGACTATTGGAGTGCTTTGTATAATTAAATATATTTTCGCCGGTTTTCATCTGTTTTTTGAAGTTATTTTGAAACGCTGGCTTGATTGGTCAAAACTGACATCGGACTCGTGTTCAACGGCCAAAAATACATGGGAATGTATAATAAAATATTGGGGCAAAAGATTTTTTTTTGTGTGCCTGTGATTAATTAATGTGAAGTTAGTTATGCAGCTATCGACATTATAAAAAATGATTTGTGTTGTAATCCACAATCAGCATTTATTATCTAAGAAGCCTAGAAATATTTAATCTATAAGCATTGATACGCTATTTTAAACACGTTGCAGTTTTTATGTAATAGTTTCTATTAAAATTATTAAAATCTATTTTATAATTCTTACCTTTCACTTCCAAAAAACAAGACATTCCTATTATTAGATATTTTCTGCGAAATTGCCTGAAGTTTGTTCAACCCTTTTGCTCCTGTAGCGACATATATGTCCCAGCAGATGTTTAAAAATACCTTTAATAATAATAATAATAATAATAATAATAAAGGTCTGTATTAAAAATATGTAAATAGTAGTAAATTACAAAAATAAATTTTATGGGCGAGATTTAGTACGTACAACTACAAGTAGGTTAGGACCTGCAATCATACGTCTATTCTTACATCTAACCCGGATGAATATAATATGTAAAAAAAAAATGTTCACAGAAGATAACCTAAAACAATATCATAACCTATCTAACCGTGTTTAGAATTGTATATAAGCAACCAACTATGCATAAAAAAATACTAATAAAAAACATTACAAATTTAGCAGTAAGAAAGCATTAAGAAAGCATTAATGGAGACATCCAATCACAAAAACACCTACACCTACAAACTGAAAACAGTACACCAACCTAAGTGTTATATATTTCGTCCTGCAGCAAGATTTTTAACAGTTTTGCTTTAAACCATTCAAGTTTTTGACCAACAAAAATAAAATTTAAATTATTCATGACGCTAGTAATTTGATAAGAATATGATCGTTTAAACATTTCAGTAGCATGTTTGGGAAGTGTCAGAGTATTTTTAAAGCGTATATTTACATTATGTATATAATTTTGTTGTACAGATATGTCGGAGATTTATTAGTTAGGATCTTAAAAAATAATACTGCTGAATGTAAAAACCTTCTGTGCTCCATATTTATCCAACCTGTTACTTTAACTGTGTGGCTGATGTGCTGGTTACGCCTAATGCCATGAATAAATCGTAAGCATGAATTCTGGAGTTTTTGAATACGATGTTTATCAGACGCGAGGAGACAAGGGCTATAGATAATGTCACAAAAATTCATTTCGCTCCTGTAGGGACATATATGTTCCAGCAGATATTCAAAAAATCCCATAGCCAATAAGAACATTTAAAATGCACAGGGACTTTTTAGTATTTTATAGTCCAAACTTGATATCAAGTGATATCAATACTTAACTATAAGAACTTATAGTATAGTATAGTAACTTTACTAATGGGATCCCATCGATATATTTGTGTTTTATTGTACTTAATTTGTATTTATAAAATACCTAAAAATGATTTAGTTTTTAGAGTTTTTATACCTCACCATAACATTTGGCGGAAAATATAGCATATCTGCCCGAAAGTACATAGCCTGGAGTATATAAAGCTACTTTTGTTTTAAATATATTCGACACTGCTACCCGCTGACTAGCCTTCGGAAAATTGCAGAGTTAGTAAATATTTTAAAGTAAAGGTTCATTATTTTGATGAGGTTAATTTTTGGGATAATAAATTACGCTTCATTTTTACTTGCCATATACATTTATAACAAAAATATTTCAAAAAAGTATTAATTTATAACAGATTTATTTCTTAATAAAACCAAAAACAAAGCTATATATTTAATTAAATTTTCATGTTTGTACCCTTACCCTGGCCAAAGGGCTTTATCGATCATTAAAATATTATATAAAATTTAACTAATAGTGACTATAGCACTGTGGTTGTTTTCGCCAAATGCCAAAGTCGACTTTTGGCAAAAATATAGAGCTTCTGGCCCCTAGTAGGCTAGCGTGATTTTTTTAAAATGAAACTTAGCGCATCGGACTTTTACCACTACAATCACGTCAGCCATGATCTTATCTTGTTATCTTTGTTTTTTCCGTTTTGTATAATCTCAAAGACGAGGTATATTCAGCACAAAAGTTCATACAACTTTTTGACCTAAATCAGATACCAAATCTATTTTTTTTTAAATCTCGTATTTTTGTATTGAAAAAAATAAAAATGGTTTATCTGACTTGCTTGAAACGCTTATCACTTGGAGTGATTTTTTTATAAGAAGATGGTTTAAAAAACGCACTGTTTCGTTTTTAACAGTTTCTTTATAGTTTCTGGGCCCATTCATCATTGGACTCTTTTTCTGACAGTCAGATTCTGATTATGCTTCATTTGTTTTTGTTCCTCTCTTCTTTTTACATTTAATAGCCTAATGACTTTGGATTAAATTCGATATAAGAAAGAAAAAAATTACAGGTTAGAACTTTTGACACAGTTAAGTGTTCTCAGCGGTGTACCTAGATGAGGGCCGGATTTAGGGGGGGGGGCATGGGGGTCATGCCCCCCTCCCCCCAGCAAGATATATTAGCATAGAAATCCCTTCAAAATTATATTTTTGGTGAATGCGCAATTTTTTTTCTTATGGATGCCCCCCCTTAAAATGGAATAAATCCGCCCCTAACCTAGATGAAGAAATCATAGTCTTGCCCATGGGAACTATCCGCCACCTTGACTTTTGTATATTTGTCAAAAGTATTACCTTGTAAACTTTTTTCGTGAAAAAATCAAAAATTATTGGGCTATACAAATGATATACAGTTTATATTAGAAAGAAATAGGTATACAAACAATTGGAAGTTAGTCATACAGAAACTAAATTGTATTTATCTTGTACATGATATTATCTATTAAAAACAATTACCATATAGGTATAAAAACAATTGGAAGTTAGTCATACAGAAACTAAATTGTAATTATCTTGTACATGCTATTATCTATTAAAAACAATGGCTGCTGGGAACAGCAAAACTAAACAAATGATAAGTTTTGCTAGCAAACTGCTGAACGGCAAAGAACTGTCACTTGTCACAACCACCATTTAAGGTTACAAAATACCCACAAAAAGTACATTCCCGCGCTTTTAAAAAATCAATCAAAAGTAATCATCTCAAAACGGTGATGAGGAATGATTGCCGCGATATCTGTCAATCGAAACTCATCATAGCGTCCAGTAGTGATTTGACAGCTTTCGATGAGTATCGATGAGTTTTGCTGTTTCCATTGAACGCACCATATATATGGTGATTATAAGCCATTATTTAACGGACAAATTGAAATTATACACACGTTTATGTTTGAAATTTATGTATAATATTCTTAGAAAGGCAGTGTATGTGAAAGTTATTTATTAATAAATTCAATAAATTAACCGCAGCAACTCCGATATGGTTCTTTAACTAATTAAATTTAGTAATTAATTATTAATTATAATTTAATACCTATCTAAAAGCAATAATAATATCACAGATTATTCACATCGTTACTAGTGATGGTTATTTTCAGCTTAGATTCATTATTATCATTAATCGGAATAAATTCAGTTATGACTCATCAACGTTGAAAATAAACACAGAAACATAGGCTTACGGAATAATTTTGCCGAATTATGAGGGAAATTTTTATAAAGGTCACTAAATCGAAACATTTGACGACTAATTTGTTACACACAACAATATTGAATATACATATTAACTATAAATATGTAAATATATCGGTGTTTTTCGAAGAAAATAAAAATGTAAATATTTAAAAGCTCGCGTCAACGATAGAATCGACGCGGCGCCTATGCGAGCGCTGGAAATTCGCTAGGTTTGGTCCAAACCTAGCGGATGACTGATTATTATGAAATTAGTATAATAGGACTTATAATTTACTTAGGTATAGTAAAAATTTAACGTTAGAATAACGTTTTTCTAACGTTAGAAAATTGTATAAAATTACGTTATAAAATATGTGCAAATGTTTTTAACGTTAGAATCAAACGTTAGTTACAAACGTTAATCTATCGTTAGATTTTTAAGTTAAGTGGCCAACTAGGAAATTTCTACCTGCATCATAAAATGGCAGCTGGAGACAAATTTATTTATATAAATAAATCTTAATATATTTTAACAATCATAATATTTTTAAACATAATTTCGTTACATTTATTTATAAAATAGCCATCTTTTTAGGTGGCCCTAAATATTTTTCGTGTAATATGCTGTTATACTTCGGTAAATACGTTTACCTCTCAGAAAAACTTTATATTTAGTTAGTTAATATTTATTTATACATTCAGGATCTTAAAATATTTTTTCAATTCTAATACATGTATTAGAATTGAAAAAATATTTATATATACTGCGTTGCCAGACTTACTATAATTTTGACTTTTGGGGTTTTTTTTTAAACTTATTATAGAAATAATAAATAATTATCAAACCTAAGCACATAGCAGTCTAAAATGAGTATTTTCTACTATAGCTTACGTATTAATAATGGAAATTTAAAAAATATTTAAAGTTAGAATAAGGTTAGAAAAAGGGAAGAATTTAATTGGAAAACTAACGTTAGATTTATGTATTTTATAACGCTTTTGTCCAACGTTAGTTTTTAAGGTTAGATTTATATATTTTATAACGTTTTTGTATACAGTTTGAGACTAAACATAAAAATGTCACTAATCTAATGTTATGTTAAGTTAGATTTGTGTACTTTTCTACCAGGGCTACATATGCTTTATTAACAAACTAACCTTAAATGCGCCAACATTTTTGAGAAGATTTTTTTCCTTAAACTAACCAATAGTTCTATTTTTCCAAGAATTCGCCATGTGCGTTAACACGTAATGAATTAGTACATGGGCGGATTTAGGGGGGCTATGGTGGCCATGTCCCCCCCACGAGATATATTGGCATAGAAATACCTTAAAAATTATATTTTTGATGAAAGCGCAATTTATTTTCCTTATGGATGCCCCCCCCTTAAAATGAAATAAATCCGCCTCTGAATTAGTATTCCCCTATTAGTATTAGTATAGGTATTACTTTACAATAATTTCTTAAATTTACATGGCTGCTGCACCAAAAGTATGGACCAGGCAAAAAAAACACCTTTAGAGTATTTAATTATTTTTATGTCGAAAATATATAGTCAATATTGGTTTAATTGAGAACGTTCTATAAATGAACTATTTTAGGTCCAAAATATACTGCTTATATTGCCTCAATTTAGCAAGCTAATAATGCTTCAATTTTTCGCACCAAATGCAACCAAATATTTTTGGTTTGTTTCTTTTTTCTTAACAGAAGTTTAGTATTACTAGAATTATCAGAATGAATACACAAATCTACGCATTATAAATTCTTCTCAGGTCTTTTCAAAAGACAACAAAATCGACGAAAGAAAAGGCAGTTTGATTATTTAGCTTTTTTAAGAAATAAAGAATTGCAAAACGGTGAATGCAGTAACGTTTTAGAAGAATACAGGAGTGTTAGAAGTGAGCTGTTAAGTGGTGAAAGCAGAAGTAATAGTGAAAATGAGAGTGAAAATACCAGTGAAAGCAAAAATGATGGCAGTAAGGAACAACATGAATGTGAAAATTTAAATTTTCAACAACAATTATAATTTTCTAAAGTGTGTTGTGATACAAGTCTGAACCACATTCTACCTATTCTGATCCTCCTGTTTAAATATAATAACTTTTTTTATGTACAACACCTGTTTTTTTTTTCTATCAAAAATATAGATCAAAAATATACTGATAAACTAGGTAGAAAATAGCATGATATTTTCGAGCTAATTTAGGTCATAAATAGCATGCTATTCTAGCATGCTATTCTAGGTTTCTAAATGGATAAAAAAATGGGAATAAAAATGCGAGCTATATTATTAGGGCTAGTTGTGTGCATTTGGGACATTTTAGGGATGTTTCTAGACACTAGAAAAATAGCTCGTGCACTAGTTTCGTACTATTTTGGTTTTCTGGGATGTATAACTGTATAATAATATTATTATTATTACATAAATTATAGTTAATGTATTCTAAAAATGAACCATTTTAAGCTGATTTAAAAATCAATCAATCTTTATAATGCAAACGGATATAAACAATTTTTTAATTTAGAAGGTTTAATTTTTAATTATTTTTAATTTATATTTATAATTATTTCTTAAAAAATATTATTAGTTACCTCAAAATATTTTACTCAAAGTATGACTAGTTGGAAAAGAGGTCAACCTGCGAATATATTTCACCATACCCACTTGTTAAAGTAAATAAAATTTTAAATACATATTTAGGTAAACAAGGACAATGTCTTACAATTATTTCATTATTTATTCAAGTAATTGCCTACCGCAAAGTAAGATGATTTTACTGTATACACAGCATAGTTATTTTTCTATTTTGCGACTCTTATAGGCTCATAATCACACGCATTTTGCGTGTTCTTATAGGCCCATAAGAGGTCTCCACTTTTTTACTTTTATATTTTAGAATTCTAAAATTAAAAGTATTGATTTTCTGTTGGGTTGGCAACATACAAAAGCCTATCTCTTGACGTTTTGCATGCAAATGTCAATGTCGATTTAAAGTATAATTTTTTACAAAATTTTGTGTTTGGGTTATTTTTTACCGTGTTAAAATTGTGGACTGGTTAATTGCAGTGAAAAAAGAAGAGATGACTGTAAAATATATCAAAATATCATTTGTTCTTAGAATTTTAAACAGTGTAAACTGTAATGCCAACCCAAAACAAAAATACCTAAATCAGTCATCAATTTAAATGTAAGTTTTTTAAATTTTAGAGCAAAATAGAAAAAACTGTATAAAGCACTCGTTTCATAACACGTTTTAGAGCACTAGTACTTTAGAAAACTCGCCGCAAGCGGCTCGTTTTCTAAACTTGTACTCGTGCGCTAAAAACGTATGTTATGAAATTAGTACTTTAATATACTATTATGGTACTAGTGGGTAAAGTAAGATATTGCCCATGAGAAAATTAACCTGCAAGGCGTCAGCCAAGCAGGTTAATTTTCGAGAGGGCAATATCGGTTTACCCATGAGTGCCATACAAGGTTTTATTTATTTATTTATTTATTTATTTATTTATTTATTTATTTATTTATTTATTTGTTTATTGTCGTTTTGAGACCTACTAATAGGTAGTTTATATCATAATAGACAGTTTATAAAGTAAAAATTTTGCAGGTGCTTCAAACTTAATTAAACCATTCCTTATAATTACTTCGGTCTATGTTTCATACCATCTTTCCATCACCATTTCAGCAAAAGTAAGTAAACGTCCTTTGTGTACCTCGAAAATTATCCAATAAATAGCTTAGAAATTCATATTCTTATTAAAAATTTTAATGACATTTACAAGAAAATAATTTGACAAGTGACAGTTGAGTGGGTAAAATAAATAATTATCCACTCAATAAAGTAAGAGCCACGCGGGGCTTATAATTGAGTTTATCCATTTAAAATAAAGCTGGTAATTGTCTCATTATCTGTATGTATTGGATAAATAAATTTTATTTGATACTAACCGTGAAGCCCGTCCTTCGAACGGGTTAGTTAAAAACTTAAATTGGTTCTCTATAGTAATAGTAATTTATTGACCAAATAAGATACACTGTCAGTGTAACACTGAGTACATGTTGGTTAGTCATCATAACGAATAATTATAAAATAAATACATAATCTAAATAAATACATAATCCAAATAAACACAATAGTATAAAATTAAAAGTAAAAAAGAATACAACATTGAAATGCAATTAAACAACTACAACAGTATACAGTAAAAATGATTTAAAATACCAATAAATTATAACAATTTTGTTACGTATTGGTCAAGGGATTATATGGTTTTTTCCAATAAATAGTTTTTATCCAATACATACAGATAATAAGACAATTACCAGCTTTATTTTAAATAGATAAACTCAATAATAACCCCCGCGTGGCTTTAACTTTATTGAGTGGATAATTATTTATTTTACCCACTCAACTGTCACTTGTCAAATTAGTTTCTTGTAAATGTCATTAAAATTTTTAATAAAAATATGAATTCCTAAGCTATTTATTGGATAAAACCTTGTATGGCACTCATGGGTAAACCGATATTGCCCTCTCGAAAATCAACCTGCTTGGCTGATGCCTCGCAGGTTAATTTTCTCATGGGCAATATCTTACTTTACCCACTAGTACCATAAATAACTATTAACTAATCTTTTAAAAGTATTTACATTAGTCACAGAACGTAATTCACCTGGTAATTTATTAAAAAAAGAAACACATTTATATACAGAAGCATTTTCAAATAGCGCGGTCTTATGTTTAGGTATTATTAATTTAGTCCCATCTTTGTGGATAATAGTGTAAGTCCGAAAATTTTTCAAAGACAAAATATATAAAGAACAAATAGTCAACATTTTTTTATCTTTAAAAATACCTTGACAGCTATCCCCATATTTTATATTAAAAATGAGACGAATAATTCTCTTTTCAGCTACTAGTACTCTATTTATGTTTCTGCCGTTTCTCCATAGACAAGGAAAGACCTCCAAAGCCGTTGCGGAATACTTTGATAAATGTGCCTAGCGCATCTGAGATAAACTTGCACATGCGCACTACTATTGTTGTTTTTGACGAGTATTTTTAACCTTAGTTTTGTGGGTAAATTAAAAATTGTAAAAATTCAACAAAAACAATAAATATCTACGAAGAAACGTCGAAATAGTTTTTTAAAATTATTTTATAAGAATTTTTCGAGGTGTGTGAGTTTCGGGATTTTGTACACCTACTTTGAGTACACCAGGGATTGACCCTTTGCTCTTCATAAAGCAACAATACAGGTTAGGTTTAAAGTTATAAACAAATGCAACAAAAAAACCATTAAAACACAGTAGAAGTCGAAAAATTAACAGAAACAAACGACGATCTGACAGTACCGACAGTATAAACAAACTACTAATAATTGGTTTGCCATTTCTCTATTTTAGGACATTTTAAGATTTTTACTAGGGGATTTTTGGAGATAAGACAAATGAATACTGGGGTGATGAATTGTTTTACGACCGACAGCATTTCACAGCTGATAGAGATGCGTACTGCGCAAGGTCAGATATATTGCGTTACGTCATTTCGCTGCCCCGTTCTGTCACAAAATAATCTTGCGCAGGCTGGACTAATGGTTCTCTTTCCATCTCTATGCGTTTCTCTAACAAATGATGTTGTATGACAGGTGAGAATATACCACAGAGTAATAGACACTCAAAATGCCAGATTCGTCTAGGTCATTTTCATTTCTCTTTACTAACCTTGTTTAATAATTTCCCCACAATCAAGGGGATAAGGGAGTATTTTTTTTTAAATTTTTGATATCAATAAAGAACGTTTCTGCCAAATGCCGAGATTGTAAAGTAAGAGTCTCTGAGATACGCACACTTTTTAAAAATGTCTAATGTTTAAATTATTTACCCCTTAAAACGAAAATATCACAATTTTTACACCCTTAGGGGTCGAATAAAAATTCTGAAGCACGTTTCTTTTCGATTGCGATAAAGAACATTTATGCCAAATATGAAGAATCTAGATTAAGAGGTCTCTGAGATACGGACACTTTTTAAAAAACATTTCAACCCCCGTTTCACCCCCTCAGGGGTTGAATCTCAAAAATTACTGAAACAAGTATCTTTTCGATTTCGATAAAGAATATTTTTGCCAAATATGAAGATTCGAAATTAAGAGGTCTCTGAGATACAAACACTTTTTTTAAAAACATTGCAACCCCCGTTTCACATCGAATATCGAAAATTCCTGAAATAGGTACATTTTCGATTTCGATAAAGAACATTTTTGCAAAATATTAAGATTCTATATCAAGAGGTCTCCGAGATACGCATACTTTTCAAAAAAGGCAATATTTAGATAATTTACCACTTACGACTTAAATATGACGATTTTTACCACCTTCTACCACCTCCTAAAACACGTATTTCGATAAAGAACATTTAATATAAAGTTTAAAGTGAAACCATTGTTGATGCAGGTGGCCCTAAGACAACTAAAAATAAATATATATATATATATATATATATATATATATTATATGAATGATTATTTACAAAATCATTAGGTTATAATAAAATTCATAATAATATTATTATTAATATTTATAAAATATATCTACATAAATTAAGTATAATAATAAGTTGCATATAAATAATTCTACATTTCATAACCTTCATAATCCTTTTCTTCTTCCGGTGGGTTTCGAATCAAGTGACAAGTTTCAGCTTCCAGGGCCAACTTTCTGATATTAGCCAAACAACCAGCTGCAGCTTCCTGTAGTTCATAATCAGTGGATGAAACAGCTTTTAATAAAAATGATACAACTCCACTTTCGTGCATTGTTATGCAGTTGAATGCATTTTCTGAGAGATGAAAAAGTGCTAAAGCTGTTGTTCTGTGAACGTTAGGGTCACTATCTGACATAAATTGGACTAACGGGGTTATTGCTCCTAGCCTAAAAAAAATTAATTTAGGTAGATTTTTTAATATCTAAGTCAAATTTACAACATAAAAACATATACTTATAAATAATGTTTTATGAGCTAAAGATTTTAACGTTCTTTAGTTACGTTTTATGATTTTATGAGGCCATTATTCTGTGTGGTCATTGATTAATTCTTAATGAGTATTCCAGCAATCTAGGTGCAAAGGACCGAAAAAAAAAATTATAAGCAATTGATTGCAATTGGGGGTTAACAATAATTGTTAATTTCCAAAAATATTTCTCACCAGTTGCTGGTATTCAGAGGAAAAGATGTATCAAAAAAGCTATGAAGATTTTTTTTACATTATGGGAACTTTGGTTATCTGCAAATATGCGAGTATAAATAAATATGAAAGTGAAAATAGTATATAATAATTGCTAATAAAAATAAAAGTATATAATAATTTGTAATAATCAATGAGGATGAATATACTATACTTTATCCGCGGCCATTTTACAGTTTAAACAGTTTATTTTTACAGACCCGTGATTTATAGGCCTATAAATCACGGCCGTTGGTAAAGGTTTTGATCTTACCTTCCAAATTGTTTACAGTTTGACCCCCATGCACAGCAATAGGCAATTGCTGAAGCTAAATGTTCTCTTAATTTCATATTGTCTGTGTTAACCAAATTAACTAGTTTTGGAACCACTTCGTGATCGGTTATAATAGCTAAATTTTCTACATCCTTTGCTATTTCTGATATAGCTGCACATACGCAAGCCAAAACCTGTGGATTTGTAGCTGATAATAGGTTTACGATTAGTTCTAATCCTCCCACAAAGCATCGCACCATTTCCCCAGAATCTATGGCATTTTGGATGCAGGGGACTAAAGACCAAGCCGCATTAGCCTGAACCTACGAAAAGTTAATTAAAAATTAGTGCATTGTGTTATCATAAAGGCTGAATCAATTCTTGTAAAAATCATAAATAAATAAAATAGTGGATGTAAGAAATCATAATTGATTAAATGAAAAACTATAAGCTAGAATTACTTTTAGATAATAACTAGTAAAAAGTGATGTTGGCTTCTATATTGTATCAAAAACGAATATTAAAATTAAAGTTTGTCCGGCATTAACAGATTAAGTATTGCAGAAAATAAATAATTATGTCCAGGACTCATCTTTGTAAATACACATAAGTATGTATGAAAATAAAGTTTAGTGCCTTATAGACGGCAAACTATTAAAATTATAAAGAAATTGCACTGCTCTACTACACAATTTTCACAATCAATGAGAAAATCCCTTTTTTGCGATCATCAGTGAGCATATATTGGTATGGTGGCTTTCGCACAGACTATTGAAAATTTTAAATACTTATCAAAAATAAGTATAACTGTATCGAGAGCATACAAATTGTTGGCGCCATCTAATGTTTACACAAAAGTACTACACATTAGATGTTGGCAGACCTGTAATCTGATAAGAATTATCTATATCTAGATACACAGGCGGACAAAAAATTTGTCTCGAAGCCAGCACCTAGTACCGACACGGCAAATTAAATTATAAATTAAAATAAAGTTTCATCTTATCAGATTACAGGTCTGCCAACATCTAATGTGTAGTACTTTTGTGGAAACATTAGATGGCGCCACCAATTTGTACGCTCTCAATACAGTATACTTATTTTTGATAAGTATTTAAAATTTTTAACAGTCTGTGCGAAATCCACTATACCAATATATGCTCACTGATGATCGCAAAAAAGCGTGAAATAGCAGCTATATGACATTTTGGTAGGTATTTTCTCATTGATTGTGAAAATTCTGTAGTAGAGCAGTGCAGTTTCTTTATAGATAAGTATGTATTACATCCACTTCCAGATTTTTCCACACCATAGGGACTACATATTTTGTTTGCTTAATATGATATGATAATCTACTATTTTATATCGTAAAGCTAGATAGGTATATGTATTTAGTCCGAGTACCAATTGACATCAAAGGACTAAATATATTTAATCTTTTAATGTTAATTTGGTACTTGTCCCAAATATTTAGTCTCTATGGTGTTAACGTAGCCAGACTTACAGCTTCTGATTCATTTTTCAATAATGACCAAATCAGTCTAACTCCATCTAAATCCTCAATAATTCTCATAGACTCATCTTCTTGGGCACACTCCCGAAGGACCATCGGTACGTTTTCCAAAAGAGGTGGGTACGTATAGTTTAATAAATTAACCAAATGATTTATACCTCCTGCTCTTCTTAAAACCAAGCGGTTATTCTCAAATTTTAGGAATTGACAGAGAGCTCCGACTGAGTTGCTTAAGACTACCTCATCTTCGTCTGGTTTTTCTATTATTTTCGTTAAAACCTTAAAATTGTAGAACTAAATTATTTATAGTTTATAGTCTTTGAAAATTTTATAAACAATTCTATGATTATTTGTTTCCAATTAAACAATTTTTAAACAATAAAATTTTATAACAATACCTCAGTACTAAACTGTTGTATCTAGAATTAGATCAATTCAACAAGTGGCACACTTGATGTGCATTAAAGTAAGACAACAGTTCAAAATTAAGGTCAAAAATAGGGTTGAGTACTTTGGTTATGAGGCTAGTTGTTAAAAAATAATTACCTCAACAGTACGTAGTTGATCAAATCTTTCCACATTTTTGGCACTCAGTGCAGTTTTCCAAATGGCTCCAGTTACTGCAGCCAGCAATGCCGTATCTTCCTTGGCTTTTGAGTTTTTAGCCATGTTAACCAAAGGATCCAATCCTCCAGATTGTCGTACCATATCGCGAGTTACTGGATCTTCTGCACATTTAAAAATTGTTTCGGCACAATATCTACGCAAAGCAGGATACTCCTATAAATTTTAATGATAATAAATTTTTTTATATTTGTATTTTTGTCGGAAATTAAATAACATAATTTTACAAGAAAAATTTAAATTATTGCTATATATTGCTATACAAGCCCCACGTAACCATCATGATGCGTCATCAAAAAATATAATGGTTTTTAGAAGATACTAGTATATATTTCTGATAATTTTGGGAAGAAAAAAAAAATTTAACAAAATTTTAATCCAGTACCGCAAATTCAGTTTCAACGTTGAAATGTAGAAATCTAAAGTGTTGCATTTTGTGTGTTCAATTAATTTCCTAAATGTTTTTTCTTAATTCTTAATAGAAAATAATCATTTAGGTCTAAACAAAATACCACTGGATCCAGTAGTAAACCTTGGGTCACACCGCATTATATATCAATAAAATCACTGTTTACATGTTTCTGACCAATAAATAACGGATACGTTAGTTATATTATGATATGTTTTTTTATTATTTATTTGTTTTTATTTTAAGTTTCTAAGAAGTGCTAAATCATATAATAATTATACTTCAATACTTTTTTTAATGTTTTATCTGTAAAAATCGTCACAAATCAAATTATATTTTAAATTGTAGTTGATAGCAATTAAATGTTGTTTTGTAATAATAATCAGGGACGTCGCCATGGGGGAAGTGGGGGGGGGGGGGTGAGATACACCCCAATGTTGGCCAGTTGGGAAAATTGGACCTAGCACTTGAAAATTTGGAGAGGTGATGACCTTTTTTTTAGGCGTCACATATTATTCGGTTAAACTAGTCCCTACTTTTTTGCGATCCTGATGATGAATGTATCAAACTAATTGATTATTCGTAGTATCTATGTATCAAATATAATCAATTCATATCATACGTTGTAGACTTTTTAATTTTTGAATGAAAACACGTGACTAGTAGTCAATGACTACCCTCAACAAGGAAAAATACAAATCTAGATGTTCAATTACCACGGAATTTCTTCCACTTAATAGATATGTATCATTAGATTTGTGTTATTTGTAGTATATTTTTATAATTCTTATACCATTATATTTTCTGTAAAGGTTTCCACGTAATACCTTTTAAAACATCTTAAAAGTTTTAAAAGGTACTTATAATTATTCTATATTACCTCATTTGAAAGATGTTTAACAATATCTTTGATCATTCCTTCGGTCTGAATTGCAAGTTGGTATGATGGATCACTTGCACATTGAGATATTGTTCCTATTGTTGGCATAACTACATCCATATGAACGGACCTTAAAAAAGGTAATTAAGTCAAAATATTTGAATTGGGTTTTAATTTTGCTCTACAAGTTTTGTAATTTTAAGAAAGGTTTTCTTTCTAACATTGATCCTATTCTTTTGTTATTGTTTTGTGCTCCCATAAACTGAGCTCAGTTTATGAACTGACTACTTGAAAGTTAAGAATACCATTGACTAAGTAGAGTTCTCGTCTTTAACCAATGAGAATACATCACTAAACCTATAATGTGGTTAAGAATTATAGATGATTATTATTATTATTATTATTATTATTATTATTTCGGTTAAACATTGACTTGCTGAAATCAAAATGGCAATTCATTTTAACTTTATTATATGTATATGTATATGTATATGCACATTAACGGTTTACAAGAAAGTGCTATATCCGAATTTAATAGGAAGTGACTTTTAGAAAACATATATTTTGGAAATAATATAAAGGTCCAAAATTGGGATATTTGGAATTTTTCTTTATAAGACATCATACAAGACAAGCGTACGTGTTTTAGACATTAGTGGATTATTTAAAGACGTTTATAATGATAAAATTACATTTAAATTTAGCTTATTTTTTAAAGATGGCACAGAAACAATATTGTTTAATGACCTGTAGATTTTCTTTCAATTTTAATATGATTTAAGCATATTGTATGTACTCAAGCGAAGTTTTTGACTGTTTGATTGAAGTAGTAGTTTAAGCATGTATGTTTAAAAATCTTATTTTTTCAACTGGTATTAAATATTAAGGTGATATTATTTTATAATTTCTGTCATGAATTTGCAACTTCTATAAACTACTGTAATTAAACGGTTTCATTGCAGAGTCAGAAACTTTGCTTAGGTACATACGTTTATATATGCCTGATAACACCGGCACACAAAATAATCGAGTGCGGCAGACCAGACTAGTCAATTCTTACGTATTTTAGGTCGCTGAATCTGAATCAAAGGTCAGAATTTAAAAGTTGGCGTTCAAAATGGCGGATTTAATATGGCGGATTAGATTTTTAAAGTAGCTCGGATTTTCTTGAAACTTGGTACTTGGGGGGTTTTCGGGGTCGCTGATTATGAATCTGGTGCCCGTTTTTCAAAATTCAAAATGGCGGATCCAATATGGCGGATTAGATTTTTAAAGTTGCTCGGATTTGCTTGAAACTTGGTACTCGGGGGTTATTGGGGTCGCTGATTACGAACCTGGTACCAGTTTTCCAAAATTCAAAATAGGTGATCCAATATTTTCTGAGAAACTTTAAAAAATCCAATCCGCCCTTTTGAATTTTGGAAAACTGGCACCAGGTTCGTAATCAGTAGCCAAAATCCTCTAAGTACCAAGTTTCAAGTAAATCCGATCAACTTTTAAAAATCAAATCCGCCATATTGGATCCGCCATTTAAAATTTTGGAAAACTGGCATCATATTCGTAATCAGCGACCCCAAAAACCCCTGAGTATTAAGTTTCAAGCGAATCTAATCAATTTTAAAAAATTCCCCATTTTTGGTCCGCCATATTGGATCCGCCATTTTGAATTTTAAGCATAACGTCAATTGTTATGTAATTTAAACTTCTGCATCGGAATCCATTGTAAGAATTTCGAAACTAACTCGCGGTTTTTCATTACAGCACAAAATTTACCAAAAAGTAAGTTTTTTGAGGTTAGAAAAAAAGTGAAGGCTAACTTTTAAATTCTGACCTCGGATTCAGATTCAGTGACCCAAAATACGTAAGAATTGACTAGTCTGGTCTTCCGCACTTGAGATTCTTTTTTGTGTGCCGGTGTAACATATTAAAATTTGAAGAATCTACAGGTGACCAAATAACAATGTTTTTCTTCAAGCGTTCTAAAATGTTCATATTTTATAATTGAACACACTAGTTAAAAGTGATCTATTTTCTTACAGTAAAAAAATGAGTCCATTGTTGTACGCCGTAAAAAAAAAGTTAATTAGCAAAACCACCACTGGCGGCAACACTCTTTGACTTTGATGATAGCCATACTTCAAACTTGTATGTTTATTATGTAAACAGGTGGTTGACTCGAGATTCTGTGCAAAACCTTGTGTGAAATTGATTAAAAATGATTGAAGAAGAATATATGGTTTATACACCTACAAATCTCTCCGAAATTGCTAATGCTACATTAGACAAGTTACCGTCGAAATCGCGAAAAGTGTACGATTTAGCCTACGAAAAAAATTTAAAATAAGCTAAGGAAGGTTTAAGTTTATTTCGAAAGGGTTTTATTGGCCTATTTTAATAAAAAGAAACATACTTTATTACTGAATAAATTAAATTCAAAAATTATTATTTAAAAATGTATATATAGGATGCTTGAAGAAAAAATACTATGTTTCACTCAGAGGAAAAGTGCTTTTTTTTACTCGTCTGTAGTTTCCGGACTCCGCTTCGCGTCGTCCGTAAATTCTACAAACTAGTAAAAAAAAGCTTTACTTTTCCTCTTAGTAAAACAATATACTATTGTATGCTATTTCCTATAACTAAATCAACATTTTTTTCGCTTTTAATATAGATTTTTGTGACTTAAAAGTTGTAAGATAGTAACTTCTTACCTTAAAAGTTTAGCTAACAAAGGAACAGCACCACTTCTCATCATAAGTTTAATATTCTTCCTGCTTTTAGAAACTGACCATAACGCTCTTGCAGCTGACTTCGATATGGTCACTAGTTCTATCTCATCTGCATTTAGGTGCTCTTTATCAGTTTGGAGCAAGTGCTCACTAATATCCAAGAAATCCACTAATTTCGGTATCCCACCGTACCTTCTCAGCTGAGTTCTCGCTTTTCTGACCGTGGAAATATTGTAAATGGTCTCAGCAACCAAAATTTTCATATCTCTAGCTGGTTCGGATAAATTCCTGACCAAAACATCCATAGCTCCGAGATTTGATAGACAGCGTTTTATGTCTTCGCTTTGAGATAACTCAGTTAAAACACTTAGGGCGCCTAGTTTACACTTTAAATCGTCACATTCCAAAAGGTTTATAAGAATTTCTAAGCCTCCTATATCCTAAAGCAGAAAAAAACTAATTAGATTAATGTAGAATTTCTTAAAAATTTTATAACTAGCCGCGCAGTAGCCAAATTTAGTTCAAAACACTATTCAATCAAAAATAGGTAGTGGGCCATGGGACTATTATGCAGCATAATTTATGTTTATACAGATATTTCTGTCTAAAGAACAGTACGTTGACTTAACTGTACGAAAACAGTTGCTTTCTATAATCATTATGTATAAAGAAATTGCACTGCTCTACTACAGAATTTTCACAATCAATGAGGAAATCCCTACCAAAATGTCATATAGCTACTATTTCACGCTTTTTTGCGATCATCAGTGAGCATATATTGGTATGGTGGCTTTCGGACCGACTGTTGAAAATTTAAAATACTTATTACAAATAAGTATAAATGTATCGAGAGCGTACAAATTGGTGGCGTCATCTAATGTTTGCACAAAAGTACTACACATTATCTACATATATCTAAATAAACAGGCGGACAAAGTTTTTTGTCTCGAAGCCAGCACCCAGTACTGACACAAATTATAAATGAAAATAAAGTTTAGTGTCTTATAGACTGCAGACAATTAAAATCTATAAAGAAATTGCACTGCTCTACTACTCACTGATGATCGCAAAAAAAGCGTGAAGTAGCAGCTATATGACATTTTGGTAGGGATTTTCTCATTGGTTGTGAAAATTCTGTAGTAGAGCGGTGCAATTTCTTTATAGATTTTAATAGTTTGCGGTCTATAAGGCACTAAACTTTATTTTCATTTATAATTATGGTTACAAAAAAATAAACCATTTCTACATGGAGATATTTAACGACAAGCCATACCCGTAAAATGAAATGATAACTATAGTAGGAAAATACTATAAAGTATTACAACAAATTAAGCCTCAGGGCGAAGTTCAGGTGGATTCAAATGATTCCAGTGTACATAAATAAATAAGCAAAACCAAGTGCACAATATGCGCGCAAGTTTGTGATACAGATATGCACATAGAACCAATTGCATCCTCTGCTCTACCACTTACATTTACAAATCTGTTAAATTTTATTTGAAGTTTTTGGTAATGTTACCTGAATTGCCAATTGATTGATATCTGAGGATAAATCATGATCTTTTAAAATACAAAGCGCTATAACTGTAGCTGATTGATTGGCAGTTTTAATGTATTTCACAAGTTTTTGTATGTGCCAAAATTCTGGAGGTAGTTCAAATTTTGGACGCTCAAATTTCCGTTCATCCTCTGAAGATGACCTAAAAAAAGAAAAAAGAAAAAAGAAATTTTTAAATAGTTTAATTTTGAAGCAAACATGCAAAAACCGATAAATCCACGTTATCCAATTTTGAGATATTAGCAGAAAACTTGTACAGCGTAATCCCAAATTAATATTTTATTGAGAAAATGTCAAAAAAAATAAGGATAAAAACGTATGGGGCAATAAGTGACACCGCCCTCTCCATTTCGCACGTTCCTGGTTAAAATTATCGCACGTCCGTGGTTAAAATTACGAAATAAAAATTTAAATTTAAATTTAAATTTAAATTGCGTTTTTTGTGGGTCCAACTGTACCAGAAATATTAAATAAAAACTACTTTTTAGATGTAGAGAGTCATAGCTCCCTTAGGGCTCATTTCCGGACCAACCTTTATGGGAACTTATTTTCATATTTTTTTAAAGCAGAATCACCTCTTTTTCTCGAACTTATTTCTGAATAACCCTGTGTATCTAAAAATGCTTAGTTTTGGAGATACGGGCATTTTCCCGGCACAAAAGTGTGGTATTATTAGTAAATTTTGTTCACAATAATTTGGTAAATGACCAAAATGCAAAGACAAGGATAAAAGATTCTTGTTTTGCTATAGCTTACCCTGGTGGAGTTGAATCCTCACTATCTGATGGTTCAGCAATAATTACTTCTTTTGGTCCAATTTTGACCTTTATATTCTCTTGTTCGTCTTCCATTATGGAATCCATCATTAATATTTGTTATCTGAAAAATACTTCAAGATGACAGAAATGTAACTCATAGGTAAAATAATAATGTAACTAGTACCTACTTAGTCAAAAACATGGTGTAAGTCATACACCATGTAAAGGTCACACCATGGTCAAAAGTGTTTTGAAATTAAGGGACTGCATGCTTCATGGTCTTTATAAAGTCAAAAATCATAGTCTAATAAATTAATTTAAGATTTTACTATTCTTGTTCTATTAAATTATATGTAGGTATATTTTCTTGCTTTTTAATTCATCCTTGAAAATGGCTGTACAATAAACGCCGAAACGTTGGAATAAAAGTATTTTTTATTACGTGTTCTAAAAAGCAAGAAAATATACCTACAATTAATTTAAGTTTAATTGGTTTGAATACTTAAGGTCTTTCACCGTCAAAATATAATTTTATCATTATGGTTACAGTGGGTTAGGCTAAATGTGACACCCAGGGTAATTGTGACCTGTCCTGTTATAATTCTTCTAAACAAGTTTAAATAAAATCGAAATTTTACGCGAAATATTTAATACTGTCAAAAACCTAATGCCAGGGTTGGATTGGATATAAACTAGTTTAGAAGAATTATAACAGGACATGTCACAATTACCCTGGTTGTCACATTTAGCCTAACCCACTGTATTCGAAAATTGAAGAGTGTAAGTTTTAAAGAATCTGTGTGCCAAAATAAGACGTATACAAGGGACCTAGTATCACGCGCATTTATATTAAAAAGGTTTCATCGATTTGATATTTTTGGCACATAGACTCTTTAGAACTTAAACTTCAATTATTCATGGCATGTCCGAAAATTAGAAGACCACACAAGTCCTGGACTTAGGGGATGCTTAATTAAGAGAATAGTACGAGGTTAAAAATAAACATAAACATAAATAAACATATAAAATAAACTCGCATAGGCGCCGCGTCGAGTCTAGCGTTGACGCGAGGTTTTAAATATTTTCTTTTTATTTCTTTTTATCTTGATTTTTTTAATGATTCCATTTAGTAGTAGGGAAAAAAGTTATCGATAAATAAAAATTAAAAACTTTCGTATTCTTAAAAGATAAAAATAGAATGTCTTTTTTTTCTTTGAAAAACAGCGATATATATGTACATATGTATAGTTAATATGTATAGTCAATATTGTTGTGTGTAAAATTAGTCGTCAAATGTTTCGATTTAGTGACCTTTATACAAATTTCCCTCATAATTCGGAAAAATTATTCCTTAAGCCTATGTTTCTGTGTTTACTTTCAACGTTGATGAGTCATAACTGAGTTTACGCCGACTACTGATAATAATGTTCTTATATAAACATTATCATAAATTAAATATTAAAAATATTTTTTTTTTGTTTCAGTTTAGAAGAAGTGTATCCGATATTACAAAACCACATCATGATGATTATTTTCTTCTTAGGTGGCTTAGAGGTAAGATATCATTTATTTATGAACAAAATCCTGTATTAATTCTTCTAAAAAGGCAAAAATTGTCTTGAAATAAATAAGTTAATCTGACATTTTTTGTAAAGTCAGCTGATTGTCAATTTAAAACCGCTGCCAGAGGCAACCGGTGAAATACACACTAGGTATAAACTGTTTAATTTTTTTGTACCGAAAATGAATCTCCCTGTATTATCTTATTCTTTCCATCACACTATCATATGACACATACCGGGTGACTTTTATTTTTTCCACCCAAAAATTTAAGATTAATGTTAATTCGATAAAAACGAAACCTTGGATGATTTATATAATTTTACGTTGGCTATAAAATGGCGGATTTAATTGTTTTGTTTCACTTCTGGTTTAGCCGCGGAGTTGCATTAATATTGTTTGGAATTCAGCCGAAAATTATGTGTATAAAAAACTGATTGTTTTTTTTTCCTTTTTTTTTTTCGTTTTTGTTTCTATCGTATGAAAACGAGATTTACATAATTTACCTTGTTTTTACTTACTTAAGCTTAAAAAAATATAAAACTAGTTTTAAAATAAAAATTTGGTCAGTGACAGCGAATTAGAGCTAAAAAAACAATTTTTGTCCTGAACTCCTATTTTTTAATGTAAATGTCAACTTTATTTGTAGAGTATTTTTGCCGCTATTTTCTTATGCCAAACTTATTATGTATTTTGAAGATTAAGTAAGTAAAAATAAGGTAAATTATGTATATCTCGTTTTAATACGATAAAAACGAAAACGAAATAAAGTAAAAAAAATAATCAGTTAATTAAGATTAAGTATTGTATAGTTGTGGTATTAAATATCGGGACTAACTCAAAAAATTCGTGTCATTTTAGTAATTTTTTCATGGATTAACATGGGATTATTTTACTTTACTTTACTTCGTTTTGACATAACTGAATTATTTAGTTGAAGTTTACTAATATTTTTGATTTTATTTAAAAATTATTTTTATTATGTACAGTCGACTAGTCTACTATGGTATAAAATACTTTCTTGTAAAGTCCCAAAACGACTCTAAACATTTAAATAAATAAATAAAAAAATAAACTGTCAAAAAATATTAAATTAATAAATTAATGTTTATTGATAAATTCATTAAATTTTACACAAATGTTCTAATTATTTAAATAATAATAAAATTGATAATCTTTGGATCAAAATTGTACTATATGGGTAAATATGTGTTTAATATTCATTAAAAAAACATACACCTATTTTTAATCTTCAGTACAGCTGAAAACTCAAGGTTTTATAAATTTTCTACTGCAAATGGATTTGAGTTTAAGAGTTCATTACTGAAGAGCCTTATATACTGCACCTTGTTTTTCTCGGTTTTTCTTATATAATTAAAAATTGCTTCACCATCCATTGTAGATTTTGACCACCGATGATCCTTTTTCGGTTTGATATAAGAACCTATGTTTTCTCAATAAAACATTTCTTAAGAAACAGATCTATTTCTTGAACTGTTTTCACTAAAATTGAACCTCATCCATATCTCCCAATACTAAGGACGAATGAGCATTTTTTCTCTTAAATTTCCACGACAAGTAAACTCATCTTAAATTAAAATAATGACAAAAAACACTTTTTACAAACTACTTGTATAATAGCAAAAAAATAAACAAACATTTGACATATTTTGACGTTTTTTAAAAAATTACACAAGACCCACTATAACCTATGAAAAATAGTTTGTCCCGATATTTAATGCCACCACTGTACATGATTTTTTCTTTAATATTTTTTCTGTAATGGAATTAACTTTGTTTTATAATAAGCAGGCTTCTAAATAGCGCAGGTAATTTTACTTTCAATTACTTATCTAATAAGACGCTTTACAATAAAGGTTCACATGTTAAGTAGGTATATTTATTTTTCTTTGAATGAGTAAATCACTTATGTTTCCTGGTTGGTATCATAATGTACCTACTACACATTTTATTATTAGATAATAAGCTTACGTGAAAGTACCCATTAATAAATTATACCATTTTTTCCTGCTGATTTCGAAGACATCGTGACTGGTTCAAATCACCTCGGGCAGATATACCATTGTACCTTGGTGTGCAATCGCTTATTAGTAATTACCAAACATTTTTAATTTTTAACTAATGTATTTTTGGGGTTTGATTATATTTATAGATTCATCTGATGTGTTGGTTATTTGGATTTACTATAGAGGAAATGCGCCTAATTTCGGATGGTTTCCAAATTTCGGATAGTAGTGTATTTAAGATACTGTCTGCAAAGGTAAACAGAAACCTACTTTTATGTGAAGCCAAAAGTCAAACTAAATCCGTCCTGTAATATGATAACGGTAGAGCTTCTCCCCTTTAAATGGCAGCACAAATCGTTTATATTGCAAATGGCAGTTTTGTGCTCAGTTGCATTATTATGCTTGTTTATTTTATAAATAATCGTTATAAAAGTTCGTGATTCTGTCTTGGGTAAGTTATGATGTTAGTTAAGTTGATCCACTATTCATAATTAAGCAATTTGAAAACGTAAACATTCTACAAATTTCTAATCTAAAAAGCAGAAAGTTGCCTAATTTTGGATAGACCATTTTTGTGCATTTGATTCCCAATTTCGGATATCCGCAAGGTAATTATTATTCAGGATAACCAACCATTAATTATTATTTTTATAATGATACAACAAACTAAGATAAACAATTTTGAAAAAACGAAAATTACCTAAGATACTAAGATATTCGAAATTGGGAATCTAAAATTATAGTTCCTATAGTATTTCGTAGAAAATCGCTTAATGATTAAATTACGTCTTAAATGTGAAGGAATAACAAGAAACATAATCAATGGGATCCAGATCTACTCTTAAAAATTTTTTTTCGGATATGTCCGAAATTAGGAGCCCTTTTTCAAATGCACAAAAATGCGCTGATTTTTTTTAACCGTGTTTTTTGGAAAAAATAAACTGTAATAAAATTGCTTTTATAATAAATCATGGTTCGCTATAATAAGTTGTATCTGGTTATATAAAAAAAATATCAAAAAGTAATACCGAGTATTAAATATTGAATACATTGTAAATGGTATCCGAAATTAAGCGACTTTCCTCTACCAATTTTTAAGAAAATTCGACACGGGAGAAAACAATACTTTTCCCTAGTTTACTAGGTGACATAAAAGCTTTTCGAGAAGTTTTTATTTCTATTTCCAAACCAGTTACTTCACAAAAACTGACAAGTTTGCCGAGGTATAACGGTTCACCTGGACTATTTTAAATAAAAATTTCGTGGACCCCTACATGTTTTGGACTAAAACATACCTGATGATATAAGAAATCAATTTTCACTTGAAAGGAAATCTTAAAAGATACACGTTTTTAGAAAGATAAAAAACCGTTTTTTTGAGTAATAGGGTGTGTCAAAAAATAGCGATTTTCAAAATCGAAAAAGCTCTCTGGCTCAAAAGTTGCTCCTTACTAAAACACAGTGGCCACTCAAAAATGAGCCAAATCGATTAATGTTTAGAGATAGCTCAAAGCACTCAAACTTTGAAAAATATCGGTACCTGTTTTTCGGATAAAAAGTGATTGTATATAAAGTTAAGGAAATTTTGAAGGGTTTTTTTGGTAATATTTAGAAACAATACTAATTGTGAGAAAACTAAAAAAATTATATTCCTTCTCCCCTTAAGTTAGAACATAAAAAAACGCCAATTATTTGAAGATTTCGCGAAAATTTATTAAAAATGGGCACATTTCAAAGGACATAACTTACTTAGGAATGATTTTTTGACCAAGGTGCATATAAAATTTTTCTATGGTTTTAATGATAAATAACTACTCATTACTAAAATATTTGTTTTTTGCTTTATATTTTTTAATTTTTTTATTTTTGCTTCTTCATGCGTAAAAATTTACTTTTAAATGCATTTATCTTTAAAACGGTTAAACCTGCGATGTTAAGCCACAGAAACTTTTTTGTGTATTTTTACATAAAAAAAGTATTCCAACCAAAAAAATCAAAAAAAAAGTACACCGAAAAAAGTTTTAGGCAAAAAACAGAAAATCCATCCGGTTTCTAATTGAAATTAATTTTTTTTACTCAACTTGAGGAAAAAAATTATGTCTTCCGTATAGTCATGTAGGTTAACATGTATATATGCTTATATACTAATATATAATTTTGCAGATTTTTTATTTAAAACTATTTTTTATGCACTTTTAAAAACTTTCAAAAATAAAATTTTCGCGAAATCTTCAAATAATTGGCGATTTTTTCATGTTCTAACTTAAGAGGAGGGGGGATATAATTGTTTTAGTTCTTACATTTAGTATTGTTTCTAAATATTACCAAAGAAACACTCCAAAATTTCCTCAATTTTTATCGGTATCAGTTTTTATCCGAAAAACATGTACCGATTTTTTTTTAAGTTTGAGTGCTTTGAGCTACCTCTAAACATTTATCGATTTGGCTCATTTTTGAGTGGCCACTGTTTTTTACTAAGGAGCAACTTTTAAGCCAGAGAGCGTTTTTGATTTTGAAAATTGCGATTTTTTGACAAACCTTATTACTCAAAAAAACGTTTTTTTATCTGCCTAAAAAAGTGTATCTTTTACGATTTTCTTTCAAATGGGAATTGATTTCTTATGTCATCGGTTATGTTTCAGTCCAAAAAATGTAGGGGTCCACGAAATTTTTATTTAAAATCGCCCAGGTGAACCGTGGTATACTTGCGTAATTTTCTTGAAAAATATTGTCGGGTAAACTATATTGGTAGTCTACTGTTATTACGAAATTATTTTTATGCAAGTTATAGGCATGCAAAGAAGTTATATTTCTTTCAAACCTTTGCTAGTAAAGTTTTAAATTATAAAGTTTATTTTTACGAAGTTATTTCTGGCAAAGGTTTTTTTCACAGGACCTTGCAAGTTATTGTAAGATTATTTTTTCCCGGGGTCGCAGCGAAGGCAATTTATTGAGAAGGTTCAATTTTGACAACTTTGAATTACGAACTTTTATTCTCAGAAAAACAAGCTTGTGATGACCAAAAAAAAGCTCTTTAGCTCAATTTTTCCAAACTTTTCAAAATTTCCCTCACATTATCAATCTTATTCAGATGATTGAAAGGTGTTTTCCCTACGGCTCTGTCCTCTCCAATATAGTAATTTTTTATAAAAAAAACTTAATAAAAACGAAAAATTGTCAAGAAAAAATTTGTTATTTGTTGTTGGAGTTATTTAGTTTTTTAGTCGTCTAGGTATATTATCTATTTTAAGATCATGGAGAGAAATCTCATTTCGTAGATAGCAAAAAAATATAAATTATAAACCAGCAAATTTTCTATTTGCAAATATAAATGGCAATTAATAACAAGTACCATTATATTTGCGAGTACTGTAACACTTGCAGCTGTTTGTATATTAGAATCCTGAAATGAAAGCTCTCCTACTACTTACTAGTTTAACTAATAATAAGTTATTATGTATGCTGGCCTTACAGAATACATATTGAATTACTCTCCACGAGGATAGATTTGCATTAGTAAAAAAAGATGCTTTTTTTATATTCAAAAAAGACAATTTCCTTAAAAAAATCTGTCTATCGGTCTGTTTGACTGTCCGGGAAATTTCTGAAGTATAGTGGAAGAACACAAAACGCGAACTGCGTTGTTGTGTACGACATTATTAACTGGATACAGATACATCATATTTACAGGTATCTTTTCAATATAAAAGATATACTGGCAGTGCCATATATGACACAGAGCATAAACTAACAAGTTTAAGAGGGGGGTGACAATATTAGGAACATGGCAATAATTAGCTCACCTACCTAATATATTTTATTTATCATGTTTTCAGACGGTGAAATCAATTTTCTTCACCTATAGCAATAATATTTTTTTCTCTCCTAGTAAGAGTAAATTTTATAAACAATTGGTTTCTTTCACTTTAGATGTTTCAGTTCTTTGTGAAATTTTTACTAGTTGAACCCAAGAAAATAGCTTTGAACAACTTTTTATTTATTAAATATAATTAGTTATAATTATTACCAATTAATACAATCAATAATTAGCCAAGTATTATGAAAAAGATAAAAAGAAAACTAAATTTTTAAACGTCATGACGTCATGACGCGTCGGTTCAAAGTATTTATTTGAGCAAATGTCATTCATCAAGGCTACTTGATTCTTATAAAAATTTCAAGAAATATCATTTCTGTTAATATTTTATTTTATTATTTGAATACAAATAGTTAAATAGTGCTAGTAGTGAAAAAACTAATATATAAACAACGGTAGAGAAGACTATTATAGCCTCGCACTCTTAAATCCCTCGCTGATAGGCAGCTCGGCTATAAAAAATGTATTCTCTACCTTGGTATATAATTAATATTATTATTTTATATTTTAATTTTATTTTTTTTTTTCAGCTAGATCGTGGAACGCGGAAGCAGCAGAAAAAATGTTAAGACTGGTAAGCAAAATACTATATGGTACCTAACTAAATCAATTTATTATAAATTAATATTTTTATAATTTTGTTTAAAATTAAAAATTTCTGTCCTTACTAACTAAATCAAGTTTCAGGAGGCCGTCATGTCTGTCTCCAGGTTACTTCTGGTTTACAGGAATTACAGGTCCCCAGGGAGGTTCTGAGGTTCTTACCATGGAGGTGTAAGGTTAAGATCTGCTGACTGACAAAATGTTATCTTCCCTAAAAACTGCTGACTCTTCAAAATTTGCCGACTACCAAAAAAAAATCTTCCGGAATAAACTGATTGTCGATCATTTAACTTAAGATCAAAAGTCAACCGGCACCCCCAACCACCATCGGAATGCCCCTGCGGGTCCAATCACTCTGTAGTTGCAAGACTACGGTATTCTTTTATCATTATTTTTATTTTAGTCCATGAAATGGAGACTACAATGGGAGGTAGACGGAGCTTTAAAAGACTGGAAGCAGCCAGAGGTATTACAATTATACCACCCTAGCGGGACAAGTGGATGTGATGGAGATGGTGCACCAGGTAAGGAAAACTTGTCTGCCACACGGATCTGATACCGTGAAAAGAATACTACAAAAATATACTAGGAAATAAAGTTTCCAGACTGTAATTGATTAAAATACTTTTTAGGAATTCTATTTGGCAACTTGTTATTTACGAGTATATATTTTTTCACTTTTCAATTTGGGGTTTCAGATCTGTTTCGCAGACTTTTACACAGGGTGATCAATAACTAGCATGCCAAAATTTAAGAGGTTATTCTACATCCAAAAACATAAAAAAAGTTCCTATAAAGGTTGTTCCGGAAATGAGCCCTAAGCGAGCTACGGCCCTTTAAAACTGTGATGAAAATAGGGTTTTTAATTAATAACTCTGGTATCCTTTAAACTAGAGCGACGAGCTTTTCACGTATACTAGTATTAATAAGGGCAGTAAGTTTATGCTAATAATTTTTTTTTTAATTTATCCAGAGGCGTGCCTAGACGGACAAAATATAGAGGCTTAACACATTTTTGTCCCAAACTTTTTTTTTATGTGTTTGTTTTTTGGATTTTTTGTAAAAAATATAGATAACTTGAGCAAAAATACATAAAAAATGTCATATGGTGTAACACTGTAGGAGAAACCGTTTTCAAAAAAATATTATTAGGAGGAAGTAACATTTTGTGCCACCAAAATCGTTACTTTTTAAAAGGCTATTACTCCTTTAATATTAAATTTAGGTGTTTTGGTGAATACTTTTTTGCTCAGTTTTAAATGAAAAATCGCACTGCAGCATTAAAATATTATTAATGCTTTTTTTTCCCTATTCAGTATGTCATCTTCGAAGGGCTCCCTTAGGGCTCATTTCCGGACCAGCCTTTATAGAAACTTTTTTTTATATTTTTGGATGTAGAATCACCTCTTAAATTTTGGCATGGCAGTTACTGATCACCATATCATACAGAAAATGATTCTCACCCTGATTTCTCAACTGTAACTTTCAAGTTCCAAAATTTAAGTTTATGATAAATGACGAAAAGTATTGTTTTTTGGGCGATTACGGAGATTACCACTCAAGCTCGGAGAGCGATATTGAGAACCGTAAACCGTAAAACAGTTTTTGTCCGTGTGCCATACACTGTTTTTTATTCGATTGTAATAAATAAATTAAAATCAATCAAACGTCGCCTACTTTACTTTTCGCACGTGCGAAAAATCAAAATTTTTGTACAGAATAGGGGAAAGTAGGGTAACGGTGCGCAGAGGGTAACCATGCGCTTAACCGAAAATTCATATTACGAAGTATTCTGAGACATCTCTGGCACCCTTGCTTGAATGTCGTATCTAACAATTCGCTAGCACAATATTTAAATATATCTGAACTGATGTTTGTTGTTATTATTTTGCATGTGTACGAAGTAGGGCGGTAAGTTCATAATTATTAACCGATTATTCTAAAATAAATATATTCTTGAACGATCATTTGCATTTATCCATGCAATTTTGTTAAATTTAAAGGAATAGTTTTTGCTATGTGAAGTGATTTATTTTTAAGTTAATGATAGGGTAATGATGCACGTGCCCCATTATTTAATTAAATGGTAATAAAATTAAATAAAAAACAAGTTTTAAAAGTTAAAACCCTTTTATTAATAACATGTATAACTAAAAAGTAGAAAACCAGATATTTACAAAATAATTTAAAAACTCGATTTTGAAAAGAAGGGTTTTAAAAAGTTCTTTAAACGATTAAAAATTTCAAAACCTTTCTTTTAAAAAACTCTTTAAATAGATTGTGTTTAATAAATATTTTTGCATTTGTTTTTTCTTCTTTTATGCATAATTTCCCAACAGGTGCGCACCCTTGCCCCATGGCGCGAACCATTGCCTGAAATGTACTTTTGTAATTTTACATTTTTTTTTTGTGATTACGGTAAAAGCTACCTAAATTTTAATGATACTCGTTAATAGTCTATTTATTAAGTAAGGCTTCTTTTTCCACTTATTAAATTTCTGTAACATTCATAAGTTGTCAATCATATAAAGTTTGGTTAGGTGCGCACCATTCCCCCACTTTCCCCTAAATGTACAAAAACTGGTGCTTTAAGAATCTAAAATCTAAAATTTCAATACAATCAAATAAAAACTAATAAATCACCTATTAGATTCTACACTTGCCTTGAACTTTTATTTTTTTACCATTTTTTCTGTCCTGCATAAGTACTATAATAAAATGGTAAAAGATAATGAATAGTATATTGTTTCGCGTCGTTCGTAAATTGTACAGACTAGTAAAAAAGAGCACTTTTCTTTTGAGTGAAACATACTATTTTTTCTTCAAGCATCCTATATACATCAATTTCACACAATTTTGCACAGAATCTCGAGTCAACCACCTGTTTACATAATAACAAACAAGTTTGAAGTATGGCTGTCATCAAAGTCAAAGAGTGCTGCCGCCAGTGGTGGTTTTGCTAACTAACTTTTTTTACGGCGTACAAAAATGAACTCATTTTTTTACTGTAAAAAAATAGATCACTTCTAACTATTGTTTTCAGTTATAAAATAGGAACATTTTAGTACGTTTGAAGAAAATAGTATATTGTTTTACTAAGAGGAAAAGTGAAGCTTTTTTACTAGTCTGTAAAATTTACGGACGACGCAAAGCGGAGTCCAGAAACTACAGACCAGTAAAAAAAAGCACTTTTCCTTTGAGTGAAACATACTATTTTTTCTTCAAGCATCCTATATATTTTTTTTTTTAAATATTAATTTTTGAATTTAATTTATTCAGTAATGAAGTATGCCTTTTTTATTAAAATAGGCCAATAAAACCCTTTCGAAATAAACTTAAACCTTCCTTAGCTCATTTTAATTTTTTTTCGTAGGCTAAATCGTACACTTTTCGCCATTTCGATGGTAACTTGTCTAATGTAGCATTTGCAATTTCGGAGAGATTTGTAGTTGTATAAACCATATATTCTTCTTCAATCAGTGGTAGTTTTGCTAACTAACTTTTTTTACGGCGTATAACAATGAACTCATTTTTTTACTATAAAAAAATAGATCACTACTAACTAGTGTGTTCAGTTATAAAATACGAACATTTTAGTACGCTTGAAGAAAAACATATTTTTTAATTTATGAAATTCAGCTATTATTGCTATTTACATTTCATCTTCGTAAAAATTAGGTAAATAATCCAGAATTATGAATTCTTATATTTTTTACTATTTTAGTTATTGTGGTAGATACAATTTGTTGGTTTGGACTTTTTATGGCGCTTAAGCGCTTTTAGATACAATCGAATAAAAAATAATAAATTACCTATTATATGTAGATTATATACCTGCCTTGAACTTTTATTTTTTATAACATTTTTTCTACGCTATTCTGTATAAGTATTAGAATACTCAGGAAAATGGTAAAAGATAAACAGAATGTTTAATTTATGAAATTCAGCTATTATTGGCATTAATATTTCATATTTGTGTAAAAATTAGGTAAATAATTCAGAATTATTAATTCTTATAATATAATTAATAAATAAGGACAGAAATTTTTAATTTTAAACAAAATTATAAAAATATTAATTTCTTATTCCATCAATCTATTTTCTAATCATAGTACAGAGTGATATTAGTAGACTCTTCAGTACCAAGAGTCAACTCTGCACGCTGATTAAGAAAACGTTTTTAGACTTTATTCGCAAAAGGAATATAGTCATTAGATTGATGAAGGCTTGTGCGCCATCTATTGCTAGATGTAGACAACTACTCACACCTCTCCTTGTCTGGAGACTTTAAATGGTAGCAAGTAAACAAATTAATATTTTTATAATTTTGTTTAAAATTAAAAATGTCTGTCCTTACTAATTCTACGTCTAACCACACGTTAGTGGTACTATGTGCTTGAGACACACAAATCTTCAACTTGATACCATTCAAAGTCTCCAGACAAGGAGAAGTATGAGTAGTTGTCTACATCTAGCAATAGATGGCGCACAAGTCTACATCAATCTAATGACTATATTACTTTTGTGAATAAAGTCTTAAAACGTTTTCTTAATCAGCGTGCAGAGTTGACTCTTGGTACTGAAGAGGGCCAGCAGCCCGAAACTGCCAGTCTACCAATATCACTCTGTACGATCATTAGAAAATAGATTGATGGAATAATAAATATAATTAATAAAATAATAATATAATTTTTTGCTCTTTTAGTTATTGTGGTACCATTTGCTGGTCTAGATATAGTAGGTTTATTACATGCCTTACCAAGGCAAGATTTAGTAAGAGCAACCATACAAATCTTGGAAAAAAATCTATTAATGGCTGACGAATCTGGCGCAAAACAAGTTGTTGTAATTTTTGATATGGAAGGTTTTAATTTGCGTCAATATGCTTGGAGACCAGGTAGGTAAAAACAATAATAGCAGAATTAATTTATCTCCAAAACAACAAAATTACATAATTAAAAATAAATATATGTTTTTATATTTGTTTTAATCTGTAATTATTAATATCTCGTTGGTTTTACATTTCATTAAAATTACTTCATAATTTTTAAACATTCTTGGGGGGCTTAACTGACTGACAATAGGTAGGGGAAGTCGGGGTTAACTGAGCCCCAGGGTTAACTGGTCCACCTGGATTTTATCAACTTTTTTTATTAGTATTGGCGCCTTAGAACAAATTCTAGTGATATTTAGTTAGTTTGTAGTAAAGAAAGTTCATTTTTTCCGATGAAAAGTAGGTATTTACCTTAACTTTTATTTTTTAATTAATACTTTTTTATTAATAGGAGGATCTAAACTAATATTTTACCTAATATACTGAGTATTTTATTAATTATTCTGCATAATTTTATTTTATTTATTATTATTATTATTTATTTAATTACAGTGTCATGGAGAGCCCCAAATAAGCTTTTGGCTTGTGCTAGGGGCTCTCCATTAATTTTGTTTCAAATATTCCAAATAATAGGTATGAAGTTTACATTATTCATTTTCTTTTGAAATTATATTCATCCAGCCGCTTATTCTTCAATATATATTCTCTGCCAGTGGTTCCTTTTCAAAACTTAATATTCTTTTTCAGCCTTCAAATCATTTGATGAAAATATAACTATTTTAAAATTTTACTTCTAATATCTTATTAAGTCATAAAATTTTGTGATTTCATTCAGTGGTGTCACTCAGGGTTAACTGGTTCGGGGTTAACTGGACCACTTATGTCAATATTAATTAGTTAACTGGACAAGGCCCAGTTAACTCCGGACCAGTTAATCCTCAGATATATCTAATATTTAACATTTTATGTTGTCTATTTTTATGTTAGAATTAAATTTTATTTGATTTCAAATAGTTTTTATTCACAATAATTACAATACAATACATTTTTGTTAGTGGACCAGTTAACCCTCAGTAGTGTTCCAGTTAACCCTGCCCTATGGGGTTAACTGGTCCAGCGGGGTTAACTGGTTTATCGTTAATAACTTTTTTTATATAAATAATATTTGTCTGAAGTATTAATATGTTCTAACTATAGTAATAATCTACCTTTTGCTATAGAAAATATTTGAAAATTGTTTATGATATCATAAAAAGCGGCGCAGTTAACCCCGACTTCCCCTACTCTAATTTCATCTTCCTTTGTAAATTAAAATTTATAAATTAATTTTTCTTGGGAATAAACCTTATGCATGTTTAACTAAAAAAATTCCGTAGCAACGGCAAATAATTTTTTTTTTGTCAATTTCAATAATTGTAAATAATTACTATTTTTTACTATTATTCTCAATTAGGTTGTTTTTTAAAACATCCATTCGGCATATTCTCTATCAAAATACATCGCATGCATTGAAATTTTCCCAAGGAAAAATAAAAAAAAACTACGGATATTTTTTGTAAAAAACCATGTCTCTAATAAAAAATTACTCGTCCTTCGGACTTTGGATTTGTCAGGCGCTTTGCTTCTTTTAAATAAATAGCTATAACACATTTTTCAATTTTTTAATGCGCTTGTTATATTTCTACAGAAAATTAAACAGCTTTTATACAGGGTTATTCACGGAAGTGGCCTATTAAAAGTTTATATATGTTTGTTTTTAACCTCGTTCTATTCTACTTAATTAAGCATCCCCTACGTCCAGGACTTGTGTGGGCTAGTAGTAGAGGGAACCACCGGCTTTAATTGACTTTCGAACCAATATATCTAGGGAGTACGCCTTTGCCAAATTTCAATTATTAATTAACTGAAAAAGGCAATCGGCGCCTGTGAGGTTTGAACTCACGATCATTGGCTCAGTGTCAATGCTATATCGATGCCTTAGACCGCTGAGCTAATTCTCCCATATGGAGAACTAATAGTTTTAAAAATCTGATATTTTGCACTTTGGGGTTTTTGAATATGGCCAATCGATTAAAAATATTTTCATGCTTGTGTCACTTCCGGTTATAGCTTAACTTTGATTTTTTAAATGGAACACCCCATATATATTTTTTTTGAAATATACAGGGTTATTCACGGTAGTGGCCTATTAAAAGTTTATGGAGAACCAATAATTTTAAAATTCTGATATTTAGCCCTTTGGGGTTATTGAATATGGCCAATCGATTAAAAATATTTTCATGCTGTTGCCACTTTCGTTTATACCGAAAGTGGCACTCAACTTTGATTTTTTAAATAGAACACCCCATATATTTTTTAATTTTTAAAATTCGTATTAAATTTTCTTTATTTTGATGTGCAACAATTTATGTCTATCTTTGGGAGTTATTCAAGTTTTTAGTGAAAAATTAGCAAATTCAAGCATCCCTGAAAAAAAGTAATTTCTCCTCGATTTTTTAAATTGGAGAAAAGTTGATTTGTAGTTTTTTTAATGATACTTAACCGAATTATTCTAAGCTGAAACAGAACACAAAATTTATACAGGGTGTCTCAGAAAGCAGGTCAAATCTAACAAATTTAAAATACCCTAACTCAAAAACTACAGGAGATATATATAAAGAAAATTTAATGTGAATTTTAAAAATTAAAAAATATATGGGGTGTTCTATTTAAAAAATCAAAGTTGAGTGCCACTTTCGGTATAACCGAAAGTGGCACAAGCATGAAAATATTTTTAATCGATTGGCCATATTCAATAACCCCAAAGGGCTAAATATCAGAATTTTAAAATTACTGGTTCTCCATAAACTTTTAATAGGCCACTACCGTGGCCTACGACTACGACTTTATTCTAAATTATTTTTAATGATATAATTGCTAGATTCTGACATAATGTGCGATAATATTTTATTCTCGCTCTTGTGATAGAATAGGCACATGTTGCGACATCTCATTAATTATAAACAACTAAATTATAATTTATTAGTAATAAATTATTACTAACAACTAAATGATGCATGCAACCATAATATCAAAACAAATTAAAGACAGTGGAATTTTATTAGTTGTGACAGTTATCGCATTATTATACTATTCCCAGCGCTTAAGTACTAGAACAGTATAATACGATAGTTTCCAATTTCCCAAAATCGCCAAAAAACGTCCTGCATTAAAAATTTTTGGATAATAAATAAAAAAAATGAAAATGTCCTATGTTCTATGAGAGGAAGATCCCTATTGTTTTTAAAAATAATTCCTCCAAAAACAAAATGTTATTGGGGGTTAAAAATCGAAATCGAAATCGAAAAATCGAACTATTTTTTCTTAGTTTTTTTTAAATTTTTTCGTTTTTCGATGTAAGAAATAAAAAAAAACGTTTTGTTTTTTCAAATATTTTTTTTTTAACATTTTTTGTTTTTCAATAATGAAAATTTTTAAAAATTAAATTATTTTTTTTATTTATTTATTTTTTTAATTATTTATTTTTTTTATAATAGGTACTGGTTAAAATAACTACATGAAAATTACGTAAAATAATAGTCCTTATTAAGTTTCGATCATATGTAAATCTCGTTGTTATAGCTCAAAGGCTTTCTGAGTTATTAAATCCATCCACTAGTACACGGAAAGAAATTAGTGGGCTCTGCGCTATACATTAAAAGATATTTGGTAACAGTGGCAAATTATAGTGATTTAAGCTATAGATTATAAGGGACACAATAACTAATAATGTTAAAAATAAATTGAAAACGATTATATATATTACAGACACGATTATATTTATTACAGGCACTATTATAAATTTACAGAAATTTTATTATATGATAAAAATTATTAGCACGGACAATAATTAAATCTATTTAAGCTATAAATGCCATACTATTTGTTATATTTTATTATTCACTAAACAATTAAAGTATTTCATATAAATTTTTACACTGACTGCCATAATTGTAAGAGAAAGCCTTGTATTTATATAATAAGCGATTATAATTTGCTTGGTATGTGTGTTATAGCGCTCCTAGCTATAATTTTTTTTCCGTGTACTAGGAATAGAACTTTATTTTACCTAAAAACACCTCGTACCAATATTCTAATGTTTTCGCCTTTATATATCATGTGTTCCAATTACGAACGCATTGGAAGTGTTCTAGATTTATTTTTTACAAATATTAATTCCTTAAGATCTGTTTGTTATGCTGTAGAATTATAAATCATATTTTCTCATATAATTAAGTATTAATATTTTATGCAAATCTTGTTTTTTCTTCTTTCTTTTATATAAGTCTCTATTGTATTTATATTACTTCATAGTTTATTATAACAACTTTGTAAAAGGGACGTATGTCCTGTTAAGTTGTAAAATAAATAAATAAATAAATAAAATAAAAGTCGAATTTTTTAGCCCCTTTCAAAACTGCTCACAGCCCATTTTTGGACATATATATATATATATATATATATAAACTTTTTTTCATATTTCCTGAAGTGGAATCACACTTTAAAATTATCAAGGCTATTTCAAATACACCGTGTATAATTATAATCAGATTCACTTTGGGCGTTTTAAAAATTCCTATAACGGGTGAGTTTTATTTATGTCAACCCCCAAATTTAAGATTAATCTTTATTCGATAAAAACGAAAGTTAGTTGACTTATATAATTTTACATTGGCTATGCAATAGCAGATTATTTTTTTTTTGTTTCACTTCCGGAATCGCCAATATTCAGCCGAAATTCTATGTATAAAAAAAACTGATTGTTTTTTTTTACTTTTTTTTTCGTTTTCAATTTTATCGTAAGGTTATTCCAGAAAATCGTGTCATCATTGGCTTTAAATAAAATACAGATTAATATTAGCTAGCTTAAGGCGTTTATAAGTTATCGTGCCCGTAAGGCTTCTAGGGCAGAACGACTGAAAAAAATAAATCGGCCGACCGATCGACAGGACCGAGCGACCGAGCGATCGCTCCACCAAAAAGTGGACCGACCGATTCACCGACTGACAATTTTTTTTGCTCGAAATTGATTTATATCGAAATAAAACGTCATAAAACGAAAAAGAACGCAATTTCTTTTTTTAAATGTTTTGCACCAATACAAAGCTTTTCCAAACTTTTTAAAACATTAAAATGGGAACGCAGTACCTGGGACAAAAACTGAAAGTGTACAGGTCGAAGTACACTCTCGATATTGCAATACATTGTAAGTTTATGATGCAAAAAAAATATAGGGACTTTTAATGTAACGTAAGCAACCAATTCCCTTGTAACGTAATCAACAGATATGTCATCTTTTAATACATTACTCAGCAAATGTTAAAGTTTTAAAAATTGCTTTAATTCTTTTTTTGAAAAACGAAAGATTTTGTAACAATAAGTTTCCAAAATATATTTTATAGACGAAAAAATTGTCATTTTTTTTAAAGAAATTCCTTTTTCGAAAAACGAAAAAATTTTGAAAAAAAAAATACAAAAAAAGATTTTTTCAAAAAAAAAAACAAGATTTAAAATTTTTGAAATAAAAAATTACAAAAAACAAAAATAAAATAAAACAAGATTCAATTTTTTTGTCAAAAAACAAACAAAAATAAAAAAAATCATAAAAAAATATTGACTTTTTTTAAAAGTTTAACTTTTTTGTTTTTGTGATGATTACTTTCAAAAACAATAGGGATCTTTTTGATTATTCCTGAAAATTTCGAGATCTGATTATTCATTTTTGAATTATCGTGTCCACAAAAAACGTGACATCGTTAGGACGCTTACCCATCCCTCCCCTTTCCCGTCCTGCCCTCCCCTTCACCCCTCTCACGAAATCATGACAGTTGCAACTCTAGCATCAGTGAATTGAGACTCCCGCCCAATCTACATTCAAACTAATTCCTATTAAGACAAATGAGCCATAGACACCCAAGACTGTCTCTTAAATATACCAACAAAAAAAATACAAATTACACACGGACGGACAGACGGGCGGACAAACATTTTCAAAGTTACTTATTTTTTCAGGAAACACATGTGTAATACACATTGTGTATCCAAGAATTTTTTGTCTAGGATGTTTTTTGGCGATTTTGGGAAATTCAAAACTACCGTATAATACTATTCTAGGGCTACGCGCTGTGAATAGTATAATAAAAACTAATTTATAAAAAAAATTGAACCTACTTAGACATTGTCTATGTAAACAATATCTAGGTACTAATTTTAATTTACAATACCGGGTTAATTAGTATTTATTTATAGAACAAAAAATAATTTTTACAATTAACACAAAATAACCAGGGGAATCTTTTTAAATCATTAAAATTGCGTTTAATAAGTATTTTAACGGAGTGTAACATAAGTAAGTAAGTAAGTAAGTAAGTAAGTATTTATTTCTTTAGACATACATTAATATTTTATACTTAATTATTACATTTTTTTTGGAACACTCTAAGCAGAGCTTGTATTGTGTTCCAAATAAGAACTTACACTATAATATATAATAATAGTAAATAATTACACTTTAACAAAAAAAAAAAAAACTTATATAAATAAATTAATTGATTGTTTTTAATTTGATAAACATTAATACTATTTTTAATTTAATTTATATATTTAGGTTTAAATATATTTCCATTTTTTTATATATATATTTTTTATATATTTTATATATTTTTCCATTCCAAATTTTAAATGCCTTATAATTATTCTTAGTTATTTTTTTTTATCTTTTATTTATAGATATAGAAAACAGTATCCATGATAACACAAGATTAGGAGTACAAGTGAAAAACAGCGAAAGAAAGGAGAAACAATGCGACAAAAACTCAAGGATAAAACTTTTTTGGATTCAGCATTATAAAATTATAAATTTCTTTTTTAAATATATTCTTTTTAGGAGATAAGTCTTTTATTTTTGCAGGTATAACGTTAAAAAATTTTGGCCCAAGGAAATTTAGGAATCTTTGGCTATGGGTTAAACTTACTTTATGAGTTAAAAGGTTATTTTTTATATTTGCTCTCGTGTTATGCTGATGTGATATAAGATTAAAATTTTGTTTTTCTTTATTCACAAAAAGAATAGCTGCTTTAGCATAAATGAGACGAATATTTAGCAAATTAGTTAACTTATAAAGATCTTCTGTCGGATATCTCTTATCTTTTTTATATGCAACTTTTATAATATAATTTTGAGTGACTTGTAGCTTATTTAAAGCATTTTCATACAAACCCCCCCAAACAACAATTCCATATTGTAATATAGACTCAACCAAGGCTTTATACATCATTTTTAAAACAGTTGTATTAAGGTAGTTTCTAAGTTGGTAAAAGATATAAATGGTTTTTCGAATTTTTGTATTAATATACTCAGTATGGGCTTTCCAATTAAGTTTTTCATCAAGGACGATTCCTAAATATTTTGTTTTGTTTGTAGGTTTAATTATTACTGAACAGTTACAGTTATTATTTTGTTCTAAACATTCATGTGAATGAATTTTTAAATCGTGGTTGGTTTTTGCTCCTGAAATTGAATAGGTAATATACGTGGTTTTTTCATAATTTAATGTTAATAAGCTGTTATCCAACCAACAGTTAACAGTGCTCAGTCCAATAGAAGCTAGTTTGTAAACGTTAAGCCAATTTTTGGCCTTAAAAAACAGCACTGTATCGTCTGCGTAAGAGATGATCTTACAATTAATGTTTAAATTAGTTAATTCATTAATGTATATTAAAAAAAGTATTGGACCAAGCACTGTTCCCTGTGGTACACCAGTTTCAATATTTAGAGGGTCACTTAAGGTGTTATTAAATTTAACATATTGCTTCCGATCCTGCAAATAACTTTTTAGAACTTCAAGTGCCATACCTTTAATACCAACTTGTTCTGCCCTTTTTAACAAAATTTTATGTGATACCGTATCAAAAGCCTTGGCTAAGTCTAAAAACACAGCTAAACATTTCTCATTTTTATCAATAGACTCATATACATCCCTCATAAGTTGGTATATTGCTAATTCTGAGTTTTTATTATTTCGAAAGCCATATTGATTTTCGGATAGTACATTGAGGGTTTCTAAAAATTCTAGTAGTCTGCTTTTCAAACATTTTTCAAACAACTTAGCTATATTTGATATCAAGGATATGGGCCTGTAGTTTGCAATTTCTAAACGACTTTTTGATTTGTGAATAGGGATTACTATACTTTCTTTAAAAACCTTTGGAACTATACCAGTTTTAAAAATTTTATTAAAAATAAAGGCTAAGGGAGCTTCAATGAAAGAATGAACATATTTTATAGTTTTTGTTGTTATGCCGTCTTTACCCGGTGAGCAATTGTTTTTAAGTTCAAAAATTTTTTCTCTTATTTCATTGAAGTTTATATTTTTTAAAAGAATAGATGCGTTATTTTCCTTGTTTTTGCTTTTTATTTTTAGTTTGTTAGGTTTAAGTTTATTTGCCATGTTTTTACCTATATTTATATAATAGTTATTAATGTCATTTGCAGCTAGCTTGTCATTATTTAAAATAATTCCATTTTGATTTTTAATTGTAATTTTTTCCCCTGAGCTCTTTTTATTTTTGATACTTTTAATAACTTGCCAAACTTTTTTTGTATTTGTACCCGCTTTTTTAACTTCATTTGAATAATAATCACTTTTTGCTTTTTTCAGTAAAGTGTTTACCAAATTTCTATATGTTTTATATTTATTTTCTAAGAGAATATTATTTTTATTTTTTTCCCAGTCTTTTTTTAACTTGTTTCTTTTATCAATAGATTTTATTAACCCTGATGTAATCCATTCTTTTATTTTTTTAAATTTATTTGTTACAGTGGTAGTTTTTGTGCAGGTTTGAATATAATCTTTTAGGGTATTTATAAAGTTTTCAGATATTAATTCGATATTATCTAAATTATAAATATTTTCCCATTTCTCATTTTTTAATAATTCCTTAAGTCTTAAATAGTTAATTTCTGTTTTTGTGTAGGACGTACAGTTTGTTTTTTTAAGGCAATTAAACTCGATTTTAGCTAATATCGTTTTGTGGTCAGTTATGGTACTATTATATATTGCGGAAGTTATATGGAAAATATTAGGATTTGTTTTAATAAAAATATGGTCCAGGCAAGTTTCTGATTCCTTGTCTATTCTCGTGGGTTTATTAATATAGGATAAGTAACCAAAAGAGGCTAAAATATTTAAATATCTATTTATTATAATGTCTTCCTGATTGAGAATATTGAGATTTATGTCACCAATGATCATATTTAAAGTTTCCCCCGAGTTTCTTATAATATAATTAGTAAAGTCGTCTAAAAATTGCATTTGTTGTGGATAAGATTTTAGAGATGGCGACCTGTAAATACTTGTAATGCCAAAAGATTTACCTTGATATTCAAAAATAGTTTTAGAAAAAGTTACATTATTACTTGTAAAATGTTCAGTTGTGCTGTAAATCTTATTTTTTATATATATAATTAACCCATCGTTTTGATTATAAGTTGCATTGTTATAAAACAGTTTAAAATTTGTAATATTAAATCTATCAATATCGGTTTGTTGCCAACATTCACTCAAAACTATGATATCCAAGTTAACTGTTCCCAAAGATTCTATCAGTATAATAAGTTCATCAGAATTTTTTTTAATGCTGCGAATATTTAAATGTAATACGTTAATACCTGTTTTTGTAGACAAAAAGTTTTTTGTTTCTTCACTATTATTAAATTCCGAAGTGTTTATCTCATTATGCTCTCCAATCTCCGCTAATAATTCATCAGTAATCATTCACAACTACCTTGTGCTAACTCAGGAGCTGTCTACCTAGAAAAGTAATACTAATATATACATATATACACATATATATATATATATATATATATATATATATATATATATACACATACATACACACATATACATACACATACACATATATGCACATGCATATACACATACATACACATTCATTAAGTTAAAACAAAGATTAGTATTTACTTAAGTATTTTAAACTTTAGTAATAATAATTTATTTTTTTTTTTTTTTTAACATAAAGCAGTTTTTTATAATGAAATTAAAAGAAAATTAAAACCAAAATTAATTCAAATCAAAAGGAAAAGAAAAACAAAAAATTGAAAATATAGAAATAGAAATGATATAGCTAATCTTTATAGAAATGAGTAGTTCCGTTAAAGTTAAATAATATTTGCCCATTTTTAGACCAAACTTTTTTAAGTCCATATTTTTCGACCGCCTCTTGATATTGTTTTAGTCTGGTGTGTGTTAAGTCCTCTTGAATTGTCTGCCCTGATCCTTTTAAATGTTTCTTTTTTTCAAAAACTATATTTTTTGTTTTGAATGCTGTAAAACTCACAAGGACGCCTCTGACTTTATTATCCATTGGTTTGCCAACACGGTGACATCTATCGATATCGGACTCTGATATATTGATTTGCAGTTTTGTATTTAAGAAATCCACCACCTGTTCAGCTATATTTTCGGTTTGTCTCTCTGCTAAACCGAAAATTCTCAAATTTTTTGCTCTCGTGTATTGCTCGATGTTATCAGTTTTTTTGCTTTGTTTATGTTCAATTTCACTGATTTTTTCCTTCAATATCCTATTTTCCTCCTTCACTATTTCTAACTCTCCTTTCATATCATCCACTTGCCGTTTTAGATTTTTACATACTGTTTCTGCCAATTTTTCGCTGATAGTTTTTATAAAAGTTGGATCTGCGAATACGTTTTGTATCACAGTCTCCACATCGCTTTGAAAACTTTTCGTAATCACCATTTTTTAAAAATTTTCCACTTAGATTTCACGAAAAACTAATGCACAGTAGTGTACTTTTTACTTAAAGTAGATTTTACTAATAAACCCTTTTCATGGAGGGTATGCTATGTACCGAATATCCTGAATATTCAAGGATCAATACTTGGGCCAATTTAATTTTTCCTATATAGAAAAGTCGCCTAATTTCGGATACATTTACAATGTTAATAGGCGGATATACTTTTTGTTTTTTTTTATGTATCACATACAATTTATTATAACTAATCATGATTTTACAATTTTATTACAGTTTATTTTTTCTAAAAAAAAAACGGTTAAAAAAACTTTGCGCATGTGGTTCCTAATATCGGAAATATTCGATTTTTTTTTCAAAGCAGATCTGGATCCCATTGCCCCAATGCACCAAAATTAAATTAAAAAAAAAAAACGAGACAGTAGAAAATCATGAAATTTTTACAATAATTAGTAGTATATATAAGGAAAATAACCCATAATAGATTGTGTTAAATCTCTCAATTTTTGTTTATTTTGTGCCTTATTTTCGTTAATTTTGCCAAAATTTTGAAAATAGATCGGCCATATTTATTCCGCCATTTTGAATTTTAAGTTTTTAAACATTGGTCTGTATTAATATTACCAAAAGAAGCCTTTATGCCAAATTTCAGCTAAATCGAACATTTTTCAAAAAATTTGAACCACCCTAATGTCGCAATTTTTTTTTAATTTTTTCACTATTTTTATCGCAATCAGCGGTGCAAAAAATGGCCCTATGCAAAAAAGCAGACTTTCGTCACATTTTTTTTTCTGGGACCACCATGCACTGTGCCCCGGTCTCCTCCTCTTATGCATTTAGTTTTCTTTCATTTTAATTTATGTATTTTTTTTTAGCTGCTGAGGTTGTTCTTTCAATGATTCAAATGTACGAAGCAAACTATCCTGAAATTTTGAAAGCCTGTTACATAGTTAATGGTAAATTAAAAAACAGTCTAAATTATAAATTTTTTATTGATTATAACTATCTACGTCCTTTTTAGCACCCAGAGTTTTTGCCATAGCGTTTAATGTCGTAAAGAAATTTTTAAATGATTATACGATAGGTAAAATTCAAATTTTTAAAAGTGATCCGAAAAAATGGAAAAAAGTGCTAGTTGAAAATATTGGAGCTGAAAATATACCCAAGCATTTTGGTGGAGATTTATGTGATCCTGATGGAAACCCAAAATATCTCACAAAAGTAAGTTTATATATTTTTTGATTAAATCTATAGAAAAAAGTGTAAAAGTAAGAGAAACTAGATGTATACATCTGCTCCGACAGCCAAGCAGCCCTCAAGGCTCTCAGTGCACCCGGCACAAGATCCAGTCTAGTGCAGGAATGCATAGAAGCCCTGGAGGAGCTAGCGAGGAACAAAAGAGTCCACCTTGTGTGGGTCCCTGGACACAGCGGGATACCAGGCAATGAGAAGACAGACGAACTTGCCAGGCTCGGAGCCGAGACTCCGTGCATGCGACCCGAACCGATGCCTGGTATTACAAGGAAACAAGTCATATCAGCCCTCAACACGTGGGCTGAAGAAAAACTAAGAGAAAGCTGGTCAACGGTCACGAACTGCAGACAGGCAAAGGACTTCCTTTCCGGTCCAAGCAAGTCAAAAACCGCGTGGCTACTAGGAAGAAGCCGAGCCACGATCAGCCAACTCACAGAGATCCTCACGGGTCACTGTGGACTAGGAAGGCATCTGTTCAAGATAAAGGTCGGTAACGACCCCGTCTGTTCGGGTTGCGGGATAGACGAAGAATCGTCCTTCCATTTCCTAGGACAATGCGATCGGTTCGGCAGAATACGACAGGAGATCTTTGGAAGTGGCAACTCTCCGAAGAGAGGAGTTGCGTACCCTTGCTGGGACAGATATCGCGACCTTCATAAGGAGGTCCGGCAGGTTTAGGCAGGGAGTAGGGTAGATATGTGGCTGGGACAGCTCGGGGCTGGCAAAAAGGGCCATAATGGCCTAGTTGCCTGACTTGTAGCCTCCCCACCCTTACTACTACTACTACTACTACTACTACTACTACTACTACTACTACTAAGACAAACTAGTTTTTTTAGTTTTTTGATAAATATAAAAATTCATCATGACTCGTCATTGCAGTTAAATTTAAATTTTCACAGTGCGCAAAAATTTGTGTGCACTGTGCAATTTTCGCAGCAATTTGGCGAAAATTAAATAACTTTTATAGAAGTTTTTGATATAATTACCCTGCTGAAAATGACGGGTTTGGGCGGGTATAAATGGTAATAGTTATAGTTATAGTTATAGTTTATTTCTGCAATGTAATACATAAGCATGGAGAGCCCCAAATAAGCTTTTGGCTTGTGTTAGGGGCTCCCCATTAATTTTGAAAAAAAATTATTATTCAAATGACATTTTCTAAGTTTCGCCATAAGTTTTCAAATTTCTCCTTCTGCGATCCACCTCCATGTCTAAATAAACCGGACTTGAGCGGATGAAATTCACCCGGTCAAGTCCGGTCTATGCAACATTTATACCCGCGCAGACCCGTCATTTTCAATAGGGTAGCGCAAAACATGTCATGACCAATATTGGTCCATCGTTACAAGAAATTTAAACTCCCCCAAACTTGACTTTAAAATTGGGGTGACATTGGTTCTAGCGAAGGTTACAACTTAAATTATTTAGAACAATTTAGGCTCACATCACAATCCTATTTAAGGCCCTTACCCTTTTGCACTTGTCTGGGTTTACTTCAAATTTTTCTTGCTTATTGAAGAATAAACCATTTCGTTTTCATTTTATTTTATGGAAATGTTTCATGCAAACTTGGAAGAAAAACTTCCCTTTATGATAAAAATATTTGTTTTCTTAATTTTAGGTGAAACAAGGAGGAAAAGTGCCAAAATCATACTATACGAAAAAAATGCAGGCTCCAGATCCAAATGGAGAATCCAAGGAATACATAAGCACGACCATCAAAAAAGGAAATAAACTTACCTTGGACTTCATAGTGGCTGAAGAAGGTTGTTTTCTAAGGTTAGTACCTCTAATTTAATAAATATTTTAGGAATAACACAGGACCATAAACTAGTATATTACATAGGTACCGAGGTGAAAACTGATTAATTTCTTGAGGGAAAGTTAGCAAACTAAGGAGCGTAGCTCCGAGGTTTGCTTATTCCCGAAGGACAAATGAAATATTAAATCGAGGTGGGTATACTATTTTATTCACAGCCATACCTGTTTTATTTACAATTATTTGCCTTCTTTTCCATTACAAAAACTATTTGAATTTTGACGCCATATTGAAAAGTTTAATTGCAGAGAATTTTGTTAAAAATGTTGCTTTTTGAATATAGAATAATAAATTAAATATAAATCAATTTATTTTATAAAATAAACTTTGTTTTTTGTTAATTAACAATCTTAAAACATTTATAATTATAATCATTCAATATAAATTAAGTAATACATTTAAATGTTTTTCTCTCATACTAGAAATTAAATACCTACGTTACTTCGTTAGTTTGGAGATAGAGGGCAGCACCTGTTTTTCATTTTCTATTTTGTGCCAGCTGACGTTTATTAAGACATGAGTAAGTTAGTAAATAAACTATTTATTTATATTTTTCGGTGTAAAATACGAAGAAAAACAGAAAATACACTAGCTACAGCTTAATGACAATTTTGATTATAGTAGGCATACACCATAGAAATACACTGAAAACAAAGGTAAACAGAATTATTGAATTTATCCTGATTTAAAACTATTTTTGGTTATTTGTTATATCAAGTTTATTTACCTTAAACTGAAATGCATTTTTCTTTTTAACTAAAGTTAATTAAGTTAAACTAAACCCCAAAAAAAAATGTTTTTTCAAAAAGTTTTCAAAAAAATTTTTCAATTTTTTTTATTAAATTTTCTTTTTGCGAAAAATAAAAAAAAATTTGAAAAAAAAATTTCTAAAAAAACAAAAAAAAAATTAAAATTTTATTTTTTTTTATTTTTCAATTTTTTTTTATTATTAAATTTTCTTTTTGCGAAAAAAAAAAAATATATATATATATATATTTTTTTTTTGAAAATTATAGATTTTTATTTTTAAAAAAAGTTTAACCCCCCATAACTTTTTTGGTTTTGGCGGGATTACTTTGAAAAACAATAGGGATCTTCCCCTCATAGAACTTGTTTCTGAAAATTTCGAGTCGATCGGATAATTAGTTCTGGATGGACGGACCGACGGACATTTTCAAAGTTTCTTATTTTTTCATGAAACACATTTGTATCTAGGACGTTTTTTGACGATTTTGGGAAATTCGAAACTACCGTATATTATTCTAGTGCAGGTGCTGTGAATAATATAATAAAACGGTCTGTATACCCTATGTTCAATTTTTTATTGTCATTCCGGATCTCGTAGTTTCTAACCACATCTTCAAGACGTAAAAAATGACATAATCAAGGCCGTATCCAGGGAGGGGGCCCGCCCCACCCCTCCCGAAATCCTAAAATTTTATACGAAAATCTAAAAAATTTTAAAGCTTCTCCGGGACCCGGGTTCAAGGCCCGGCGTTGATAGTTTCTTTTGGTTTATAATAAATAGTTTATACTTTATTTTTACTCCCCCAGAACGGTTAGGACACAAAGCGATGCAAATATGCAGGCTCTTTTCCAAGTGGACCATACACCTTCAAATTCGTAAATATTTTCGCCTGCGGCGCTAGACTTTTAACTCTTTTAAAATTAAAATAGACTATAAAATTTCTAAAAAATTCGCCTACCGCGCTATAACTTTTTTACTCCCCCAGAACGATAAGGGCACAAAGCGAAGCTAATATGCACGCTCTTTTCCAAGTGGACCATACACCTTCAAATTCGTAAAAATTTTCGCCTGCAGCGCTAGTTTTTTTTTGCATTTAAACTTTAAATACACTTTTAAGATTAAAATAGACTATAACATTTCTAAAAAAAATCGCCTACCGCGCTATACCTTTTTTACTTCCCTAGAACGATAAGGGCACAAAGCGAAGCAAATATGCACGCTCTTTTCCAAGTGGACCATACAGATTCTAATTCGAAAAAATTTTCGCCTGCGGCGCTACAATTTTCTTGCATTTAAACTTTAAATAGTAACAGTTTTAAAATTAAAATAGACTATAATATTTCTAAAAAAATTCGCTTACCGCGCTATAACTTTTTTACTCCCCCAGAACGATAAGGGCACAAGGCGAAGCTAATATGCACGCTCTTTTCCAAGTGGACCATACACCTTCAAATTCGTAAAAATTTTCGCCTGCGGCGCTTGAGTTTTTTTTTTTCATTTAAACTTTAAATACACTTTTAAAATTAAAATAGACTATAACATTTCTAAAAAAATTCGCCTGCGGCGCTATAGCTACTCCCCAAAAACGATAAAGCCACAAAGCCAAGCAAATATGCAGGCTCTTTTCCAAGTGGACCATACAGCTTCAAATTCGTAAAAATTTTCGCCTGTGGCTCTAGAGTTTTCTTGCATTTAAACTTTAAATAGTACCACCTTTAATATTTAAATAGACTATAAAATTTCTAAAAAAAATCGCCTCACTGCGGCGCTATAGCTTTTTGCTTCCCCAGAACGATAAGGTAACAAAGCGAAGCAAATATGCAGGCTCTTTACCAAGTGGACCCTACAGCTTTAAATTCGTAAAAATTTTCGGCTGCGGCGCTAGACTTTTCTTGCATTTAAACTTTAAATAGTAATACATCTAAAACTCAAATAGGCTATAAAATTTAAAAAAATCGCCTGCGGCGCTATAGCTCTTATACGTTCTTTTTTATTGGAGTTTATAAAACCTAAGATTGAAATTTGTCAATATTTTCGCCTACGGTGCTAGAACTAGAACACTGTTTTCAAATTTAAATAGATCAGCACAGTTGTAAAAATTTTTACCTGCGGTACTAGGGCTTTCTTATTTTTTTTATTGAATTTTTAAAACTTGAGTTTTACTACATTGAATTAAAAAAAGGCCGGAAATTAACAGAAGTAAAAAAAACATGAAAAATTTTTCTCCTGCGGCGCATTTTTCATTCTTTTTCGAGGTTTAGGGAAAAAATGTTTTGGGCCCCCCTCCCCCCCCCCCCCCCCCCGAAACAAAATCCTGGATACGCCCTTGGACATAATAGTCAAACATTATTAAAAAAATACCATTTCACAAAAAAATTTATTTTTGTTCAAAAAACAACAAATGTATGTCACTTGCTGATCTTTTAATAATCTGAACGAATCTAAACCTCGTTATCTTCGCTTATAGGGGGTGAACCACTAGAAGAACAAAAATTCTCGCTCATTTTCGTCGAAAATTTTTCGATAATTCAAAAAAAATGTAAAATCTCACCGAAAAGCTAAAAAATAATCTTTTTTTTGTCGAAAATCTCGGAAACCATACAAAAATCTGGCAAGTCCGTGTACAAATAATTGGTAGTCGAGGGGCGTTTCACTGACCTATTTTTGTACATGTATTGTAAATAATGTACATTATTTACAATATTGTACGAATAATGTAAATAATGTAAGAAAAATGTAGTACTGTAAGGTAATGTCGAAATGATGTAAATAATGTCTAAAAATGTAGTACTGTAGAATACTGTCGAAATAATGTCGGTAATGTAAGTAATGTCCACTTAATGTAAAGTACTGTAGGGTAATGTACGAGGCAGACACGGACTGGCTTCTTACGGCACAGTCGGAAAAATATTAAAAAAGGCCCCTAAACGGCTCAAAACCCATAAAAAATTGGAAAATCGAGGGCCCGGTATAGCCAAATGTCCATGTGAGGGCCTGTTTAGTACTGAGGCCCGGTCGGCTTTTGACGACCCTGCCTTAGGGCCAGTCCGCCACTGGTACGAGGTAATGTAGGATGTTAGGTTAAGATTAACATAAATTTAGGTTAATATATGTATAAAAATATATTAATAAACAAGCCGTGAAGATATGTAATGCTACGCATTTCAGTATATATCATTCACAGTATATGGTATAATTTTCTCAAATAAAATTTAAAACAAAAAAAAAATTTCTTTTTTTAAATAAAAAAAATTAAATTATTAACTTGAAATTTGTAACACGTAAAAAATACTGCTGCCAACAAAATATTATTTTCCCCTATAGGCCTGAAAAATTAATTTAAATAATTATTATTTTGAAAAAAAATTACCCCATTTTACCCCCGTACCCCAACCCGAATTTTACCTAAAACAATTTCAGCCTAAAACTTTGGATATCACTAGTTTACGAATTTCAACTTTTTTTATGCCCAACTTTATTTACATGTTTTCACATAATTTTTGATAAGGAACCCAAATTCGTCAAGAAAAAAAAGCTTTTATAGGGGAAAATTATAGAAATCATATATTTTCGTTTAATATTAGTAAAAATTGGTATCTGTGGGTTTTAGAGTCCCTAGAAACAAATTTTATATTTAAAAGTATCTAACCCTTAAGGGGGTGCAGCCCCCCTTTTTTATATTTTTTAAATAACCCGATAAGAATTAGATCCTGGGGGTTTTCCGTCTCGCTCAAAATGAATTTATTCTTTATCTTTATCCATATAACCCATATGACCACCCATATTTACATTTTTTTAATTAACCTGATAAAATTTGTACACTGCTGTCGCATGCGACTCGCTAAAACCAAATTTAATATTAAAAAAATCTGCCTGCAAGAAGTCCCAACACCTATGTACCAACTTCTATCAGCTAATTAAAAAAATATCAATAGTGCTGTCAACAAAATAATACTTTTCCCTTTAGGCCTAGGTTTATTTAAACCAAAAAACTAAAAAAATATATAATATAATATACACCCCTTTTGAGATTATACAAGACAGAGAAAACAAAGACAGAACGATTAGATCAAGGCTGACGTGATTGTAGTGGGATGCGATGCGCTGTGTTTTATAAAAAAAACACGTCAGCCTCGATCTTTGTTTTCTCCGTTTAGTATAATTTCAAACGGGCTGTATATTATATTTTTAAGTAATAAAATATATATATAATATATATATATATATATATATATATATATATATATATATATATATATATATATTTTTAAATACACCATTACATACATACAATACATTACCCCATCTGATTTTTCCAAAAACAATCCCAGCCTAGAACTCTGATTAAGCATGCTTAGCTTGCTAGCAAACTGTGATCATAATATAAAACGTCAAGAAGCTTAAAAAAAGCAATACAAGGGTGGAGATAGATTTTTTAAAATATTAAATTGTTTTCCCAAAACCCCTATGTGCGAATTTTTATCACTTCCCTGCTGAAAATGACGGGTCTGGGCGGGTATAAATGGTTCATAAACCGGACTTGAGCATAAACACGACTGAGAGATTTTTTTTGACGGAAATCATATTTTTTGGATATAAAACGTCCAGGTTTTTGTAGGTTTTATTTTTTTAAATTTATTTACTAAAAAATGCGATTTTTTGTTTTTTTTTTGCAACATTTTATTAATATCATTTAAAATTAGTATAATTGACATAAAATAAACCAGTTTTCAAAAATTGTTTAATTTTTTTAAAGAAATTTTAACAAAATTTCCCATTTTTAAACCTATTTTAAAACCACAAAAATTGCTCCCAAAAAATAAAAAAATATTTGGTTAAATAGAGAATTTTAAAATGATATATCACACAAACCCCCTTTCTATTTTAAAAAAATATACCCCCTTGCCCCCCTGTCACCATTGTGCCATATAAAATATGTACCAAAAAGTTATTTGGGTTATGTTATATAGGTGTTTTTCAAGTTGATACCTTAATTCGTTTAAAACTTAATGGAGGGGGCGGACTTTAGACATGCACTGTATAATGTTAAAAGTTAATGGGTTCGGGGATCGACAAAGAGGTCAGGGGAGCTCAACAAAGATTCCAGGGGACCTATTCTTCAAAACCGGGGAGTAAAACGACTGATAGAACGAGTCTGAGGTTCGTTCTACTCCCCGGTTTTGAAGAATTCGTCTCCAGGGGGCTTAAACCAAGGCTAGGGAGGCCTTGACAAGTACTATTTTAATCTAAAAATGAAACTCTTGGAATTCGACAAAAAAAAAACTAAAAAAAAAATACATTTTTGTTTTCTTACATGACAGACATTTGAAAACTACTACATAATATTAAATTCCGTACTTTTCATTACACATTATACATCAGGTACACAAAAATGATTAAAAATAATATTAAAACCACCAGAAGTAAACAACACTGCCGAAATTTTATAGGTGTCACGTGGTTTTTGACCGATCTGAGTAGACGAAATAATGTAAATACTGTAGGAGAGCATGCGCATTAATAAAAATAATGTAAATAATGTAGGTACTGTCGTAATGTCAATTAATGTCAGGTACTGTAGAATAATGTAAGTAATGTAACGTAATGTACGGTAATGTACAGTATTGTAAGTAATGTAAGGTAATGTCAATGTAATGTAAAGTACTGTCGATGAAAACGTACATGTATTGTAAAGGTGAAACGCCCCTCGTTGGTAGTGGTACACTACGTTGACCCCTCGAATAACAATTACTGTGATATTTACTACTTATATTTTTTAAGTTATTAAATTTAATTTCATAATATGACTGTTGGTTGTTCAGCTAAGGTAAAAAACTTACGTTAAAAGCGGCGTTGAAGTACTTCAACTCCACAGTTCACAACTCCTAGGCCGGGTGTTTCCATGGCAACACTTTAAAATAACACTAATTAGTTAATTTTTCCAGTATTTAAAACTGTAGCCTATGGCATATAGCGTTTAAAGAAAATAAATATTATTTTATTATCTCCATTAAATTAAACTTTTTGGTGGACCGTCCATTTAAAGTTAAAGTTAAACCATTGTTGCAAGTTGTCCTTATTTATGCTCTTTAGATCAATTTAGGCCAAGAATGCCTTATTTTTCCTTGTAATAAATTTATTTATAAAATATATTATTTTTTACAATTTACACTATTTTTAGGTGGGATTTCAAAACAGATGGCCATGATATTCGTTTTGGAGTAACTTTAAAAGATGTAGATGGTAAAACTACTCCAGCAGTTTTGCATCGACGCGTTGCGTCGCATCAGATTGACGAAAGCGGCGTTTTGGCGTGCCAGGCACCGGCTACATGTAAGAAAAATCAATTTTAATAAAAGTCAACCAAAAATATTAGATCTTTATGATAATATGTGAGTGGTGCCGCTAAAAGGTACCTTAACGAAAAAAATACGATTTTTTGTTTTTGGGGTTTCAGATGCATTGTATATTTCTAAGTTAATTAGTGAAAGAAAAACATTAATATCTCCAATAGTTTTTTTATTATGATTTTTTTTGTAAAGGCTTACAAAAGAAAAATTATAAAAAAAGTCGCCTGTAATAAAAATTATTAAAATTATTAGATGAGCATAATAACATCTCTACTCAATATATCTTAACTTCAGAACACCTTTACTCAAAAAATATCTACACCATAATATCTCTACTCAAGAATATACAGGGTGATCCAACCCAAATATTTCGCAAACTAAGCACAATACAAAAATTCTAAACAAGAGGTTAATTTGGGTCCTCAAGAGGAAAATTTAAGTATATGATTTTGGGGGCTGTAATTTTCACTCCCTAACGACCCAGCTAATTCAACTTTAGAATCTTGAATAGCAACCTCCATTTTGTGATGCGAATTTAAAAGAGCCTAAAAAAATAATATTTTTGGTTGAAATAAAAATTAAATACCAAGCCTTAAATTAAGGGTGAATGATGTTTTAAATATATGGGAGGCATAGCGTAGTGGCTAACGCGTATGTATAGCAAGCCTACTAGCGTAGGTTCGATTCTCACTGGCGCCGATTTGCCTTTTTCAGTTAATTAATAATTGAAATTTGGCGAAGGCGATAAGTGAAACGGATACTCCCTAGAAACTGGTTCGAAAGTCAGTATAAGCCGGTGGTTCCCTCTACTACTAGCCCACACTAGTCCTGGACTTAGGGGATGCTTAATTAAGTAGAATAGTACGAGGTTAAACAAACAAAAGAATTGATATAAAATATTCAGAAAAATATGTTTTTTAATTTTGACCGAACATTCTTAATCTACGACAGAAAACCCACAGATACCGATTTTGGTTCGAATAAGCCATTAATGACAAAAATCATCCGCCATGTTGACGCCGCCTTTTTGAATTTTTTTTTAATTTTGACAAAAAATCGTAATCTACGACCCTGAAAACTCCCTAATACCGATTTTTGTTCGAATCAGCCAGAAATCACAAAAGTCGTCTGCCATATTGGCGTCGCCATTTTATTTTTTCAATTTTGACTAAAAATTCTTAATCTATGGCACAGAAAACCCCCAGATACCGGTTTTGGTTCGAATTGGAATTTAATGACACAAATCATCCGCCATGTTGACGCCGCCATTTTGATTTTTTGTAATTATGACAAAAAATTCGTAATTTACGACCCCGAAAACGCCCTGATACCGATTTTGGTTCGAATCGGCCAGAAATTACAAAAGTCGTCCGCCATATTGGCGCCGCCATTTAGATTTTTTGAATTTTGACAAAAAATTCGTAATCTATGACCCCGAAAACGCCCTGATACCGATTTTGGTTCGAATCGGCCAGAAATTACAAAAGTCGTCCACCATATTGGCGCCGCCATTTTGATTTTTTATTTTGACCAGAAATTCGTAATCTACGACCCCGAAAACCCCCTGATACCGATTTTGGTTCGAATCGGCCAGATATTACAAAAGTCGTCTGCCATATTGGCGCCGCCATTTTGTTTTTTTTATTTTGACCAAAAATTTGCAATCTTTGATCCCGAAAACGCCCCGATTTTGGACCAAAATGAACCATAAATAACTAAATTAGGTTTAAATTTTTTATTATAAATGATAAAAAATATTGTGTCGACCACGGGAGAACGGTGCATTTCTGCAAAGAGTGATTAATATTTTCGTAATCAGGATGGTTGAATTAGTCTTAAAAAAAATAAACTGCAGCTATAAGTGATGTGTAGTAAACGAAATTACATTCTTAATTTGTCCCAACTTCAAACTCGTTTTTCTCAAAATCTACTTTTTATGCTTAAGGTACCTTTTCGCGGCACCACACACATATTATTACAAATAGGCGTTAATTATATTCTATAAAATATATAAACAAGTTTTTATTATCAAAACATTAAGGCTTTCAAAAAAACTTTTTTGTTTTGTGGGGGAATATTTTGAAAAAGGAATCTTCCTAGGATCCTCCTCTCATAGAACATATAATTTTTCCTGAAAATTTTGAGTGAATCGTAAAATTAGTTCTTGAATTATTGAGAACAGACAGACGGACATTTTCAAAATTTCTTATTATCAACGAACTAATAACTCTTCTCTCTAGAATACGCATACCAAACAAAAAGAAGAGTTATTAGTTCATTGAGCCGGGGTGTGTAGTACGTTTTTTGGCGATTTTGAAAAATATGTAACTAGCGTATTGGGTATACCTACTCTTCTAGTGCGTAAACAGTATAATAAGCAACGAACTAACAACTCTTCTCTCTAGAATACGCATACCGTTAATAAAAAGTATCGCCAACATCTCAGTTTGTTTGTAAACAAATAGTATATTCAGGCCTGAACAATAACAATTACCAGTAACTGTTATTGTTGTCTTTGTTAGAACAAAGCTGTGCGAGTAAGACAGACAAATGTATATGTTGGCTACGTTTTTGTCAGTTTTCACAAATTAAATGCCTATTCTAGAGAGAAGAGTTATTATTTCGTTGGGTAGAAAACAATATCACGTCATCTATAATCTCAGCAATAGATTGGCGTCCCAGCTACGTAAATTTTGATGACGTCAAGATTTGAACAAAAACTGACGTCTTGTCGTCGTCTGATATGCGTCGTATGTATGACGTCACAAATATGACCTAAAACTGACGTCGATAGTACGTCGGGGGACGTCGAGAGTACGTCTGGTTTCCTGGGCGGTAGTTTACGTTATAAATTTATAACGTTCATGCGTTGTAATGATAAGAAGTTAAAGATATAATTTTTATTTAATATAAGTAAATCTTGAAAACCCTGGATTTATTCAATATATTTTTTTTTGTTCTAGATATTGTAACCTTTGACAATACTTACAGTTTGTTACGAAGCAAAAAAATCACATATTGTGTGTATGTAACACCACCTATTTCCAAATTGAACATTTTACCACCAGAAAATGCAACCATTGATGAAATGATCACGGAAGCTGATCTGCAAGATGAGAAAAATGAAGTCCAACCAAATAATAATATAGTTGAAGCAGTACATTAGATATTTATGTTTATGGTGTTTTGTATGTGTTGTTTTATTTGTACATTTTGTGTTATTCTTTGGTGTTAATAAATATTTGTTTTCTAGTTTAATAAGTTTTGGTACATAAAAACCATTATATTGACTGACCATTTATTTTAAATGTTATATTATAAACGCACCCTAATTTCATTTTATGCACAATTATCATCACATTATATTACCTATTATCTGATGTATAGATTCCTTATGCTTATTCTTAACACCACTTATTTATAAAACATGTATAATATTCATGTAATGAAACAAGAGATACTATGAATATTATATATTTCAAAACACAAGTAACGAGTTTACAATAATAATTATAACTAGGTTATGTTACGGACGCATAGCCCGCCAAGAGTGTACAACTAAACTGCGCACTCTGTGGACACATAGAGGCAACACATGTTATATGTGTTGCATATATTATACATCCTCCCTCCTACAAATTAAGTTTATCAGGTTTTTTTATAATTCTGCCTGAGCGGGTTGTTTTAACAAGTTCAGCACCTTGAGGTGGAACCTCGGGTGGAACCTCCGGTGGCTCAATAGAAGCGTGAGATTCATGTCTTCGGGGGGAAGATAACTTAGGCAAAATAGGGGGGTTGAGAACTTTAGGAATTTTCTCAATATTAATTTGTTCATCAAAAACCTCATTTATAGGTTCAACAAGGGGGTCTTGTTTATATTGGTTTTGAGACACCCTTAAATCATATCTATTACGGCGAAGTAGATTGCCTAAATTATCTTTTACAATATATGATCGAGGAGCGTTATGAATATCTATTATTTTACCTGATTGCCAGTTATTTCTTATATGATCATACATTGTGATGTTATCATTTTTGCTAAGAGGTATAAGCTCTTTAGCATCTTTATTAAAATATGACTTATTTATATTTTTCTTTAACTCTATTTTTTCTACCACCCCTGTACACAATGTTGGTAATAACAAATCAAAGGCAATGGGTAATTTAGTTTTACACATTCTAGAATTTAGTAACTGAGAAGGTGAATAACCCATATTTTTTAAAGGCATGTTTCTATAATTTAACAATGCTGAATCTATATCTTTTCCTCCTTCTAAAGATTTTTTTACAATATTTTTTGATATGGATACCCCCTTTTCAGCAAGGCCATTCGAGCGAGGAAAATTCGGACTTCTTAGTGACAAATTAAAATTCCATTCAGTGGCAAATTTTTTAAAATTTTCACTGTTAAATGGCACATTATCCCCAACTACAGTATCCGGAGAGCCAAATCTACTAAAAACAGATTTCATTTGATTTATTACTGAATTGGAACTTTTATCTGGTATTTTTAATAATTCAAGCCAGTTGGAATAAGCATCAAACATAACAAGAAAACTAATTTTTGCATAAGTAAAAATATCAACACCAATACGTTCCCAAGGTCGCGTTGGAGTTGGATAAGGCATTAAAGTTTCTTTGGAATTTTTTCTTGCGTGTTTTTCACAAATTTTACAAGAGTTAATATATAATTCTATATCGGACGATAATTTCGGCCAATAAAAAATTCCACGAGCTAGATTTTTGGCCTTTTCAACACCAAAATGACCTTCGTGTAGTAGCTTTAACATTTCGGGCCTTAAAGAGGTTGGAACTACTATTCTGTTATTATAAAATATTAATTTATCTTGGACAAACAATTGTTCTTTAATTTTAAAATAATGTTTTAAATTATCTGACATTTTCTTTTTATCTTGGGGCCATGAAGTTATTAAAAATTCAGAAACTAATTTTAAATCTGGGTCTTTTTGCGTTTCACGTTTAAATTGCAGAAGGCGGTTTTCAGAAATTGGTAAAGATTTAATTACAGCATGTACGCAATAATCAATTTCTTGATTAGAAACTAGCCCATTATCTCCACTTAAATATGCTCGTGACAGCGTATCGGAAATAAACATTTGTTTGCCGGGTCTGTGGGTAACAGTAAAATCATAATTTAAAAGTTTGAGTCTAATTCTTTGCAATCTTGGGGATATAGTGTCTAAATCTTTTTTGAAAATGGTTTCCAAAGGCTTGTGGTCACTAAATACATTAAATTTTAATCCATATACAAAAAAATGAAACTTTTGTATAGAGAACAAAATGGCTAGGGCCTCTTTTTCGATTTGGGCGTATTTTTCTTCAGTTTTAGTTAAACTTCGTGATGCAAAGGCTATTGGATGCCCTTCCTGTAGTAAACAAGCACCTAAACCATCTTTTGAACTATCAGTTTCAATTTCTATTTTTTTATTTAAGTCAAAATAAGTCAAAACAGGAGAATTTGTTAACAAAGTTTTAAGAGTGTCAACTGACAATTGATGTTCACTTGACCACTGCCATTCTACACCCTCCCTGGTTAAATTGCGTAACGGCGCAGAAACTTGGGATAAATTTGGAATAAATTTACCCACGTATTTTACCATACCCAGAAAACGTAACACATCCGTTTTACACTGTGGGTTAGGCATATCTACAACCGCTTTTATGTAATTTTTATTTGTCTGAACCCCTTCTTTAGAGAAAATTTGTCCCATGAATTTAACATTATCTTTTTTATATTGAATTTTACTCTTATTAAATTTTATATTATATTTTGATGCTCTTTCCATGACTATTTTTAAATTTTTATCATGTTCAGCCTCCGTTTCACCTGTAACTATTAAGTCATCAAAATATAATCCTACATCTTTTAAATCTCCGAAAATTTCATAATTTTTCTTTTGAAACACCTCAGGAGCGCTACACATGTCAAAAGCAAGTCTTAAAAATTTATATCTTCCAAAGGGTGTACCAAAAGTTAATAAATCAGAACTATCAGAGTCAAGACACACTTGCCAATACCCATCTTTCATGTCAAGAACAGTAAAAAATTTTTTATCATTTAATTTAGAAGTAATTTCTTCTAAAGATGGTATTAGAAAATGTTCTCGCTGTATAGCATCGTTTAAGTGTTTCGGATCCAGGCATAAGCGTAAATCGCTATTAGGCTTTTCCACAATCACTAGAGGATGTAGCCACTGTGTGGGCTTATCAACTTTTTTAATTACATTATTTTTTTCCAAATCATCTAACTTAGCTTTTAATTTCTCATGAAGTGTTTGTGGAACACGTCTAATAGGGACTATTTTTGGCGTTACATTTGTTTTTAAAGTAATGTGATGTTTTGTGGGGAATGATCCTAAACCTTCAAAACATTGTGGATATTTATTAATGACGTCATTGAGGGATTTAAATTCCATTTTAATTTCATCTACTCTCTTAACTAAATTTAACTTAATACAGTCCTGTAAACCTAATAAGGGAATTTCCCTATCTGACTCGACAACAATAAATTTTACATTTTTTATAATGTCTTTAACATTGCATAAAAGCTCAATTTCTCCTAAAGTTTTTAATTTAAATTGAGAACTTCCATAAGAAATCAAAGAAACATTTGAATGTTTTAAATTGTTTTCAAGATTGAGGCTTTTTAAAATGTGATGAGGCATTACGCTTATTTCTGCCCCAGTATCAAGTTTAAAATTTATCTCCTTATTTTTAATAAATACCTTTTTTGTCCACATATTTTCACCTGTGTCTGTTGGAAATCCTTTTTTTATCTGGTCTACATAAAAATCATTTTCTTCACTTCTTTCTCCTTCCACTTCACTTTCCACTTCACTTTCACTTTCATATTGCACTTCACATATCTTCTTTTTCTTCTTTCCTGACTGTTTTTTGGTATCATATTTCTGATCTGATTTCTTTGTTTCTACAATTTTCTTGCATACGTTAGCAAAATGATTCTTCCCTTGACACTTTGCACATGTTTTATTATCTGCAGGACATCTTTCTGGTGTATGTTTATACCCGCAGCGTTTGCAAGAATCTCTATGCTTAATAGCACTGACTTCCATATGCCCTTGCAAGATCCCGGACTGGCTTTTGCTAGCTTCTGTAGCTCGACAAAAGTTTATTGCTTTTTCTAGGGTTAATGCTGGCTCCCTTAGCAACCTTTCCTGTGTTGTTCTGTCTAAAACACCCATGACTACTCTGTCTCGTACCATTTCATCCTGGCTTGGATATTCAGTTAACTTGACTGCTTTTTTCAGTTCGGTAACAAAACTATCAAAATTTTGTCCTTCTTTCTGTGCAATACTGTTAAAAAGGTATCTCTGAAATACCACATTTTTCTTGGGTGAGCAATAATTCTCAAATTTTTGCTTTACCAAGGCTAGAGTTTTTTGTACGTTGGCTTCAAATTCAAATGTATTATATAGATCTAAACCATCGTCTCCTATCAAATTAAGAAGTACAGCTATTTTCTTTGATTCTGGCTTACCATCTAAATCACTGGCAGTCATAAACAAGTCGAATTTTTGACTAAACTTCTTCCAATTTTCAGCCACATTGCCATCAAGCTGCAATGCTTCTGGTGGCTTGAAAATTCCTGGTTCCATTGTATATACCTGTGTTAAACTAGACTGACACCATGTATAATATTCATGTAATGAAACAAGAGATACTATGAATATTATATATTTCAAAAACACAAGTAACGAGTTTACAATAATAATTATAACTAGGTTATGTTACGGACGCATAGCCCGCCAAGAGTGTACAACTAAACTGCGCACTCTGTGGACACATAGAGGCAACACATGTTATATGTGTTGCATATATTATACAAAACAAGAAAGGTGTGTGGTATCTTAACTTTATTACCCACTACCCGCTTTTAAACACGAAGGATAAAACCTATTCCCGTGCTCTTTCTAATAGTAAGTTCACTTGCCTCATTTTTGTCCCGGGGCCTCGGGAGAACCTTTTTTGGGTCTCAGACTTTTCTTATCAGTAGATACATAGATTCTTGATGTACATACCAAGTTTCGGACTTTGGAAGGCATTTAAAAACAATGAAAAAAAAATATTTGGAAGGGCAAACAGACTAAGGGACACACATCTGATCGACTTTATAATAAAAAAAGGGTATCGTACTTTGGGCTAAATCGCCTGCAACGAGAAGACTTTACATGCTTATAGATACATAAAAAATAAATACCTAGCCAAAATTTCAGCCCTTTCTACATCTTGGAACATACTTTAATTAATTATTTTAATTACGAATTTTGACATATGTCATTGAACGATTTGGCAACATTGCACCATTTCATTATAAACTTCAAGTATCATGTCGTCAAAATAAAAATAACTTAATAACTTTGCACATTGACTACTACAGGTCCCACTAGTGAGACCAAAGGAAAGGGCCTGTGTTGTGTTCTCTGCTCTTGACTATAAAATTAAAATATTTTGTTTTGTTTTATTGGTTTTTACGGGTTTAACATGCTGTAACTCAATGTGTAATTAGGCTGAACTGTTGTGACTAGTTTCATAAGTTTCAGTACGATTATTGAGTTATTTTTGAGGTATTTATACTATAACATTGTAAGCAAACCAGCAGCTTCAACGATAACTCAAAGCATGCAGTTCACCTAGACAAGTAATTCAATGTGGCTTTCAACGTGTCAAATAAGTTTATTTCCATGGTATGATTTAAAACTAGATTATGAAAAACTTACATATAGACTTTTAACTTAAATATATTTAATTAATATTGTACTTACAATGTTTTTATTAAACATTCTACCTAAATGTAATTATATTGGTTTTTATTATTTAGCACAAGAATAATGCGGTGTTGTCGGGTTTACGATAACAAATAATTCCTGAGTTTCTAAGTTAACTTGGTACACATTTTTTTATCATTTCTTTTCATTATTTTGCTCTTTTTTAAACAAAAACATGTTTTTCTCATTTAGCCCAAAACTCTCATTTGAAACGATATCCTTCTTTAAAAACGTTTGTTTCTTTATCCTGTAAAATATGCATATTTAGGGAAAGTACCTACCTACGTCTTTTTCAAAGAGAACAGACAATTATTTTAAATGGACTGAGAACTGTAATTTTCTTCACATTATTAAGGTATATTTTGTAACAAAAATTAAGATTAAATTAATAACATTTGTATATATTTAAAATAGTTTTATTTGTATAGTATATTAATATGATTAAAAAATGAATACAAATTATAGTTTTTAATCTTCATCGTTAAATAACATAGAAACTAAATCTGGATTTTCACACTGATCACCCACCAATTTTTGAAAACCTTTCCATTTTACAATTGTTGGCAATACCATGAGATTCGTTCGTTTATCTTTTCTAAATGAACTGTTTGGATCTTTCCAGCTAAAATCAAAAACAAAAATTAAAACATGCATACATTTAACACGTTCGCTTCCATTGACACATATAAGCATAAAGGCATGCTTAGGCCGAATGCCACAGGATTTGCTCGTGGGAGGGGGTATCAAGTTTCATAAAAAAAGGAGCTATATAGTTTGACGCACGGATCTGTGGCTACGGGAAATATGTTTGGAGTGAGTGTGCGCCTTATAACGCACTTGACGGAAAGAAGGGAGCGCGAATGATTCCTCCCCCCTTACGTCGGAGACTTTCTTTCATACGGAGAACTATACAAAGAAAACTATCAACAAATAAATGTACATAATATATATCATATATTTATGATTATCATGATAAAGCATCGCTTGATTCAAATTTTTCCTAATCAGAAAGTTTTAAAGATTGTAATTTAAAATCCTCCTGGGGGCGGGGAGAGTTGAAAAGCAATTTTAACTTAGCCGCGTCTGCAAGTCTATTTTTGAGTTTTGAGCCAGTTTTGCAGGTTTATCAGACTTTTCACGCGCTTTTTTACCGAAGCTAAAAAACATTTTTACTCATAGTCACCTATAAGGGATAAGGGCATATCCACAGGCTCGCATAACAATATAGTACATAACAATGCGATGCCGTGATTGGCTTGATGTGCCGTCATGTATCTTGTAAGTCAATCAGGGCATCGCATTCTTATGTTTTATGTTCTTATGCAAGCTTCTGGATAGGCCTTAACCAAGTAAGAATTACTGAACTTTAGCAGAGAGTGTTCTGTGGCAGCTACAGTATTGTCAAAAATATTGATTTCGTCAAAATTAATAAATATATTTAATAATTTTGACGAAATCGATATATTTGACACTCAAGACTGTAGCTATATATAGCCTGTTCCAGACCTCGTGTACATAAATTTGAGGGTATATTAAAAACCCTCTGGAAAATATGAAAAAAATGTAAAAAAAACCATATTCGTTCAATTAAAAAATAAGAACGCCTTAAGGCCCAGTTTATCAATGTACAGTTAAAACTTTATCTAAAAGATAAAGTATCAGTTAAGAGCAAATTCTGGATTTTGGTTGGAGTTGCTATGGTTATTACGTGTCAGCTAAATTTAGCTGCACTTTGATAAACCGGGCCTAAGTGGACCAATACTGTTGCTGATGTTAAATTACCTTTAAAAGTTGAATTTGTAGCTATGGAAGCACATTTAATTATTGCAGGTACATATTCTGTAGGTTGAGATGGTGATTAATGTGACATAAATATTTATTAATGTCAAAAAACCACCGCCGGATGGAGTGACCCTATAAAAATAGAATATTTGATAGCCTCTGTCGGTTTTGTCAAAATATAATAACCTAAAAAGATTCTAAAGTTGAAAGTATCAAACAATGCACGCGTCAACGATTAAAATGCAACCATAGTTACTAATAAGTAGGGAAAAACTAATTTGTAGGTAATTTAACATCAGCAACAGGATTGGTCAGATTAAATAGCTTCTCTTTTAATTAGTATTGAAGATGGATTTTTTTAATTTTTTTTCATATTTTCCAGAGGGTTTTTAATATACCCTCAAATTTCTGTACGCGTGTTCTGGAACAGGCTGTATTATTAAAATTTGGAAAATAGGAACTATACTCACGTTGGTCTATCGCCCACTTCAACATAAATAAAATGTAAATTCGACTCTGCATTTTCTAACGCCTTTTCAATAATTGGCCATGCTAAAAAAAATAAAAATATTAAAGCTTTCGGGGCGTTCAGAGTAGCCCGGCAGGGATGCAGATGCTTTTAGAGTCTCTCCATCCAGCGGCTATTTTTCGACAGCCGCCGCGTCGTTGCAACGGCATCCCTCAGCAGCTTTACAAAGCTGCCGCTGAATGAAGTGACCCCAGATAATCTGGGCCAGATTCGTCTACTCTTTCCTTTTAAAAACATTTGTAACACTAAATTATAGTATTAGATTTTGAACGACCGGAACTAAAACGTTATTTTATTCCATCTTTTGCGGGACTAAATCCACTGTTTTACTCCCGAATCTGTGTCATGTTATCCACGATAGCTGTACACATTTAATTTGATATTTGGATGGCAGTAATATAAAATAGCCTCTGCTTCCTGTTTCTCAATAACCACCATGGTCAGTTTCGATAGGCTGCAGCATTATTTAATCAAAATCCATACTTTTATTACCTTTTCTTGAAAACTTTGTAAAATTTGTTCTAACAGGGTGTCGCATTTAAAATACTATATTCATGGATATCTTGATTTCATTTTAAAATAAATTATAAAAATGGATTAGTTGGTTTTGAATATATTTTTTAATTTAAATTTTATGTAAATATAGTTGTTGGTCGTACAAAAAATATTGTATACACCTCAAAAGTAAACTGTGTTTTAGCCCCTAGCATGAATGGTTATTATTATAGTTTCGCTCCGCTTCGCTCGGTATACATTCATGCTGCGGGACTAAAATAACCATTTTACTCGCTTGATATACAGGGTGATCAGTACCTGCCATGCCAAAATTTAAGAGGCGATTCTATCCCAAAATATGAAAAAAGTTTCTATAAAGGTTGATCCGGAAATGAGCCCTAAGTTAGTTACGGCCCTTCGAAGATAACATATTGAATGGGGAACAAAAAAAAACATCAATAAAATTTTACTGAGCAAAAACACCTAAATTTAATATTAAAGGAGTAATAGCCTTTTAAAAAGTAACGTTTTTGGTGACAAAATGTTACTTCCTCTTAATTCCATTTTATTTAAAAACGGTTGCTCCCACAGTGTTACACATTTTCTATGTATTTTTACTCAAGGAATCCATATTATTTACAAAAAAATCCAAAAAAAGTACATATAAAAAAGTTTGGGGCAAAAATGTGTAAGCCTAATACATTTTTCCGTATAGTGACGCCTCTGGATAAATACAAAAAAGTAAAATAACATAAACTTATTGCCCTTATTGGTACTAGTATACGTGCAAAAACTCGTCGCTCTAGCTTAAAGTGTACCAGAGTTATTAATTAAAAACCTTATTTGTATTACAATTTTAAAGGGCCAGCCTTTATAGGAACTTTTTTTAAATATTTTTTGATGCAGAATTACCTCTTAAATTTTGGCATGCCAGTTATTGATCAACCTGTATAAATAACTAACTACTTGAAAGACGAAAAATACTGCTTAGGACCATAACTAAGTTTGCCAACTCTGCTAGGAGGGTGAGATTGGCAACCATAATTGCCCTAAATAAAAACAGTTTTCGTTCGTGTATCAAGCGAAAAGTCATATTTTCCTACAGATTTATTTTACAAAAACTGGCGCTTTTAGGGAACCTTCAAGAATTACGCTCCTAGGGGGGGGGGGGGGGCGTTAGTAATTTTGGAGTGTTAAGCCCATGTTAATGGTATATGAAAATAGCTTTACAGGGGGGGGGGTCCAAAATGATCAAAATTTGCGTTACGTAATTCTTGAACGTTCCCTTAGATACAATCGAATAAAAAAAATATGTAACCCAAAATAGATTATTAGATGTCAATAAACATTAGATGACGCTGACCGCTGACCGCTGACCGAAATCGGGAAAACGACAGAAATGTTCATTTTGAGGTTCCATAAAACGCTGAAAATTTCCAGGGTGATGTCTCTTTTTATCTGTCTGTAATCCTTTACAATTACTACCCAACGGCGAAACGGAAAAAATTTGAAGAAAAAAGTTATTCGAAAAAATGTTTAGAAGGATTTTAAGTCTTTACTTCAAAGCGTTCTCAAGAAAATATTAGAATCAGTTTTCAACTCGATGCAACGCCGGAAAAGTATTGTGGCGGCCACAACAGATTTTTTTATTAGGCCACTAACATTTTTGATTATTCATATTACTAATATGATATTAGTCTTATGGTGGTTACAAGTTTAAAGACCAGAATGACACTGAATTCTATCATAACCTTACATACCTCGTACACAATCGTCGCACCAACTTTCGCCGGTATTTGGATCCTTACTTCCCGAAAATAAAATATGAACTACTTTTCCTTCATCATTAAAGTTATCCATGAACTTACAAAAATTTTCGTAGCCTACAATATGATCTTTTTGCACCATTTTTGACTTTTTAGTGTGTGTCACACACCAGAGTAAATACACAAACGCCTACTCAATCAGTCGAATTGATTACTAAAAAGTGTTGTTCCAAAGCTTGAGGTTGGCAAACTGGACTCATGGGTGCTGGGGCCAGGTCGGCCATCGTTTTTTGATTTTTTCGATTTTTGTTTGTCGTTGTACCCATACATACCGAATTTCAAGTTTCTACGACCTCCCATTCAAAAAATGTCTTAGACAATTCGGCCATCTTGTTTTTTGGTATCGTCGATTTTTGTTTGTCATTGTACCCATACATACCGAATTTCAAGTTTATACGACCTCCGTTTTAAAATGCCGAATAATGTGGAAAACAAAAATGGAAATGGTATTGCCAAAAATTTTGATAATCAAACAAAAAAAAGTCTTGCCTCTAAAAAAAATCTGTATACATCCCTGGAAACAATTTTAATACTAAAAAAAAGCTTTAGCCCTCGCGGAACATTTGATAACTAAAAAAAAACAACGTCTCACCTCTAAAAAAGGTTTTATCACTGAATTTTAATACTGAAAAGAAGCTCTACCCCCCGCGACGAAAATTTTAATGATTTAAATAAAAGCTTTGCCCCTAATAAAAGATCTTGCAAGATCTTTTTTCCCATGGGATTTTGCCAAATGAAATCAAACATTTGCCGAATGGATGCAAATACTTGCCGAAGTAACAGACTGGTTTGGACATACCCCCCCCCCCCCCCCAATTCCTCCTTATGTCCGGCACTGATTTTATTATCCCCATATGAGAGTATATATACTTATAAGTACTCTATACCTGTATTCAGAATCTATAAAAACCTTAGTTCCCAATTTTCACATTACTCAACTGGAAAATGCTTCCCCTTTATTGACCTGGAATATTTAACGTTTTCTTCTATTTTTTGAATCTTTAACAGTTTAACTTTAACTTTAACTTTAATTATATATTTTTCGTTTTTTAGTTACGTTTATCGCATTTTTCCTTCTATTTATTTTCCCAAGGAAAGTCTTGCGTTAGTAAAAAAATTTCGAAAAATGTTTATTGCTTTTTTTACGTTTCTGGACGTTTTATATCCACAAAATATGATATCCGTCAAAAAAAAATCTGTCGGTCGGTCGGTATGTGTGTCCGCGAAATATGTGACCATGATAACTCAAGAACGCTTCGCGCTAAAGACTTCAAATTTGGATCACAGGTTCATTATCCAAAGTTCTAGGCTGGGATTGTTTTTCGTAAAAATCGGTTTGGGATAAGGGGGGTAAAATGGAGTAAAAACAATTTTTTTCAAAAACACATTTTTTTTTTATTTTTTTTTTTGGTTTTACGAAAAAATAAACTTTTTTTGACATTTTTTTTTTCAATTTTATTGGGATTTATTTCCTGATCAAGACTGATTTTACCTGAAAATTTGAAGTCGATCAGATTATATTTTTTTTGTTAACGCGTGGACAAAAATCGTGAGTAATAACTCTTCTTTCTAGAATACGCATACCATTAAAATAAAGTATCGCCAACATCTCGGTTTGTTTGTAAACAAATAGTAGGTATATTCAGGCCTGAACAATAACAGTTACCAGTAACTGGTATTGTTGTCTCTGTTAGAACAAAGATGTGCGAGTAAGACAGGCTAATGTTTATGTTGCCGACGTTTTTGTCAGTTTTTACGAATGAAATGCCTATTCTAGAGAGAAGAGTTATTAGTTCGTTGGGACGGACGGACGGATGGAAGGACGGACAGACGGATAGAGGGCGGACATTTTTAAAGGTTGTTTAGAATTAAAAAAAATTGTTAACAATAATTTATCTAATTTAGGTTGAATATTTAATTAAAATTTAGCTAACTAATATACCTATTTATTTTTAAATGTCATAGAAAAATCGCTATTTATTTATTTGTTAAAATTTAGGTAACAAATATGTTGGTATTTATTTTTAAATGTGTTAAAAAAAATCTTAATTTATTTTATAATTTTTAAATAAAGATTAAAATGCAAATAAACGACTCGTTTTACACATGACCACGTATTTATTCGTGGCATTATATAATCTTGGGATTACCCATAATTCTGGTTAAATAAGTTACAGATTTTTAACAATATACAATGTTTTATAATAAAACTATTTTATTATTTTTTACACTTTTTGTTGTAAATAATATTTTAGCAAAAGATTGTGAGAATGAGTGCGCTTTGGTTAATTGTGCTTTTGTAGAATGTGAACCTGGGTACCTTAAAGTCGCGGTTGGAGAATGTGGATGTTGCCAGCAGTGTAAAAAATTAAGACGTAAGCAAAACTCATAAGTTACATTTAATAAACTTTACAACTTTTTATAAATTTTATATTAACCCAGATAACATGAATTTCATGTTGAAGTCACAACATGATGTCACGCGTCGGCGTGCAATATGCAGTTAGGGGCTTTTATTATCGCCAATTAAATTATTTGGTTGTGAGTAATAAATTTTATTTGTGTCAAATAAATATTTAGTTCATGTAAATAAATATTTTTATTTCAAAATGATTTATTAATGGGAACAAAATAGTTTATTTGACAGAAATAAAATTTATTTGTCACAACCAAATAATTCAATTGGCCATATCCAACCAAATATTTTGTTGACACAAATAAATTGTTTTATCAGTGTATATTACGTAACGCGCCCAGGAGGGGGTCAAAGAAAATGTGAAAGTTTGTTACAGGGGGAGGGAGGGGGCCTAGGAAAATGTTAAGTAACGGATGTTGATTTGTCAGTTTTCTAGTAGTGAATTTAATAAGCGACTAGATAAAAATGTATCCTTTGAGTACATAATAACATCATTTTTACACTTTACAACGTCTTGCATTATGAAATTATAAGGGCATATCCACAGGCTCGCATAATGCCGAAATATACCAAAGGTCCCGATGAAGTTCCCGCATTCTTTATCCGAGATTGTGCGAATTCTCTCGCTGAACCCCTCACATTGCTTTTTAACTTTCTACTTAAAACGGGTACCTTTCCTAAAATCTGGAAAAGATCACGAATATGTCCCGTTTTCAAGAAAGGCGATAAAAGTAATGTGGAGAACTATCGTCCAATTGGCATCATATGCAATTTTGCAAAGGTTTTTGAAATAGCGTTGCACAAAATTCTGTATAATTACATTGAGGGACAAATTACGCAGCATCAGCACGGCTTCGTCCAAAAGAGATCTACTGTTTCAAATTTATTGTGCATAACGCAATATATTTCCGATTTTGTCGATGTGAATATCCAGGTTGATGTCATATACCCCGTTTTCTCTAAGGCCTTGGAGAGAATCGATCCTTACCTTTTACTTAAAAAGCTTAAGGAAGCCGAGTGCTCTCCATTAATCGTATCACTTTTTGAATCTTATCTTCTTGATAGATTGCAGTATGTAGAGTTCCTAGGATTTTTTTCAGACGATTTTTTAGTCACCTCAGGCGTTCCTCAAGGGTCGATTTTGGGGCCTCTACTTTTTATACTATTTAACAATAACCATGGGGCGTTTCACTGACCTATTTTTGTACATGTATTGTAAATAATGTACATTATTTACAATATTGTACGAATAATGTAAATAATGTAAGAAAAATGTAGTACTGTATGGTAATGTCGAAATAATGTAAATAATGTAGTACTGTATAATACTCTCGAAATAATGTAGGTAATGTATACATTACTTAGTTACTTATAAGTAACTAAGTAACTTAATGTAAAGTACTGTAGGGTAATGTACGAGGCAGACGCGGACTGGCTTCTTACCGCACGGTCGGAAAAATATTAAAAAAGGCCCGTAAACGGCTCAAAACCCATAAAAAATTGGAAAATCGAGGGCCCGGTATAGCCAAAATAGACCAAATGGCCGTGTGAGGGCCCGTTTAGCACTGGGGTTTTTGACGACTCTGCCTTACGGCCAGTCCGCCACTGGTACGAGGTAATGTGGGATGTTAGGTTAAGATTAACATAAATTTAGGTTAATATATGTATAAAAATATATTAATAAACAAGCCGTGAAGATATGTAATGGTACGCATTCCATTATACAGGGTGTTCCGTGAGGAAAGGGAAATATGTTAAGGATGTATTCTAGAGGTCAAAATAAGAAAAAAGTTCTTATAAACAAATGTCCAAAAACGACTCGTAAGGGAGCTACGCCCCTTCAAAGGGGTCCCAAAATTTCTATTTTTTATTAATAACTTCGGAACCCTTTGTGTTATAGCATCGAGGTTTAGCACGTGATCTATGCTTTATAAAGCCTATCAGCCAATGGTATTTGCATGTAGTTACTTTAACCAGGGGCGTCCGTAATGGGGGGTCTTATCACTTTTTTGCCTAAAACTTCTTCTGCTCAAATTTTTTGTGGGTTTATTTTTAGAATATTATAACCAAGGTAAAAACCCATAAAAAAGGTACTCTTGTAATACCATAGGATTAACTGTTTTCGAAAAAAATACAATTAAAGGCAAACTTACACCTTTCTAGAACCAAAAATTAAAACTAAAATGTTAAAAACCAGAATTTTAATTTTGCAGTGTGATTCTACATCAAAAGCTAAGAAAAAAAGTGTTATACATGTAGGTTCAAAAATCGATTTTAAAGGTACCATCACCCTTCAAAAATTTTGGAGACCATAACTCCCTTAGCATTGATTTTTGGAATTACCTGTATACAAACTTTTTTTCTTAGTTTTTGGTGTACAGTTAACCTACACCATTGAAATTTTGGTTTTCAACAATTTGGTGTTTAATTTTTGGTTCTTGAAACTTGTAATTTTGCCTTTAATTGTATTTTTCTCGAAAACGGTTAATCCTAAAGTATTTTAGCAAGAGTACCTTTTTAATGTGTTTTTACCTAAAGAATACTATTCCAATAATAAACCCACAAAAAACTTCAACAGAAAAAAGTTTGGGGCAAAAAAGTGATCAGACCCCTTTTGTCGCACGCCCCTGGTTTAAGTGACTACATGCAAATACCATTGGCTAATAGGCCTTATTAAGAATAGATCACATGTAAAACCTTGCTGCTATAACACAAAGGGTTCCTAAGTTATTAATGAAAAATTAAATTTTTGGTACCCCATTTGAAGGGGCGTAGCTCCCTTATGAGCGGTTTGTGGACATATGTTTATGGGAACTTTTTTTCTTATTTTGACCTATAGAACATATTCTTTAAATATTTCCCTTTCCTCACGGAACACCCTGTATATTATTCACAGTATATTGTATAATTTTCCCAAAAAAAAAAATTAAAACAAAAAAAAATACTTTTTTTTAAATTTTCTTTTGAAAAACGAAAAATAAAAAAAAAATTATTAACTTGAAATTTGTAACACGTAAAAAATACCGCTGCCAACAAAATATTACTTACCCTATAGGCCCTATATATATTTTTTTGAAAAAAAAAGTCCAAACCATTTTACCCCCGTACCCCAACCCCATGTTTACCTAAAACAATTTCAGCCTAAAACCTTGGATAACACTAGTTTACAAATTTCAACTTTTTTTATGCCCAACTTTATTTACATGTTTTCTAACATAATTTTTTATGAGGAACCCAAATTCGTCAAGAAAAAAAAAGTTTTTATAGGGGAAAATTACAGAAATCATATATTGTCGTTTAATATTAGTAAAAATTGGTATCTGTGGGTTTTTAGAGTCCCTAGAAATAAATTTTATATTTAAAAGTATCTAACCCTTAAGGGGGTGCCTCCACCCGTTTTTACATTTTTTAAATTACCCGATAAGAAATAGATCTTGGGGGTTATCGGTCTCGCTCAAAATGAATTTATTCTTTTTTAAATTCTGTCTTGATCCATATAACCCATAGGACCACCCATATTTACATTTTTTTAATTAACCTAATAAAATTTGGTACACTGCGACTGGCTAAAACCAAATTTAATATTAAAAAAATCTGCCTGCAAAAAGTCCCAAACACCTATGTACCAACTTTTATCAGCTAATTAAAAAAATATTAATACTGCTGTCAACAAAATAATACTTTTCCCTTTAGGCCTAGGTTTATTTAAACCAAAAAACTATATATATTATATAATATATATAATATAATATACAGCCCGTTTGAGATTATACAAGACAGAGAAAACAAAGTCAAAACGATTAGATCAAGGTTGACGTGATTGTAGTGAGATGCGATACGCTGTGTTTTATAAAAAAAAACACCTCAGCCTCGATCTTTGTTTTCTTCGTTTCGTATAATTTCAAACGGGCTGTATATTATATTTTTATATAATAAAATATATATATATTTTTTTTTGTTGAAAAAAAAACACCATTACATACATACAATACATTACCCCATCTGATTTTTCCAAAAACAATCCCAGCCTAGAACTCTGGTTAAGCATGCTTAGCTTGCTAGCAAACTGTGATCAAAATATAAAACGTCAAGAAGCGTAAAAAAGCAATACAAGGGTGGAGATAGATTTTTTAAAATATTAAATTCTTTTTTTTTGTTCTGCCCCATTAAGGCCTAAGGATAGAATTTATTTAATATCAAATTCATTTTAAGCGAGTCTCAAAACCTCCAAATATCAATTTTTGTAAATAGTAAACGAAAATATATTATTTCTCTAACTTTCCCCTTATTAAACTTATTAAATCTTTAGGGTCGGTTATCTCGGAATCTGAACCAACGATTTTTTTTTCTTAACGGATTTGGATTCAGCATCAAAAAATATGTAAGAAAACATTAAAATAAAGTTCGCATAAAACCCTTGTAAACTAGTGTAATCAACCTATGGTCCAAATTTGAAGTCTTTAGCCCAAAGCGTTCTTGAGTTATCGTGGTCACTTCCCGAACACATAGACCGACTGAGAGACAGAATTTTTTTTTGACGGAAATCATATTTTTTGGATATAAAACGTCCAGGTTTTTGTAGGTTTTATTTTTTTAAATTTATTTACTAAAAAATGCGATTTTTTGTTTTTTTTTTTTGTAACATTTTATTAATATTATTTAAAATTAGTTTAAAAGTATAATTGACATAAAATAAATTTTTTTTTTGCATATTTCATGGATTAAAAATAGAAAAGTTGAATATTTTTTCAGGGAGGCTAAGCTTCCCCTCACCCCCCCCCCACCATTTACGGCCCTGCTAGATAAAGAAAAACTTGATAAGAACTTATTAAATTCCGTACTTTTCATTACACATTATGCAGGTACACAAAAATGATTAAAAATAATACAGGCATAACAGAGTTATTATTTAAATGATTAAAAAAAAACCTTTTTAAGAACAAAAATTAAATGTTAAATTCGTGGTTAAACTGAACAATTTACTTAAAGAAGTAAACAACACTGCCGAAATTTTATAGGCGTCACGTGGTCTTTGAGCTATCTGAGCAGACGAAATAATGTAAATACTGTAGGAGAGCATGCGCATTAATAAAAATAATGTAAATAATGTAGGTATTGTCGTAATGTCAATTAATGTCAGGTACTGTAGAGTAATGTAAGTAATGTAACGTAATGTACGGTAATGTACAGTATTGTAAGTAATGTAAGGTAATGTCAATGTAATGTAAAGTACTGTCGATGAAAACGTACATGTATTGTAAAGGTGAAACGCCCCTCGACAATAACATAGGCGCCGACCTGGATATTCTATATTTATTATTTGCTGATGATGCTAAGTTTTTTATTGCAATTAGATCTCTTTTGGACTGTTTGCAGTTGCAAAAAAATATGAATAAAATAAAAGCTTGGTGTGATGCCAATAATTTGCCCCTTAATGTTAACAAATGTAGCGCTATGACCTTTACAAAAAAGCAAAACCCGATAATTTTTAATTACACTCTAGACAATAAGCCTTTAAGCCGGCCTGAATATATAAAAGATCTTGGTATCACGTTCGACAGTAAACTCACATTTAAAAAACACATTGAGATGGCTACGCTGGCAGCTTCCAGAAATCTTGGCTTAGTGTTAAGAAATTGTTCTGGATTTACAGATATTTATCTGATAAAGCTCCTTTTTAACACATTTGTCCAATCAAAGCTGGAATCCAGGTTACCAAACTTATAAAGATATGCTTGAAGTAATCCAAAGGAAATTTTTAAAATTTCTAGTTTTCAAAACAACAGGAGTCTATCCTGAAATTGGTTTTAGCCACGCTAACTTATTAAATAGTTTTTTAATTGTAACTTAAATGCTATTAAAAAGTATAAATTTAGTCAATAAGTTTCATTGTAAATGCATAGTACATAAGAATTCGATGCCGTCATGTATCTTGTAAGCCAATCACGGTATCGCATTCTTATGTACTATGCTTGTTATGTGAGCCTGTGTATATGTCTTAACCCGAAATTCTGTATTAGGAATTACTAATTTGGATATTGTTACGTGACACCTTGGGGGAGGGGGAGGGGGGGGTGTTTGTAAATGTGACAGATTATGACACTGGTAGGGTGAGGGGGTGAAAAAGTTCGAAAAATTGCGTTACGTAATTTATGAACAGCCCCTTTGAGTGATGAAGCGTAACTTCTGTTCGGTTCTGCATATTTTGATTGTCTTAATAAACTAAGTAACAAATATTTCGAGTATTATTTGTACTTTTCTACCTAAAAAAACCTGCGAATAATATTTTTTTTGTAGAAGCTGCAGCAACCTTGTGCTCTAGGATATGAGAAAATGGTCTGAATTGTGTTTCAAAAGTTAGACTAGGAACCCTAAATAAAATGACATTATAATGTCTATAGACGTAAAGTTTGTCACCTTATTCAAAGACCCTATTCTAAAACAACAAGTTGCTGCAACTTCAAAAATATATTAAAGAATAAATTAAAATACAGTTTTCCAAGAAAACAAATGGATATTTTTTTTCTAGATTTAAATGAAGTTTGTGATCCAGAAAATGAAGTTTGCGAAAACGACCTTTTATGCGTGAATAACAAATGCCAGAAGAACCATAAAAACTATTGATAATAATAAAAATGTTATTTGACTTTGAATAAACCTACTCGGCGCATTATCTATCTGAGTAACAAATTGGATCAAGGAAGCTATGATTAGTGGTTTAAAAATGACTTTTAGTAATATTTTTGTAGCCCATTGTTCTTTTGATAATTTTTAACATTTAGGTTAAATTGACTGTCATTTTACGTCTTACAAATAATAACAAAATCTGTTTAAAAAGTAAAACTTTGTTCAAAATTATAATAAAAGTAAGTTTTTATTCATAAATTGCTATTATAAACTTAAATTTAACATTACCTGAATAAAATTACGGATCAGTATTATTTTAACCAAAAAATTCTCTGTTATAGTGTTTACTTTAAAAATTTATAGAGCACTGCATTATATTACTTCATTTAAACAAAATGTTTACAGATTGATGCTTTAGTTTTCTTTTTATGCACTTTTCTTGTTATTTCTTCTTGCTAAAGCAAATTATTTGGATTTTTTTATAAATGTCAAAATAATGTCTTGATTGACAATAAATTTTAAACAAGATGGAAACCTTACATAAGGAACTAAATATATTCTGACAACCAAATAACAAGAAACAAATGACCATCAACTCAGATAGGTAATGCTCGGAGTTTATTTATTACATTAATTTTTTATTTACGGCACACGGTGGTGGCATTTCCTAGATTGATGGCCAAAATAGGGGGAAAATAAATTAATGTAATCGAAAAAACGAATGGTAGATTGTTTATACAGTGCGGTCCAAAAGTCACCCCTCCACCCCTTTTAACTTTTGAACGAGTTGAGATATCGACTTCAAATTTATAACTTTTAAATAAGACAACTTAAACTATCTTTAAGCATATATTTGATACTTTTTGCTCTTAAAATGTGGGCAGGGGGGCATGGGGCGACATTTTTTTAAACAGAAAGGTGGGTCGTGTGACACATCATTTTAAAGCTTATAAAATTCTCCATTTAACTGTATATTTTTTATTTTTCTTAAACATATTTTTTGGGTTTAAAATAGGGTTGAAAATGGATATTTTCGAGGATATTTTTGTAAAAATTTCTCTAAAAAATCCAAACAATCTTTTAAAAATGCCTAATTTCATAATGAAAAAAAGTAAATTATACTTTTCAACTAATTTTAGTTGACATAAATAAAAATTTACGAAAAAAAACTTAAAAATTTATTTTTTTAGCACAAAAAACTGAAAAATCAAAACCTTAAAAAACATGTTTAAAAAATTTAAAAATGTATGGTTATAAAGGGAATTTTAAAGGCTTTAAAATGATGTATCACACGACCCCCCTTTCTATTTAAAAAAATTTCCCCCCATGCCCCCCTGCCCACATTTTAAGAGATAAACGTATCAAATATATGCCTAAAGATAGTTTAAGTTGTCTTATTTAAGACTTTTAAATTTGAAATTGATATCTCAACTCGTTAAAAAGTTAAGAGGGGGGGGGGTGACCTTTGGACCGCACTGTATAACACTTCAGTGCATGTAAAAATCATAAAAGTTTTTTATTTTCAAACCGAGATTTGGTTGCTGATTAATCGTGATTAAGTTAAGATGGAGACACCGTTAGAAAGCCTGAACTTTCAGCTAGCTTCTGGCGCAAAAATCCTTACCCCGTTTTGCCCCCATTTTGAAAAAAATAAAAAAAAACTGTAAAGATGCATTTTTTGAAAAAAATATGTTTTTAACAAAAATTATTAAAAAGTGACCAAATCCCATAGACAAATCCCAACTATAACTTTAATTTTTTTTCAAAATATTTCGAATTCTTTTTTTTTATTTTATTTTTGAAAAAAACGAAAAAAAAATGAAAAAAAAAAGTCCAAACTGTTTAACCCCCCATAACTTTTATGTTCTTAGGGGGATTACTTGGTAGAATTGATCCCTATAATAAAAGTAATTTTTCCTGAAAAAGTTACGTTAATCGGAATTTTCTTTCAGCTTTTTCGATTTTTTTTAAAACTAAATCCCCATAACTTTTTTTGTTTTCGGGGAGATTACTTTCAAAATTAGTAGAACTGATATTTATAATTACCCTCCCTATTCCATCCCTTTTCATCCCCCTACCACCCATTTCCCCGCCCCATCACCAATTCATGACAGATGCAACTCCAGCATCAGTGAGCAGAAACTCACTCCCCCAATTATCCATTCAAACTAATTTTATTAAAAAAAAAGAGCCATAGGCACTGATCCTGTCTCTTGAAGATCTAAACAAACTACTGATGATGATCCTTATAATAAAAGTATTTTTTCCTGAAAAAATTACGTTAATAGGAAATTTCTTTCATTTTTTCGATTTTTTTAAAAGTAGGGATCTTCCCCACATAGAACTTGATTTTTGCTGAAAATTTCAAGTCAATCGGATTATTCGTTCTTGAGTTATCGTGTCTACAAAAATCGTGACATCGGACAGACGGACGGACGGATGGACGAACAGACGGACATTTAAAAGAAAAAAAGTTGCTTATTTTTTCATAAAACAAATATATATCCAATAAATTTTTTTCTAGGACGATTTTTAATTTTTTTTTTTGAAAATTCGAAACTACCGTATATTATCTAGAATATTATTCTAGCGCAGGCGCTGTAAATAATATAATAAGTTTTAAACATAGTAAAAATTATTATATTTTTATATTGACACCTTTTTACACTCTGTATTTTATATTGTTTTACCAGTAGCCTATGATAGAAACATTTAAAATGTTAATTCAAAGTTCAATGTTTTACTAACCCACTTCTAATTATAGCCATATGAATAAACTAGGCACCATTTTTATTTGAATGTTTAAATATACTAAAAGTCCAAACATAATATTACTTTATAAAAAGATGACTAAACGTTTATTCACAATAGGTTATTTAATATTAATTAAAAATTAAAAAATTAGTAATTTTTAATCACTGTTAAATAATCAAATTAAATGTGTCTTATCAGTTAAAAAATAGTACATATTTTTATCAAAAATTATGTTGATATTAGTCAGAAACCAGTGTGTAAATAAATGATAATAATTTTTATTTAACTAATGTTTGTGGCAGTGAAAAAATCTAAATAAAAAAATGTCTGGTGATGCAAAATATGTTTGTTTTTTGGACGAAGAAACCAAAAAATATGCAGAAGAACAACTGCACGAAACTGATGAGACAAGGACAAAAGCCTTGCAGGAAATTAAGGGCTGGATAAAATTACACGAAAACTTAAATTGCAGAAATGAAGACAAATACATCCTGTCGTTTCTAAGAGGTTGTAAATTTAACATCGAAAAAACCAAGATGAAGTTGATCAACTTTTACACGATGAAGAGGGATAGGCCGGAATGGTTTTCTAACAGAAATCCAGAAAGCAAGGAAATACAGGAGTTAGTTGATTTGGGTGTGTTTGTTCCACTTAAATGCACATACGAAAATAAAATGGTTGTGATTATAAAAACGTCAGCGCATAATCCGAGAATACATAACATTGATGACGTGCTTAAGACGGGAAAAATGATTTTAGGTAAGAATATTTCCTCTTCTTCTTCTTCTTCTTCTAATACCGGGTAAGTTTTAGCCCATTGACACCCCCTAAAATTAGGTTGTTTTAAATCTGATCAAAGCAATTTTTATATTTCTCAACAATGACTACAAAATGGCGTACAAAATTATTTTTTTGCACTTCCTGTTTCTTCGGAAACTAAGTTAATTTTAATGACAACCTCTGATTTAGAGTTGTTATTAAAAAAAAAACCATTTGTTTTTTTTAAAAAGCACAAAAAAGCTAGACTTAAAAAAAAACAAATTTGTTTTTTATTAAAAAAAACACAGTTATAAAAAAAACAAATTTGTTTTTTATTAAAAATCACAGTTTAAAAAAAAAAATTATTTAATTTAAAACGGTTTTTTAATGTCTTTCGGACATATCAGACACTTTTTTATGTGAGCCGCCATCCTGGTCCCATTTTTCGACACCAATGTTTTACAAAACATGCATTTCACTTTCGGAACTTTTCCGTTAGTTTGTGTGTCTATAAAAAGATTTGATACGTTGCTTCATAATCAGACTTCATAAATTTGACACGTTAGAAAAGTGAGGTTATGTGACTGAAGTTTCAACTCCTAAACTCGTTAACAGATGGATAATCTATATATTTTATTATTTTACGAAGAATAAAGTATTTTGAAATAAAAACTAATAAAAACTATTGAAAACAGTCTCTAAATGATCCTAAAATACAAAAAGTTGTCATTTTTTGAATATTTTCACAAAAAAAAACAAAAAAAAAACACAAAAAAGCTTCAAAAAAAAACAAGCCTTAAAAAACGTTTTTTTTACAACTCTACTCTGATTTATTTTTTTTAATAAATAAAATCTAATTTATTTGATGTGGGAAAATACAAATGATATGTAAAAACCAAAATTTGGTAATATCAAAACGGTTTTTCCTTCACAATTCATTGCATTTTAAGTCCGAATATGCAAAAAATAAATTTATTTTTCGGTCAACTTCGCCCGTAAAACAATAAAGCGCTAGAAAAAAATATACACCCTTTGGTATTGGAGATAAGCGTTTTTGTAACGTAGTGATCATAAATAATAACTATATTATTATATCTAAAATATATATTGAAGTTCGAGTACCTAATATGTACGTATTATAATAAATTAGAAAAACTTAAGAAAAAACGATCGATCCGAACGATTTTTTTATATTTGGTTAATTACTTCTTATGGTATGTTTAAACAATTTACGAAAAAAAATCAGGTCGGAAACAAAAAGTTAAAATTTGCAAAAAACCACCTTGTAAAAATGCTAAAATATACAGGGGGTGTCATTATAAAAAATAAAATTGAGTTAGTTTCCGGTGAAACCGGAAGTGCAAAAAAAAAATTAATACTCCATTTCGTAGCCCTTGCTAAGAAATATAAGCTACAAAAATTTGCTTTGTTCGGATTGAAAACAATTCCATTTTAGGGCATGTCCATGGACTCAAACACACCCGGTATGACCTTTTGTACACTGACCCAAACGGACTTTTGGTCTTGAACGAGGTCTTGAAATATACTTTCTTTTTGGCCTGATACAAGTAGGTATTATAATCATTTCAAAATTTATTCTATAACATAACCTCAGAAAACATAATTTAGATTTATCCACTAAAGTACATCACAGACATCAAATTTCAATTGTAAAATCAATTAAAATAATTAGAACCGTTTTATAAGTATTAGTATTTTCATAAAAAATACATTTTAACATCAACTACTATCCGTGACAAATGAATTGACACGTGGCCGCAAACCCGGGTTTGCGATCTAATTTCTCAAAATAAACTGGATCAATTTTAATGAAACAAAATTTAATCGATAGAACATTTATTTCTACATTATTTCTATACAAAAAAAAATCTAGCTTTTTTGGCATATGAGATATCAAGTAATAAACAAAAAAAATACATGTTTTTAGCGATATTTTAGGAACACCCATGTTTAATTAACCTGTAACTTTAATGGTGAGTACCCAATTTTGTTGAAATTTTTTTCACGTAAAGAACACTTCTTTGGTAACAGCTGGTAAAAATTTTGTTTGAAAAAAATTAATAGTTTAGGAGATTTTTTCAAAAATTTAAGAGCACATTATTTCTGTTTGCATAATAGCCACTAAAAATTTTTTTGCACCAAAAGTTAGATTAAGGCCTTATTAAAGCAATAAAATAAAGTTATTACTAAAATGTATTTTTTTTAAGTATTTTATCCGGTGTGAAAAAATAAATTTTAATCGCCGTTCAGAGAGGCGAGGAGACGGAAGCGGAACTCCGTGTCGGCAAGCGCGCAGACTGCTTCGGTCACTTATTCAGTTTACTATTTGAACGAAGCGGTACATTTATTTTTATTTTTATACTTGATTTTTTTATTACCTTAAACGTTTTACATTTTAAGCAATATTTTATTACACAAGTAGTGTATTATTAAAAAGTCGAATAAAACAGAGAATGATTATGCGTACAAAATTAAATATCATTTTCCAAATCAGATTCTGACTCAAATAAATTTTCTTCTTCTTCCTCCATTTCATCATCATCATCATCATCATCGTCATCGCCAAGATTAATTATGAGGGGTTCTACCGCAATATCTATTAGATTTTCTTTGGTACGATATTTTTCTTCCACTTTTTTAGCATGCTCAACACAATTTTTCCAAACTGAACCAGGTACGTTTTGCATTGTATCAATACATAATTGCAAAACATCATTTATCTTAAAAGTTGTATTTAGTTTCGCCACCTTATTTTTTACGTAGGCCCATATAAGTTGCGTTAAATTCGCAATGAGCAACCGGTAGCCTGTATTTTTCTGTTATTTTTTTGTTATAGTTCCATCAATAACAAAAATACAAAACCACAGCAAATATACCATAATGCATTTTAAATTGCGTTCTCCGCTTTATAAAGATAGTGGTTAACCGAGAAATGAATAAACAATGTTACTGATTCAATTTTTACAAAATATTTATTTTTGTCCTTAAAAATAATTTTTTTTGCAATTATTTTATCAAAGATTATCATATTTACTTATACATATATAATATCCCGAAAAAAAAACATACTTTGTTGTAAATTAAGTATGCGGACTCCCTTTTAGAATTTATATTTTTATTAAAAAACGAGGAAATGTTTTCGTTTTTTTTATTATTCAAGTGAAATGAAAAACATTACTCTATACTTGCTGAAAATTTCACAAAAAAATATTAAGTATTAACCAACTTATTCACTGTAATAGTTAAACTTTCTTCAATATCGCCAAAAAACATGACATTTTTTTATAATTTTATGAATTATAAATAAACAAGTGGAATAAATTTTTTGAAACTTCACAATACTATGCAGATATAGCTAAATATCAACATATATTTTTTTAATTTTTTTAAGGGGTAGTTTTTTTTTTAATTAGACCTGAAACACACGTGTCAGTTCATTTGTCACCGATAGTAGTAGCAGCAGCTGTAGCTAAACGTTGTTAACGATTTACTATTTTCGCCTTAAACAGCATTTTGCCTCTTTTGCAGATGAAACGCACTCCTAAGAATATTTAAAATTTACTATTGGAAAATTATTTAATCCGCGATCGCGGTCGATTGCGATCGCGCGACCGTGATTACTTGAAATTCGAAATAGTCAACTTTATGGGTTAAAAAATGAAAGTTGTAATTTTAGCATTATACAGGGAGATCAGTAACTGCCATCCAAAAATTTAAGAGGTGATTCGACATCCAAAAATATGAAAAAAAGTTTCTATAAAGGGTGGTCCGGAAATGAGTCCTAAGGGAGCTACGGCCCTTCGAAGATGACATATTGAATGGGGCACAAATAAGGGCCTGTATTATTAATAAGCTAGTTAATAGGTAAAATATACAATAACTTAAATTTGAGGACTAGATTTTAACATAAATTTTTAGTGTGCCATTTATTAATATCAGGCGCGTAGATAGGATTTTTTCTTCTAAGATATATATAAAATAAAGATTCTTGGGGGAGCGTAAATACCCCCTCTACCCCACCATATCTACGCGCCTGATTAATATACTTTTTTATTCTTTCCTTTTGATTTTCTGCCTGGTATAATTATTTTGTGAAATTTGACGAATTACTATAACTGCCACTGAATAGAACTTCAAGTAAAAGCAGCAAAAAATGTTTCACATCATTATAATCAAGTATCAGTCAGAAAGATTTGGCTCAGCTTCCATGTCACCCCATCATGAGTGAATTCGATTCGATTCTAGTCAATAAAAGCAGAATTTTGCATTGGTACTTATTTCCCTCTAGGCCTTAAAATGAGTACCTGGTACTTATTTCCCTCTAGGTCGACTCAGCCTTAAAATGAGTACCTGGTGCCTGTGCTATTGTAATAATATATATACAGTTAAAGCGTATCTTCGAGAATACGGCTCGGCCCTGGTAAATAGGTACTCAGTATTTGCTATCTCACCTAGCGATGCAAAAATGCCTAAAAGAAAGGCTTTTATTATTTGTAACCAGTTTTACAGGCTTGCCTACATTTATTCTAACTAATAGCGGGCTTCTCCAAAATATATTTAAGTAATAGTACATTATGCACCTAAGTCTTTTGTGTTCGAGTTTTTTTGCTGAGACGGAGTCGAGGCAAAAAATCAGTCGAGAACACTTCAAACAGTTCGCATACGTGGTGCATATAATGTTTTTTCTACTACTTAAAGCTAGTAACTCCAAATATTAATTAAAAATATAGTTTAAAAATTATTTTGACATAGCTGTCAGTTTGACATATAAGTTGAAAAAAGTTAGTAGTTGTCTTAAATTTTTTTCATCATGTTTAAAATTCTAAGAACAAATGATATTTTGATATATTTTACAGTCATCTCTTCCCATGTAACACAAAATGGTGGTATATCGGTGGTATATCCCTCTCCATTACCAATGACTATTACTGGTAGTAATAAGAATTTGGTGATATATCGTGATATAGCATCTTTATAGACCCACTTGGTTTGGACTTTGGACCCGCTACTAGTTCTATAACACACTCTTAACACCTTCGAAATCTATAGTAATACTATCTCTCTAATAGAACCGTTAAGAGACTACAAGTAACATAAAAGATATTTAATAACCGTTTTAGAACCTCTATGTTGCTAGCAGTAATAAATCGTGTTACTTGGGTTCTTTTTTCACTGCAATTAACCAGTCCATAATTTTAAACGGTAAAAAATAACCCAAACACAAAATTTTGTAAAAAATTAAACTTTAAATCGACATTGACATTTGCACGCAAAACGTCAAGAGATAGGCTTTTGTATGTTGCCAACCCAACAGAAAAAAAAAGTAGAGATCTCTTATGGGCCTATAAGAACACGCAAAATGCGTGTGATTATGAGCTTATAAGAGTCGCAAAATAGAAAAAAATCTTTAAAGTTTCAACGACTACTACGACCTTAGACAACCTCGGACCACAACGGAGATTTCTCCCGTTAGATTAGACAGGGACAAAAGTTCTAGCCAAAAAGGATAGAAGACATACATACACTCCCACTTCCACCCAACCAAACAAATTCTGTATTTGTCCTTTGTTGAACAAATACAATATTTACTTGGCCGGGCGAAAAGTGTAACTATATTATTAAAGAAATTACTGGCGCCATCTAAATTTTAGTAGAATTAACTTATTCTACAGATTCACATTAGCTATGTTCGTTCGTGCCGCTCACTGCTACACTTTCCGGCCAACCAAATAAATACTGTATTTGTTGTATGAAAAACAAATACAGTATTTATTTGGTTTGCTGGAAAGTGTAGCACAAATGAGATAGAGATAGGGTAGACGTCTTTTGTTTCATAATTCTAGTTGTAGAGAGCTCCATTACATTTTTATAAATTTGTTTATTCTACCAAAGATTGTTTCTCTATTTTTTAGATATAGCATGTATGGAAAATGAAAAAGCCCAAATATATGGTATAATCGCCATTATGGACATGACAGGGTTGTCTTTTGGGCATGCAAAGCAACTACCGCCAAGTGTGATCAAAAAGGCAGTTTATGCCTGGCAAAACTATCATTGCAGGCCTAAGCAGCTAGAATTTATCAATGCCCCCATCTATGTAAATGTAGTGTTAAATGTTTTCAAATCGTTTATGTCAGAAAAATTAAAAGGAAGGGTCAGGGTTCATTTTAAGGGAGTGGAAACCTTGCACAATATTGTAGATAAAACTGTTTTACCTAAGGAATATGGAGGAAATGGAGAATCTATGGAAGAGCTAGTGGAATATTGGAAGAAGAAATTAGGAGAATATTCTGAATGGTTTAAAGAAGATGACAAATATAAAGCTGATCCTCCGTTGGAGTAAAACATAAAGAACTTGATAAGGGTAATTCTAAATTTAACGTTTTAAAATAAATATATAAATTTCTCCTAGTGACTTGCATTTAATAAATTTACTAATAAAGTATTATTTTATAAGCGAATAAATAAAAAATATTTTTTTTACTTTTTATTTTTATTTTAAAAAAATCAGTTATCCTTATGCATGTACACTATCAGAGTTTATCAGAGTTTTTTAAGGAAATGTACTAAGAGTGCCAAAAACTACATAACTCGTAAATGATTTATTACACAGGCCCACAAAACAAAAAAAGTACCCTGATCTTTTGACGAGACAGGTTTATTCTTATGTATTTTTCATCGCTAAATCCAAATCCAAATTCAGATTAAGGGGTTCCGCAGTGATTTTTCGATAAAAATGCAAGAAACATGTTTTTGTATGTTTTTTTTTAATTAAAAAAAAAACGGAAAATGATAAACTAATATGATTTCAAATTTGAATTCTACGGATCAAAATACATCGAAAAGCATATTTTGATTTTTTTTCACGAAATTTTGACCCTTGCAGGGCTTTGAAAACTGTAGCAGCGCAAGGGCAATGTTGGCGATTTTGAGGTGTTTTTTGAGGTTTGAGCCAAACCAAGACACGTTGGGCCAATTCTGGTGGCAGATTTGGATTTAGCGTATCAAAATACATAGGAATATATACCTCTCGTCTCCAGATCAACATACTATTTTTTGTTCGGGTTTTGCGCGATATGCGCTGCTACAGTTTTCAAAATTTCGTGTAAAAAAAAGTAAATGTGGTTTTTGATGTACTTTGATCCGTAGAATTCAAATTCGAAGTCAGATTAGTTTTATCATTTTCCGTTTTTTTTCTCTAATTTCAAAAAACAACATAAAAACCATAAAAAATCATGTTTTTTGTATTTTTTGGATTTGGATTCAGCAAAATAAATAAGAATAGACCCGTCTCGTCAAAAGGCCAGGGTACTTTTTTGTTGTTGTGGGCCTGTGTTATAATTATAGAAAAACTTTGTTTCTGATAACAATATTAATAGATGTAATAACACTAGGCAACAAATCGCAACTTTTATTTTTGCCTTGATTTTGTCTTACTAATTCGAGGGCGTAGAATCCAAATATGACCATACCAAAATTCCAGCACCTTACTTATTTGAGATACAAGTCCAGGAAATAATGACGTTTTTTTTTTTAAATCTTAAAAGAAGATAGTAGGATTTTGAAAATTTTAGAGTATATTCGAGTATGTTATTCGGGTATATTAAAAAAATATATTTTTTTCCCGAGTGCAAAACATACATTTTTCTTATTAATTTAAAGGCGCAGAATTCAAATTTAACCTTAAAAAATCCAGCATGTCAATCTAAAAATAATTTATAAAAAAATATACCTATTGCGTATTTTTTGTCGTTTTTTTTTTTAATGGTTCTACATCATAAAAATGTCACGTCATTACATATTATGTAATATATAAGGACCGTATTACGTAACAAATTTTTAGTTAATTTTTGACCCCCTAGGGATGCTTTTTGGGGTTTTTTTAGCATCAGTACGTGGCACTAAGTTTGTCCCCCTATACACCCGTATTCTCAGCCCTGCCCCTACTTAGTTATTTCACAGGATCCATTTATATAAAAAAAATCTTAGTATTCCTATTTATTCTACCTATGAATTATTTTTACAAAAAAATGGCTGTGCGCCACCTCTTATTTTTTTTTTAATTCTGAAATAATGGGGTGGTAATCTACTTACCTTAATAAACAACTTTGGGGGGTAAGGGGTGTATGTTTTTTACCAAACTTTTGTGCATTATAAATATATTTTTAGTTTAAAATAAACACTGGTAATACCGGCTCTAATACTGGCTAACTTACTTTTCTTTGTTCTGAATTTATAATTCTTACACTTCTCTAATATTGATGACTGCGCCTTCGCCAACTTTGAAATTATAAGAAGTGTGTCATACAAGAAAAGAGCATAAGTCTTAAAACATGGTTTTGAGATATTGATAAATTTCTTTCATTTATTTTTTTTTTAATTTTTGTGATCATTATTTTTGGAAAAAAGAACTACTGCAAATCGCAATTACATGTTCAGACATAATGATGTCCCATTTGTTAATTAAAAAAGTAGTTTGATTCAACTAAATTGACTTGGTGCCTTTTGCTTCTAAGCCCACGTCATATTTTTTATTAAATAGGCTAAAAGAGCCCTGTTAAAGATGGATATAAAAATGTGGTATTGCGAAAGGATGTAAGATCTATTTTTTTAAATACCATTTTTTTAAATTCAAAATTAATACATGCCAATCAAGTCCAATTTTAACGAAAAATGCTAAATTTTGACAAAGATATATTAAAAATTAAAAAAACGAAATACTCATAAACGATGAGTTGGTTACATATACTGCGCTAGAAAGCAGTAACTCCATTTGTCGCATAGCAGCGTTTTCAAAATATTACATCAGAGTTGACGTGAAAACGTCGCTAGGCGACAAATGGAGTCACTGCTTTCTAGCGTAGTAGGGCAGTATAGTTGTTAATGGAAACCTGTAAAAATTTCCTGCTATAATTTTGGGGTAAGTTTAAAGTTGATGCAAAAAATATAGTCGGGTTCACTTTATAATTGAAATTGAAATTTTCGGATGTATCGAAAATATACCGAATCTGGACTATTATTTGAAACATTTTTTTAACAACTAGTCGGAAATTTATCATTGACCTTAGGTTGGCCAACGTAGGTTTTTTCATAATTCTGTGGCCTTAGGTTGGCCAATGTATGATTTTACTATCGAAATTATCGTTGGCTTTAAAGCGGCCGTCGGGAGCCCAATGTATGACAAACGCAGTTTTGGCAACATTGGCCCATCATGACGCGTCATATGCGGCCTTAGGGCGACTGATGACTCCTCAGTATGTAGGCCCAATGTGGGTGTGCCAACATTGGACCAATGTAGGGCGGCCGTAAGTAGGCCAATGTACGATTTAGGGTTGACAGATTTTTTCGATTGTTTTCATAAATATGAAAAACATAAATCAGAACCATAAAATAAACCATAAAATACAATGGCAGTTCTAAATTTTAAATTATTTAATTAATATGCAATTTTTAAAATAAGCTAGTTAAATTTTACTTTGTATGTGGTTAAATAAAAAACGTTTTGTTGTTTTTAATTACATTATTTTTATTAAAATAAAAAACAAGAATTCTACTCAAACAGGTTGTGTAATTAATAAATAGGCATTAAAAATTTAAGTAAACATTTAAGATTACGAAACGACATGTCGCGACATATCTCTTAGAATTGTAGTTCTCTTAGGGCAAGAGATCTGTGTACACAGAAAAAAATATTGTCTAAAATCACGAATGTGTGATTTGGATATAACGAAGAGAATATATTCTCATATAAAGCAAATTAGGCTTTAAATATGAAAGGATAAGAATATGGCATGCATAAAAGAAAAATATATTTTCTTCGTTATATACAAGTCACCATATTCTTGATTTAAGACAATATTTTTCTGTTTGTAGCGATTCACATTCCATATGATGGCATCTAATCGCCAATGAAGGTTCGATAGTCTGATAGTACATCACTGAGAGTACTTTACATGATAAAATTAGTTATTGGACAACTGTTTTTCAATGCCTAATCATTATTTACACGTATTTCATAATTACATTTCCTTATCCCAGTAGATGTTTTAAGATTGATCTTACTTTTCTTATTTTTATAAAAAAATATTCAATATTTAGCTTTTAATAGGAAACAATAATATCATCACACCTAGTCCATTAAAAATAATTGTGTTAACAAATTAAAATTATTTAGTGCTTATATTCTTTCTTATCCTCTTCTAGCTCTAAGTATCAACAAACTTGCACCTAAGAAAAGTACAATCCAACATGATGTCGATATAAATCCAATATAAACTTCAAACTCCCAGATTTTCCAATCTCTTGCCAAAATGTTTCTCATAGATGTTGTCGCATAAGTCAATGGCAAAAAATTAGCCACTTTCATTAGCCCTTTTGGCATGGCTTCCAGCGGCCACAAAATACCACTAAGAAGAAGTGTAGGATAAAAACTTCCCAGAGCCATTTGGATGGCGTTCCTCTCCAGATCGCAGATGGCGGATATTACGAAACCAAAGCACATTCCACATAGGCCATTTAACATTGCGAGGATCACAACCAGAATAAGGCTGCCTTTGCAAACAAGGTCGAATATCCAGAACATAGTTATTATAACGAGGATTGTTTGACCAAACATAACGAAAAATTGGGTGACTATATGAGAAAGTAGGACTTCTGACGGATTTACACCTGAAAATGAAATACAATATGTTACAGTTTTATAATACCTAATAGCTATAACCTCCATTAGATTAAAATACCCAAGTAACACGCTTAGATTTTACAGCTTAAATTGGCTGTACCTAGCATTTTAAACCAGCATTTAGCTTTATTTCGGTAATTTAATTTGCTGTATTTAGGATTTTTTATTAAGCTGTTCTTAACACTTTACATCCACTGTAATAGCTATAATCGACTTGGCGCACCCAATAAATAGTACAAAATAAAACTACAGCTATTTGTGTTCTTTTTTATATACTTTAAAACTATCTTAAAACAATCAAAAATAATAGAAATTTAATGCATTTTAAAACCGCTTAATGCTAGCATTATTGCCTAGAGTCACTCTCTCTTATTGTCAAAATGGTTATCCATCCGGCGGTAAATAACTAATTCATTACAGAAATCTGTAACCTAAAATAATATATTTTATACAGGAAGCTTGTCTTACTTACAGCCTATAGAGCCTGCTAATAGATGGCAATGATTTAATAGCTTCGCCATTTTTTTTGCTTTCCTCGGTAAGAAAAAATCATAACTTATGAAACTCTTTAACTGTTAAAAACATTTATTGAAAAATTTCGGACCATGTATAAAGAAAAATAAATAAAAATATAAAAAAAACTTTATTAACATCAATTTATTTTAACTAATCTTTACTATTTTTGGAGCGCGTGAAATATAACTAGTTTTCATCATCACTTTTCACAATATTATCTTATCGCCCTTAAATTATGTGTCAAAGAACTTGTAAAAGTCCATATGTTATCACAATATTATCTTATCGCCCTTAAATTATGTGTCAAAGAACTTGTAAAAGTCCATATGTTATCACAATAAATAATACATTGTTATTTTATCTAACAAAGATATTTCATAAACAGAGAACAAAGTAAAGCTTATGACAATATAATCTTATTAAAATCCCTGAATTTGTAATAAAAAATTTAGATATTTTTATCGTTTTATGTTGGCAACAAGAAAATACGGAATATAGCTGTTATCTATCTTTAGAATGTTTGTAAGATCGATATTCCAGCTTACGTGAAATCATCATAGCAACCATATAATGACTCAACTAAATTGGCCAAATGCTATCGGTAAAACTACTTCAAATATCGTTTACAGAAAGCTGTTACAGCCAAGCTAACTTAAATTTGACAACGGATACGTAGTAAGAGACACTTTAAAGCTACTTGTGTTACTTGGGTACGGGCAAATTTAGAAAAAAAAGATATGAAGGTATTCAATATGATAATACCTATATAGGAAAGACGCCTAATTTCGGACGGTTTCCTAATTTCGGATAGTAGTGTATTTAAGATACTCTCTGTAGAGGTAAACAGAAACCTACTTTTATGTGAATATACTTAATACAACCTGTAATATGGTAATGGTAGAGCTTTACTCCGTTAAATGGCAGCAAAAATCGTTTAAATTGCAATTGGCAAAATTATGGCTCCTATAGTAAAAATTGCTTAATGATTAAATTAATTCAAGATTAAATTACTTCTTATTTGCAGAACAAAATGTCAAGGAATAACAAGAAATATAAGCAATGGGATCCAGATCTACTTTGAAAAAAAAAATCCGAAATTAGGAACCCTTTTTCAAATGCACAAAAACGCGCGATTTTTTTTTAAACGTGTTTTTTTGAAAAAATAAACTGTAATAAAATTGTTTTCATAATAAATCATGATTCGTTATAATAAGTTGTATATTATTATATAAAAAAATATCAAAAAGTAATACTGCCTACCTTTAAATTAAAAATTTGATAAATTGTAAAAGGTATCCTAAATTAGGTGACTTTCCTATAATAGATCCAGGGGCATTTAAAATGACCCAATCGACATCTCTAGCAGATCAGTCGGCAAATTTTAGATAAGATTGGTGATTGATTTTTTTTAGTCATCAGTTTTGTTTAGGGTGAAAATTTTGTTTGGTACAACCAAATTGGTAGTAGGCAAACTTTAGATTAATCGGAAAATTTGCAAAGGTGGACTTTTTGTTTTAGTCATTAGTTTTTGTCGACCCGAACAGAACCTCGTAACGCCCCTGATAGGTACGACCTACCCAACAGGTATTACCTACATTAAAATATGCAAAAAATTATTATCTACAGATTTAGTAAGTAAAATTAACAAAAACAACTTTAAAAAGAATTTAGGGGGGACAAAGAAAACAAAAATGTTAAGAGATTCACACCAAATTGGGCCATTTTTAAGTGATTGTACTTTTTTTATATACCTGCTACCCAGGCTCGATCCAAAAGCCCATCTGATCTTTCAGTAATTAATGATGATGATGTCAAAGCTACTGCTAAGAAGAATACAACTCTGAAAAAAAAATACATACAGTACACAAAAATACAAAACTTGTCAGAAAATAAATGCTATGAGATTTTTTGTTGGAATATATCAACATATTTTTTATATAATAAAAATAAACAACAGTCCTAGTAACATTGAACTTGGATAAGTTTCTTGACCAGAGTACTTCACAAATTTCTTTGTAAATAATTGGACAATTCCTGAGCAAGAGAATTAATCAAGATTCTGTATCCAGACTTGGGCAAGACTTTAGCAAGATTCTGGAAGCAGAGCGTTTAGCAATACTTTGTCAAGTCTGTTCGTCAAGTCAGTAGCATGCAATTTCACAAGCAATTTGACAAGATTCTTGGTCAAGAATCTTGACCTACTCTAACAAGTACGATTTGATCATGATAGAGATCGCTTTTCGATTTCTTGTCAATTGTCCTCGCTACATTCTTGCACAAGACTTGTCCAAGAATCTTGACAAAGTATCAGTAGCAATTCTTGAGCAAGATTCTGTCGACAGTATCTTGCGCCAGAATTGTCAAAATCTGGATGAAGTTATTTGAGATAGACTTGCTCAAGACTTGACAAAAATTGTTACTAGGGAGTTATTTTTATTTATTTTTAATTTTGATATGAAATAAAAATTAAATTAATATAAATTCAAATCAAAAGCATAATTATTTTGCTATTTCAGATCAGTTGGTATATTAAAGCAGTTGTAATTACACAGGCGGATCAGTACTATAATATCAGTATAAGAAAATCATCTATAATAATACGTATAATATCAGTATAAGAAAATATAGAAAATTTATTTTATTTAAATAAAAATTTAACTTTAATTTCATAACGCTTATGAAAATTTACTATTAGTTACTATAGAAAGTTTAATAGTAACTCTTAAAAACTTAATAGTATTGTAATATCCTTACTAGTATTTTAACATTAAATATTTATTATAATTATTAAAAGTAAGCAAATATATATTTCGCAGTGTAACTATTGCATAACCTCAATAGTAAATTTTTACATTTGATAGTAATTACTTTAATAAAAAAGCCATGACTAAATGTATATTTCTAAGGATTATATGTCTTTTTTTAGATTTTAAGCTTTCACGGCCATTAAGATATAAAGAACTTTCACTTTCGGGTTTAGACCGTGTTAATGGATTTTCACTTTCGGACGTTTCGTCTCTTACTACTAGAGACATCTTCAGGGATTAATCTGAAACGATTATATGTCTTTTACAGTATAGTATATTCTATAACTAGTATGGATAGACAATATTCCGCGCGAGCGGAAAGTTTGTCGTACGAGCCGGCAGGCGAGTATGACGGTCCCGTGAGCTCGGAATGACTATTCCATACGTGTTGTAGACTATACTTTTTCTTCGACTGCAAATATGAAACACTGTATGGCTTTAAACTGCGGACAAGGTTAAAAACAATGTTTTTTGTGACTCGACATTGTAAATGCAACAAAACACATATTTTTAAATAAAGAAATTAATGTTATTTTATAATTTTATCAAATCAGTACCTAAACAATATTTTTGTTTAATTTAAGCACATATTTACAAATTATAATGCAAAAATTGAAGGTTATGTCAGATTATTGTGACAGATATCAGGTTTAAATATTTAACAATAGATGGAGCAGTTTTAATTTTTTGAACTAAATTGATAAAAAAATGATCAAATATTAAGAAAAACTAACAAACTTTATGTAATTTTAACGCAAAACTTTAAATTGCATTAAATTATTCAATATTTCATGGTAAAATATATATATTTTTGCTAATTTTGCTACAGTTTCCTTTACTTTTATAAACAAGGGATGGCACTACATGCGCTCATTCTAACACTTGATACGGAATATTCATACCGTATCTAGAGCTAGAATGGATTCATTTTGTGTTTGAAAAGTGTGTGTATTTGCTTACATTCTAAAGCAGTCGTAGAAAAAATATATTTTTAAGTTTTAAATTCTATTATTCAGTAGAGAAAATACCAAAAAAAAAAAATACCCACTAAATTTAAACCAAATTAATTCAGTGATTTCTGCATTATAAAGTAACTAGTAAGTAACTATTAAGAGTAACTTATTAGGTCCACTTGAGCCAACTTTTGCTCTAGGATTAAACCGAGTTTAAGTTACAAATGCTGCGTTCTGATTGGTCGGCCGTCAATTTAATCCAAGTTTAAAGTAACTATTGCAAACTACTGTAAATAATATTAAGTGAAAATATTGATATAAGTTTATTTTAATAGTTTTTATAGAAAACAAACAACAGTACTTTTTACAGTTGGAAAACATATTGAAAGAAACTACTGAAATCAGTAGTTTCACTTAATAGCCCTCTAAGGTGTACTATTGGCAAAATTTGAATAGTTTTTTTCAATAGTATTTTTTATAACTATGAAAAGAAATTACTGAACCCAATAGTTATCTACAAGTGTTAAACTATGTATTGGCGAAATTTCAATAGTTTCTTTCAATAGTTTTTTAATAGTTCTTTAATAGTTTTTTTTATAAGGAAAGCTTTAATCAGTTTAGAACTTACGTTAAAATGATACCGGGCGAAACAAAATCCCTAAAATAAGGTTTCACATTTCCATAAATGGGCTCTTTAAAAGTCAACGGGACATCTGCAATTTGAGGATTCGATCCACAGGATTTCAGGAGTTCCATGGAAAAATTCTGGAAACCTAGCTGAAGATCTCTTTGAATTACCACTCCCAACTGCTGATCTGTTAATAATTAGGAAGTTTTGATTAAAATACGTTTTTGGGATAAATAAACAACTCTTCAATAAATATGGAAGTAAATTTTCTTGTTTTAAAGTTTTCTTACATATTTTAAAAAGAAATACAAAAGGAATTTGGACTTTATTTAAACTTTATTTGAAATAAACAAAAAAAAAAGATTGGGCGCCATGGCGCGCCAGTTCCACTTGCTATATTTAATTTATTACATCGGCCATTTTTTTTCTTTTAAAATTTTTTGACGTTTTAGACCTTTCTGACTCTAAATCAGTGAAAAAAATTTTTGCGTCCGTCTGTCTGTCGGTCTGTCTGTCTGGGTGTAAACTCGATAACTCCATTTCTAAAAAAGATAGCGACAAGCGATTTTTTTGCATATGGTTTCTTATCATATTTTAAAGAGCTGATTAGATTTTGGGGGTAAACGATTGGGGGTTAGGGGGTAAGAATGGGGAAAAAGTCCAAACCAAACTCCTATTTATAGCGTTTTTTGCTTATAATTAAATTAATTATTTTATTTTATTAATTTAGCACTTATATAAAAGATTTTTTGAAATTGCTCAAAAAATGTTATAAATAACTTTTTCCTAAAATACATTGTTTTCGAGATATTAGCGTTTAAAGCAGTAAAATGTTTTTTTTTTTGGCAAAACTCATTTATAAACCGATTTTAAAAAAAATATATTTCAAATGAAAGCTCTTTTTAAGCCCTACAATAAATGTTATTAGCCGTCGCAATTAATATAGACTATTGTGCCTCTCACTTGCTCGCATACTGCCTTACGAAGGTTAAAGCGTAAAGTTGAGAGCGCGCTCGTCTGTAGTGAAATTATTACTATATGCAGTTTTTGCTAGAATATAACGTTTTAGAGATACAGACTATCAAATTCTGGATTTTGATTGGGGTTGCTATGGTTATTACGTGTCAGCTAAATTTAGCTGCACTTTGATAAACCCAGCCTTAGTCATTATAATTATATTTATCTTCCATATTTATTTTAAGTTATTTAAAACCTACAAACCTCTTATTTTCCATATAAAACAAATTGGCATACATACACAAAACAGAAACACAATACAATGAATAACACAACAATAAACACAATAAATTTTATATAAATTTTATTTAAATTTTATATAAATTTTATAAACCTAAGTCTAAAACTTACCTAACATTTAGTTTAGGAATAATTTTTGTAGAAAATTTATCGTATTAGTTACCGAGACATTTACAAAAGTTAGTATTGGTTGTGTGAGATAATTTCTTACAGATTTAATTATAAACTTTTTACTTCATCATAAAAAAAGTATTGTAAAAAAAAAATAATTTTTTTTTTTGCTTATATCATCTTATTTTTTCCTGAAACATCGATAAATATCAAAATAAGTTAGCAATAAAAAAATAGTGTCTGTCTGTCGGTCTGTCAGACCGACATATCGGTCTATCTGTCTGTCTGTATCCACGATAACTTAAGAACGCGACTTGAAATTTGGTTTGCAGATGTATTTTTACATTATCTTTGGGTTCGGTTGGGGGAAAGAGGGTAAAAGGGGAGATAAATTTCTGTTTTAGTCGTAATTTTGTTATTATTGAAAATATAAGAAAAAATTGAAAATTACATAAAACGTTAAATAAAACTCCACAAAAAATTTATTATCATTTTTTTTCTAATGTCCCCTTCCCCCCAAAATATAAATAATTGTTTCTAAACATATCTTTCTTATTATGTATTTACAAGAGTAGAACAATTGAAAAACCACATAAAAAGTAAAATAAAATTACATAAAAAATGTAATTATCATATTTTCCAGCCACCCCCACCCTCCCCCAAAATGTAAAAAAATGTTTTTGGACATAACTATTTTATAATTCATAATAGAAGAAAAATTTGAAAACCACCTAAAAGATTAAATAAAATTACACAAAAAATGTTAATATAGTTCGTGTAAAGACTTGAATTAGAAATATTTTTTTTTCTACTACTTAGAAAATCTTTGTTCCAAATTTCAAGTCACTGGGTCAAAGCGTTTTTAAAATATCGTAGTGTACAGTTTTTTTGCAAGCGACTTTAAGTAATACATCTTTACACGAACTATATCATTTTCTCCCAAAATGTCATATTTTTTTCTGGACATAACTTTTTTAGTATTCAAAATAGAAAAAAAGTTTAAAAACCACTTAAAAGGTAAAATAAAATTACACAAAATATTTTTTTATCATTTATCTCCCCAAAATATAATAAATTGTTTCTGGACATAATTATTAAGATACTATTAAATTAAAATTAGTAATTAAAAAAATACATCTTTTATGTTAAACTATTTAAAAATGTTTATTCATTAGTAATAAATTATTACTTAAAACATAAATAAAAATCATTATTAGGGGAGACTGGGGTCAATTGAAACGGGGGTCGTTTGAAACAAGTCGAATATATCCGAAACGAGTTGTAAAAGCGGTGGGGGTCCAAGGGCAAAGGAAGCGGCTTTCGTGTTGGAACGTGTCAATCAGTACTCAGCGCCTCTAAAAAAAAAGCCACATATTTTTATGTGAGTGAACTTCTTTTTCGCAACCAAATGTAAGTATTTTAGTTTTTATTCTTTTGCTTATTAATCCAAAACTATTGTGTTTTTTAAAGGGTCGTTTAGAATATAGTGACTTCTAATGTTCAAGCTTAAAGATATGTGGTTATTATTCACTCTTGAGATATATTTTTTTTGTTGCTTAATTAAATGTATCGAAACATGTGCTAGGGACGATTGAAACAATTTCTCTGGGGTAGGTTGAAACGCGTTTTAATAGGGTTATACGGACGAAATAGGGTTATACGGACGAAATAGGGTTATACGGACGAAATAGGGTTATACGGAAGAAATAGGGTTATGCGGACGAAATTAAAATAAAAAAAGTACATATTTAATAACTTTTATTCCTATCTAATTTATAACAAAACATACATCACAATACCAATAATATTAACAATATAAAAAAAAATTGATTTAATCACTTTTTTTAACAAGTCGATGTCTCGAAAAATATCTAAATTAAGGGAACTAACTCTCTACCTCTATTTACAATACGTTACTTTGAACTAGATGTTACACAGACATACGCAATATTGTTTTAGAAAAGTATAAAAGGAAAATTTTCGTCTGTAACACTCTGTTCAAAACATAAAAATACCATATTTAAGGAGCATACATTCATAATCGGTTTTCTCCAAAGTGAATAACATCTTTACCAATTTTGATAAAAATATCTGCTCCTCTTTTATTTTAAAATGAGCCCATAAATATATTTTTGTTCTCCAAATAAAAAAAAATCAAATTAAATAAAATTTACTATAGTCCTTTAGATGCGCTATATAAAAGTATAAAAATTAACCTAAAATTATCTAAAACATAAATTCTTTAATTAAACAAAGGGCAAGTTTTTTATAAATAAAATTGACTGACATCTTTAACTGGGTACAAAGTTAATGATAATACCAAAATATAATTTATATTTTTTAAAACAAATTCCAGAAGTAAAATATATTTAAAATAAGACTTGAAATTTTGATTTCAACCAAATACTTTTGTATAAATCAAATATAGACATAAATAATACAGTGTTATTCAGAAATAAGTTCGAGAAATTTAAGAGGTGATTCTACGTTAAAAAATATGAAAAAAGTTCCTATAAAGGTTGGTCCGGAAATGAGCCCTAAGGGAGCTGCGGCCTTTCGAAGATGGACATATTTAATCGGGAACAAAAAAAGCCCCAATAAAATTTTAATGCTGAAGGACGATTCTTCATTAACATTTTTAGTGGCACAAAATGTAACTTCCTCTTAATTGCATTTTTTTTTTGAAAACGGTTGTTCCTACAGTGGTACACTATATGACATTTTTTATGTATTTTTACTGAAGGAATCTATGTTTATTAAAAAAATCCAAAAAAAATATACACAAAAAAGTTTTGGGGCAAAAATGTGTTATGCCTCACATATTTTGTCCGTCTAGGCAGGCCTATGGATAAATTAAGAAAAATAATTCTCTAGCTTAAAGGGTATAAGAGTTATTAATTAAAAACCTTATTTTATTATAATTTTAAAGAGCCGTAGCTCCTTAGGACTCATTTCCAGACCAACCTTGATAGGAACTTTTTTTCATATTTTTTATCGTAGAATCACCTCTTAAATTTCTCGAACTTATTTCTGAATAACCCTGTATAAAACATTATGGTTTAAATGAGATAATCTCAGATAGCCCTGCGTTTTTTTTTGGCGCATTTAGAATCTCAATACCCAATCATTAATTACATAACCAGTATAGGTAATAATGTATTATGATACATAATGATATGGGTATGTATAATACATAGATAGCATGTAATTTCTGATATGTAAAACCTAACTATAAATTATACAATTTATACACAAAATATGTGTAAAAAGAACTAAAAGAAATAATTTAAATAGATTTAAGAATACCTACTTGACTACGTAAAGTTTTAATCGAAAAAATCTAAATTGACAGAAAATGTTTATTTATTATGATACAAAATAAATATTAACCATAATAAAATTCTGATTTTAAAATTTTGATATTATCTTTATATTTAACAAAGTACCAAATTTAAAAAGTACGTACGATTCATGACTCCATTAAAATTTTAAATCGCTCATCCTCTCTTGAATTTAAGTACTGCCAAACTTATTGACAAGAAAATAATAATCCAAGCAATGGTGCTCAAGAACCCATAGTACACAATGGGTTCCGTGAGAGGCCAACCTCTAGTCATCATAGCTCTTAACGACGAAGTAGCCAAAGTCAATGGTAAAAATGTTGATATCGCTCTTAGAACCATCGGCATACCTTCAATTGGCCATATAATACCACTTAGTAACAACGTTGGATAGAAACTACCAAGCGCCATCTGGATTGCGTTACGCTCAAGCTCGCAAATTGCTGAAATTACGAATCCGAAACACATTCCGCAAAGTCCTTGGAGGATGGTAAGGATAATGACCAAGAATAAATCACCAGAGCATTCCACTTTAAAGACGAGGATCATGAAAATAAGTACAAGACATGTTTGGCCGCACATCACCACGAATTGTGTGACTACGTGAGAGAAAAGTATTTCTACTGGTGAAACACCTAGAATAAAAGGAGAAATTATTAACATAAAAAATATACTGGGAATATAGAAATTTATTTTGTTTTGGTTTAGTTAAAATTTCTATTTTGAATTTTATAATATAAAAGAACTGATAATTTAGAAGTTCTAAATCTGCTTGTTAAAATAACTTGGGAGTTTTTTCTAGAGGGCAGTTCATAAAAAGTATTATACTTGAAGTATATTTTCTTAACTCTGTTTTTTTTTTTTTTTAATAAAATGTTAATATATATTTTTATTCGATTGTTTCTAAAAGCGACACATTTTGTTCATGTTTACTGGCGAAAAGTTGAACTTGGGGCCAAAAAGTGTTTTTTTCGCCCGCTAAGACTTGTTATTTTTAAGTTTTTTAAAAGATGCTTTATCTTTACTGTAATATTTATAAAGAAATATGACCTTTTGGTCACTTTTGGTTTTGAACCAGATACAGCTATTATAATCATTTAATACAAAATTAAAAAAAATCAATAACATAACCTCAAAATATATAGTGATTAATCTGTATTTATCCACTAAAATAAATTAAAAACACAAAATTTTAATTGTAAAATCAATTTCAATATTTATAATATTCATAGAACGGCTTCAGAAGTATTATTATTTTTATAACAGATGCATTTTAACAGAAATTAATCATCAAGCTTTTTTAATTTGAAAATAAAACCACACGCAAAAGAAACGATTCAATTGTTTTTTTAGCGATTTGATTGGATAGCAATTTGTCATGGATAACTAGATAAGTAAGGCAGTAAAAAGAAATATATAAAATTAAGTATATTTTAATAGGTTATTATAATTAGTAACAATCGAATAAAAAATATTGCATAATACACGGGCAAAAAGTTAAATTTCGATTTCGTAGGTTTATTACCCTCAGGCTGGCCCCATCGGCCGGCCCTCGGCTTCTAAAAACCTACTCAATCGAAAAACTTAACTTTTCGCCCTTGTATTGTAAATAACTATTAGCTCACATACTGTAAAAACGGTCCTGCGAAATCTTGTCAAAATCCTATGAGATTTTAATAAGATTAAATGGGCTTTCTTGTTTGCGTATGATTTGATGGGACCGAGAATGGTATTTTCGTAAGATTTTAAAGAAATAGTAATTCCTATTTCAAAGTGACAAAAACGCTACCAAAATTTATTCGCAATATTGTACAAAATAAAAAGAATGTTAATACTTAATGTTCTTATAGTATATTCAACTTTAAGATGCAGCAGAAGTAAGTTTCATTGGTTAAAACACTCGAATGTTGCGAGAGTAGGGATGTAGAAAATTAAACAGGTCAATACGTGAGCACTTGCGGCGAATGCGAAATGCATTGCAATGGATCGTTATATGGAAATATTTTATTTTGAGTCCTACCCTGTCACTAAATCCGTTGTTGCGTGCGTTTATTTACACTTACTGTAATTTGAAGTTGAATATACTTATAGTTCCTTTTTGTAATCTATAATGATTCTAAGTAGTACTTACCAGCTACCCATGATCTGTCCAAAAGTCCTTCCATACGTTCAATAATCAGGGCTGAAGATGTAAGGGCTACAGCCAAGAAAAATACAATCCTGCAAAAAAATACATTTAAAATTTGCATTTGGAAAAATTTGTCGATCAACATAAACAGATAGATGGCACTTGAAAAACGGATAAATTTTTAATCTATTGTTTTGCATATTTTAAGATTTTTTTTATTAGTTTTTACTTACGTCAAAATGATACCGGGGGCTACGAAATCGGTAAAAGATGGCTGAATAGTTCCATAAATAGGATCTTTGAAGGAAATTGGTATTTCAGCGAGCTCTGGATTTTGGTCACAATCTTTCAGAAGATCCTTTGCAAAATTTTGGTATCCTAGTTGCAAGTCCCTTTGAAGAATGACACCAATTTGTTGATCTATTTATATAATTATTTTATTTTATTATCAAACATTTAAATTATTATTAGTATATATTTTTATAAATAAACTACTTCTAAATATGTATATATACAGCCATTACCAAAAAAGTTATATAAATAAATAAATAAATAAAATATACTTACTAGGTGTTAATAATATGTACAGTCTGTGTTATATTTTTAATATATTTAATAGGCTAAGGTTTTTTTAAGCAATTAATTGTAGATTTTATGCAATTTAAAAGAAAAAAATGTGTTAAGCTACACTGTAAAAAATGTGTCTGGTACGGATAACCTGCAATTTAATTACCGGCTATCGGTACCAGAATTAAAATAATGTAATTTTAAAAGTTGATTTTGGGATAAAACTTCTTTAATGTATTTTAAAACTTAATTTTAGGATAAAACTTTGATATTACGTTGTTATCGTAAATTCTGTTAAACCTATAAAACAGTAAAACAATCGCTTTAAATTTTATAATTTGATCTTAATATTTAATAAATTAAAGACTAATTTAGTCTTTAATTTTACCCTCATTTTTTTACAGTGTAGGGTTAAATCAGGGAAAGTAGGAAACTATAATTAAGACATATACATTTTAGATATTAATATTCCCTACTTTCCTTAACTTAATATTAATAAATGCATATATTTACAGCGGTTCATGCACCAAGGGCCGAATTATTAATATGCTGGTAAATATAATGATCAGTAGTCGGCATAAACTCAGTTATGACTCATCAACGTTGAAAATAAACACAGAAACATAGGCTTACGGAATAATTTTGCCGAATTATGAGGGAAATTTTTATAAAGGTCACTAAATCGAAACATTTGACGACTAATTTGTTACACACAACAATATTGACTATACATATTAACTATACATAGGTATATATCGGTGTTTTTCAAAGAAAAAATCGACATTCGATTTTTATCTTTTAAGAATACGAAAGTTTTTACTTTTTATTTATCGATAACTTTTTTCCCACCTTACTCGTTTAAATGGAATCATTAAAAAAAAATCAAGATAAAAAGAAATAAAAATGTAAATATTTAAAACCTCGCGTCAACGCTAGAGTCGACGCGGCGCCTATATGAGTACTGGAAATTCGCCGAGTACTGATAATGATATAATCCAATCATAAATTCAGGGACAGATTTCCCATTACTAATGGGCCATCAGGCAATTCTAGGCAATTGCCCAGGGCGGAAAATTTTAAATGGGAACCATTTTTTGTGGTCAAGTAAGTGTCAAAGACTTTGGAAGTTTGCTCATGAGTGAAGTAATGACCTTTTTTTTGGGGGGGAAGTTCGTTAACAGCCAAATAATTCTAACAGGAACTTTAACAGCATATTAATAATTTGGAACTAAATAAAATTAATGAAATTATTGTTTTTTCACCATTCCGTATAAAAAATGTTCATAATAAAGATCAGCAATATTTTTCCCATATTAAAATCACTTTAAAACTATTAGAGCCAGAATTTTCTGTTTTTTCGTCTCTACTTACCTATATATTTAAACATCTATAATACACTCTATAGCCCGTAAAAAAGAAAAAATATAATAATTAAATATCGTATAAAAAAATAGAAAAAAAAATGTCAAAAATAATATTAAATTTAAACGCACAACAACAAAAATTAATTACAATAAAATTTAATGGATATACTTTTTTACTTAGAAAATTAATTTAAGTTATTTAAATATTATTGTTAATAGTACCTAGTATTAGTAATTAAGTTTTTTTAGTATCAGTTATATAATTTAGTAGGTACCCATAGGTTATTTTTTTAACATGCATGAGTCTAGTTATGTATATTAAGAAATATATTTTAAATATCTAAAATATTGAATAGCCATAATATAATATTTAATATTATTTTATAAGCGTATAAAAAATAAATAATCCCTTTTAGGCGTTCCACAAGGATCCTTGTTTAGACCATTAATTTTACAACTTATATACAGTGTGGTCCAAAAGTCACCCCCTCTTAACTTTTAAACGAGTTCAGATATCGACTTCAAAGTTGTTACTTCTAAATAAAACAAATGATCTTTTTGCATATATTTTATATTATACCTCTTAAAATGTGGGCTGAGGGGCATGGGGGGATTTTTTTAATGGAAAAGGGGGTCGTATGATACATAATTTTAAAGCATATAAGCTTTAAAATGATGTATCACACGACTTAAAAAAACTCCCCCTCATGTCCAAGAGCTAAAAATATCAAATATATGCAAAAAGATAGTTTAAGTTATCTTATTTAAGTTGCAAATTTAAAGTCAATATCTCAACTCATTTAAAAATTAAGATAAGGGGGTTGACTTTTGGTCTGCGCTGTATGTAGCTAAACTCACGCAGATAACTATTTAAAAAGCAATAATGGTTAGTAAATTACCAATATCCAAAATCCCTAAAAATATACATAGCAGTGTACATTTGACCTGACTTCGAGACCGAATAAAAGAACTTCTATTAACACACTAGGTGTTATTTGAAGAACATTTACACTATACGAAAGGTCAAACGAGGCGTAGCTTTTTTCGCAGTGTAAATAAGCAATATAAAATACAAATAAATTTTGCTATAATTGATCCTAGTTAGTTGATAGATATTAACAAAAACTGTAAAAAACTGGATCCAGTCCCTGCAAACCTACATGGAGGGACTAGTAATTTTTTTTCGCATAACTAGGTTCAAATTTAAACACTGGCAATATTGTCTATATTACACATTGCGAACCAAAGATTAAAAGTATGTACAACACCAAAAGCTATGTAAGTACAACAACACCTAGCAGAGACCCAAGAACAACACAATAGGCCCGCAGATGGCCGCAGTGTTTGAGGTACGAATACTCATCTTGTTTCTCTTTATCAATCAATCAATCAATCAATCAACAACAACAACAACAGAAGCTATGTAAGTACAATACCAAAAGCTATGTACATTGTACACCAAAACCTGACAATTATTAAAAACACTTACTCGACATATCCAACCAAACTCTAACTTCACTCTGGTCCAGTGTTTCTTCATCGGCGTCTTTACCAAGTGCCATCCTAGCCACTAGAGCATCGGTAAAGTTTTCGGTGAAGTATAGAGCTCCCCAAGCATCACCTTTTTCAACTGCTAGGGTCGCACTCATCGGGTCCTGATAATATTCCTTATCTAAAATATAAATAGAAATATCTTTGTAGAAAAATATAAGTTACCAATTTTATTTAAAAGTTTATCCCTATTTACATGTATTTGTGGATTACCTTTTTTTATTTATTATGTTGTCATAAAGTTATGGTGGAGATAACAAAGCTAGATTTTAAGGTTACTTTAGTTACTACGTGAGGTAAGATAATTAATATGAAAATTAAGGAGAAACCACCGTTTCAAACTCGCGTCTTTGAGGTAGAAATGAGATGGCATCAATGCACCTATAGAGTTTTCTGATCTTCTGTTACAAAATATAAAATAAATATCCTTAACGGCGTTTTTATTTTTGTACAGTATAGTATACAGTATAGACTTGTACACCTATAATGTTTTCTGTTCTCCTATTACAAAATTTAAAATATTCTTATTGAAAATTGGCAAACTTTTGGTGGAAAAGCCGGTGAAAATTTTATTTAAAGCTTCGTCAAACATTAGTCAAAGATTCGTTAAAGATTCGTTTATTTTTACCAAATCTTTGATGAAGCTTTGACAAATCTTTTACGAAGCTTCAGGGTCGTCTTTCAGGAGGTTATCAAAAAAACTAAAAATAATATCGTTCATATCGAAGCGTGAACTATTAGATCACTATTGTAACCGCAAAATATAAAAATCTGTCACAAAGCAGCCTTATTTCTTTCAACCATCGTTAGATTTATCGACCATTGTAAAAAAAAAATTAAAATGTGCAAAAAAATAATAAAAAAGCACTTACCTATAGTACTAGAACTTAATGACTTTAAATATCGACAACTTAAATTGCTAAATTTACATCCAGGTTCGAAGTCGCATTGTTGATAAGTTAAATTAGAGTATGGTTTTTCGTGATTAACTATAGCTATTTTAAGTCCTTTGGGGTCACCTCCAATCGCCAAACAGAAAAGGATGACCTGCATTACGGGTAAAGCAAAAATAAATAACATGACTCCAACGTTTCTCCACATCCTCAGGAAGTTCTTCTGCAAAAGAGCCTTGATTTTTCCTCGAGTTGTCCATTGCGTACAGTTGCCACAGTCGTCGCAGGCTTCCGTTATACTTCTTGATGTTCCAGCTTTGCCATTCTAGAAAAAAAAATTAACTTATAATTTTAAAAAATTAAACGGTAAGACAGAAAAAAAATCTGGCATCGGACCATTTTTTTAAAGTTAATTTTGGGTCGTAGATTTCAAATCTGTAACCAGATTTTTCGGGTCACGTTAGGATTTTTTTCTACAGGGTGTATTTGAAATAGGGTAGGAAATTTTAACAGGTGATTCTACATGATAAAATATGTTTAAAAATGCGTCATAAGGGAGCTACGCCTCTTTGAAACTGGCTAAAAAAATCGGTTTTTATTTAATAACTCAGGAACCCTTTGAGATATGTTAACGAGGTTTTGCACGTGAATTAATCCTAATAAGGCCCATCTTTGTATGTCATTTTCACGTACTTATTTAAACCAGGGGTGTGCGAAACGGGGGGGCCTGATCAATTTTTTGTCCCAAACTTTTTTCTGTGTATCTTTTTTGCAATTTTATTTTTGAAATATGATTGCTCAGGTCAAAATACATAAAAAAGGTACAATTGTTGTAATACTGTAGGATTAACCGTTTTCGAGAAAAGTTCATTTGAAGGTGACATTTTACGGTTCGATGACGAAAAATTAAATACTAAAATGTCGAAAACCAAAATTTTAATGATGCAATGTTATTTTACATCAAAAGCTAATAAAAAAAGTTTCCATACATGTAAGTCGAAAAAACGCTTTTAAAGCTACCATAGCCCTTTAAAAATGGTGCATATTTAGGAGACCAAAGCTCCATTAGGATTGATTTTTGGAAGTACCTGTATATGAGGTTTTTTTCTTAGTTTTAAATGTACATTCGCCCTGCATCACTAAAATTTTGGTTTTCAACATTTTAGTATTTAATTTTTCGTCCTCGAACCGTGGAATTTCACCTTCAAATTAATTTTTTTCTAGAAAACGGTTAATCCTAGAGTATTACAACAAGAGTACCTTTTTTATGTATTTTGACCTGAGGAATCATATTTCAAAAATAAAATTGCAAAAAAGTTACACAGAAAAAAGTTTGGGACAAAAAACTGATAATCCCCCTCCGTTTCGCACACCCCTGGTTGAAATAAGTACATGAAAATAACACATAAAAACGGGCCTTGGTAGGATTAGTTGACGTGCAAAACCTCGTTGATATATCTCAAAGGGTTCCTGAGATATTAAATAAAAACCGATTTTTTTAGCCACTTTCAAAGGGGCGTAGCTCCCTTATGACGCATTTTTAGACATATGTTTATAAAAACTTTTTGTCATATTTTATCATGTAGAATCACCTGTTAAAATTTCCGACGATATTTCAAATACACCGTGTATAGTCACTTGAAGTTGTAAATTAATACTATTTTATAAGGTGTTTTTCCCTAAAAGTCTGACATTGGAGCAAGCGTTTGTGGCATTAACCAACTTTTTTAAGTCAATTTTAAGGTATAAACAAATAAAAATAGCTAAAAAAGAAAATTGATTAATACAAACGTTCTTGACTTTTGTTTTTATTAAACCTATACTTTTGTGTTAAAATATAAATAAATATATGGGTTTTCAAACACAATTTTTTTATTAGTACTACTTTGCTTAAGTCAAACATGTTTTTGCTTAGAATTTTGACTAGACATCTTAAAAAATACTAATTTTTCCCCTCTTCACCCCATTTAACATAAAAATAGTTTAAACTAGCAAATTCCCCAATGTTCACCAAAAACAATCCCGAGCTAGAACTTTTGGTAACATACCCGTCAAATTTCAAGTCTCTAGCTTAAAGTGTTCTTAAGTTATCGTGCCCATAAGATTTCCCGATCGAACGACCGAACATTTTTGTTTTGCTTGAAATTTATTTATATCGACATAAAACGTCATAAAACGCAAAAACACGCAAAAAAAATTTAAAAATTTTTTGCACGAATGCTTTCCGAAATGTTGAAAATATTCAAAATGGGAAAGCAAAAATGGGTCCGATGCCAGAAATTTTTTTTCTATTTTATCGTGTTATTACTTTAATTATATATTCTTTAGCAAATTTATTTGGAAATACAATGTTAAATGTGACTGAAAGAAATACAATAAGAGAAATGGCTATACACCAGAATAAATCGTAACAGAAGAAGAAATAAAGTAAGAACAAAACAAACAATAAAAAACATTCATAAAATACAAAGAAATAATGACACCAGGTATTCCAAAATATTATTTTAAAATCAATATTATACAGTGCATATCTAAAGTCTGCTCCCACCTTAACTTTTGAACTACTTAAGATATTAACTTGAAATTTGGAATACTTAGATAACAAATTATTTTTCTGGATAGATTTTTAGGGGGCACAATGGAGGCAGGGGGTAAGGGTAAGTAAGCAAGTATAACTGACGTGTTTCAACATGAACATTTTTAAGTTTTGTTTTTTATGTATTTTATGATATTATTAATCCAAACCAAAAATTGTTTATTTTTTTTTTTAATTTGACGGAAATTTCCATTTTCAACACTTTTTTAACCCCCTCAACAAAATGTTCAAAAAATAAAAAATAAATGCTCGAAAAAAAAATTGTATAAGCTTTAAAATGATGACCCTAGGATCTCCTGGGAGCTCCTTTCCATAAAAAAAAATCCCTCACTTGCTCCCTGCCTCCATTGTGTACATATCAAATACATGTATACCCAAAATATTTTAGGTTAATTTATTTACGTGTATCAAATTTGAAGTTGATATTAGAAGTTGTTCAAAAGTTAAAAGTGGGTGGACTTTTGACATGCACAGTATTATACGAACTAGTTATTATATTAGTATATGCGCAACTTTTTCCTACTTACTTCTAAACGTCCATTGCTATCATGCGTCAAAACTTCTTTACTTTGGTGGAACCCTAATCCCACAACTCCGCTTTCTTCAGTCACAGATATAGTGTCCTTTTTGCCCCAATTTAACGAGGCTATACTAATATTATTGGAAATATTTACATCATTTTGTTGGCCAGTGTTTATTGGCACAGTTGTGTTTTGTTGCTGCTGAACTGGTTGTGGTGTATTTCCTCCTTGAACCTGCTTCCTGGAGAGTTTCAGGAACACTTCTTCCAGCGATTGACAGCCGTACATTGAAAGTAAAACGTGAGGGGATTCTTCCGCTAAAAGTTTCCCACTTCTCATAAGACCAATCTAAAATTAATATAATAAATTAGAAAAAAAGCTGCTGCAATTGTACGATCTTTTATCTATTTGCGTTTCATTATTATAGTATGGTAAAATTCTTATACAATATTAATAAATATGTTTGTTTTTTGTCGTTTTTTGTGTGATTTTAGGCTGTGTTTTTGTCAGTTAAGTTCAAGTAACTCTTAGGTAAGTCTCAATAGAGGTGGAGGTAGTCTGGCAAGATGAAAGCATTTGAGACACCTCTGTAAGGTACAGAGGTTTGGACAGTACATGTTAACTCTTCTTCGTCCATTTTTATTCAGGACTACTATAAAAGTACACCCACTTTGGGAACAGAAAAAGCTAAAAATCTCCCAAGAAGGAACAGCTGCGATTTAGATGACTAGTGGTATGTAATGAGGGGGTAGACTACTATCAACAACTAAAGGAAAATTAGTTTGGTCATTCCAAAAAATCTAAACATAACAGGGTCGCACTGTGCCAAATAGTGAAGCTATTTGAAACTTATTTAATATTAATTTGACGCTGAAAACACCAAAGTGCTCAAATATTCCATTATTTATTTAAGGTAAAACAATTTAAGTTTAGTTAGTTGCCAAAACACAGGCAATTCACCTGACCCGTCCCTCCTACTGGCTAGCAGAGCCTGGTCGGAGTCGGCTTTCTACTGCGTTTGCAAATTTGGTGTAATGTATTTTAAATTCAGATATTAATTACATTTATGTGCACATAGAAGCTACATATCATATTTAATTACATGTACACGTACATTAGGGTGGGTCAAAAAAAACGACTATTTTTTTTTACTTTATACTCGGAAAAATCGGTTGCTAGACACCTCTAGAAAATTCTCACCAAATATGAGCTCTTAATTTTGATAAAAAGGTGCTCCGCTTTACAATTTTCCATATTTTCCTCAGTATTAGAAACAAAAATTCATATCTCTTTGACAACTGTTTGTTAAAAAGTATCTTTCCTCATATTCTAGTAGGAAATCGAAAGCTCTACAAAAAAAGTCTCTTACAATTTTTTCGTAAACCTCACCGTTTAAACGACATCAAAGGTTTGGTTATTTTAAGAGACATTTCTGTTTTGCTTTTGAATTTTATAACTCGCTTACAAAAAATTGTTATGAATTGCGCAATTCATATTTTTGTAGGAAATTAACTGCTCTACAAAAATGGTCTCTTATGATTTGTCGATAAAATTAAGCGTTTAAAAGATATTCATCGTCAAACTTCAATGCATACTAATTTTAATAGTTTTTGATGAATATTTCGAAAAATTTCAATTTAATTTATGAGTTTCACGAAAATTAATACAAATTTGAGTTCCTATGAAAAGAGAAATGTTTTAAACTATTTGTCTCGTTTTTTTTTGTCCTACGTATGTTTGGTTATATTGAAAAAAAAATTAGTGCATTATTTCTAACTCGCTGATTTAATTAATTTTGAAAAAAATAATAATAAAATAATAAGTTATTATAAAGATAAATTTTATGAAAATATTATTAAAATAAAAAAGTTTCAAATAAATTTTCGAACGGGAAACTTCTTTAAGAGTTACTCTTACGATAGAAACTCAAATTTGTTTAAATTTGTGAAACTCATAAATTAAATTGAAATTTTTCGAGTTATTCATCAAAAACTATTAAAATTAGTAAGCATTAAAGTGTGACGATAAATATCTTTAAACGCTTAATATAATCGACAAATCATAAGAAACCATTTTTATAGAGCAGTTAATTTCCTACAAAACTATGAATTGCGCAATTCATAACAATTTTTTGTAAGCTAGTTTTAAAATTCAAAAGCAAAACAGAAAAGTCTCCTAAAATAATCAAACTTTAACCTTTGATATCTTTTAAACAGTGAGGTTTACGAAAAAATTATATGAGACCTTTTTTGTAGAGCGTTCGATTTCCTACAAGAATATGAGGAGAGATACCTTTTAACGAACAGATCTCAAAGAGATATGAATTTTTGTTTTTAATACTGAGAAAAAAATGGAAAATTGTAAAGCGGAGAACCTTTTTATCAAAATTAAGAGCTCATATTTGGTGAGAATTTTCTAGAGGTACCTAGCAACCGATTTTTGAGAGTATAAAGTAAAAAAAAATAGTCGGTTTTTTTGACCCACCCTAACGTACATGCTTATCGTTGGGTATACTTATGCACATAAAAATATTAGCCCAAACTGCTTACTTTCAATATTTTAGTAAAACATTTATTAGAATCAGCTGATTGTCGCTATCTTTATCAATCAATTATTATTAAATAATATCAATCTACAATCTTAATAGTGTATTTAATATAACGTTATAATGTTTTAGAATAATAGTAAAAATGGTATTATGTACCTCAAAGTTGTTACAACAACATTTAGTTGTACTATTTTAAGATTTTTCAGTGTAAGAGAAAAAATAAATATGCTGGCTTTTGTACATTGTAATTAAGTTAATGGATATTAAACGTAAACAATTTGTTACCTATTAAAACAATATAATAAACATTTAGAACGTTTAAAATATATGTCATTATATGTACATTATGAGTTAACAATCTTTATAATTAAAACTGTAAAAAAACAAACTTTCTGAAACCTTGATAAAAAATTACCTAATTTGTTACATACTATAATATTAAAATTTCTTATTTTTTATGCCTGAAAACCGCTCTCAAAACTAAAAAATATCGTCAAAAATTACAATTAGTTTCTCTCTAAACATAAATTTGAATAAGTATTTAGAGCAAATCTAAACCAATAAACAAATGAATTAACCAAAAAAAAAATCGCATTAAATATTTCACCAATAAATCCCTCATATTTTACATCTCAGGTCCGTGCCTTTTTTACAAGATCAGAATTTTAAGCCCACCCTGTTGAAAATTACGGATCTGATCCATTGTCAATGGCCAATGGTCAATGGTCCATTGATACCCGCACAGACTAGCCATTTTTAGTAGGTCATGGTGAAAAAAGGTAATAATACCTCACCAATCTATGTAAAAAAAAGAACTATAGAGACCAATAGGTTCATAGGTATCACAGGAGTCGGCACCTGTAACATTAGAGGTTTCTATAGGATTTCATAGGTACGACCTGTGAAGTTACAGAATTTCATAGAAATATCCCTATGAATGCTTTGACAGGGATATTCTACCTGTTAAATCCTATCAAATCCTGCCAAAAAATATCTGTTCATGCGATTTTATAGAATTTAAAAGGAAATATTCAGTATGTTTTTGAATTCTTTTCTGTTGCAGAAAAAAATTCTGGATGTTCTATAATAAGATTTCATGGGTAGGAAATTTCTCATAGGTCTTTATGGCAAAATCACTATCCGAACCTGTACGTTTTACAGGATATTTTCTGTTTATCCCTATGGAATCCTATAAAATTGTTTTATGGTTTTCACGTAGAAAGTTTCCTAGGTATCTATAAGTTTTAATAGGGAAAGAAAAAGTCGCAGGATTGAACAGGAAATTTTCAATGGATTTATAGGGTCTTTATGGAAAAATCCCTATCCAAAACCTATAGGAAATTTCCTATTTATCCCTATGGAATCCTATAAACTAATCATAGGTTTTTATAGGTCCAAGTAGGAAATTTCATATGAAACGTATAGGTATCTTTATAGGTGTTTATGGAAAAATCCGTATCTAAAATCTATAGATACCTACACGTTTCATAGAAAATTTTCTGTTTATCCCTATGGAAACCTGTAAAGTGTTTCATAGGGTTTGATAGGTTTAAGTACTTACACGTGTAGGTATCTAGGTTTTAATAGGGATTTTCCTAGAGGGTTTTAGCGTTCAATAGGAAATTTCCAATAGGTCTATAACTCCTTTTTTACAGGTATGCGTAAGTGAGACACGGTCCAGGATATGATATTCTACTTGCTTAAAATAAGTGAAACTTACAGTGTGAGCTTGTCTAGCCTCTTCAATATAATGGGTAGTGATAATAACAGTTTTGTTACCATCTTTCGTTATTTGTACCAGGTGATTCCATATACTTTGCCTCAACAAAGGATCAACACCCACTGTCGGTTCGTCTAAAATTAATAGTTCTGGATCGTGCATTAAAGCTACTGCGAATGATACCCTTCTTTGTTGGCCACCACTGAAACAAAAAACAAGTCGTGAAGATATATAATGATACGCATTACTATACACATGTGCACAGTAAATGGTGCCTATATTGCATTTTTCCAAATACTAAAAAAATTACTTACAGCAAAAATAAAAATAAATCTATAAAACATTTTTAACATTTTTTTTTCAAAAAAATATTTTTCCAAAAAAAAAAGTTACAAAAAAAAATTTTTTTCAAAAGTTTATTTTTTATTTTTTTTTTAAATGTGTATTTCCAAAAAATAAAAAAAATGTATCCAAGAATTGTAGAATTTTTCGTCTATGACGTTTTTTAACGATTTTGAAAAATTCCAAACTACCGTATAATAAGATATAATACGTATAATAAATAAAATTAAGAAATTCTTGATCCTTACTCCTATTGGAGTTGATTTAAATAAACCATATAAAAAATGTTATCTCTCCAAATTATAAATTTATTGTCTATTAAACAAACATTACAGCGACAATTGTTTCGACTTTTTTAACATAAAGTCATTTTCAAGTTTTTAAATTTATAAACAAATTAACTTGAGTACAAATTATTAGAACTGTCATACTGTATGACATTTCTTATAATGTATACTCAAGTTAATTTGTTTATAAATTTAAAAACTTGAAAATGACTTTATGTTAAAAAAGTCGAAACAATTGTCGCTGTAATGTTTGTTTAATAGACAATATATTTTGTTTAATAGACAATATATTTTGGAGAGATAACATTTTTTCTATGGTTTATTTTTTTTTTTTTTTTGGAAAGATTAATCTAATAATGTTAGGATATTATTTAGTATTTAAGTCAAAGGGTTTATTATGGCAAACAAACTAATATTTGATATTGATTTAAAAAAAACATAAATCAGAGTTTGGTAAAATTAAAAGTTTTTATGTAAAAAAAGTATTTAACACTTTAACAGCTATTTTTTGTTATGAAATGACATAGGTTTAGTGTTATTAGTTATAGTGATAATAATAGTTATTTTCATGATTTATTATCTTTAATAGCAATTTTGTATTTTTGTCCCATTCAAAAATAGCATGTTCTTAAACAGGACAAGTTACGTTTTTTTTAAGTAGTTTTGGTAAAAATTAATATTATTCAGTTTTAACTTATACTGTGTTCTTTTATTTCCAAATATGATAACTAAAAAAAATATACGTATAAAAGATGAAAAATAAAATTTTGGTAGCCAATAAAAAAAAGTGCCTCATTCATGGTAATCTTTTTACAAGTACAGTATAAAAATTAAATAAACTAATGTTTTCTTCGACTATAGTGGTATATTTATTTATTTATTTATTTATTTATACACTTTAGAGATCTATTATAATAAGGCCTTAAGGTGTTTTATACTAAAAGAGTAATAGCAAATTAATGCCTCGTTGAAAGACAAATCAAATTTTAATTTTTTCCTTATTTTGAAAACTGCATCTGCTGAATAATTTTAATAAATCATAATATTTCTATATATTCTTTTGGATGTATTTCATTCATTTTAAAAGCGTAGTATTTAGTCTGCTCTTTGAGGTTTCTGGTTTACTGACTTCATTTAACAATTCTACGTATTAAAACACGAAAATACATGCATAACATTAATTTGTAGTCACGTCACGTAACTCAAAATTTTAATTTCTTGTGGTAATTTTAATTTTTCGCGATAATTTTATCGTAAAACGTATTTAAAACATATATTTATAATTACTTTTATTTTTAGTTGGGCCAGTATTTAAAGAAAAATTAGTCACTTGATAAAAATATGAGGTAAACGTTTTAGGTAAAATCATAATTACATCTAGAACAAAGATTACCCTCAACTTCATGAAGTTTTTCGAAAAAAAAAAGTTATGACTGTATCTGAATGCCTTAATCTGATTTAAATATTTTCAAGACTAATAAACTTGAACGTAATTTTCTTACCTGAGGTTTTTGACTAATCTATTTTGACTGGGTAAATCGAGGAAATTTAATAAAAACTGCAGTCTTTCATTGATTTCTTTTGTTTCCATGCCGAAAATCCATCCGAAGTACATCATGGTTTCTTTTATCGAGAATTCTCCATACAGGGCGATTTCCTGAGGCATGTAACCTACTCGTTTACCAGGAACTCCACTTCCTTTTGTTCCTGGTTTTCCACCCAAAACCCATATTTCTCCTGTGTTCAGTCGTCTTCTGCCTACTATACATGATAATAGTGTCGTTTTACCACAACCAGAAGCTCCCAAGAGACCATATCTGCAAAAAAATTATTTTTATTAGTGAATAAACCTAATCCTTTGCAACGTTTTTCTTTGATAACCTAAATATTGCCAATTAACAAACTCCTCAACACTGTTAAGTCAAGTTGAAAACATAATTTTTTCTCTACAATTTTTTTTAATTTTGCGAAAAACAAAAAAAAATGTTGAAAACAAAAATTTTAAAAATTATAGTTTTTTTTTAATTAACCCCCCATAACTTTTTTGTTTTTGGGGGGATTACTTTCAAAATTGGTAGAATTAGTCCTTATAATTTATTAATGTGAACCAAATAGTTTATTTGATAGAAATAAAATTTATTTGTCACAACCAAATAATTCAATTGGCCACATCCAACCAAATATTTTGTTGACACAAATAAACTGTTTTATCAGTGTAGGATACCGATTTTCAACATATTGTTTAATCTGTGAAAATGCTATTTTTACGAGTTTTGGATCAATTATCTCTTATTATTAAGTAAAAAACTTTTAGTAACTAGGCATAAGATAAATTCAAAATTCTTTGACAGAACCCAGACACTTTGAAGAGTTTTTATTTTATTTTGTAGAGCTGTGTTATTATTAAATAAATATTTTTTCACACATTTAAAGCGATTTTGGCAAGAATTAACTTTTTAATCGATTAAAGTACATTTTAAGTAATATAATGTGTCCATTTGATCTAGGGCATCATCATTACATAAATAAGTACCATCTATAGTTACTTTTAATTTAGAATCTATAGTTAGTTTTAAGTTAAAAGTTAAGTTAGAAGGCGATTTCTGAGGAGGAGAGGGATGGCCCGATAGACGGACAACCTATTAGTTAGTTTTAAACTAACCATCACGGTGGGCCAATTCAATTTTGTTTTCATAAACATTTTGTTTATCGTAAATGTAACAATTTAAAAACAAAAATAAAAATAATGTGTTCGGTACATACATTTGTGCTAAAGTGCAACAAAATACGAGATATTAAAAATATAATTTAGTATATTTTACGTCAAAAATGAGAAAAAGTTTTTGTGCCAGCAATTTAGCACAAAAGATTATAGAAACTTTTTTCTTACCTTTTGACATAAAATATATAATCTAAATTATGTTTTTACTATCTTGTATTTTTTTCACTTTTGCACTTTGCTCAAAAATGAACCGAAAAATCGTATTTATTTTTGGTTTTAAATTGACAGATTTTATAAACAAAAGTTTATGATAAAGAAAATCGGAGTTGGCAAGAAGTTATTTATTTATTTATTTATTTACAATGTCGTGAAGAGCCCCAAATAAGCTTTAGTTAAACTAAAAGTTTGTTCCGGGCCACCGTGCATGCTTATCATGCCATGCTAGTTAATATTTTATTTGCGTATTATATTCTTGTTGTACTTATTTCTTATTAATTATGTAAATTATCCATGCATTATTATTATTAATAACATTAAATTATTATTGATATTTGCGTGTTACACTTCTAAAAAATTACATTTTATAAATAGAGAATAACGTGGTCCTTAAAAAAATACACTGGTCTGCATTTAAAAACTATTTAAAAGTTGTTACATTTCGTGAAGTGATCTTATTGAAACGCGTGGTGATAATTCCAAAACTGCCTTCAGTTTACTCCTATCACATAACGTTTTCAAACTACCGCACTATTGACCGCAGGCAAAATTCGTTTTTAGTCATATTTTCGTAAAAACTGGTATCTAGGGGTTTCTGAGGTTGCTAAAACCGAATCCATTATTGAAACTTAAATAATCAAAATGGCTGATGCTGAAATTCGTTTAAATTTGACAATGAAAAAATATATCAGCCATTTTTAACGAAATTTTAGACATTTAAAAAAATTGGACCACCCTAATGTTGTCACAGTCTCGATTTAAAGTACATATTAAATTTTTTTTTGATGTGATGAGAAAATATATTAGAAGAACAAGTTATTCCGTAAGCCTATGTTTCTGTGTTTATTTTCAACGTTGATGAGTCATAACTGAGTTTACGACGACTACTGGAGATAACCCTTATTTTTATTTATAAAATTTGAAAATTGTCTAAAAATTATGTGTATCAAATTTCAGGTCCATAGCTCAAGGCGGCACATTAAGCCTTAATATGAAAAACGTCGAAAAAATGTTTACCAACATGGTACAAACTTATTTTTAAGAGTGTAAATGCCAGACGGTATCACATAGGTAGAGAATGTATAGAGGAAATAAACGTTTGCGCAGGGTTCTGCGCTGCGTAATAACAATAGATAGAAAATTGACATCTAAACGGTAAAAATGGCGGTTCTACGTTGCCAACACCATTTCAACCGTATAATTTTTAATTATAAAAACTAAAAAATTTCTAATATTTTGCTACAAATGTTAATAAGAACACTTAAAGACAGCATAAATTGACATTCAGGCCGTTTAAATGCAAGCAAACGTAAATTTACATGGGTAGGTGGTCCGACAACGCTGCACTCTGTCATTTTGTTATGAAATAGAATAATTGGTGATATTTTGTTTGTGGCGTTGTTTGTGGTATTTGCGTGTCTTTATAGTTTTATTTTGTTTATAGTGTTAAAATTTTTAACTTAAAAATTACTTGTTTTGTAAAGACTTGTAAAAATGTGAAAAATCTTTTTGAGGTTTTGTTTTTGTTTACAAATTTTGACGTTTAAAAGGTAAAAATGGCGGACTAATGTGTTTTTGTCCTTATCTAATACCCACTATAGCTTCTCTACCTATGTGGACGGTACGCCTGATCAAAATAATACAGAGAACAAAAAATATAATAAAAAATATGTTAGCGAAATAAAAAAAATAAAAATAAAAAAAAATGTTTTACCAAAATTATTTTTTCAAAAAATATAATTGTTATTCTAAACATTTTTTTCTTCTTATCGTTATTTTTATAGAAAATACCGTTACATTCCCAAAATTATGTTTTGTGTCCCGTCTTTTAAGGTTCGATGCGGCCCGTGTTAACGTTAACTCTTTTTTTAAGGTTCACCCTAATAGAGAACTACCTATTGCAAATATCCATTATGTATTTATCCAATTAGTGTATTAAAATTTTCTAAAAATTATGTTTAAAACCTTGAAAAAAAAAACTTTCGCATGTTATATTCTTGAAAACAAATTTCGTTACTATATTTCCTTTAAAAGTGTACAAATATTTATTTAAAACTAAAATGTTATCCTTCTTCCTCTTTTGCAATATTTTTAATTATTATTTACACATTCATAAAAAAGTTCTTAATTTTTAAGAATTTTAAGACAATACCAGTTTTGTGAAGGTTTTTACATTGAATTTTTTTTTCGATATAAATAAAATAAAAATTTAAATTAGTACCAAGGATGTACCCAAATTTTATGTTTGTTCCTTTTAAAATTTAAATTTAAAAAAATATTGTTGGGTTCAAGTTTTTAATAATCTGAATATAGACGGTCGGTTTTAGTATCAGATTTTCTCATATTTTTGTACCTAATACTATTATTTTCTGAAAATGAATATCGGCCATTGATTTGCAACCGGTACCTACAAAAAAAAGTTTAATGAAGAAAAAAAAGGTCCTATATCGTATTAAACTTACTATTTAATTTCCTATAATATTTTTTAGATTTTTTCTGTTTTTAATAGCTTTTTTTAATGGTTTTAAGTTTCTTTTTGTATTTTATATGTTTTTTAATATGGGCATAACTTTGGAAAACGAACGGCTGGGATTTGTATATAGTAGATTAATAATACCAAGACGTGCAGGAATCCGAATCCGAAAGATGTTTATGACGCGATTTTTGTTAATCTGGGAAACGCCGTGTTTTTTTTTTGTGTAAATTGAAAAATAAATTATTAAACAATTCTTGTTGCATTATATGTAAGTTGTTTCATTAGGGATTATGAATTAAAAAAATTATCGGATATTTTCATTAAAAAAAAGGCTCGTACAATTGTGTAATATCAGTTATGTCCCATCAGATACAAAAAAATTATTTATTGTTCAAATAATGAAATAAAATTTAGGCTAACCAAGTACATCATTCGTCGACATTGTGTCTATACAATTTGTATATTCTTATGGCGGTATGGTTGGCCTATCGTAAAATTACGTGGCTTAAAACTTTTTGTAAAAAATCCCCAGAGGAGAAGGATTTCAAAAGAAAACACACATTTAAAAGTTATTGAAAAAAGTGTCGTGGCCTTCTACGAAAATGGCCGTGGCAGTTAACACGTGTTTTAAACCAACGTGAGCAAGTGTCGAATGATAGGTGTTTTTTTTGTCTCGTCAGTTATATCTATAAGGGTTGCTGTAGCAAGAAAACTATCATTAGCTTTACAATGATACTTGACATGAGGAAAGAAGTTCCTATTGCAAGTAATATACATTAAAAAAAATATTTCAATATAGTTTTAGATTGAGAGATATTTGTTTCAAGTGTCAAAATGTCACGTGAGTCACAAAAAGAATGGCTGATTAATAAAAAAAATGTTATCTGGGTAGCTCTGTTTAACCTTAGGGAACGTTCAAGTATTTCGTAACGAAATTTTGATCATTTTGGACCTTTAATCACACTATATGACATTTTTTATGTATTTTTACTCAAGGAATCTATACTTTTTTACAAAAAATCTAAAAAAAAGTATACATAAAAAAGTTTTGCGCAAAAATGTGTTAGCCTAATACATTTTTCCGTCTAGGGACAAATAAATTCAAAAAATAAAAAATAAATTAACATAAACTTATTGCCCTTATTAATACTAGTATACATGCAAAAGTTCGTCGCTCTATCTTAAAGGGTACCAGAATTATTAATTACAAACCTTATTTTTATTACAGTTTTAAAGGGCCGTAGCTCCCTTGCGGACCGACCTTTACAGGAACTTTTTTGATATTTTTGGATGCAGAATCACCTCTTATATTTTGGCATGCAAGTTATTACATATATCTAATAGATTTGCCTGCGAACAATATGCAGTTTGAGTGATATCACGCATTACCTTCGTTCGGTTCTGCATATTTTGTTTGTATTAATAAACTAAGCAAAAATATTTTAAGTTATATTTGTATTTTCTACCTAAAGAAACCTGAAAGCCCTACCTAATTGAAAAAAGCTACCAAAAAATATCACGCTAACTGTGACTTCATAATGAATTAATTTTGTTATATGGGTAGCCAGTTAGTCAAGTAGAACAACCCCAGGGGCAGTCACCCTTTTAGAGAAAAAATATTAAATTCGCGCAAAACTGGGGTCTAAAAAAAATTAGTAAACGCCCAAATAAATTGTTCGGGCCCTCTTGAGTCTGGGCTCCGGAATTTAGGCCTGCCTATACTTTTAAATGGCTCAAATTAATAATACTATAAAAATATATACGCCTCAAATAAATTATACACTGTAAAAACTGCATGTAAAATAATGTAAAAATACATGAATTTACATAGTACGGAATAGTAAATTTACTATTCTGGACTATGCATAATTCATGAATTTATGTAAAAGAATGTAAAATAATGTAAAAGAATGTAAAAGAATGTAAAATAATGTAAATAAATATATTTACATTGATTTACATATTTTTACATGATTTTACTATGTCGGGCTATGTTATTTTAAGACGCGCGTGCGCTTTGGACAATAACCAAGAAGGCGTCGCATCATAAGACCGTTTAATATTGTTATTGTTAGAGAGATAGCGACGCATGCTGCTAGATTAAAGTGTTAAAAGTGTAAAAAAAGGTAAATATTATTTATGTACGATATTTAAATGCTTTATTTGTGGCCTAAAATTTACATTCATTATAAATTACGATCTTTATCAACCAATAGATCTTTAAAGAAAGATGTAAGCAGTTTATACTCGTATTAAGGGTGCAAATCGTTTGGTTTATTAAACCAAACGAACTTTACGCTACGATAATTCAAAAAAGCTTTGACACAGAGACTTGTAATTTGGAACAAACATTTTCTAAGTAGTAAATATTTTTTTTCAAATTGGAAGTCTCTATGTCAAAGCGTTCTTGAAATATTGTAGTGTTTAAGTTGTTTTAAAAGCACTTTATATATAACTGTATGTTATTTTTTAAAAAATTATTAACACACCTTAAGTATTGTAGGCAAATATAAAAAAAATCCTTCAAGCTGATCGTTTTTTTTACGTTTGTTTTTATAATAAAAAGTCTATGCAAAATATTACCATTCTGGACTATGTAATTTTTACCGTGCCGGTCTATGCAAAATATTACCATTCTGGACTATGTAATTTTTACCGTTCCGGTCTATGCAAAATATTACCATTACGGACTATGTAATTTTTACCATTCCCGTCTATGGCAACATATTACCATTTACGGACTATGTAATTTAATGTAATTTATTTTTACCGTGTAGATTCTACTTTTAATTTAGTTTTATCTATTATATTTAAAGGTTGCCTACCTTTTGTAATTATTAAAATATTAAGTTAACTAAATAATTTGTGATCAAATACCCTATTTATTTATATTTATTATTTAAAAAGGTGAATTAAAAATCAATTTAAGTGATGTTCAGGGTAAGCTTGTGAAAAAAAAATATATATTTCCGGATAGGAATATTCCGTTTAAAATAATCTTTATTATTTTTAAAGAAATAAAACAAGTTTGTTTTTTTTAGGCAATTTTTTTAGGGGGTCTTGGATGTTAGCGTTACGTATTTATAGAGGGTTAAGTATTAGCGTCAAAATATATAAAAATCGACCTGTCCGAGAAATTTTTCTAAAAAATATTTTCAGGGGTAATATCATAAGTGATACTAGGTTAGGTATCGGTGTTTTTTTGCATAAATTTTATGAATATTAATCCCAATGACGAAAATGCAACGAAATTGGAATTAATATGAGTAAAATTTGAAAAAAAGCACCGATACCTAACCTAGTATCACGAATTGATATTTAGGGAGAGAATAGAATTTATATTTAATACACATATTAATCCACAAATAAATTATATTTTATAAATTAAAAAGCAAACAATAAGCACGATTTTAGATTAGAGAAAAGAGGGTAAAAAAAACCATCGTAGGGGTAAGGTATTTTCACTTATCGGTACAGCATACTACATATATATATATATATATATATATATATATATATATATATATATATATATATATAAATTGTATTCTCAAAGTTATAGAATTTATAAATTTTGAAAATTCTACACTGCAGTATACATGACATGTATAATATTAAATTTTTTAAATAGCATTAATTAAATTAAACAATTTTTTATATTAATTTATTATTAGTTTAGTTTATTAGTTTTTTTATTATATTTATATCATAATCATTCTATATTTATATATTTAATTAATCATAATTAATATTACATTAGCACGTTGCGGTCGAAGTGTACCACCGGTGGTATACCGAGGACCGTCTACAAAAGTTAAACTGATCCACCGATGCACCGGTGGTACCACCGGTGTACCACCGCGGGGGTACACTATTTTATTTTCAGTTTTTATGACAATAAAACGTGAGCTCGATAGCAAGATTCACAAAAGTGGGCAGATATGTTAAGAAATGGTATAGTTTTATTGGCCCACCGTAGCTTTTGGATTAAGTAAAAGAATAATTTTTTACATACAAATTAAATTTAAGCAAGAATGTTTCTAACTTTTTTTTAGTTCTAAATTAAAAATACACTGCCCAGTAAAAGAGCTTTCCCATTTTTCACCTCCGCGCGTAAAATGGATTTTTTATTGTCAGATTCAGTTTTAGCAACCTTAAAAATATACAAATTTTCACGAAAACTACCCCCCGCCTCTTAGGGGGTGGGGTTAGATTTTTTATTATCAGATTCTCTTTCGGCAACCTTAATAACCCCAATATACCAATTTTCACAAAAACTACTCCCACCCCTCATGGGGTGATATTAAAAATATTTTATTATAAGATTCAGTTTTAGCGACCTTAAAAACCCCAATATATAAATTTTCAAGAAAACTACCCCCTGCCCCTCAGCGGGTGGAGTAAGAATTTTTTTATTACCAGATTCACTTCCATTATACCAATTTTCACGAAAACTACCTCAGCAACCTCAAAAATCGCAATATACCAATTTTCACAAAAACTTCCCCCCAACCCTCAGGGGGTGGATTTAGAATTTTTTTATTATCAGATTAACTTTCAGCAACCTCAAAAACCCCGATATACCAGTTTTTACAAAAACTACCCCCATTCCTCAGGAGGTGAAATTAGAAAAAATTTATTATCAGATTCATATTCGTCGACACCAAAAACCACTATACACCAATTTTCAAGAAAATATTGAAAATATACATCATTTTGAAGCTTATAAAATTCTCTTTTTGCCAACGTTTTTTTTTTATTTTTTCGGAGCAATTTTTGGGGCTTTAAAATAGGGTTAAAAAATGGCAATTTTCGTAAAATATCCAAACCAAGCGTTTTTGTATACTGAAAGGGATTTAAAATTGAAAATTAAAAATAAAAACATAAAAAAAAAATAAAAACTTATTTTAGTTTTTTACGGAAGCTTCTCGATTTTTGTATGTTAGAACCGTCTTTTTTGTTGTGTTTTGGTAGTTTTCTCGGTAGTTTTAATTTAAAATTTTTAGGGTGTAGAAATACCGCAAGATTAATAAAAATCTTTACCAATGTGCTTAAATGCTTAAAAAACTGAGTTTTTCGATTTATAATAATCAGGTCTATTCACGTGCGTAAACAATATTGCTATTTTGGAAATTTTGTTTTCGCACGTGAATAGACCTGAATAGTGGTGTCTTCCTAAAGCACATCAGTTGTGTTCTAGTCTATAACTCATAGACAGTCATCGGCGAATTTCCAGTGCTCGCATAGGCGCCGCGTCGAGTCTAGCGTTGACGCGAGGTTTTAAATATTTCCATTTTTATTTCTTTTTATCTTGATTTTTTTTAATGATTCCATTTAAAGGAGTAAGGTGGGAAAAAAATAAATAAAAATTAAAAACTTTCGTATTCTTAAAAGATAAAAATAGAATATCTGTTTTTTCGAAAAACACCGATATATATATACATATTTATAGTTAATATGTATAGTCAATATTGTTGTGTGTAACAAATTAGTCGTCAAATGTTTCGATTTAGTGACCTTTATAAAAATTTTCCTCATAATTCGGTAAAATTATTCCGTAAGCCTATGTTTCTGTTTTTATTTTCAACGTTGATCAGTCATAACTGAGTTTATTCCGATTACTGCACATAGATAATATAATAAACCTAATTTTCAGTAAAATTAGTACTTTATGTTTTCGAGAAAAATGCATATAACGTATGAATCGTTTTTAGATCACCGTGTATGTATAGAGTGAAAGTAACTCACTCGTGTTTGGGTCTCTCAGATGCCGTGTTTGCTTCGGTCATGATAATATTGTATTTTTTATTTGGCGTTGTGAACTATACTATTTTGTTTATCTAAATAGGTTCTCTATGCTTGCGCTAGCAATTTTTGGGGCTTTAAAATAGGGTTAAAAAATTGGCAATTTTCGTAAAATATCCAAACCAAGCGTTTTTGTATACTGAAAGGGATTTAAAATTAAAAATTAAAAATAAAAACATAAAAAAAAATAAAAACTTATTTTAGTTTTTTTACGGAAGCTTCTTGATTTTTGGCTTCGTCCGCAACGTGTTAATATTTTATTATTAAATTAACTAATGCATTATCCTTGTCTATTGGAAGTATTTTCTCTTATTTGGAAGTATTTTTAAAAATATTTAGATAAATATTTTTAGACTAAAAGTGTCTAACTTCAGCGCAGAACAAAAAATATATTAGCAAATAAAAATCATTTAATAATTATGTATGAATTTCATATTAGCTACGCTAGGTAAAATATTGCCCCAGTTTATATAAAAGTAAATATTCAGCAGTTAATTGATATACCTGCCTATGTAATTATTTTGTAAACATTTTTTTTAGAACACAGTTATATGACTAAGGTTTTCCCTTAAACAAAAAAAAATACGAATTTAAAAGAAAAAATAAAAGGAAGAAAAAAAAAAGAATAAAAAAGGCCAATAAGTGATCTACAGGCATACCAATTTTTAAATCTGGAAATGGGTCATTTGTAACGAACTACCGCCCGATATAATTAATTAATATTTTTTAGAAAAATACAATACTTTTTTAAATAGGAAATACGGGTGTATAAACAAAGTATAATTACAAATTAATTAGAGATTAAAAGCTCTGTGGATGCTATTACTAAAAAGATCAAGATAGTGACAAATAATCTAAACTCTTACCTAATTGTTGTATTTTTGGACCTGAGCAAGGCGTTTGAAACGTTAAATCACAAAATACTACTAAAACGGCTGCAAAAAAATGCCCTATACAGGAAAACTCTAAATTATTGGGAAAATATTTAATAGTTTAGCCATCCTCTCAACATCACAAGAGGTGTTACACAAGGAACTGGAGTTGATCCCATACTGTCAAGCATACATGAATTAATTCTTTAAAGTATAATGTAATTTCATATGCAGATGATACTATCAAGGGCGTCATTTCGTCCTACAGGGTGGCAGGGGGGGGGGGGCAACCACCCCCCCTGGCATTTTATTATTAGGCCATTAGTTCTTAAGAATTAAGAATTTTTAAAGTAATAAAATTGTGCTCTTATAAATCTTTAATAAACTCTTGGTTATCGCGGTTGAAAGGGAAGAAGTTAACAATATAAATATGGATTATGCGATAGACCACTTTAGTAAGCTTAAGGTCAGGAGATATCCGCTAATTCAATAAACACATTTTTTTATCTATTTTGGTTTTTATATAGATTTTTCTATTTGTGTTTATGTATTTTTTGAAATAGAATATAAAAAGTTATTACCATTTTGTATTAGTCATCACAAATTTTAGTTTTGCCCCCCCCCCTGGCAAAATCTGAAATGACGCCCCTGGATGCTATAGCAGTATTTTGTGATTAATCATCGGAAGATATTTATAAGCGTGCTTAAAAATCAAAGAATGGTTAGATAACAAGTTTTTTTTTCAATATTTAGTTTAAGAATGCAGATTAATGGTGGGTCGGCCAAATCATCATATATTGTAAATTCATTCGGAAAACTGTTTAGCAAATACAGGTTGCACTGAGAATTGGTTACCGTATACGCGTAGTAAATACTAAACGTTTTTGCATATATGGAACCCCACGAAATTTTACTTAATATTCACTTGTTGTTATAATTCTGGTAATTGTAACAACCAGTAAAGGTTTACTAAACTTTCATGGGGTTCCATATAGGTATGCAAAAACGTTTAGTATTACTTCGGTAACAGATTCTCAGTGTGCAGCTGCTAGAGAGTTGGTAAAGAACAGGTTGAAGCTTAGAAGGCACTTAAGGCCTATTCAGAAGCTTGTATAAGAACGTAAAACAAAAGAATGCGATGCCGTGATTGGCTTACAAGATACATGGCGCCACATCAAGAAAATCACGGCATCGCATTCTTATGCATTACGTTCTTATGCGAAACTGTGGATATGCCCTTACCCAAACTTTATATTCTAAGAAATATTAGCACTAAAAAAAAAGATCTGGTTAGGGGCAACCACATCAATGGTTAAATACGGTCAAACTATTTCTGGTTGCAGCAACCAATCATTATTTAACTTTTAACACCATCCAGATCGTTTTTATTTTACTTAACAACAAAATAACAAAAATTTAATTATATACATAAGATGCTTTGTAGTTTATCCTCGTATATGAAAGCTTATAAGCTATATATATACAGATGCAATTTAGTATACTTATGAGTTTTTTTTTTTTTTTCATTGAAATAATTATTAAATTTTTAAAGCTAACCTTAGTTAAGCAGTTCTTAATTTAAAATAAACAAATAACTTACATTGTTCCCTTGGCCACGGTCATATTTAGGTTACTTAAAACATGATTAGGTTTCTTCTTCGTTCCGTAATGTTTGAAGGCATGCCTCACGCACACCGCCTGTTGTCTTTTTGTCCAAATAGTCGACTGTTGATGGATTAAGGGTGGTCTTTCTACATTTACTCCTACTAAGTCCGGGCCTGGAACCACGGGCTCGACCCTTTCGCCCATTGTTGTACCGTCACTGCAACAAAAAATAAAAAGTATAAGTAAATTTATTACATTTAAAAAGTGTAGAATAAGCTTATCTTATAATATCGTGTATGTTAGATATACAAGTATTAAAGATTTGGACAGGGATGATTAGTAGAAGATGTTTCCTGGGAAAGAAGAGCTCTTAGATCCCAGAAAGTACTAGAAAGAAGAAAAAATTTACTCATAGAACGAATGCTGTAGAATGGCGAACGACGTGTCGCGACGTGTAAGATAGATAACTGAAGAGAGACACATGTGTTATATAGCATATATTTCGTTATCTTGTATGTTAGAACCGTCTTTTTTGTTGTGTTTTGGTAGTTTTCTCGGTAGTTTTAATTTAAAATTTTTAGGGTGTAGAAATACCGCAAGATTAATAAAAATCTTTACCAATGTGCTTAACCCGGCGTCTGACACGTGGGGTGTCACAAACCCCAGAGTCCAAATATTACTCCGTAACTATTTTATTTTCGCGCCAAGCGAAGACAGCGCCTCAGTACCTTTCAATCGCTTTTTACTTTGCACAGTGTAGCATGAACGGCAGTATAAATATTGAAGCATTAGAGGCCACGTCTTTTTGAAGTCGCCTGGGGTTTCTGACACCCCACGTGTCATAATAAGTAACATTTATTTTCCTACAACCTAGCTAGTAGTTAGTGCCTATTTTCCACCCATTGCCTATGACAATGGTTGAAAAGTGAAAATTAGTTGATTTTACATCTGCTGTCAGAAAATGAGTAAACGTGAAACACATAACCTTAAATTGACAAATTAATATTTTAAGACAATTTTTGCGTCTTTTGGATGTTTAGGTCGTAGAAAAAATAGTATACGGACCTCGACGCAAACTATTTCGGTGGACTTCGAGAGATTTTTTACTCGGCTGCGCCTCATAAAAAAATAAGCACTCTCTTGCACTGAAAACTAGGTTCGCGTACTCGGTGCGTAATATACTATTATCTTCCTGTTTCTCCTGTATTTTTCAGTCATATTACGATTACTTAAAGTAATTTATTTTGAACCCTACCTATAATATTTAAAAGTTTATAATTTATGTTATTCATGTAGATCTTTGTTTGGCAATTTTAAACGTTATTTTTTTTAGTTAATAGGAAACAAAAAGGTTTCCTATTTTTTGTTTTTTAAATTTGATTTATTTTTGTTAACCGATTAAAAATAAATATATATATGTATTTAAGATTTTTAAAATTATTTTTAGGTTAATATATTGTATAACTCAAATATTTTACTACATTTTATATAAAATTTATTAAATAAAGCAAAAACGGTCCCATTTATTGTTGGGGTTTATTAAACCCCACCTGTCGTTACTTGTAAAACTAATCCACCTGTCAGACGCCGGGTTAAATGCTTAAAAAACTGAGTTTTTCGATTTATAATAATCAGGTCTATTCACGTGCGTAAACAATATTGCTATTTTGGAAATGTTGTTTTCGCACGTGAATAGACCTGAATAGTGGTGTCTTCCTAAAGCACATCAGTTGTGTTCTAGTCTATGACTCATAGACAGTCATCGGCGAATTTCCAGTGCTCGCATAGGCGCCGCGTCGATTCTAGCGTTGACGCGAGGTTTTAAATATTTCCATTTTTATTGCTTTTTATCTTGATTTTTTTTAATGATTCCATTTAAAGGAGTTAGGTAGGAAAAAAATAAATAAAAATTAAAAACTTTCGTATTCTTAAAAGATAAAAATAGAATATCTGTTTTTTCGAAAAACACCGATATATATACATATTTATAGTTAATATGTATAGTCAATATTGTTGTGTGTAACAAATTAGTCGTCAAATGTTTCGATTTAGTGACCTTTATAAAAATTTTCCTCATAATTCGGCAAAATTATTCCGTAAGCCTATGTTTCTGTGTTTATTTTCAACGTTGATCAGTCATAACTGAGTTTATTCCGCACATAGATAATATAATAAACCTAATTTTCAGTAAAATTAGTACTTTATGTTTTCGAGAAAAATGCATATAACGTATGAATCGTTTTTAGATCACCGTGTATGTATAGAGTGAAAGTAACTCACTCGGGTTTTGGTCTCTCAGATGCCGTGTTTGCTTCGGTCATGATAATGTATTTTTTATTTGGCGTTGTGAACTATACTATTATGTTTATCTAAATAGGTTCTCTATGCTTGCGCTAGCGTAAGTCAATCAATAAAATATGATCAATATTTAATACCTACAGTAAGTAAAAATTTAAAAAATCCTACAGGTATTATTCTATTAGAGTATAACATCAAAACATAAGGTCAAAGCCGTAGCGAAACAGATTTCGTGGGGGGGGGGAGAAGGTCAAAAATGTCAACTTTTTTCGGCCTAGAAATGCAACTTTTTTAGCCTAAAAATGTGACTTTTTTCCTTCGACAAAGAAGTGATCCCCACCTTCGTGAAATATAACTTTTGATTTGTATTTTGAATCTGTGAAATGTGCAACTTTTGTAAGAATTCCTGAAATATGCAACTTTTTTCTTCAACAAAAAAGTTAATGACTAAAAAAAAAGTCCCCACCTTTTCTTGAAATATGTAACTTTTCTATTTTAAATCCATGAAATATGCAACTTTTTTTTGGATCCATGAAGTATGCAACTTTTCAAAATATGTGGGGGGAGAGGCTCCCCCCCATAGCTACGGCCCTGCATCAGGTTTTAAATACAGAGACGTCTTAAGGGTGATTAGTGATTTTATTCCTGTAGAAATTCATAAAAAATCGCTATAATATACATTCAATTAAATTCTTTGAAAAAATATGTTACATTTTTCTTGAAAAGTCGTGACTTCCTGCCTAATGAACCCTTCTGAACACAAAATATTACAAGGTGTGGGATTCACCTATTAAGTTAAAAGAAGCATACCCAGATCCGTTGATACGATCTTTTTTCCTATATTTTGAACACAAATTAGAACCTACCCGACTTTTAATACCTTTTTTTGAAACACCATGTCTACCATTTTTTAATGATAATTTAGTCCAGTGCCGTGAGTCGGAGGGTGACAGGGGAAATCTCCCCAGGAACCGGGTATGTAGAGAGGTTGGTAGGGCCCAAATATAATGGAAATATATTATTTTACATTTTATATATCATATATCATCAATTGATTCTGATCGTCTATCCTTAATAACTCTCGAACTAAGCAAAATATAAAAATTCTACATTTCGATTTATAAATAAATTTAAATCTTTAATTTTATAGCCGAAGCGAAGGCAATTTATTGCCCTGCTGAAAATGACGGGTATGGTGCATAAACCGGACTTGAGCGGATGAAATTCACCCGCTCAAGTCCGGTCTATGCAGCATTTATACCCGCACAGACCCGTCATTTTCAATAGGGTGGGGCGTCCATTTTCACTTCTCGATTGAAAAATTACTAAGCCTCATCATTCTAACTTTTCGATTAAAGAATTACCAACTATTTAAGTTTTCCTTTAATTTTCCTTCAAGTTTTTCATTGTTTTAATGTGATTGGGTACAGAGTCCCCCCATATTTCCCCATGGCTATGGGTCTGTTTATTTTAAAAGTTATCCCTAACAAATTTCTTTATTATAAAACTAAAAACAAGTTTCATTGACTCATTTCTTACATATCGAATTTATATTTAAGGAGTTCTCCCATATTTCCCCATGGCTATGGGTCTGTTTATTTTAAAAGTTATCCCTAACAAATTTCTTTATTATAAAACTAAAAACAAGCTTCATTGACTCATTTCTTACATATCGAATTTATATTTAAACTAACCCATGTCGTTAAATAAGGCAATTTATTTTATGTTACGTAATACGTACATAAATTAAATAATTAAATATATTAAATTAATACTATTATGCTTCCTTTTCTATTTCAAATTTCCCCCCTTTCCTCAAGCAGTGTTAATTTTAAAAAAGAAATATGTATTTAAGACCAGATAGATAATATTCTAAATTTGAATTTGATATCTTACGCCGTTTAAAAGCTAAAGGTTATTATACCCAGGGGCGGATTTATTTAATTTTAAGAGCGGGGGCATCCATAAGGAAAAAATAATCGCATTCACAAAAAAATATAATTTTGAAGGTATTTCTATGCTATTATATCTCGCTGGAGGGGGGATGGCCCCCATAGCCCCCCTAAATCCGCCCTTGATTATACCTACATTGTAAAAAATCAGGGTATATTAGAAAGTACCTAATATTTAGATTACCAATTTTTTTACTTTTTTATACGAAAGTTAAATTTTTAAATTTACCCTTTAACTTTACGATGACGAAGTAATATCCTAAAATCATGTTTTAAAATGACAATATTATTTTTTTTCTATTTTGTGACTCTTATAAGCTCCTAATCACACGCATTTTGCGTGTTCTTATAGGCCCATAAGAGGTCTCTACTTTTTTTTTCTGTTGGGTTAGCAACATACAAAAGCCTATCTCTCGACGTTTTGTGTGCAAATGTCAATGTCGATTTAAAGTTAAATTTTTTACAAAATTTTGTGTTTGGGTTATTTTTTACCATGTTAAAATTGTGGACTGGTTAATTGCAGTGAAAAAAGAAGATAAATATATCAAAATATCATTTGTTCTTAGAATTTTAAACATGGTGTTAACTGTAATGCCAATCCAAAACAAAAATCCCTAAATCAGTCATCAATTTAAATGTAAGTTTTTTTAAATTTTAAAGCAAAATAGAAAAAATTGTTTAAAGCACTCGTTTCATAACACGTTTTTAGCGCACGTGTACAAGTTTAGAAAACGAGCCGCTTGCGGCGATGTATGTAATGAAACTAGTACTTTAATATACTATAAAATAACAGTATGCAAAATTTTACAGTTCCCTTTAAAATTCTGGTACCAATAGCTGGTAATTAAATTGCACGAAATATTTTTTTTACATTAAAGTCTTTTTATAATAAACGTTCTATATTTACTGACCTTTTCATGATTGTTACTAAGTAGCCTATAGGATTAACTTTTTCCTGAGATAAATCTTTAATCACCCTTTTCGTCAGCTACCACATGTTTAACCACTATACGAATTCGCGAACTACTTACCGAAATTAACTAAACTGTCGATTCGGCTAAATAAATCGTAATTTAAGTTAATCAGGCTAGTAATAGAAATAACAATTTAAAACATTGAACAGTACACGAAATAAGCATTATGGTTATTTTATTCCTTAAGCATACATACTGAATTTGACCTTAAATTATAGACTTTAATTAATAAATTGTGCGTTGAGAAAATGCATGTTTAGTCACTGGTTACAAAATTCAGATACATTGCATCCTTGCAGTCTGCAATTAGGTATACGCTGTATACACTGAAAAAATAGTGTAGGTTCTTGCAATTGAAGGTAATTAAAATTGAGTGCTTCAAAAATTACTTTCATTTTTTCCATCACGTCTGACAAGACTTTTTGCATTTAAAATCCAATAAACCCGAGGGGCAAACTGCTGAGGAATTTAGGCGTACAAATTGGAGGAACTCATCGAGGAAATTCAAGGAAATCTCACCAAACGAGGAACTTTTTTTTATGTAATTATCAATGTTTTTGAGGTATTCTTGAAAGAAATTCTGAGAATACCTTAAGGAGGGAATTCACTTAATTAAACGGCCAAATTAGCATATTATCATTTAAAAGAGGTTTCTTCTAGGACTTGTGTTATTAAACTTTGACAAAAATTTTAATTTGATCTTTTAGAAAGATCAGAAATAAGATTATTTACAATTTTACAGGGTGTAACAAAAAAAGGCGGGCTGGCTGTAAAGAGCCATATTGTACTCACCGAAACAATGTAAAAGTTCATATACACATATCGTCTAAAATGCTTCGCCTCTGAGTTATGGCCACTTTAGGTTTTTAGGTGAGATACTACTTTAATATACTTTTGGTATTGGAACACATCTTTATCAAGTAAGCCAAGATTATTTTTGCCCTTCATGTCATTTTGGCAGTTAAATATCTGACTTATTGCCTTAAAATGCTGTATTTTGAAATGAAAAACAAATGAATAATTTTCCATTCAGAGACAAAAATAAATGAAGAAAATGTATTATACTTAAGTCAGATATTTAACTGTCAACATGACATTAAGGGCAAAAATAATTTTGACCTACTTGATAAAGATGCACCAAGAGTGTATTAAGGTATTATCTCAACTAAAAGCTTAAAGTGGCCATAACTCAGAGACAAAGCATTTTAGACAATATGTGTATGTCAACTTTTTAAATTATTTTGGTGAGTACAGTGTAGCCAGCCAACCTTTTTTGTTAACCCTGTATACCTAAAACCTTTTTCTAGTATAAATAAAATATTACTATTATGTTAAGCATTTTTATAGCAAAATATCAATTCACATATTAATCATAAAATGTTTCATTTAAATTAATAAAATATAATAAAACATGTATAAGTATATATGACATTGGCCCAAAAACTGTATAAAATAATTGTAAAATTATGTATAAGTCATTAAGTTTGCCATTTATTATTGTATTTAATTTTATATGTTTATATAAAAAGAAATTATTTCTAAAAGTACACTCAGAAAATGTCATTGTAATTTTAATACTAAATTTTATTTCTAAATACATATTTATATCGCCACCATTGGTATTTAATACGTTACTTGTGATATTAAATACTGCAATGTGTGTATTGTATACAAAATGTTGTCATAACATAGAGACCGTGCTGGTACATTTGAATCCCCATGCAACATGCGTTTATTAATACTAGCATGTTATAGTAAAAATTACTTTAACATTTGGTAAAGCAACACTTATAGTAAGGTATACTTTGACTTTTAGTTAAGTTGTATTACTGATCTAGTTTAAAGTATGTTACAATATTCAAAAAAATTAACAATCGGCAAATAATACCAAAATTTTGATTAGTAATAATATAAAGATTGCAACCACACACAATTACACACTGATAAAATAATCGATCCTTTTTTTACTTTTCTCTGTATTATTACCAATCAAAATTTTGGTATTATTTACCGATTGTTATTTTACTTAATACTGTAACATACTTTAAACTAGATCAATAACCCAACAACTACAACAAAAGTATACCAATCTATAACTGTGATATAATTTACCAAATGTTAGAGTATTAATAAACACATGTTGCGTGGGGATCCAAATGTACTAGCACGGTCTCTATGTTAGTATGACAACATTTTGTATAAAATACAGACATTGTAGTATTTAATATCACAAGTAAAGTATTAAATACCAATGGTGGCGATATAAATAAAAAATATGTATTAACAAATAACATTCAGTATTAAAAATACAACAAAATTTTATGAGTGAGCCTTTTGTAAAACAATAAAATGAAGTCAAATTAACAAATAATACTTTTATAATCGTACTTATTAGGAAATCTATACAACGAACTTTAATATGTTCCTCCAAGGTTGCCAGTCAAGTTTTTTCTATGTAGCTTGCATATATTTGTATCCCTCTCTCTTTCCATTTACGATAGATGGAACAATTATTAGAAATGAAAGCTCGTCAGATTGAAACGCAAAAACACGCAACTTTGGACTTTAACCACTTTATGACAAAATGCGTTAACATTTAAAAAAGTTATTTTCTCCCAGCTGAATTTTACATATGTTTTAATGAGCTATTTCAAATATTATCTTGTCTTGTTTACACAGAAATTCTTTCTTTCGAAAAAATTTTTTCGTATTTCATTTGACTATTGATTGTATAGTAAACAAAAATTGCTCCGACATGAAAGTCCAGTTAGTAAAATTTAGTTAGTAAAGTGTAATTAGTTAAAAAAATACATTTTTTTAATTCTAATGGAGATTTCTCCATTTAGAATAGACAGGGACAAAAGTTCTACCCAAAAAGGATAGAAGTAATATCACCAACTTAAAGAAAAAAAATCTCCTAGGTTTTATGTTGGCTGCACTGTCAGTAGCGCCATTTTCTTTAGCCACTGTCATTGTATGAGCTGCGTTTGATATTGTTTTGATTTCAGTTTTTTGTGTGTTTTACTAAATATTGTGTTTTTATTGACTATTATAGTACTTTTACGAGTTTTGATATTTAAATATTGTTTACCCAAAAGTTCTTTCTTTATACCTTAGATTTAAAGCCTAGTCGAAATTCGTTTGGACTTTTGCTCGTAAAAACATCTTGGCATTTTGGTAGCTATAACAGAAATAACGCTCGTCATAAAATTAATTTCTTGAAATGTAGAAACTGGTAACGATATTAAAATATATAATAATAATGATAATATGATAAACATTAAATAAATTCATATTTACCTTTTCATATTTGAGGTTATGTTTTGTAAATAAATAAACAGAGCAACCAACCTAAGAACAATTAATAGGATTTATATTTCATTATTTTACTATTAAATCATCAGTTTTATTTCTTAGCAAAAAATATTCATTTCTTAAGCTTTATTTACAAAAATCAACGGTAATTGTTGATAAACTGAAAAAAAAGCAATATTTTTTTAATTTATTTAAGTTGGTAGTTGCGTGCCGTGCACAAATGAGACAGAGATAGGGTAGACGTCTTTTGTTTCATAATTCTAGTTGTACAGAGCTCTATTCCAAGCCCTTTTAGTAAGTCTCAATAATGTAACTTGCACATTTAAATTTTGGATTATAAATCCGTCCCCAAATAGGTTATGTAATATTCCACCTAACGCATCTGGAATACCTTCACTAGGACAAAAAAATAGTATTATTATATAATTTTAAAAATAGTCAACTAATTGAAAAAACTCGTTATTGTCTTATTATATCATTACTGTAAACAAATATACAATAATTAAATTAATAGCAATGTCTGGTAACAACATGATATTACACATGTTATTTCATGTTATTTTTCTAAGTATCGACAAAAGTCTCTTTAATTAGTACCGATTATAACTTATTTTTATAAAATATATATTTATAATATACAATGTGTCCCAGGATTGATGAAACGAGTCTTGTAAAAGGTAAAAAATTCTCGGTTTAAATTTTAATTTTTGACCCTGCTTGATTGAAGATCAATTTGTAATATAATTTCAGTTTTGATTTAAAAAATCAAGTATGCCTTGGAAGTTTTCGAAAAACCTATTTTTCTGTGGAGTAAAGTGCCTTTTATGTGGAAAATACAACAAAAAGTTATTAAGAAAATTTGTTCGGAATCAACATCTATACCAAATTTCAAAATCCTCAGCCAACTATTATTTTCGATTTTTTTTTTAATTTTTTCTAACATAGTAGCTTTTTAGTAACAGATATGTCAAAAAGTTATTCAGAAAACTTTTTTGAAATTAGTATCCCAAATTTCAAAATCCTCGGACAACTTTGTTAAAAGTAAAATTCTTTGATTTGGGAATGAAATATTACAAGAAAATGTAAGAGATCAAAGTTGGCCGAAGATTATGAAATTTGGGATACGACCTAGATTTCGATTTCAAGCAACTTATCTGAAAAACTTTTTGATGTATCTGTTACAAAAAAGCTACTATGTTGGATTTTTCTTTAACATTAAAAAATCATAGTTGGCCGAGGATTTTAAAGTTTGGCATAGAACTCTTTTTGTATTTGTCACATAAAAGGCACTTTACACTACAGAAAAATAGCTTTTTTAAAAAATTCCAAGGGATACTTGATTTTTCAAAACTAAAAATATGTTAGAAATTGATCTCTAATCAAGCAGGGCTGAATCCAAAAAATAAATTTTTTAATTTTTTACCTTTTACAAGAGTCGTTTCACCAATCCGGGGACACATTGTATGTATTTACTTTAAAGTTATCACATGATCATAATAAATAAAAATATAATGTTTGTGTATTCCAAAATCACCTAAATAAAATATAAATACTACTGCAGTGGGTCCAAAAGAGAACCATGGAGTATACCAATGTTTTGATATAACTTTTCTTCTTTTAACTAAAATTTAAAGATATGTTATAATTTTTTTTAATATATTTTAATTTTGGAGTTCCATGAACTGAAAGTTATTTCTATTAACTCCTAGAACTTTTGGACCAGAAGGAGAGGTTCTATGGTATTGTTTGGGAATAAGCTCCAAAGGGTCCCCTATAACGTTATAATTATTACCTACTTTACAGTTTTATTTCAAGGACGTCAAGTGAAAGAACCTTGCTATAATGAAGTTACCTGAGGCCTGTGGCCATGGTAAAAAAGCGTGGCAGTTTTTTTTAAGTGACTCACAGGTTTATTTAAAAATACAAGAATGTTTAAATAGAAAAAAATATTTTATTTTTGTCTGCAGGTCAGATCTTTTTTGATCTCAATATGCAGGTTTTATTTTATTTTTGTTTCTAAAGATAGTGTTAATCTTAATTAATATGTTTGTGCTAAAATTTATTTACCTGCTAAAATTGGTAAACAATATTTATTTTTGAGTTTTTAGATATTGAATGATATTAATAAATATATAACGTTATTAATAATTATAGTTCATTCTAAGTTATTTGTATAAATATTGCTTAAACATGGTTAACTTTTCCATTTTTTTATGACATTACAAATAAATATTAAATAATTATAAAGGAAATATTTCTGTTGAAAATATCACAAAAACATCCCATTATGAACGTCATAATATGACGTTATTGGATTGGATGTCTAACAGTAAAATCTGATTCATAGTTAACTTCATAGTGATGCTCAGTGATAGAGAATAAAATCTGTATATTATATTATATTATAAGAATATTATAAGAATTATTATATTATAAGAATATTATAAGAATAAAAAAAATAGTGTTGCTATCATTTTTAGTATAAATGCATTTGAAAACCTAAAATGTTACTTCAGGAAATAGAGTTTGCATATATTTAAAGCTTACTAAGTCCATAACCATATTAAATTACAGTTTCTTTTCTACGAAATTTTATATACCTAGAAAAAAACGAAAGATGAAGTCCTCCCCTACATTATTTTTACGAAATACCTATAAGAAGAAACAATATCAAGAAAAAGGAAAACAAAAGACGGAGTGCATGCATAAAATGGAGAACACACTGTATGTATGTTACGTACGTACACAATAAAAAGCAATGAGAAAATCGATATTATGGGATTTAAATGTGATGTGGTGTGATCTGATTAACGATGAACGCCAACTTCAGAGGAGTTTTTTCAATGATTGGTACATACTCCTAAGTATAGGTGAAGTTAATCGGTAACAGTGCCTGGTGTTGCCGATCGGCATTGATGGCAAATTTGGTTTTATTACTGGCATTTTACTGCCTTAGTGCAAATCCATGAAATATAGAATAAAAGTTTGTGTAGACCTCAGAATTTAAATAGGTCTAGCCAAAAACATAACCCTGTACGAAATATATGACCAAGTGCGCGGAAAATTTAACATTTCACAAAAATAAAAAAAAACCTCTACGGCGCAGGCAAAAATGATTTTGATGTTCTCTATAAAGTTTTACAATCCTTAATTTAAAAAATAAGAAGCAATAAAAAAGCCCTAGCGATTTTTTTACGGATATAATGGTCTATTTTAATATTAAAACAGCCTAATTTAAAATATGCCAACATGCAAGAAAGGTCTTTTTTACGAATTTGACTCCAAAAGTTTTAATCTTAAATTAAAAATTAAAAAACAAGAAACTCCTAGAGCCTAGTCCAAACCAAGAGAAAAATTTAACATGGATTGTTTTAATTTTAAAATTAAAATTAAAAAAATTCACAAAAATGCAAGAAAGTCAAGCGCTACAGGAGAAAATCTTTTCTAAATTTCATTTAAAATTATTTAAAATTCTTCAACTTTATAGAATTTTTTCTCATAACATTTTCTGGGCTTTTAATTACTAGCAATGTTCTGGCATGACGCCATTACTGGTAATTTTACTACCAAAGGCTTTCATTACCGGCAAATGCTAGTAATTCTAGCAAATCGGCAATTCTAAGGTAAAGTCAGATCACATTACATGAAATAAGAACATTCGGTGTTATTTGGTAAACTCTTATGAGATTTTACAAGACTTTTTGCAAAAAGTTTTATACAACTTTTTAATAGTGTAAGTACAATTAGTTATACTTATTCATTATTAATATTATTATTATTATTAATTTTTGCAACAATGGGAAACTAAACAATAAGGAATTATATTTAAATTAGCACTAATGAACGATAATAATTAAATAAAAAAATTATCTAGACAGATGATAATTTAATAATTATTTAAATGCAATAACGATCTATTGTAATTAATTATGTATAGAAACTTTAAATATGCTTCCGCAAAATGTAATTAGAAATTTTATGAGAAAAGCATTTACTGTTATTTTATTATTTAGGAAAGAAAGTGAATCCACTTGCACTTTTCAAATCTATTAAAGCCTCTGGTGCTTGCTTGATGCTTAATATAGCAACCTAATAAATATTCTAGCATAATATTCTATTATAATATACATAATTGTATATGTATACAGGGTTATTCAGAAATAGAGTAATTAATTTTAAGGGGTGGTTCTACATTGGGTAATATGAAAAAAGTTCCTATAAACATATGTGTAAAAATGCGTCATAAGGAAGCTAAGCCCCTTTGAAAGTGTTTAAAAAATTCGGTTTTTATTTAATAACTCAGGAACCCTTTGAAATACAGCAACGATGTTTTGAATGTAAACTAATCTTAATAAGGCCCATCTTCGTATGTTATCTTCATGTACTTATTTTAATCAGGGGTGTGCAAAACGGGGGGGCCTTATCAGTTTTTTGTCTAAAACTTTTTTCTGTGTAACTTTTTTTAAATTTTATTTTTGGAATATGATTCCTCAGGTCAAAATACATAAAAGGTACACTTGTTGTAATACTGTAGGATTCACTTTTTTTAACCGTTTTCGAGAAAAAATCATTTGTAGGTGAAATTTCACGGTTCGAGGACGAAAAATTAAATACTGAATAGAATAACCCTGCATCATTGAAATTTTGATTCAAACATTTTAGTTTTTAATTTTTCGTCCTCGAACCGTGCAATTTCACCTTCAAATTAATTTTTATCGAAAACGGTTAATCCTACAGTGTTACAACAAGAGTACTTTTTTTATGTATTTTGACCTGAGGAATAATATTCCAGAAACAAAATTCCAAAAAAATTACACAGAAAAAATTTTGGGACAAAAAACATGGTGATTACGAAGATAGGCCTATTAAGATAAGTTTACATTCAAAATCTCGTTGCTGTGTTTCAAAGGGTTCCTGAGTTATTAAATAAAAACCGAATTTTTTAGCAACTTTCAAAGGGGCTTAGCTCCCTTACGACGCATTTTTAGACATATGTTTATAGGAACCCCTTAAAATTATTGACCCTATTTCTGAGTAACCCTGTATATTACAGTCCTTAGCTACAAAGCAGTAACTGCCTTTGTATCATAGCAACGTTTTCATATCAACTCCCAGGAAACCAGATATCGCGTCATGACGTACTATAACGTACTATCGACATCAGTTTTAGTTCATATTTGTGACGTCATACATACGACGCATATCAGACGTCGACAAGACGTTAGTTTTTGGTCAACAAATCTTGACGTCATCAAAATTGTACGTCGCTGGGACATCAATTTAATGATAGGCTTTATATTGTTTTATAAAAACTAAAAAAAGTTTTACAAAAAGTAAAAAAAGTTTTATAAAAACTAAAAAAAGTTTTTAATTCTATATATTGATTAAAGACTGATGACTCTAAAGTCATATTCTGAAATTACGTAAACTGAACAGTAGGGGAAGTCGGGGTTAACTGGGCCGCTTTTTTTCATATCGAGTTTTTGAAAAACCTGTAAACAATTTTCAAATATTTTCTATAGCAAAAGGTAGATTAATACTATAGTTAGAACATATTAAGACTTCAGACAAATATTATTTATATAAAAAAAGTTGTTAACGATAAACCAGTTAACCCCATAGGTCAGGGTTAACTGGACCACTACTTAGGGTTATTGGTCCACTAACAAAAATTTATTGTATTGTAATTATTGTGAATAAAAACGATTTGAAATCAAATAAAATTTAATTCTAACATAAAAATAGACAACATAATATGTTAAATATTAGATATATCTGAGGGTTAACTGGACATGGCCCAGTTAACCCAGAACTAATTAATATTGACGTAAGTGGTCCAGTTAACCCCGAACTAGTTAACCCTGACTGACACCACTGAATAAAATCATAAAATTTTATCGACTTAATAAGATATTAGAAGGCGGAAATTATGCAGAATAATTAATAAAATACTCAGTATATCAGGTAAAATATTAGTCTAGATCCTCCTATTAATAAAAAAGTATTAATTAAAAAATAAAAGTTAAGGTAAATACCCACTTTTCATCGAAAAAAATTAACTTTCTTTACTACAACTTACACGTGGACAACACGGTCCGTCATAATACTTTAAACAATACTACTAACTAAATATCACTAGAATTTGCCCTAAGGCGCCAATACTAATAAAAAAAAGTTTATTAAATCCAGGTGGACCAGTTAACCCTGACTTCCCCTACTGTTCAGTCGCTATAGCGAATATATTTAGCCTGCTAATTTGATGTACCTCATTGGATTACTATGGATTTTCCATGTGGAGGGAGTAATGGCAAGAAATTTTCTAAGAAATCCGGTCATAGGATCTCATATTATATCTAATATTGCCCTCTTTAAGATTAACCCACTCCGCCCCCAGCCTTGTGAGTTAATTTTCTCATGGGCAAAATCCTAGTTTCCTCTTTTATACCATAAATAACTATTAACTGGAGAGATATATACTGTTGGACACGTTACTCTAACGTCATAATCCTGACGTTATTACAACGTCAGTAATGTTACGTACCTAGGCTGTGACTTATACACGTCACTGGGATGACAGTAAGATGTCATGATATGACTTCATGTAGGTCAGTAAGAGCCCAATAATTGACGTCAAAAAGACATCTTCTGGTTTCCTGGGCTGTTATGTAATATTTTGAAAACGCTGCTATTGACAGGTAAAACAGTTTATTTGTGTCAACAAAATATTTGGTTGGATATGACCAATTGAATTATTTGGTTGTGACAAATAAATTTTATTTATGTAAAATAAACTATTTTGTTCCCATTAATAAATCATTCTGAAATTACAAAAATTTTGTTTACCTGAACTAAATATTTATTTGACTCAAATAAAATTTGTTACTCACAATCAAATAATTTAATTGGCCATATCCTAATAAATCCTTTTTATCAGTGTACTGCTCTCTAGTTAAGGAAGCCAGTACACCTAATAGAAACTATTAATTACCGAAAAATACATGTCAAATTATTTTCTGACGCATAGTATGTAGTTCAATTAAATAAATAAATAAATAAAAATATTTTTAAATAATATTAATCAATGACCAAGAGAATACTGGTTTATATAATTCTCAATGCTACAATAAGTTAAAAATCTATAAATAAAAAAAATCTTCTACTATAGTATGGCAGCATTAAAAAAACATCTGGTCCAAACCAGATCAATTCGGAACAACTATTTCTCTGGTAGCTGCGAAATGTGGTAAGGGCAGATCTCTAAAATCCATGTTTTAAACAAAATAATTATTTCTGGTAACCACAAATCTTTTTTAAGAATATTTGGCCTTTATGAAGAAAGAGCTCATCAGATTTTCACTAAGAACAAATTCAGGAAAGCTATACAACAGCTTTTAGCCTAGATATATCACTTCTACCTAATTCTTCGACCCGGGTATTTCCTTTTCCTATAAAACAAGCAATATCCTATATGGTTTTATTACGTATCGCTCGTTTAATAATTTTCCATACATATGCAATAGGAGTCATGTCTGGGGACTTTGCTGGCCAGTTTAATCTTTTAATATCTTGAACTTTTCTCGAGTTATCCACTTCAAAAATTCTGCCAGACAGATAACCAAGAAATAGATAAGCAGACAGACAGACAAACCGAAACTACAAACCTACATTTTCTCAAAATATTTTCAACGCTTCTGAACAAAAAAATATTAAACTCTCTTCTTTTCCCCAGCTATAAATTAAAATGTTTCATTGTAAGTTATGTTTCATAAATTTTTCAAATGCATTACCAACACGTTTCTCTGATTTATGGATTATTCTTAAACAATGTATCACATAAGTATTTTTATGACTTTATTTATTAACAATTTTACTGGCACTTATTCGGATAATAATTAAACAATAAAAATAATTTGTAACTTAGAAACTGTAAGTAAATTTAAATTAAACATTTATTTATGTTACTGACATAATGGCTGCGTTCAATGGGAACAGCGTAACTAATCAAAAGTCATCAAAGGCTATCAAACTGCTGAATGGATAATATCTGTCACTTGTCACAACCACCATTTGAGGTTAGAAATACCCACAAAAAGTAAATTCCTGCGCTTTTATAAAATCAATCAAAACTAATCATCTCAAAACGTTGATGAGGAATGATTCAGCGATATCTGTCAATCGAAACTAATCATAGCGTTCAGTAGTGATTTGCCAGCTTTCGATAAGTTTTGTTGTTTCCATTGAACGCAGTCAATGTAATGTAATCAACGAACTAATAACTCTTATTTCTAGAATACGCATACCGTTAAAATAAAGTATCGCCAACATCTCGATTTGTTTTTAAACAAATAGTAGATTTATTTAGGCCTGAACAATAACAATTACTAGTAACTGGTATTGTTGTCTCTGTTACAACAAAGATGTGCGAGAAAGACAGACGAATGTTTATGTTGCCGACGTTTTTGTCAGTTTTTACGAATGAAATGCCTATTCTAGAGAGAAGAGTTATTAGTTTGTTGAATGTAATCATATATGATTACCACCTTGCAAACTTTGGCAAAAATCCACGAATCGAAGGATCTATGCTTACCATTTATGTTAAAAATTTTAGCAAAATCTAGTTTCGATTTAATCGCTGTTAAGTTTCAGCAAAACCTACTTTATACAAATCATTTATTTTCATTTGATGTGTAATATAAACATCAACTGAAAGTAAATAGGATTGGTGCAACAGCTAGCCTCTTCTCGTCATATGTTATTTAAAAATTATAAAGGAAAGAAGTAAAATAAATTTAAGACACGTAGTATAAATTACACAGGCCCACAAAAAAATAAAAGTAGTCTGTGCCATGGGTAGGACCGTGATATTCCTAAGTATTTTCATCCTCTAAAGCCGAATCTGAACCCAGTTTATCCCCTACACGCCTGCATTTTTCTCTGTAGCCCCACCATGCTACCAAACGGGAAAAAGAGTGACCAAATAGTTATTTATAATACAAGTAGGTTGAGTAGGTTTTTAGAGGCCGATAGGGCCGGTCCGAGGGTAATAAACCTACGAAATCGAAATTTAACTTTTTGCCGGTGTATTATACAATATTTTTTATTCGATTGTTACTAATTATAATAAATTATTAAAATATACTTAATTTTAAAGTGCAAACAATATTTTTTTTTAATGTCTTATTACTTATATAGTTATCCATGACAAATTGCTGTCCAATCAAATCGCTACAAAAACAATTGAATCGTTTCTTTTGCTTGCGGTTTCATTTTCAAATTAAAAAGGCTATAGTTTGGTGATTAATTTCTGTTAAAATGTGGCTGTTGTGAAAATAATACTTGTGAAACAGTTCTATGAATATTATAAAGTGATTTTACAATTAAAATTTTGTGTTTTTAATTTATTTTAGTAAATGAATACAGATTAATCAGTTGATATATATTTTGAGCTTATGTTATGGATTTTTTTTTATTTTGTATGAAATGATTATAATAACTGTATCTGGTCAAAAAGAACGGTTAGTTCAAGACCAAAAGTGACCAAAAGGTCATATTTCTTTATAAATATTATAGTAAAGGTAAAGCATCGTCTTTTAAAAAGCTTAACAATAACAAGTTTTAGTTAGCGGGCGAAAAAAACTTTTTGGACCTAGGGCCACAAAGTTCAACTTTTCGCCCGTAAAACATGAACGAAAAGTGTCGCTTTTAGAATCAATCGAATAAAAATTATTTTCTTGTGTATTTCAACTTTTTAAAAATAATTAGTAAGACTTTTTAAATTTTTATCATATAATTTCCATTAAAGAATTTAAAGTAAAAGAAAAAAAAATGAAAAAAAAAAAAAATGACCAAAATTATTGTATTGTGTATTTCAACTTTAAATGTTTAGTAAGACATAAAAAATTTGTTTTTGAATGTTTTAATATTTTCCATTGAATATTTTTTTTATAATTATTATTAAAACATTAAAAACCCTATTTTTTATGTCTTACTAAACATTTAAAGTTGAAATACACAATAAAATAATTTTGTTTAGTGTCTTTCCATTTTTATTCCTTTTTGCTCTAAATTCTTTAATGGAAAATACTAAAAGATTAAAAAAAAAATATTTTTATGTCTTACTATAATTTTAAGTTGAAATACACAATAAAATAATGTTGGTAACTTTTTTCCCGTTTGGTGACAGTGCGGTTGTAAAGAAAAATTGAGACGTGTAGGAGTTAAACTGAGTTCAGATTCGATTTCAGCGGGCAGAAATACATAGCAGTATTAGTGCTATCCATGGCGCAGACCACTTTTATTTTTTTGTGGGCCTGTTATATTTTTATCTTCCATAGGATATCTCTAGAGTTAGTTTTACAATAAATTAAGCAAAAAACAAGAAGGTCAAAAATCATATATTTGAAGTTTATTTTATTTCTCTTTTTTTTACTTATTTCTTACTATTATTTTACTTGATTGTTAATTAATTTTTTAAAGTTAAAGTTACTATGTATATTTCTATTAATTCTATGAAAAGCGAAACCTTAAATAGCATAATATGCAAATATGCATACTTAAAATATATCGCATATTTTTGTAAAAACGAAACTGGTTTTCAGACAAAAAATCCTTGCTACTAGCACATAACCATGTCAAGGAACTCACAGCATTTATAAATTCTATCTTATACAATAAGTTTCTACAAAATTCTCGATTCTGACTGTAGAAAATATATTATAATATAATTATTATAATTATATTATTGGATATTTTGGCCATGAACATCACGTTTTGAATTTCAGAATTCCCCTATTCGTTGTTAAATAAATTTTATCCACGGCCGTGATTTATACAGGGTTATTCAGAAATAGGGTCATTACTTTTAAGGGATAATTCTACATAGGAATATATGAAAAAAAGTTCCTATAAACATATGTCCAAAAAGGCGTCGTAAGGAAGCTAGGCCCCTTTAAAAGTGGCTAAAAGTTTCGCTTTTTATTTAATAACTCAGGAACCCTTTAGGATATATCAACGAGGTTCTGCATTTGAACCTTTAATAAGGCTCATCTTTGTATGTTATTTTCATTTACTTATTTTAACCAGGGGTGTGCGAAACAGGCATTTTGAAAACATTTTTTATTTATTTGCTTGGTTTACTTGTACTAAGGTGCCCAGTCAAAATTAAAAAATTAACTTTTTAGGGTCCCACACCCTATAAATGTTCATTTAAGTCAAAAACCAACCTTCAATTTTTTTCAGATATTTAAAAAAATATTTGGAGGTCGCGCCCGGCGTTTTTTTGAGAGAGAAAACATGTTAAGACTTTTTATTATTATTTAAATATAAAAACGTTGAAATCAGGCGATTTTGGGAAAGGATATTATTTTTGAATAATAAGGGAATATTAAAAAAATATATATATACCCTTATACATAAAAAACTGGCTTACTAGGATACAAACATGGTAAAATATGAAGTATAAAGCTAATTTATGCTACAAAAAAGGTAACAGAAATTTTTCTCATGGGTCAATTTTTCAAATTCATTGATAAGTACTAATTAATGCTCCATGTTTATTTTTTTAAGAAAAAGAACAGGATATCCAAATAAAATCACAAATCTCAACAATTGTAAAAAACACTTTATTTCGATAAAAGAGATTATATTTGGCAAAAAAGTGTAATAATATATACAAATTGCTTTGAAATGGGGTTTTTTATATAACTGGATATTTTATACACTTTTTTTGGAAAATAATCTTATTTAATGTGTTTTATTACATAGTATAACATATTACAAGGCATTTTAAAAACATTTTGTATTTATTTGCTACAAAATTGATATTTTTATTGCAATGCATTTTTTAGCTTTTATTGATATATTTAATTATTTGTTGAACACCCTGTACTAAAAAAAACATAATTCCTGAATTTGAACATATTGAAGAATACCTTAAAAAAAAGAACTGGAAAAATTTCTAAGTGCATTTTTTTCTAGCATTTATTAACCACATGTGTCAATTTTTAGCATTTTCACACCATAAACAAGCCGTTTTATTTTTGTAGAGGGTCATGAATATTGAGAATATACTTTTATTATCCAGAAACACTTTTTTGTTTCATAAATGTCCAATATTAATGTTTTATATTCTAAAAAAAAATAAAAACCCTTCACATGATTTTCTATTCACTTGAAAATGACCATGTTAGGTGTTTTATTAATGCTAATTATGTGTTTAGCTCATCAAATGAAAAAGTTTTCCCACAAATGTATAAACCTTTTAAGGTTTGGACTTTATGGTGGCGCGCTTTTCAACTTCATATCGTCGTCTTGAATACAAAAAGGCGTATCTCAAAAATCTGTATTTTACAGGAAAGATTTTTTAAAATTTTGGCCCGAGAAAAGTTCTTGCTGTGAGAAAACGGTTTGAAATTTCTGGCTTTAACTTTGTGTCTGTGTGTGAGTATCTATCATTAAAACAATTTTTTATTATAAAATTTCAGTTAAGTTTCCCAGTTTTTCATAAATTAAAAAACAAAATTTTGAGATAGGCCCCTTTGTATGCAAGGATACGACATGACAGATGCCCCACCACTTCAATTCTGTTCATTCCATCTAAATCGACCGAATGATAAGTTTGGACGGAATAGAATTGTGAAAACGAGAAAACGCCTAAACTGTTCAAACCATTCAATCCGGTGGCAAAAGTTTCACCGAAAAAACGCAGCAATTGTCAAAGATTTTGACTTTTCGGCGAAGATTTCAATACATCGGCACTCTTAGAGCCGATGTAAAGAGCGCCGGGCGCGACCTCGAAATACTTTTTAAAAAACCTAAAAAAAAATCAGGGTTATTTTTTCACCTAAAGGAATAATTTTAAGGGGTTTGGTTTTAAATATTTAAAGTGTTGCTTTATTAAAGAGTAGGTTAACATTAGTTACTATGAATCATACACTTTAGCCATATCAATTCTACCCTGTTTAAGTAAAGGGCAGTAAGGGACATTGTCGCATAGCGGCGTTTTCTCGTCAACCCTGATGTAATATTTTGAAAACGCTGCTATTGACCAATGTCACTTACTGCCCTTTACTTTATCAGTGTAGAATTAAAGGAGTTAATTTTAAGTTTTCCTTTTATTTCGAGCAAGAATATCGTTGATTAACTATCCTTTGCCACAGTGTATACATATGTAAAGCTTTAGTTATATCAATGGAGAATTCTCCCATTAGATTAGACAGGGACAAAAGTTCTACCCAAAAAGGATAGAAGACATACATACACTCCCACTTCCACCCAACCAAACAAATTCTGTATTTGTTCTTTGTTGAACAAATACAATATTTACTTGGCCGGGCGAAAAGTGCATTATTAAAGAAATTACTGGCGTCATCTAAATTTTAGTAGAATTATCTTATTCTACAGATTCACATTAGCTATGTTCGTACGTGCAGCTCACTGCTACACTTTCCGGCCAACCAAATAAATACTGTATTTGTTGTATGAAAAACAAATACAGTATTTATTTGGTTGGCTGGAAAGTGTAGCACAAATGAGATAGAGATAGGGTAGACGTCTTTTGTTTCATAATTCTAGTTGTAGAGAGCTCCATTAAAGGAGTTTTTTTTAACTGTCCTTATATGTTGACACTATTTTAACAAAAATATCGTTATAAAACATTTAACTATTCCTTAAAACGACTTTTGTTTGATTAACGCAGTCGTCCCTCAGAAGTGACTGATCGATTTCGTGCTTTTTAGCATTCTTCAGAGCCACATATCGGTAGTAGGGACAACTACGAAAATCAAATCCTTTCCATATATCTCTATATGGAGTTTAAAAACCGTTGTAAGGAAAAGCCAAAACAGCTAGCGACATCTACTGCTAAAAGCAGAGACTGGATAAACCTATCGACAGTCCAAAAAAGGAAGCAGTTATTGGTTTCAAGAACCTATTGCACGCTGTCGATAGGGGGCAGATTAATCAATACCACGGTGGACATTGCCGCCAATTGAATCCTAAACGCTAGGAGGGCACCTTTTACAGTGGTATCTGAATTAGAGATATATGGAAAGGATTTGATTTTCGTAGTTGTCCCTACTACCGATATGTGGCTCTGAAGAGTGCTAAAAAGCACGAAATCGATCAGTCACTTCGGAGGGACGACTGCGTTAATCAAACAAAAGTCGTTTTAAGGAATAGTAAAATGTTTTATATAGATTTTTTAAATTTGTAAATATCAAACAATTTAATTTAGTTTAAAAATATCGTTGTTATCTATCCTTTATTTTTTATTTATAACGTTATACCCGGAAATACCATCTCCTTTACAGCTTTGTTCACAATTTTTTTTCTAATACACATGTCGATTTATGAGTAAGAAAATAATAATGATTGTTTTATGATAAGTCTGATTTAAATATATTGCATTTTTAAACTTAACAATACAAGTAAAAGCAAGGTCTTTTAGCAAATATAAATTGTCGATCAAAGTTCAATACAATTTTTACATTATTTAAATAAAATTTATACATGTTAAAATTAAATATAATTTTTTTAACTTAATATTATCTGGCATATAAAAGACGCGTGAAGAAGACATGCCATAATTTTAAATCAACATTGAAATTGATAATGATGATTTGATGAAGTAATTGGTTCTTTTAAATATTTAGGTGTAATTCTCATATATAATTACACAAGAGGCTGAGAATTATGCGGGAAAATTCGCTGTTTTAATGAAAATTTGCTGTCTGGAAATAATTACGACTGGAGTAATTATTTCCTATGACAGCAAATTTAAATGAAAACTGTGATTTTTTCCCGATAATTCGAAGTATCATGTGTAATTCGGAAGATTCTTTTTTAACGATTTACAATATGTCAAACCTACTTGTATATTTTTATTTTAAACATAAATTTAAATCTTTTAATTTTTAATATTTTTAAATATATTACTTAAATCTTATCCTAGATTAAAATACGCCTTCACCTAAGACTAATTGAAGTAATAATTTTAATTGATTATTTAGTCCTTGCATGTTTTTTTAGTCCTTTAAGCACTAAAAACCATAAAAAATTTAATTAATACTTCATGATACTGTTACTTTTAAAAGTAATTGTTTCTGTTAATAATAAGAATAATATTAATATTTATGTAAAAGTGGTGTTCTGTTTCAAGTGGTTTTTGCGTTATTGCTATTATAAAAAATGCAAGGTCTATTATTCAAGCTGTTACTGAATAATTACTAGGTACATTTTAATAATAATTAATTTTAATTTTAAACTCTTTTAATTAATTTATTTATTATTTTCTTATTATTAATAATGATAGATCATAATCTATCGTCTGCGCAGCTTATAGACTTAAAAGTCTAAAATTTTACTTATTAATTAAAAAAAAAAACGTTAGTTAAAGTGATGCTTAGCTAAGATAATTTTATTAGTTATATTTTAGCAGCAAAACAATAAAATTTTGGATAACAGTAAAAATGAAACTGCTCTACATTCAAAAATTTTCGGACACCATTTTAGTTGATTCTAGACCCATTTGATGCTTTGTTTTTGAAACATTGCTTCGTTTTTCTCGATCAGCTCGCTCTTTTAAGATATGGCGCACAGTGTTTTTTTACTTATATGTAGCTGCAGTGGATTGGTTCTATATTATAAGGGATCTAAGCAACAAAAAAAACGGATTTAAAATATCTTTATTCGTTGGTTTTGTATAGGCTTCTAAATTCAATAAAATAAAAATTTTCGCATTTTTTATTTCAATAGATTCATGAAAATTTTATAGAAATACTAAAGATGGCTCTGATTTTTATAAAAAAAAACGTAAAAAACACACATGTGAGGTTTGTAAAAAAAAACAGTTTCAGATTGAGTCCAGTAACGGAGATTTTACGGGGAGTTATTGTAAGCACAACAACAATATTTTGAATTATTTAATGTTTATTTAATTTTATTTTTATGTTTTTAATCAAGGAAAAAAGTTTTTTTTTTTTTTTCATTATGTTTTTTTTTGTTTTTATTTCATAATAAATTTAATTTATCGTGTTGCTCTTCTTAAAATACTCTAATACTTTTTTTTTCCAATGACCCCCGGTAAAATCTCCGTCACTGGATTAAATCTTTAACTTTTTTTATTTCTATAAACCGCACATAAGTATGTGTTTGTATTTTTTATTAAAAATAGAGTCGTATCTTTACAATACAATAGAATACAAGTGGGGTTGTGAGGCATGGCACTGCCTTCCAAATCACTGCGACCAATGAGATCTATTGTGAATGCCCTTTGCACTTAGTCCACATCAAACTTTAGGCTTCCAAAGAAGCCTAAGAGTTTTTTGGGGGCTACTTGGGATATATCTGCAGGTCTTGGGTATACCTGTTCTAGATATTGTAGCCTTTTGCGAGCAATGGCTTCGCAGAAGCACATAATGTGTCCGGCCGTTTCTGGTGCTTCTAAGCATCGTCGTATCTTTAGTATTTATATCAAATTTTTATTAAAATATATATATATCGAAAAATTCGACTAAATCTCATTTTTTGAATTTTAAAGCCTATAAAAAACAAACGAATAAAAATATTTTAAATTCGTTTTTTAGAGCCTTATTGATAGAAAACCAGTCCACTGCAAAAAAAAGAATTAGACTTTAATTTTTTTTTTTACTACAACTATACTGCCTTACTACGCTAGAAAGCAGTCTCCATTTGTCTCATAGCAGCGTTTTCAAAGTATTACATCAAAGTTGACGTCAGAACGTCGCTAGGCGACAAATGGAGTTACTGCTTTCTAGCATAGTAGGGCAGTATAAGCAAAGAAAACACTGTGCACTATATCTCAAACAGCGAGCTGATTGAGAAAAACGGAAAAAAAAATCCGAACAGCGCATCAAATATAGCCAGACGCAACTAAAAGGTCCCCGACAAATAAAAAAAAACTTTTTTTTATAGAGCAGTGTTATTATTACACTAAAAAACGATTCGGTTGGGTCAACCAGATAAATGGTTAAATACAGACCAACTAGGTATATTTCTGATTGCTGCAACCAGAGATCTAGTAAGAGCAACAACACAACATTTTTTGGTTACCAGAAACAAAACTTAGATTTTAAGTATCTGGTATGCACAAAAAAAATTTATTGACCTTACCAGATTTCTGGTTGTAACAAACAGAAAAATAGTTGTTCCGTATTTAACTATTAATCAGGTTTCCCCAACCAGATTTTTTTTCTAACAAATGACTTAAAAAACAAAAACGTAACAAAATATTTTTTATTATACCGTTTAAATTGTATTTTTTTTAAATAAAATACCAAAATTTAATGAATCATAGGATTTTTAATGGTATTTCCAATTAATATTGGAGATTTTTAATAAGTTACCTAATAATTTTAATGGGTTTACGGAATATTTCGAAATATATTTTAGAAACTTTTAAAGTGGTTCAGTTTTTATATCGGGTGTCTTAAAACTTTTGAATCAAATTAACATAAATGTATACATACAGTTCCAGGCAACGGTGTACAAGAAATTCGCGGATGAAATTGCGTTACGTGAAATTCATTGCGCGAGGCACGTAGATTTTGTAAAATATTTAATGCGTCTTAAGCGACTTTCAAAACCCCAATGTACCAAATGTTATCACTGATAACATTGATAACTTTTTCAGGTTAAAAAAATGTAAATATGTGTGTTTCTATCACTTTAATTGAAAAAATATAAGTAGGTAAGTAGGGGTAGTTCTAAGGAAGAGACAGATTTTTTAAAGTATTAAATTCGTTTTCAGCGAGACGAAAAACCCCAGGTAGCATTTTTTTCAGGTTACATAAAAAATATATAAAAAAGGAGAGGTTCTACCCCATTAAGGGGTACGGATAGAATTTTTTAAATATTAAATTCATTTTTAGCGAGCATCCAACCCCCCAAATATAATTTTTTGTAAATATTAAACAAACTGTACTAATTTTAACATCTTATCCTTCTTGTACACCGTTGCCTGGACCTGTCTGTAGATGATACCATAAGTTCTATGTTATTTTTAAAAGATAAAATTAAAAAGTAAAAAGCTTACGGTACGACACTCACACACACGTCCCCCCAAGTGGAAATAGGTTTAAAAAAAAATAGCAAACTTAGGTGATGATAAATTATGTGAGCAAAGGGTCTGTACAATTCAAACCCTCTGAGAACGAAATTCTAATAAGCGCCAGTTCGTAAATAGTGGTAAAAGTTCTTCCGCAGACTGCATGCTAAACAACAGTAATAAACTACGAATTCTTTTGCACAATTCTAATAGTGTTTGTTTTGCTGATTTTAATTCTATTTAGATCAAATCTGTATCTCTTTCAGTTTTTTAGAAATACCCTGCCGAAAATTCGAAAAAATTAAAAATGTCATATTAGGTGGACAATAAATAAATTATGGAAGCACCTACGCAGGTTTTCGATAGCTTGAATTCAAGATACATATTTGCTCTATAAAACCGTATTGAAAAGTATCTGGATTTTATTTCCGGTGTTCAAAGGAAGACTAGTTTTAAAGACATCTGCAATGACGATTCAGTGTTGCTATTTAAGACTATTTTGGGCAGTATATGTCATATTTATCAAAATTAACAAACATATAGGCTTAACAAATATAATAAATTTGACGTTAAATTTATAAAACTGCTTAACAAAGATAAATTCACCTTCTTTTAAAAGCATTGCAGAGGCTTCAAAAGCTATTCATTAACTGAACTTTTAAAATGATTTTTAGACATTTTTCGTAATTATTTTATAGAGCATAGATGTAACTTTAATTTAAACTAGAAATAACTTTTGCAGCTGATATAATAATTTAAATATAGGCCTACAAAAATGATATATTTTAATTTTTATAAAATTTTGGTTTCAGTTTTTTTCAAAAATGCAAACAGATAGAGGTTTTATCTAAACAAAATCGAAATCAGCAACAAAAATACTATTATAATTGTGCAAAAGAATTTTCATTTTGTTAATATTGTTTAGCAGTCTGCGGAAGAACTTTTACCACTATTTAAGAACTGGCGCTCATTAGGATTTCGTTCTCAGAGGTTTAAGTTTACAGACCCTTTTCTCGCATGAATTATCATCACCTAAGTTTGCTATTTTTTTAAAACCCATTTCCATTTGGGGGGGACGTGTGTACACTTGAGCCATCAGGCAATAAGGATTTAAGTAGTATTGTACATACTAGGACTTCCTAGCATTAGATACGAAACAGACAGACAAAAAAGACCCGGTAAAATAGCCTGTTTTTGGTATTTTGGACAGAAAGTAAGATTTATACATTTTTTAAAAGAGTAGTGAGAGGCGAACTCAACGGTACCAAATTTTGGCTAACAACCAAGAACTAGACAAAATAACAACTAATCGACTGACCGTAATTTCACTCGATCAGGTGTTGCTGGTGTTTTAGTGTGTTTTGGTGGTTTGGACTTTGTAAATTGATATCTAAAGCTGTTGAAAAGCTAAAGAGGTGGCGGACTTTGGACGCACTGTATAAGTGTTTTTATTTTAATACTCTCTATAAGAAGAATTAATAACATTAGAAGAAATTGGACTTATGTTGCAATATAAATATTATATAATATAAAAAAAACTAGGTTATAAATAAAAATAATAAGTAATGTATTACTTAGAGTAACAGCATATTTACTTTAATGTAAAAAAAACTGTAGAAAAAAACTAGATGCATGCAATTTTATAAATAATATAGTGTTTTACTTACGTTATCAGCATAATTAGCACAGAATTAATATAATTAATTATAAATTAATGTTAAATATAGTTCCAAAATTAACTTTCACTCCTCAGAAATTCATAGTGATTGATATGTTCTACTGGAAGTGCAAAAAAATAAAATTTAGTATATTATTTTTAATTTTTAGCAAAAAAACTGCATTTAATATTAATACAAACCTAATTATTAAAATAAATCAAGTTTTTAATTTTACAATTTAAATGTAAATTATAATAAATTTTTACCTTAATGCGCGTACAAGCGTACAATGCATATTGATTAGTATATACTCCATTTAATGAGAGAATACGACTCTGACGCCATGGCGCGTAAACTAAATAGCACTGTGTAGGGTAACACGAAATAACAAAAATGCATGTTCACTATATATCCTCGTTAGGATATATTTCTATCGCACGAGTCCATAGTGCATATTTGAATGAAATGACAACTATGCACACTTATTTATCCAGCTTTGATTTTGACAAAAGTGGTTTGACGTTTATAAAAGTTTGAAATGTCAAAACACAGGTAATTCTTTAAAATATACATTTTTAAAGAGTCTAGACTGTAGATCGATCGAAAAATGCTGTTCGCAACTCGTTTGCGACAAGTCCTTAGTGCACTCGAATGATTTTTTGACTTTGCTTCGCGTCGTCAAAAATACTTCATTCTCGTGCACCGAGGACTAAAGTCGCTTACTCGTTACGAAAACTACTATTTAAAACTTAATACATAATTTTTATATAAAACATGTATATCTAAAAAAAAACATTTATCATGCCTTAAGAAATAAATGCCAATTACCCTACAGAGTGCTATTTAGTTTATGCGCTGTGACGTCAGGGTAGTATTCTCTCGTTAAATGGAGTATACAAATTACAGAAGTATGCAATATTATTTAAAATTTGATTGGTTTGTGGCAATCATAATTAAATTAACTAATTACAAATTTAACCAATAAAATCAAATTTGCTAAACAGATGGTGAATAGTTAATTGAGTTAAATCAAAGCATAAACATTAATATCAAAATAATTTTTTTAATAATAATTTTGTTTTTCGTCAGATTTTTTTTTTGTTATTTTAATTTTTCTACAAGCCTCAAAAATTAATATATATATACATATTTTGTAATGCAGTTTTTTGAATATTTTTAATAAATACAGGGTTTGGATCCATAAGTCGCTTTTCCATTTAAAAATTGAATAAAACTTTTTTTTATTTATTTTTTTTACAATATAGAGTACAGGAAATTGTTTTTTTTTTAACTATGAAAAATCATGCCTTTTAAATTTTCCGCTTCGCAAGCAGGGGCTCTTTTCACGGCATTTTCCATGACGGCTCTTAACATGTCTGGCTCCAGCGCTTGACTTAGGCTGTTGGATAGTCCTGGTTTGTTGAGATACACCCGATCCTTCACGTAGCCTCAAAGAAAAAAGTCCTGTGCTGTCAAATCAGGCAATCGTAAAGACCAATGTATATCGGAATTTCGCAAAATATTCGATCTTCGAAAATGTACCTTAGAAGCTGCATTGTAGCTCTGGCCGTATGGGCAGTTGCCCCTTCTTGTTGCCACCACGTCTCTGGCATCGGTCGGCGTTTACGGTTACTGTATTGCCATTTTCCTCGTAGAAGTAAGGCCCGATTACCATTTGGAAAGTTACACCGCACTAAACCGTGACCTTGCCGGGGTTTAATTCACGTTTATGCCCGGCCCTCAGGTTCTCGTTTGGAGCTCCAAAACCTTTCGTTCTGCTTATTCACAAAGCCATTCGATTAAAGACATGATTTTTCATACACAGTTAAAAAAATAACATTTTCTGTACTCTATATTATAAAAAAAAAATAAATAAAAAAACAAAAAATTTATTCAAATTTCAAAATGGAAATGCAAATTATGGGCCACCCTGTATAATCAAATATGACAATACCAAGTCGAGTCCAAATAAAATTTCCAATTAAATTAATCTTTAATCAACTTTTAGACATAGGAAATTGAGTTAAGACATTTTAACAACTTGTGGGCTACAATATATAAAATATTTAACGATTCTGACAAAAGGCCAAAATCAGAGAAAAATCTGTCTAGTCTTTTCTGAAGAAGTATTAAATGGTATTGTCATAAGATTAGAGCATTGCAATGATACACCAGTTGAGTTTTATTTATGTCGACCCCTAAAATTAAGAAACGATTTATATAATTTTACATTGGCTATAAAATGGCGGATTTATTTTTTTCTTCCAGTTCCTGTTTCGCTGTAAATGTCTTCAAGTTTTGATTTTTGAATAGAATAACCTATATATTTTTACACAATTTATTACAACCATGTAACATTTGTCAGTTTTTGACAGAACATATAATTTTTTATTTTAATTTTAATGTTAGCTTCGAAATATGTAAAATTAATCTTGGCTTATTTTTCTTAGAAAAAATATGAAACAATGCTTTATTTAATTATTAATCAATTTGGAGCTTTTTAGAACTAGGAAAATAATTTTTTCCAATAAAACTCTTTTTTTAAGGACACCGTAGTACCAATAAATCACATTTTTTTCTTAAAAGTGTGATAATTGTATTTTAATCAAAATTTATGTGCAAAAAATTACTATTAAAGTTCATTAAAAAATTAAATGTTCAGAATTGAATTCTAAATCAAAATATGCACAAATATCGGCGAAACCAGAAGTGAAACAAAAAAATAAATCCGTTATTTTATAGCCAATGTAAAATTATATAAATCACCAAAGTTTCGTTTCTATCGAATGAAAATTAGTCTTAATTTTAGGGGTGGGTATCGATCATGATATATCATGATCATATAAATATATTAACTGGACCAAAATGATGTTATTTTTCGTAGACAAGTGCCAAATTTGTTATATAATTCGAATGATTGTTATTTGCTAGTTTCAAAATTTAATTTAATGTTACACAGCGATATTTCTACATAAGTAGTGTTGGTATTACAAAATATATTTATTATAAACAATTTTATTATTGCAATATGTGGATTTTTATTCTTATACGAATCAGTTTATTTTCATTTGTTTTATTTAGCTATATTTCTTTGTTATAAAATAGAATGTTTTTATAAAATAGACATGTTTTGTAGATTATCCTTGTTTCGCTTAAGAAAAGAATAATAAAATATATTTTATTCTGTTCTGATTTGAATATGACTAACAAAGCAGTAGTGTATTAAATAAGTAATAATAACTAGGTAGATATTATTAAATTTCAATGAATATAAAAAAAGAGACTCGTTTTTGTCGACAGTTTGGAAAAGTAAATATATTGAGTTGTAATTAGTCCAGTCAAATATCGAGGAGTGCTGATATGTTCAAAGGTAGTAGTGGATGGTAACAGAACACTGCTGTATGCATCTTACGATAAAAATACATATAAACAATTTTGTTAAGAAAAAACTTTCCGACAATTTTTGTTTAACTCATTTTTTTATTATATTAATAACAATTAAGTTATAAATATTAAAAATTGCAATTTTGGGGGTGAAATTGTTTTTTTCGATTTTTCAGGCAAAATGCTCATAAGAGCTCATAAAAGTGTTTATGGGCAAACTTGTAGCTCTTGAAATTTTCTATAAATTTTATATATTTGTATTTTACTACGGTTATAACGGGCGCTAAAAATCAAATTGCGCCCTTTGTAACCGTACAAAAATACCTATGAAAATTCATAATATATAAAACTTATAGAGAACTTTAAGAGCTACAAGTTTGCTCATAAGCATTTGGAGAAGAATTTAGAATAATAAAGTAACAAAAAGGGATATATTTCAAGGAAAAGCAGAAAAGTAGAAAAGAAAAATGCTGAGAAAGAGATGAATCGAGGTTGTTTAATAGGAACTGAAGGTTTTTTTGGATTTTACCCATTGCTCAACTAGCAAAGGCGCAGATAGTAAATTGGATAGAAATGTAGATTAATAGAGTAACAAAGTAACAAAGGGATATGTTTCGAGGTAAAGCAGGTAATAAGAACAGGAATATGTTGAGAAAGAGATGAATAGAGGTTGTTTAATGTGAACTATAGGTTCTTTTTGGATTTAATCTATTGCTTAAAAACCAAAGGTGCAGATAGTAAGTTGGACAAGGATGTCGAATAAAAAAGACACATAAAGGAATATGTTTTAAAGTAAGGCAGGAAATTAGAAAAGAAATATGTTAAGAAAGAGATGAATAGAGGATGGTTAATAAGAACTGAAGTTTTTTTTTTGGATTTCACTCATTGCTCAACTAACAAAGACGCAAATAGTAAGGGTGTAGAATAATAAAGTAAAAAAAGGGATATGTTTCGAAGTAAAGCAGGAAATGAAAAGCCAAATAAAAAAAGGAATATGTTGAGAAAGAGATGAATAGAGGTTGTTTAATGGGAACTAAAGGTTTTTTTTGGATTTCATCCATTGTTCACAAACGAAAGGCGCAGATAGTAACTTGAACAAGGATATATAAAGCAGAAAATAAGGAAAGAAACATGCTGTGAAGGCGATGAATCCAAGTCGTTAAATAGGAACTGAAGGATCTTTTTGGATTTCGTCCATAGCAAAGGCGCAGATAGTAAGTTGGACAATTTTCTGGGATGACGGATAACAGAATAACAAAAAGGGAACTTATTAAAAGTAAAACAGTAAATAAAAAAAGAAACATGCTGAGAAAGGGATGAATAGAGGTTGTTAAAGAAGACAAAGAAAATAGTAATGGAAATTTGACAGGCTTAAAGGATGATAAAGACAAATTAACGCAAAAATAAAACTATGTGTGATTGTTAAAACAATCGTTCTCTTATAATGTTGAGTATACGTTTAAATTATTCCAAATCACCACTAATTACTTGTTATAAAACTTGTTGCGGAAGATACCTGGGTATGTATTCTCGGTCTCGAGAGAACGCATTCCCGTGAGAAAGGTCTTGTGTGTTGCATATTAGTTCTCTAAATGCAAAACTACTTATTTTTGAACTTCACTTCGCACCTAGCAAAGGCGCAGATAGTAAGTTGGACAAGAATATAGAATAATAGAGTAACAATGTAACAAAGGGATATGTTTCGAGGTAAAGCAGGTAATGATAAAATGAATATGTTAAGAAAGAGACGAATAGAGGTTGTTTAATGTGAACTATAGGTTCTTTTTGGATTTCATCCATTGCTTAAAACCCAAAGATAGTAAGTTGGACAAGGATGTCGAATAAAAAAGACACATAAAGAAATATGTTTTAAAGTAAGGCAGGAAATGAGAAAAGAAATATTTTAAGAAAGAGATGAATAGAGGTTGTTTAATAAGAACTGAAGTTTTTTGTTTTGGATTTCACTCATTGCTCAACTAGCAAAGACGCAGATAGTAAGGGTGTAGAATAATAAAGTTAAAAAAGGGATATGTTTCGAAGTAAAGCAGGAAATGAAAAGCCAAATAAAAAAAGGAATATGTTGAGAAAGAGATGAATAGAGGTTGTTTAATGGGAACTAAAGGTTTTTTTTGGATTTCATCCATTGTTCACAAACGAAAGGCGCAGATAGTAACTTGAACAAGGATATATAAAGCAGAAAATAAGGAAAGAAACATGCTGTGAAGGAGATGAATCCAAGTCGTTAAATAGGAACTAAAGGATCTTTTTGGATTTCGTCCATAGCAAAGGCGCAGATAGTAAGTTGGACAATTTTCTGGGATGACGGATAACAGAATAACAAAAAGGGAACTTATTAAAAGTAAAACAGTAAATAAAAAAAGAAACATGCTGAGAAAGGGATGAATAGAGGTTGTTAAAGAAGACAAAGAAAATAGTAATGGAAATTTGACAGGCCTAAAGGATGATAAAGACAAATTAACGCAAAAATAAAACTATGTGTGATTGTTAAAACAATCGTTCTCTTATAATGTTGAGTATACGTTTAAATTATTCCAAATCACCACTAATTACTTGTTATAAAACTTGTTGCGGAAGATACCTGGGTATGTATTCTCGGTCTCGAGAGAACAGATTCCCGAGAGAAAGGTCTTGTGTGTTGCATATTAGTTCTCTAAATGCAAAACTATTAATTCTTGAACTTCACTTCGCACGAAAATCGAGGAACTTTACTTCTACTACTCGAGAGCGTGATAACTTATCACGCTCGCTTATCACTGATAAGCGAGCGTTCACGGAAATGTTGACATATACGTTAGTCACGCGCATTCGAACATAACCCTATTTTCTCTTTCGTTTTGTGTTGTTAATTTAAATACCGTTTTATTTTATAATAGTTAATAAAAGAAGCTTTTTTGTATTTCGAAATTATTATACATATTATAATAATAACAATACCTATAACGATGGACGATTTGGAAATTGTGGGGGCTGTTGCCCTTTTGGGAGATCTGCAAGATGCGGAAGACCAAATGGAGAACGAAAAACGGGAAGTGTTGGCTAGGATCGAATCTTTCCAACTTTCCAACAAAAAATTTACAGTGAATTCAGGACTAAACAGCCCACAACAGGCTTGTCCTGAATAAAATTTAAAAGTATTTTTTTTTTGTTGACTGCTGGTGGGCGCAGATATTTTTCTGTTTTTATTTTCATTTTCAGTCGTTTTTTAGACATTAATTTTTGGATATTTATTATAAAAATTATTCAAACCACAGCAACTTGTTTACAAATTACGAAAATAATGACAGCATGCGCACGCAAACTCGTGTCGCATAATCTGATTGGTTAAAATCCGCTAAGATATTTGGCAACGCTGCAGCCGGCTGCAGAGATCTCATCACGCTCACTACTGTTCAAGAATAACATTTTTTAACTTTGGGGAACTTTGATATGATGTGATCAGTTCCCTTCCTACGAAAATTGTTTACGTTCTCTCGAGCCCGAGAATAGATACCCTGGAAGTATTTGTTTCTATACATATAACCTTTACTGGAAGCTCAAAGTTCAAATACTTATATTATTCAAATTATTATTATTTTTTTAATGTACTTAGGAATTATTTATTTTTTTACAGAAACTTACACAAAGCGCAAACTTCTCACTATATTGTGAAATATTTTTATTGCTTTCCTGTTGGTAAAAAATTGAATTTTTTCTCGCTAAACAAATATTAAAAGAAGAGAATATTTAATAGCTAAAATAACACATTTTTTAATAAGAATAAACATTACATAATAATATTACTCATATAGGTCTCTTGCATCAACGTTTTCAAAGCGATAAAAACAATTGATTTTGGCCAAGGCTTAGCTACACTAATTTTCTGGTAAGCAGCTTTACTATTAAAGTTAATATGTTACCAGAAAGCTTATTGAATTATGTGAGGTTATTTAACTTTTTCTAGATAAAATTTTGTCAAATTGTAAAAGAGTGAGGCCTCCTTGAGGATATACAAAAGTAAATCTTGCCTAATGTTGCCTTTTGTCGGTGAAACTTTTGCCAACGGATTAAATGGGTTGAACAGTTTTACCGTTTTCTCGGTTACACAATTCCATTCTGTCCAAACTTTTTTTTTTGGTCTATTTAGATCGAACGAACGGAACTTAATTGGTAGGGTATCTGTCATATGAAGTGTAAAAGCGCGCCATCAACATTTTTACCTTAAGAGGTTATAGCATTTGTGGGAAAATGGTATAAATAAAGGAAAATATTATTTTGTTGGAAGATGGTTCGATGCCGTGATTTAATAAAGAAAGTAAGTATTATTCATCTATAATAATGGTTTTCAATTAAAAATTATGTTTTTACATATAACAAATGACATCTCAAAACAAACCGTGAACCTAACTTTGGCGTTTTATCGCTGTGTGCATTTCGTCTAAATCATCCAAACTGCGGAATGATCCGACAAAACGCACCATAAGTTTTGTACTTTTTAAAAGAAGACAAGCAATTAAACACGGCATTTGACATTTGATTATCTATTGATAAATTATTTTATAACTAGCGTTAAAACCTATCATTATTTTAAATTTAAGGTTACTTTTTTTACGAATAGGTTAAATAATACTAGCTATAACCAGTTACGGGTATTGTCACTGTCGTTAATATGGCAAAAATAAATCGTGGCCACGACTAAATATATGAAAAGATAAGTTATGTTTCTTGAGTTAGTAAAATATTAATAACATTTTTAAAGGCTCATGAAATGACTTAGTTTTTCATCCATTTATTCCATTCCATTTATACGATTTATTTTTGTCATAAAATGATGTATTTTAAAATTTCAGTTCTATATTAAATGTATTTAAAAATATTGGCAGAGCAACCCCTTAAGGAGCGGTACAAAAAATAATAATTTTGAAAAAGTTTGAGAAGGCTTAGCATCTAATAGAGATATTAGTCTCCTTAATCGTGGTTTATAATATAACATATAATGCAAAAAAAATCATGTAGATTTATTAACCGACTTCCAAAAAAGGAGGAGGTTATCAATTCGACGTGTGACTTTGTTTTTTTGTTTTTATGTTTGTTCCCGCATAACTTTGGAACGGATGAACGGAATTTGATGAAACCTTTTGCTATTTAAAGAGGACATTCCTGAGGTGGTCCCGTTTTAATCTGACGCTCGAATAATGCCGGGCAAACCGGATAATCAAGATAAATATAATCGTTTTAACGCAATTTCACTTAAAACCGGCTTAATTTGGTTCTAATACCAACCAAATTTTTAGAAAATGATCGGACAACTTGGATAACTTGATTAAGGAGTCACTCAAGTATTACGGCAGGCTAAAAATCTTTTAAATACCGCTAAACTTGATTCTGTGGACCTGCAATAATAAAATTGCAAGAGAAAACTATAAAATTTGTGATTATGTCATAAGGCGTTATTTGATTATTACTTAACGCTTAAAGTTTTACAAAGATTTTATTTAGTATTTCGTTTAAAATAAGGTTGGTTGGACTCTTGGTCGCTGAAATAAAAATACCTCTAAATTTATTTTTTAGAAATTTATCTTTAAGATGATAATGCCACAACGCACTAATAGTGCATCGTGACGTCAGCAGTTTGCCGAGATGGAAGGACAACTATAATTTAGCTTACACGGAAAAAAAAAATTATAGCTAGGAGCGCTATAACACATACCAAGCAAATTATAATCGCTTATTATATAAATACAAGGCTTTCTCTTACAATTATGGTAGTCAGTGTAAAAATTTATATGAAATACTTTAATTGTTTAGTGAATAATAAAATATAACAAATAGTATGGCATTTATAGCTTAAATAGATTTAATTATTGTCCGTGCTAATAATTTTTATAATATAATAAAATTTCTGTAAATTTATAATAGTGCCTGTAATAAATATAATCGTGTCTGTAATATATATAATCGTTTCCAATTAATTTTTAACATTATTAGTTATTGTGTCCCTTATAATCTATAGCTTAAATCACTATAATTTGCCACTGTTACCAAATATCTTATAATGTATAGCGCAGAGCCCACTAATTTCTTTCCGTGTAGATGACCTTACAGATCTACAAGTTCTGTGTCTCTAAAAAGTAAAAAATAAAAACTTTTCGCAAAAAAAATGAACCGATTTCTGTCTTTAAAAAGTAAAAAATAAAAAATAAGTCGGTGCCAATTTTACAGCAAACAACCTAAGTAAGTGTAAGTGAAACTTGGTGTAGTAATGCTGATAAATTTCCAAGCTTAATAACCTTGGATAACTTTAACCTTATTAGTAACTATAGTAGAGAAAAAACAATTCATGGTGGTGTATCTATTTACGCAAAATCTAATCTTGAAAATGTTACAAATTTAGACGAAATTGTAAATTTAAGTGAAGAAAAAACTTTCGAATGTTCAGCCTGTAAAATTAGTTTAAAAATCAAATTATTGTAATATTATGTGTTTATAGATCTGAAGAGGGTAATATTAATACTTTTTTTTCCAAATTAGATGAAGCTTTAGACTTAACGTGTAAGATAAAGTTTGATAAACTAATTTTATGCGGCGACCTAAACATAGATTTGTGCTCGAAAGAAAAAAATGAAACAGACAAAAAAATTAAATTACTGGATGTTACTAATTCTTATAACATATGTCATGTATTTAATGAAGTTACTAGATTTGGAACACAAAAAAATCATAAGAATAGTGGTATTGACTACATATTTACGAATTTCAACGAAGATATCCTAGATAAGAAAGTCAGTCATAACGGCTTATCTGATCACTCTTCTCAAAAAATTAGTTTTAGCTTTGAAAAAAATCAAGACTTTACTTTTGTTGGTAGGTCTTTTTCGAATAAAAATACCAATAATTTTATTAACAATTTAGGTAGTGAAACATGGGAAGGTGTATTTAATAACAATTTGTGTCTAAATGATAAATTTGATAATTTTACAAGAATTTTAAATAAATATTTTGAAAAATGTTTTCCGGTCATAGCTTCTAAAAGAAAGAATTACACATGCAAAAATTGGGTTACTACAGGCATTAACACTTCTTCTAAAAATTTGAAAAAAATGTTTGAAATGCAAAAAGATGGTATTATCTCTGCGGATCATTATAAAGTATATAAACGTATTTACAAAAAAGTTATTCGAGCTGCTAAAAAAATGGAAATTGATTTTAGAATTACTAATGCTAAAAATAAAACAAAAACTGTATGGCAGGTTATTAACTCTAAGGTCAAAAAACAAAATGTAACAAAATCAGAATTTTTTATAATAAATAATTCGGAGACAAATGATAAAAATAAGATCGCAAACGGGTTTAACGAATACTTTATAAATTTACCTAAAAATATTGCAAATAATCTAAATCAAAAAAATCAAACAAATAATAAAATAGAAGGAAAACGAAGCATATACAATTCAATTTTTTTAGACGCTGTGACTGAAGTTGAAGTTTTGGATATAATTCGTTGTTTAAAAAATACAAATTCCTGTGGAATTGACAATTTCCCTGTCTCAATTATTAAAAAAGCTTGTAAAGAAATTGTCAAACCACTTTCTTATCTTATAAATCTATGTCTAACTGAAGGACATTTTCCAAGTTTACTTAAAATTTCAAAAGTTGTTTGTTTACATAAAAAAGGAGATTCTAAACTCTTTAGCAATTATAGACCGATTTCTCTATTGTCTGTTTTTTCAAAAATTATTGAAAAAGTAATCTTTAAAAGAATTGTAAAATTTTTAAACGTTAATAATATACTAAATATTAATCAACATGGTTTCCGAGAGAAAAAATCAACTATTACTGCTTTGTGTGAAATTTTAAATTATATTTATAAAAATATCGATGATAAGAATAAAGTAATTGCCTTGTTTATAGATTTATCCAAGGCATTTGACTGTGTGGATCATGATATTTTGTTGCGAAAGCTTGAATCTTATGGTTTACGGGGCAAATGTCTTGAGATATTAAAATCTTATCTAAAAAATAGAAAACAGATTGTGGACTTTTTTGGTATTCTATCCGAGGAACTGGATGTTGAAATAGGTGTTCCTCAGGGAAGCGTTTTAGGGCCTCTTTTGTTCTTACTATATTGTAATGACATTGATAAAATATTAGATATTTTTTGGTGTGCTTTTGCTGATGACTTCACTTTGGTATCATCCAGTCCTTCTATAGATATAATGCTTAGAAGGCTACAGGAAGGTCTACAATCTGTTTCAAACTACTTTGCAAGAAATAATTTAGTGTTAAACCAAAATAAAACTGTAGCAATGCAATTTTATCCGTATGGTGCTTACTATAAGGAAAGCAATCTCATAAGATTAAATAATAGGAGTATTGAGCAGGTTTTAATGACAAAACTATTGGGTATCCATATTGACTTATCTTTAAACTTTAAAGAACATGTCAACTATGTATGCAAGAGATGTTCTTGTAATTGTTTTGCTTTAAAGAGACTTAATCAAATTTGTAGTAAGGATGTTGTGCGAACCTTCTATACCTCAAACTTTTTATCTATAATTCGTTATGGTATAATTTTATGGGGAAACTCAACTTCATCAGATAGAGTATTTGTTATACAAAAGAGAGCTATACGGAGCATGTATGGACTGAAATACAGAGATACCTGCAAAAATACTTTTATTAATCAGCGGCTGTTGACTTTTCCTAGTATTTATATTTTGGAATTGTTAAAGTTTGTTAGATTGAATCTTGCTGATTTTGACTTATTTAAGAATATTCATAAACATGATACACGCTTTGGCGATAATATTGAATATCAAAAACACAGATTAGATTTGTTTAAAAATAACCCTTATTATTCTGGAGCCATCCTGTATAATAAATTGCCCATACGTATAAAAAATTTGCGTTATAACCAATATATTGGAGAAATAAAGAATATACTTATTTCTAATGCTTTTTATTCTGTCGATGAATTTCTAGCATATAATTTAAGATGACTTTTTTTTTCTTTTTCTTTTGTATTCATTTTGTACTTTTTTTAGTTTAGTTTAAAAAATTGCAACTTTTTTGTATTAAGAGTTATTGTACTTATTATTTTGACTTGTCCTATGTCAATTTTATTGATCAACTGGAATTAATAAACGATTATTATTATTATTAACCTAAATAATTATAATTGTTAGTATTTAATTTAGGGAGTGGCGAAATTGGCACCGGCTTATTTTTTATTTTTTACTTTTTAGAGACAGAAGTCGATTCATTTTCTTTGCGAAAAGTTTTTATTTTAATATTTAGAATCCTTTAAAATTCTCAGAACTTATTAGTCCTTGGTGCGTTTACAAATTTGTACTTTAGAACTATTTAATTTTATTAATTTATTTTTATGTTTGTACATACAGAAACTAATTAAAAAAAAATAGTTTATGAATAATCAGATAATTGATTTAGACTGTTCAATTTTATGATGACATTTTTAAAAATAATTATACTGTAGTTTGGAAGGTTTTTGTACTGAATTCGAATATGCCAAAAATTGAAAATGGTTGTTTTATTAGTTATTTAATAAATTTGATAAAGTTTATGAAGGTTGATTTACCCATTCATTAACATAAACTAAGAATTTAACCAAAAAACATGAAATGTGTCAAATAATTCTGATATTTCTGTTGTCAAACTTTCACTGTTTTCGCAGGTAAGATAACTGGGAATTTAACAAAAGATAGTATATATGACGTCATGTGTCAAAATGGCGTATTCCATGTTGTCAGTTTACAATTCTACTTTAAAAATAATAAAATTAAATTAATTTAACCATTTAAGTTTTAACATTCGAAATAAACAAAAATTATTCAAAACGAGTTACAATAAGCTAATTGTTAATATAAAATTATTTATAAGCACGGCGTAAAGAACTTCTAAAATAAGGTACGGCAACATTACAATATAGAACATTTTGCATACGTTTGAGGTTAGTTTGGTTTGCTTATATATCTTCCTTCATTCGTTTGACTGTTTTTAACGTTTTTCTTGCTTCTCTGCTACTTTTTTCGAGATTTTTGAACTCACTTTTTAAGCAGGCCACTTACTAGGGATTATGTTGGGCAACATGGTTGTCAACTCTTTATTCAGTTTAACCTCAATTTTTAAACCGCAAGACGTTGGACCTTGCGGTTTAAGTTTTGAGTTTGGTTCTGTAGTTTTCATCTCTTGCAACAAAGTTATGTGAGAGTATTTTTTGCGGTTTAAAATCCATTCTTTTACGCATACTCTTCCTTTCTTTCCCATATTTTCTGTAGCTATTGTCAAGCCTATTGCAATTGCCAATTTTTCTTGCTTTAACATCACTTTCATATTAACCCACTCGTTTAGGTTGCGTTTTGTCAACTGAAGTTGCCCAACATGTTTCCTGATATGTGAGCTCGGTGGATTTTGTTGAAAAACATGTTGGGAAGCAAAAAAAAATGTGCGACTAAGGAAAGAGCCCCAAATAAGTTTATCATTGTGCTAGAGATCTCCGTTAGATTAAAAAAAAAACTTATTTTAAAGTGGGCGTTTTTGTGGCAATCGTATGTATACATATATTTTATATAAACTCAATAATAACCCCCGCGTGGCTTCTACTTTATTGAGTGGATAATTATTTATTTTACCCACTCAACTGTCACTTGTCAAATTATTTTCTTGTAAATGTCATTAAAATTTTTAATAAAAATATGAATTCCTAGGCTATTTATTGGATAAAACCTTGTATGCCCTCTCGAAAATTAACCTGCTTGGCTGACGTCTCGCAGGTAATTTTCTCATGGGCAATATCTTACTTTACCCACTAGTACCAGAAATAACTATTAAACAAAGAAAAATTGTATCATCTATTTATAAATATGGTAATTTTTTATGTATTTCTGATCAGGTGTCTATTGTTTTTAATATAGTTGTTCAATAATAGAGGCTTCCTGTAAAATCATTCTGATTATTAATTATAAATCAGTATTCTATAATTATAATTGATTGTTAATATATGTAATTAACGTAAAAACAAACATTTAAATAATAATGCATAATAAATGGCAAATTTTCCATAATATATTTTTAAGGTGGAATTTTTTTCAAAAATATGGTCACATTTGCAAAACCCACAACAATCCAACTTAAAAATGTAATAAAACTTTCCAATAAATTAAATAGCTTTAAGTCTAGATTAAAAGAATATCTTATAAAAATCGAACCCTATAACATTACAGAATACCTATTTAAGCCACACACAAGCCGCAATCTATTTTTTTATATTTTTTTAAGTTTTTTATTTAGGTTAATTGTCAAGTTCTTTTATCTGTACATTATTTATTTATTTTATATTTAACTTTATAACCTTATAATATTTTAAACACTATTGTTTGGTTGACAATATTTCTTTAAGAGACTGATTAATGTAAATTTTTTGGTTTTTTATGAAATAAATTATATTATATATATATATATTCTATTGTATTCTATTATATTATAAGGGCCACTTGCATCAACAATGGTTTAACTTTTACTTAGATTAAATTGACGACGGTCGATCAATCAGAACGCAGCATTTTTAACTTAAACATAGTTTAGTTGAGATAATCCCAGTTTAAGAGTTGGTGCAAGTGGCCCTAAATATACTTATAAAGTTAAGAAACCAATAAAATGGTTTGAAGCTTCGCAACGACCGGTGGTCGCGACCTAATGACATTTAATTATGCTAATACTATCAGACAAATTTTTGTTTTTCTATTTATGATTTAAAAATTATTTATAAAGCTTTTATGGAAAACATATTAGTATTTAAATGAATGAGATTTATTTTAAACAATAAGTTTTATTTGGGTAATAAAATATTTATTTAAAATGGAATTATTTAGTCAAAATTTGACCTCTCCAGGTATTCAGATGCATGTATGCATAACTTTTCCCGGATTTCAGGATTTTGGTGGAAATTCGGCCCCCTCAGAAAATCCGGGCCCGGGGGGAATCACCCCCGACTTGATTAGTTTAATTACAATAATTTAATTCATAAAGTGCAGATTTAAACCACTTTCATATTGAAGTTCCCTTTAATAAAATCATATTACTTCCAGTTTTTGGTTTGGTTTATTTATAAAATAATTTCTCTTGATATTAATTATTAAAATATTTTACTTATATTTAATTTAAAAAAAATATATTATTTGTAATATAAGCAAACATTCTCAACATTCCCAAACACAAGAAAACGACTAGAAAAATTATTTCTAAAACATTTAAAATGTTCTTTTTTAAAAAAGTCAACATAAATTTTATTACCTTTATTTTTTAACCCTAAATTTATATCCACTTTTATAAATCCCATTCTGACCCTGTAATTTTTAGTTTTTGCCTTTGAGACTACGCGTAAACAAACGAAAATTATTTATTTTGCGCTTCTCCTAAAATTTTTGGACATCTTTTAAATTACATACATAGAAAATATAAAGGTTATAGTTTTAAAATTTATACTATTTATAAATTATAACGATTAAAAGTATATTTATGTTGGTATAACATAGACTCTATGTCATAAAGGAGTTTCCATCAAATGAATCATAAATACAACGGATCTAGCGTCACCAGTACTGCCGCCATAATGGGAACAGCGGTAACTACAAGTGACATTAGTTAATTAACCTGTCATATCATAAAGTAAACATTGTTACTTAACTGGTTAATAAATACTATCAGAAATGTCTAAAAAATTTTAATTTTTTATATATCAATTTTACTTATTTTACTTATAATACCTTACAAACGGTTACTATAAACATCATCATAATAACCTAGGAAACAGTGGGCGATAAAGTTCATAATTCTCGGTAATTCTAATATAATTTAAATAAATAAATAAAATATTGAATAAACTTTATTGTTATTATTCCGTTATTCCTATGTTAAATGTACAATCTGATCCCGTCTTTGGCGGCCAAAAACATCCATTACAAGTATCACTTTATGCCTCAGGAAGGTATCATTTGGCGCCATTCTGATAAGAGTTAAAACTTGTTCACCATCCAAAACTTTTACATTTCAGGAACATATTCCCTTTGATTTAACTTTTAAAATGCTATTAATTGACAATATGTTAAAATATTAATGGTTTCCTTTACGATATACATCATATATATGATATGAATCGTACTTCACCTGGGACAGTTTTGTCCAAAGGCTATTGGTGTATATTTTTCCGACTAAAATAAAGTAAAAATAATTAAAAATTGTTATTACTAATGCGCAAAAAGGTTACATGCCTGAAAGTAAGCCAACGTTACTGTTTCAGTAATCACGTTACTTTGGTTTTTTACTTTCCATTGTAGAAAATTTATCATACAGGGCTTTAGCCGGTAATATGTTTTCCGCATTCCGCATTTTTCAGCATTTTTTATAATATTTTTTGGAATTTCTATATTTTGGTTCATTAAAAGTAAAGGACGCTTAAAATAAACAACCCTTAGCAGCGTCAAACTTATTCTATGACAACCGACCAAAGCTCACTAAATACTATGTATTTATTTAAATCGCAGGAATTTAGCTATTTTTATTTTATAATTGATGAAAAATAAAACTATCCCTCGGGGAAAAGGCTCTCGGGGTAGTTGCTTTCGCCTTCCGGGCATCATGTCTACTTAGGGTCGTCCATAAAATAAGTCAAACAAATTGACCAAAAGTCATACACTTCATAACCCGTTTCTCGCTTTATTAAAGGATGTAAAGATTTCATATTTTGGCTAACCCCCACCAATAGGGGGGATGTTAAGGGGGTAGCCAACATATATAATCTCTACAGTCTTTATTAACGCCAGAAACAGGGCATGGAGTGTATGAATTTTGGTCAATTTGTGTGACTTATTTTATGGACGACCCCTTGTTTTATTTAATTACATTATAATGTTATTTGACAAAATTAGTTGTCATTGTCCTATTAATATCCAATATCGGAATATTTTGGTTTCATCATTAAAATATAATTCTTAGATATTTATAATACAAGGGCGAAGGTTAAACTTTTCGATTGAGTAGGTTTTTAGAATTTTAGAATTATAAAAATATTTTCTTTTACTGTCTTGTAAACTATCTAGTTACCCATGACCAATTGCTATCCAATCAACGCTAAAAAAAACAATTGAATCGTTTCTTTTGCGTGCGGTTTCATTTTCAAATTAGCTTAGTGTTTTGATTAATTTGTGTTAAAATGTATTTGTTATGAAAATATAAATACTTCTGAAACCGTTCTATAAATATAATAAATATTAAAATTGATTTTACAATTGAAACTTAGTGTTTGTGATTAATTTTAGTGGATGAATACAGATTAACCGAAACGATTATAATACTTGTATCTGGTCAAAAAACGATTATAATACTTGTATCAAGACCCAAAGTGACCAAAAGGTCATATTTCTTTATAAATATTATAGAAAGGTAAAGCATCGTATTTAAAAAAAGCTTAAATAACAAGTTTTAGTTAGCGGGCCAAAACCACGCTGGTAGACGACTGCCTATGGATCGGTCTGTTAATTTAATATCAAAATTAACTTTTAATATCTAACATTAACTAAATTGAATAATAATTTAAAGGTCGATTCAGGCATAATTATCACTAACTACACTAAACTGAATTAAGAAATTAACAAAATTAAGAAACATAACCTTAAATTCTATAATACATTTTCCGTGGTATGCAACAATTAAGATAAAATATAGCATAAAATAATAATAGAATCTTAAAATACACCATAGAAAAAGAATTTTTAAAATACACAAACTTTAGTGCAACATTTTATAAAGAATCGTTATCCAAGTATCCAAATAAAAATGAAGATGGCGACACATCTGTATTTTAAAAATTCCCACATTTTCAGGCTTAAGGAAAAACACAGTAGTTACATAAAAAATAAAAGGTACTTTTGGAGATAAGTAGGTTTTAAAACACGATTTTAAGACCCAACAACTGTAAATATAGTAATAATCGTCCTACGCAATAGATAATTGTTTTTTTTTAACTTATTCAGTCGTATTTACACATGCCTATTATCTATTTAGCAGTTACCTTATTGTTGCATACCACGGAAAATTTATTATAAAATTTAGGTTATGTTTCTTAATTTTGTTAATTTCTTAATTTCTTAATTCATTTTAATAATAATAGGCAATATTAACTAAATTTGGAAATGAAATTAATAAAAACATTTTTAGATTGTCAATAGTAATATCATAAGTGCATGTTAAATTATCGATAATTATTTTACTGTATTAAAAAAAATATTTTGCTTGGCAATTGTTTGAGTGCATTTTTCGTTGACGAAAAATGCACGAAAAAAAATTTCCTTAAGCAAAATATTTTTTTATATACAGTAAAAAATTATGTATAATTCAACATGTACGAATGGTATTTTGAAAGACTATTTCACAAACAAAATAAGGAAGTATATAATTTTACCATGTTTAATGTGGTTTCATATTTAAATTAAAAATTTAAGAACTAAACAACAATATTACTTTACAACTATAATTAAAAATTTAAATCTCAAATTTGCCGCGCTTTTTAAAACGATGTTCACTTGTTCGCGAATGTTGTCAAGTCTAAACTTTGCTTGAGGGATATTTTATGCTTGAGATTATTCCAATAAAATAGTTGTTAACATATATTTTAGCATTTAAATAAAGATCATTGCTGTCTTTGTTTAAAAATTTTAGTTTTCAAGTGTTTAAATAAATTAGTTTTGAGTAGCCTGTTTTTAATACCAAGCAAAGTAATCTATCTGTTGTTATATACTTTGTAGATCCGAGTACTTTTGTTGATAAACTTTGATACCAAGATTCAATTAAATAAATAAAAATTTATGAATATCAGTGATTTAAAGCTTTTAAGATGGAAAGTGCATAAAATATAATATCTGAAATTAATTAGGGTTTTTACCTAGGATGTCTTGGTAATAAAATAAGCATTTATATTAAAAAAGTAAGCTTCATAAATTAAAAACACATTTTGCAAAAATATAACATTTATTAAGATGTCAGTAACTGCCAGTTTCTTGTTTCCATAGTAACCAAGTGATAATTGCATATGTGCAAAAATTATCAGATTCATTTTGATCTGATTGGTCAAGAAACTAAAAATGCAATGTTTTGATTGGCCTATATATTGTTTGTGAAATAGTCGTAAATATAATATAATTGTCGTAAATATAATATAATATAATTTTTAATGTTAAGAGTAAATTTTAATATTTTTCTTTTATTATTTCGTTTAAGAATTCAGTTAAAATAATTTTAGATATTTTTTGTTTTAATAACGACTTAAAAAATACTTTATTTTGAGTTTTTTAAAATAATGATTTAATTACAACCAAAAGACACCAAGTTAATTTAGTTGAATCAAACTACTTTTTTTTATTATTAAATAGGACGTCCTTATATCCAAACATGTAATTGCGATTTACGGTAATTTTTCTTTCCAAAAATAATTATTACAAAAATAAAAAAATAAAAATAAATGTTAATATCTCAAAATAATGTTTTATGACTTAGTGCTCTTTGCTTGTAGGCTCTCGATTTATGGTGTTGATTTTCCAAAATATTTGCCTGGAGCATAATATCGATAAACAATTTTTTTTATTATTATCGATAAACAATTTTTTCTCTTTAATATATGACAAGGATAACTACCATATTATGTAAGAATATAACCAAATTTATTATTTTTAGATTTAGTATTAATGAAAATAAGTAATGTAAAACATAATCCTATCAGACATTAGTGACTTAGTGCTCTTTGCTTGTAGACCCAAGATTTATGGTGTTCATTTTCCAAAATATTTGCCTGGAAAATAATATCGATAAACTATTTTTTTTTTTAAATATCGATAAACAATTTTTTTCTCTTTAATATATGACAAGGATAACTACCATATTATGTAAGAATATAACCAAATTTATTATTTTTAGGTTTAGTATTAACGAAAATAAGTTATGTAAAAACATAATCCTATCAGACATTAGTGACTTAGTGCTCTTTGCTTGTAAACCCAAGATTTATGGTGTTCATTTTCCAAAATATTTGCCTGGAAAATAATATCGATAAACTATTTTTTTTTTAATATCGATAAACAATTTTTTTCTCTTTAATATATGACAAGGATAACTACCACATTATGTAAGAATATAACCAAATTTATTATTTTTAGGTTTAGTATTAATGAAAATAAGTTATGTAAAAACATAATCCTATCAGACATTAGTGACTTAGGGAACGTTCAAGTATTACGTAACGCAAATTTTGATCATTTTGGACTTTTTCGAATTCAGCGCCTCAAAATACATAGGAAAATAATGGTCTCTTAAAATATTCCGGTCCTTATTTTAATTTTGTGTGGCTGTGTTATTAAATTCAATATGATGGTCGTACCTTAGTAACTTCCCATTAAAGCAAAATATCCAAATTGTGCAAAGTATGACAATTTAGATTATTAATTTTACACCTCGAACTACTTCAACTAAAAAATCTTAGATAGCAACCCACGCTTTTTACATCTTAAAGGGAAAACAAAGTTCTTTATTATCAAAGTACCTAATAAAAATTAATTGTCCAAATCCTTCCTTGAAGGTACCAACAAAAAGAAATACCTACTTATAAAGGCATATTTCATATAAATAGAATCTATAATTTATTTACACGTTTTCAACAAAAACGCCTTTTCCAAATTAATTTCTCTACACCTTTTTATTGTTACGGGTATCTTTGTTTCAATTACCTCGAAATGACATATTTTGACATTTCTCATATTTTGATTGATAAAGCCAAATATTGCACAAATTCTTTCAAAAACTAATAATTTTCTTTGAAAACGGGATCAGATTAGGGCCCGGTGGTACAAATCTGGTTTAACTTTGAGCAGAGTTCCTTTACCATTGAAACAAATGACAGTTGAGCTAGGTTCAAATTTGAGCGATGTTTGTACAACCGGGCCTAGATTCCGCAACGTTAAGTTAACTTTTATTCAGTTTTTAGTTTCTGTTTTAATTATTTTAATGATTTATCAAGAATTTTATTAAAAATTCTTTATTTAGGCAAAGTTTTTAAATATTGGTAAGGTACTGACTAATAATACTTTTTAGGTAAAGAAGATATAGCAGATAAGTATTATTTTAAACGCAATACCTTACCAGCGCATCTAGAAATAGGTACGCCTGATAAGAACATTTTAATTTTATTTTCTGTTTTAGATTTTTTATCGATAAAAATAATCATTGAGGCGAAATGGCCCAAATTAATAAATACTGTAAATACTGTAAATTAGCATAATATATTATTATTAAATATTAAATTAAATTAAATTAAACTATTAAATATTATTTCATATTCTTCAATAAATGGAATAAAAGTTAAGGGGGTTGGACTTGGGGTAGTTGGGGGTAAAATTATAGCACCCAAATATGTAGATTTACTTCCTCCTGATGAGGAATTAAATTGACCTATTTTAAAGAATTTTGATATTTTGATTTGTTTAAGTAAAAAAATAAAAAATATATCAAAAAACTAATATACCATTTAAATACCTTTTATCTGATCACACGGCTCCCATTTCTATTTAAAATTTTATTCCCCTGCGCCCCTAGTCTTATTTTAAATTATAAAAAATTAATATTTAGAACAAAAGATAGTTTATTATATGTAGGATATCTGTTCAAAATTTTAAGTCAATATCTTACGCCGTTTTAAAGTTAGATGCACTGTATCATTTAAACGAATAACCGTGTATAAAAAGGAACGTAATAGTTTTGAAATTCAAATAATTATAATTGGATATTTAATTTTTTAAAGTAGTTATTTCAATAAGTTTTTGGCAAAAATCTTTATAATTCTGACCTCACGTATTAAAACCAATAATAATAAAAAATAAGCAAATCTTGTATGATGTAAAAACCGGATTTTTGTCTGGCCAAAACTTGTTTCTTGTTATGTTAGTACCGCACTACAAAACTAAAAATAAGGTCCTTTTTATCCTTAAAAATAATCCTTTTTAATTGCTATATAAATCCACATTATTGACTCCTATCCACATTTTTTTTTTTTTTCGAAAATATATAACAAATTTCTTTCACTTTCATGCGAAAAATACATCAAAAAACTAACTAAAAACACAAAACACTAATATACCTTTAAATAAAAATCTATTGTTTATAATACACTAAACAACACTAATCACTAGTACTGTCGAACCACACTGGTACTGTAGAACGTGGTGCAGAACGACCCGAGGAAGGTTACACGATGGACTGACCATTGAAATCGCTGGCTTCGTGGTACTCAAGTCGTACCCCACCAGCACTCGTCCATAGTTCTATTGTTTTTTATGTATCTAGATACGATTTTTTTGGAAAAGAGTTGCATCAGTTGATGATATTTTTGTAACACTTTTGGTGTAATTGACATTGAAATTATTACGCTGAAAAATTATTGATTCGAATTATTCCAATTAGGCGTTTGACATTGATAAATGGGTACAAAAGAATATTAGCAATAGTAGCAGAATCAAAAATTATTTTTTTCTACGACTGCTTTAGAATGTAATCAAATACACACACTTTTCAAACACAGAATGAATCCATTCTAGCTCTAGATACGGTATGAATATTCCGTATCAAGTGTTAGAATGAGCACATGTAGTGTCATCTCTTTTTTATAAAAGTAAAGAAAACTCAAAATCATTGGAGAGCCTAGCACAAGCCAAAAGCTTATTTGGGGCTCTCCATGACTATGTACCTACACCAAAAATAAATAAATAAATAAATAAATGAAAAAACAACCACAACGTTGTATATTTAGTAACGTTTTCCCAAAATTTTGAAAACTTTCAAAATGGGAAAGCAAAACACTGCCCAGTAAAAAAGCTTTCCCATTTTTCCCCTCAGCGCGTGAAATGGTTTTTTTATTATCAGATTCACGTTCAGCAACCTCAAAAACCCCAGTGTACCAATTTTCACGAAAACTACCCCCCGCCCTCAGGGAGTGAATTTAGAAAAATTCTTAGATTCAGTTTTAGCTAACTCAAAAACCACAATAAACCAATTTTCAAGAAAATTACCTCCCGCCCATCAGGGGGTGCAGTTAGAATTATTTTATTATCAGATTTAGTTTTAGCTGCCTCATAAACTCCTATATACCAATTTTCACGAAAACTACCCCCGACCCTCAGGGGGTGGATATAGAAAACAAATATTATCAGATTCAGTTTCGTTGACCTCAAAAACCTATATACCAATTTTCAAGATAATACAGGGTGTATCAGAACTCAGGTTAAAAAAATTACATATGTACTTATAGAGCAATAAAAAGAAATTGAGCAAAATTTCAGAGGGGGGTGTATGTATGAAATTTTGAGACAAGAACGTTTTGTTTCCACCAATCCCAGAAGCTGTTACAAATACCTATAATAGTGGGTAAATCGCCCAATTGGTTTCTATGGAAATATACCAGTAGTTAAAGGTATGCATTTTGAAAGTTTGATGAGAATGTAAATTGAAATTTTTCATATGACAATTTGTCAAAAATATTTTTTAGGATGTAAACTGGAAGGAAAAAATCCATAATCTTTCAGTAATATAACAGTTTACATCTTAAAAAATATTTTTGACAAATTGTCATATGAAAAATTTCAATTTGAAATTGTCATCAAACTTTCAAAATGCATATCTTTAGCTACTGGTATGTTTCCATAGAAACCAAATGGGCGATTTATCCACTTTTATAGGGAATTGTAACAGCTTCTGGGATTGGTGGAAACAAAACGTTCTTATCTCAAAATTTCATACATACACCTCCCTCTCAAATTTTGCTCAATTTCTTTTTATTGCTGTATAAGTACATTTTTAACAGAACAGCTTCCGATAAAACTGCGAATTTTACTTACGTAAGTACCCTAGGTAAGAGCGTTATAGACCTCGTTTGGTGCAACAACGATTATTTGCATAAGGTGCGCGATCTTGAAGTCCTTAACTCGTTTTCACCTTCACATCACTTTCCTGTTCTATTAACTTTTGACTCAGCCGTAGATATTTTGCCAGATAATAAAAAAGCTGTAGCGAATAGTACAGACATCTTTCGCTGGAACACTAGTAAACACGACGAATTTTACAGCAAAATGTTACACTCCGATAATATATTTAACTACAGAGAAAACGATATCTCCGCTTCTTATTTAAACTTACTCAGTTCTATCACTGACTGTGCCAAAGATTTGCGCTTAAATTTAAATTCTACAAAGAAACTTACTTCCTTTAACCATATCTGGTTTGATCATGAGTGCTTACTAGCGAAAAAAGCTGCCAAAAATGCTTTAAAAAACTGTAAAAAAAATAACTTCTCGCAGGACTTACTTGTAATTTATCTGAGCCTTAAAAAACAGTACAGGCGTATTTTAAAACTTAAAAAGGAGGCTCATACAATTAACTTAACTCTCAGGCTTAGTGCAACTAAAAATCAATCAGAATTTTGGAAATTAATTAAAAATTTACGCTCAAATAATAAACCTGCTAGTTTATCCTTGCTTGACTGGGAGTCCTTTTATGACTCAATTTACACTGTGCATAACGAGTCACAATTTTTATATTCTGACGCCGGTTCGTCATTACTAACTTCGCGTATAACTTTAAATGAACTAAAGTCCAGTCTTAATAAATGCAAAAATGGTAAAAGTCCAGGTAAGGACAATATTCCATTTGAGTTTTTTAAGTATCTACCAGAAAACTGGTTATGCTACCTACTGAATTTATATAACAATATATTTGACAAAGAAATCATTCCCCATACTTGGTCGGAAATTTCACTTCTTATGCTTCACAAAAAAGGTCCAGTTGAGGATCCTGCTAATTACCGCGGTATAGCTCTACTAAACTGTATGGAAAAAATATTCTCTCAAATAATTTTACAAAGGCTTACAGAGTGGTCCGATACATTTAATGTTATACCGGAATGTCAGGCAGGCTTTAGACAAAACCGGGGTTGCTTGGATAATCTATTTACTCTTAATTCCCTCATTAATATCTGTCTACGGTTGAAAGGTAGAAAACTTTATGCGATTTTTGTAGATTTCAAACGTGCGTTTGACTGTATTAACCACCATCTGTTATGGAAAAAATTACACTCTCTTGGAGTAAGTTCGAAAATAATCAGGATCCTCAAAATGTTGTATGACAAAGCAATTGCACAAATAAAAACTGCTGAAGGCTATTCAAAACCCTACAACATTTCTGAGGGAGTTCTACAGGGTGAACCATTAAGCCCCATTCTTTTTGCATTGTTTATTTCTGACATAGAAAAATATTTTAGGGAAAATGGAGCCTTGGGTGTTAATGTGGATGGTCTTGTGGACATACTTATGCTTTTATACGCTGATGATTTGGTCATTTTTGGGGAATCGCCCATTGATATTTCACGTAAACTCAAAATTCTCTCTCAGTATGCAAATGAAAATGGCCTTAAAATTAACATTAAAAAAACGAAAATAATCTGTTTTACCAAGGGTGGCTTTAGGTATTCACGTGACTTAAACTTTAAATATGACGGCGACAATATTGAAGTAGTAAACAAGTACGTTTACCTGGGTGTTACATTCTCTCAGTCAGGGCTATTCGCTGAAATGACCAAAGAAGCATGCAATAAAACAAAAAAATCAATCGGTACCGTTATGTCCCTTTTGTCAAACTCAAAAATCAACAGCTGGCAATCCCGAATTAAACTTTATGAATCTATAGTCCTATCTACTTTGCTTTATAGTTCTCCAGTTTGGGCGTTACGTTTCTTTAATGAAATTGAGCGTGTTCAGTTGGCCTTTTTTAAAAGATTATTTTTACTCCCCCGCAACACCCCGGATTATATGATACGACTCGAAACTGGGTCCGTTAAAGTTTCTTTCTTGATTTTTAAAATGTGCCTTAATTGGATTGAAAAGCTTATTAGAATGCCCGCTCATAGATACCCCAAGCTTTGTTTTAACCGCTTACAAAACTTAAACAATGGTAATACAAAATATAACTGGTTGGCACAGTTTCAATGTATGCTGGAAAAAATTGATGAATCTAACTTTTTGACTAATTTAACAGTAAGAAAAATAAAATACAATAGACCAATTTTACTTAACAAATTTCGCGAATTTCTACATAGAGATGACATAAATTCATTATTTTTTTCCAAAAATTCAACTATTTATCAAAAGTTTAGAATTAATCTGGAACCTCAAAATTATTTATACTGTCGAGATAATATCTCTATCATTCGTATAATAATGCAATTACGTATGGCTACAAGCTTTTCTACCTCCTTCTCATTCAATGGCAGCTTTTACAAAATCAACCCTAAAGAAGTATGTACTATTTGCAACTTAAACGAGTTTGAGACTTTAGATCATATTTTCTTTAAATGCCCCATGTACAAACCGTTGCGTGCACCTTACATTGATAGCCTTATTAACCTAGACGGTCTAGTCTTTGCACTTAACTTTCTTAATGTAACTAAAATAAAAATGCTGCACAGTTTTATCGGAAACTTATTAAAGCTCCGTTCCTTTATAACTAACGAATAATGCTTTTTGTCTTTAACCTTTAAATATTGGTATTATCGTTTCTTCTTATAATTAACTTTTTTTTTTGTATTAAAATTTCTGCTTTTTCTTTTTATTAAATTATCTATGAATATCCATCAAATTACTTAAATAGTTAGGGTTTAGTATTTAGTGTATTTTTTTTTCTCTTCTCTTGTATTTTTTTTTATATATTCAAACTTCTTGTAACAAGATTTGTAATCTTTTATACAATAAACGTTTATTATTATTATTATATTATTAAGTACATTTTTAACGTGAGTTCTGATACAAGCTGTATATTGACAAAATTTAAAAATATTTACCTCCTCACCCGCGTGGGGGTGGAGTTAGAAATTTGTTATTATCAGATTTAATTTCAGTAACCTTAAAACCCCCTTTATAGCAGTTTTCAAATTAAAAAAAAAAAAAATATTGAATTTTACCCGAGGGGCTGACCGCGAGGAAATCTTTTGTACGAGCCAGAGGAACTCAGGAGGTACTCTGGAGGAACTTTGAAGAACTCCGGAGGAACTCCGATGAACTCTTTGCAAAAAGGAACTCTTTTATACAAATTTCAGACGCGGTCAGAAACAATTTTACCCATGCGGATTAACGTTTTTATTTTCAATATGGCCTATGGGCGCCTTCTTTTTGCAGGGGCGCCATCTGTGGTAGAAACCGTCAGGGATAAAGCTTTTTTTCCTGAAGGTAATTTTGGGGCGCCAATTTTTGTTTTGAAGGGGCGACAAGTTTGGTAGTAACCGTCAGGGACAAAGCTTTTTTTTTTGAGGGTGCCTTGCATAGTGGTCATTTCTATGGCTTATTTGCCAAATATTACCCCTTCCAGAGAGGAACTCTTAAGGAACACAGGAGGAACTCCCAAGGAACTCTGGAGGAACTCCGGAGGAACTCCGGAGGAACTCCGTAGGAACTCCGAAGGAACTCTGAGGAACTCTTTGCAAAAAGGAACTCTTTTGTACAAATTTCAGACGCGGTTAGCCCCTCGATTTTACCCATTTTCCCCACCCCAATGACATCGGGCCAATGTTTACCAAAAACAATCCCGAGCAAGAACTTTTGGTAACATACCTGTTTGCCAAATTTCTAGCTTAAAGCGTTCTAAATATTTAGTTAATAAATAATAATAAATAAAGTTATTATCCTATACAAATGTACTTTAATTGTTATTAAAAACACTATAGTTCTAAAGTCACGTATCTACTTTAATAGATACTTAAGTACGGACCTAAAATGTTGCATGTTTTTAATAAAAATTAATTGTATACGATAATAACTTCCGATTACCTTGTAAAAAGGTCCCTTTATGACTATAAATAAATACAAATACAAATACAGATTCCCTACCCATTTGTAACTTAATAATCAGTTTAATTTTTACAGTGTAACTTTTTTACCGACTTAATGTCTAAAACATTTTAAATATATGGTGCAATGGAAAATATTGAGCTTTAAAATGATGAACCTCACTGTCCCCCTTTCAGTTTAAAATAATCCCCCCTTGCCCCCCTACCGCCATTATGACCCCTAAAAATATCAAAATATATACTAAAAAATAATTTTGGTTATGTTATTTAAGTGGACCAAATTTCAAGTCGTTCAAAATGGAGGCAGACTTTTGATAAGATATGGAGTAATAAAAAAAATTGGGACCTTATCTATAAAGCGATGGATATTTCGTAGAAATATAAAACAATAAAAACAGCATCTATAGATATTATAATAATTAATTTTACTAAAATAATAATTAAATAATTATGATTTTTTAAATAACAAATTTTATTTTTTATTAACTATACTGGAAATTCAATAAAACCTGCTGTGACTCAGATGCGAATGTGTTGAAAACAGATCATACCAGTTCGGGTGCGACTCGCGTAATTTAGACAAAGCTTCGCAAAGGCGGACCCCTATACGAAAGCAGCAGAGGTATGAGTCACTGCAGGTTTTATTGAATTTCGAGTATAAGTATTATAAAATTATTATAATTATAATAAAAATGCCTTTTTTCTAAAAAAAAAATATATATATATCTCAAAAACTATAAACAATAGACCCATATAATATGATACTAAAATAAAGGTATTTTTATGACAAGTAAGATGACATAATAAAAAATATACTATTCTATTTAAAAAAATTAAGTCAGATGTTACCCACCCTAGGAGGACCTACCTGTATATTTCAAAATATTTTTAGAATGTGCCTTTTTTTAAACCATACAACTTTTCACTTTAAAGTTTTTCTCTAAAGTATATACTTTACTATATATCGACCGACTCAGCTTCGTTGAGACACCCTGTATAATACCTATATCCAAATTCGAGCCAAATTTGACCCAAACGATGTTTCTGTAAGAATATACCCTTTTCTGTACATTTTTGAAAAACTTAGGCGGTCAGAGAGTGTTTTACTCGTTTTCAGCCCACAAAAATATGTTAGAAAAATATAGTCTGGTTAAAAATAATTAACGTTTATATTTTGTGAGCCTGTGTAATTGCGCTTTTATATTATTCAGTACTAAATAATATTTTTTTTGTGACATGATGTTTTTGTATTAAAATATTCAAATATCAATTAAGTGCTTAAAAGCTTAGGAATATTTTCATTTATTGCTTTTACCTACGTAAGGATACAGATTTTTTTGAATTAATGACGTAAGTGAAGATGCCATTGGTATCTCTTCTATGCGATAAAGTATTATTTATTATATCGCTATGTTATTTCTTTTTCTTATATTACCGCTTGGAAATGCGTAAATTGGAAATCCCCATGGGGATTTGCAAGTTTAAGAATATCAAAAAATCGAAGTAGGTCTGTTTCTTACGTACATTAGAACTTACTTCCGTGTTTGTCCTCAAGGCCGTAATCAGAAAAAAATCTAGGGGGGCTCAGCACCCAGGGTGGTACCCTCAAAAAAAAGCTTTTTCCCTGACGGTTTCAACCAAAACTTGGCGCCCCTGCAAAAAAAAATTGGCTCTCGAAAAATTACCTTTACGAAAAAAAGCTTTGCCCCTTACGGTTTCTATCAAACTTGGCGCCCAAAGGTAGGTGACTTAAAAACGCCAGGGGGGGCTCAGACCAAGGCCAGGGGGTGGCTTTTTAGTGTCTCGATTCCTACGCGGACGAAGTCGCGGGTATATGCTAGTTAAACTATAATTTACAAATTATAAGGGCTTAATGACAAAATTAAAATTTAAATGAGATTTAATCAGAGCCAATCATAAATATTCTGATTTCTGTCACCTCAGAAGTATCAGAATAAAAAGGGTGTCTAGATTTTATGAAGTAAACATACCTAACTCTAAAATAATATATAATAGAGTGATTAGAGACTAAATAACATTTCAAAATTCTAAAAGTCCAAAGAAACCAGTCGACTTAAGTTTTCATAATAAACAAGTTCGCAAAGAATAACACAACACTGCGATGAGTATATTATAAAACACGACCTATAACAGGTTTACTTGTTTTTTTTTTGTCTGGTCATGAAAAAATTAAGCTATTGTTGGTCATATAAAAATTCCATAAAACCTGCTTATCATTTAAATTCTTGATTTAAATACTACTTATATAGTCCAAACCAGTTTTTTTTAATATATTAGGTAGGTAGGTATACAAAAACAATTCTTGTAAACACATTAAAATCTAATATAAAGTAAGGGCAAGGATGGCTATACTTTAACCTTAACATTTGAAATTTTTGGTATTCATAGTCACCTATTCATTAATTTTACTAAAATAAGAATATAAGTAATTAAAACTTGACTGAACTTGGCATTTAAACTAAAGATTGAACGAAATAATAATAATAATATTTATCCAATACATACAGATAATAAGCCAATTACCAGCTTTATTTTAAATATATAAACTCAATAATAACCCCCGCGTGGCTTTTACTTTATTGAGTGGATAATTACTTATTTTACCCACTCAACTGTCACTTTATTTTCTTGTAAATGTCATTAAAATTTTTAATAAAAATATGAATTCCTAAGCTATTTATTGGATAAAACCTCTCGAAAATTAACCTGCTTGGCTGACACCTCGCAGGTTAATTTTCTCATGGGCAATATCTTACTTTACCCATTAGTACCATAAATAACTATTATTAAGCCATTAAGGTACATTGTACATATGGTAAGTCAATATAAATACGAATTACTGTATGTAGAGAAAAAAATATATAAAAAATAAAAACAAAGTTAATAAAAAAGAGAAAAAAACTTACATACAGACTAAAGATAAAAATTTTTTTACAAGCAATGATTAACATAGGCTAAAGCAAAATAGACATTCAGCAGAGCTGTTAAGTTTAAGGAGCCTTTAAGCTGTAAAATGCCAAAGTATGCGCTGTTTAATTTATTACAAACGTAGTTAATATGACACTCCCAACTCAGATTCTGATCAACTATTGTACCTAAAAACTTGGTACTATCGGAAAACGTTAAATCCTCAAAGGTTTTAAAGTTTAAAGGAACTGGTTTTCTGTTAAATAGGTTTAACGCAACTGTTTTTTGATTATTTAAAATTAGTTTGTTTCTTTGACACCAGCTACCTTAATTCATTAATTTTACTAAAATAAGAATATAAGTAAATTAAACTTGAATAAACTTGGCATTTAAACTAAAGATTCAACGAAATAATAATAATAATATTTATTAAGCCATTAAGGTACATTGTACATATGGTAAATCAATATAAATACGAATTACTCTATGTAGAGAAAAAAATATATAAAAAATAAAAACAAAGTTAATAAAAAAGAAAAAAAAACTTACATACAGAGTAAAGATAAAAAAATTTTTACAAGCAATGATTAACATAGGCTAAAGCAAAATAGACATTCAGCAGAGCTGTTAAGTTTAAAGAGCCTTTAAGCTGTAGAATGCCAAAGTATGCGCTGTTTAATTTATTACAAACGTAGTTAATATGACACTCCCAACTCAGATTCTGATCAACTATTGTACCTAAAAACTTGGTACTATCGGAAAACGTTAAATCCTCAAAGGATTTAAAGTTTAAAGGAACTGGTTTCCTGTTAAATAGGTTTAACGCAACCGTTTTTTGGTTATTTAAAATTGGTTTGTTTCTTTGACACCAGCTACTTAATTCATTAATTTTACTAAAAGAAGAATATAAGTAATTAAAATTTGAATGAACTTGGCATTTAAACTAAAGATTCAAAGAAATATACGTATAAATACCCCGTCGAAGGGGTATTTACACGTATATTTCGTTGTGTCAGAACCGCAGGTTCCAGTTAGCTACAAGGAACATTCCAACCTACCATTTTCATAACATTCCACAAATTACCTTCCCGAAACCTTTCACAAGTTTTCAAATTGAAAGATTACAGTTGTTACAGTTGCGATCTTTAAAAAGTACTACACCCAAAAATTGTACCATTTAAATCTAACTTGTCACTAGTCAATATACAATTTAACTAAGTCAGAGATATATAAAACTAAGTATAATAGTCATCTTGTTTGAAACATAATTTTTCAAAGTGTCAAATGTGACTTAAGCCACCATCGCGTTGCAACGAAAATCAATTTTAACAATATATTTTGGGGCTAATATAAGGAGAATGGACGAGAAATTAAATAATTCTACACGCCAGAACCAAAATATATATGAATAAAGGTTCGGATCCTTCTAAAGTTTAAACTGCTATTAAATAAGGTACCTTATTGTTTTTCGTTATTTTTTTAATGTTATTTTTTAATTTCTGTTATTATTTTTTTAAATTTTATATATTTCTGTAATTTTTACAAATATGAATATATTTTTTCGAGAAATAAAATTATTTAATATTATTTTTAAATCCACTGACATTTACATAACCTTAAAAATTTAATTGTCAATAAAGCACTTAAAACAACTTAAATTTTAAAAATTTGGTGTACCTCAAGGTTCAGTGCTGTAATACTTTTTTTTTGATTCCAACTGTACCTTCCTGGAAGATTCCAGGAACATAACATAATATAAGTTACCTTCCTGAAAGATGGCTGCAAGGTTGCATTGTTATGTTATCAATTAAACATTTAATTAAGGTGCCTTGGATTAAGCAATTCTTTAAAGTAGAAATGTCAGAATTAAATTAAAAAAATGGTTAAAATTTTTTTAAATCGTACAAATGTGATGTAAAATATAATATTGATGTAAAATTTTGGTTAGGTATATTAAAAAAAATCAACTTAAAACGCATCATTTAATTTACGCGCCATCAATTCCCGGTCTGTTCTGAAACATTCCTGAGTCCTATATTGTTATCTTCCTTGAATGTAACAAACACGGGACACTTTAACCTTCCAAATAGCTTGCAGGAACCTAACGGGATTCTATATGCAATGTTCCTATAACTATGGAAAAGAACCGATGTTATTTTTCAAAAACCTTCTTGGACGGTTTGTGTGCTAACCGGGTATTGGTTGTTTTTGGTTTGATTACTAATAAGACATATTATACATTAGAAGAATTCTTTAAAGATAAGCCCTAAGCCATTTAATTTGAATATGAATGTTTTTAAAATGTACTTAAATGTTTTTATATGTATTTAAATATTTTTAAATGTATTTACTAAATGTTTTTGAATGTATCTATCGATTTGTTCAAATTTTAACTTCTTGTTAAATTAATTTAAATTGTAATTTTTTTTTTGTTAAATTATTTTTTATCTTTTTGTTCTTAGTTATTTTTTAAGATTGACGTATGTAATATACATTTATTTGTATCAGACTACAATAAATAAATTCTATTCTATTCTATTCTATATGTCTTTACTATAATAGTAAAAGTTTTCTTTGACTGTAAATCTTATAATCTGTACGAAATTTACAAGAAGTACTGTTTTGTCTTTCAAAGACATGTCAGCACAGCTCGGTTTCAAAAGTATAAGTAATTACTTAAGTAGATCAGATTAAAATATTTATTAAAATATTTGATCCATATCCTGGTGAGTTGAACAAACGCCATCTAGGTAACTATGTATTGTACTTATAAAGGTACTACATCTGTTTACCAGAAGAACAACTACCGGTGAAATGCAGACTGGATGATACATAAATTATGTATCATAAATTATGTAACATAATAGACACACCTTCTTAATATAACCTTGAGAATAGTAATTCTTGAAAATGTGGTGTTATTCTCGCGACGAGAATAGTATACTTATTTAAAGTCTTAATACACTGACTTTGAGTATAAATGAACTAAAATAAAGATTACTTATAATTATATAAAAGTATTTATACTTGATTAAATAATAGCTTCTTTTTCGCTAATGAATTTATTCACTTTTTAAGAGTGAATCTTTTTCTTAAATATAAGACAATTTATTCTTTTTTTTTTAATAAAAAATTACTTAAAGTGACTATAACTATGTTTGGAAAACAAGTATAAGCATATATTGGCTTTAATTATTTGTTATACCCATGGAAAGAATAATATACTTAGAACAAGTGTAAAATTTTAAGTATATGATTATTCTTGAATATAGATTTGATTTTTTTCCGTGTATTTTTATGGGTCTCAATTCGTTTTAATAATAATATATACATTTTAAACCTAATTAATTTCTTTTTTTGGGAAAACTGAATAAAAATACTATTAATTAAATGGTTTTACCACTTGTAAATATCAAGGTCTGAATGAAGACGTCATTTGAGTAACTTTTTTGGATTATTATTGTTAATATCAAAAGAAAGATAGTTTTTTATGATAAAACTAATGCATAAATACCATTAATAAATTGTAATTAGTCAATAAATTAAAATTAAAAAACATTGAATATAATTTAGTACAAAAAGTCCAAACCAAGTTCAACATGGAGTTTATCAAATTGATATTAGATTATAATCTATACTATAGGACAACTGGTAAATTATCTTGTTTTTTTTTTGTGCATAAAATCCCTTGTTAATCAGTATTATTAAAAAAAAACAAAAAAATATATAAATACAATATTTATATTGATAGCTAAAAACTATTCCAAAATAATATTAGTCTAAATTTAGGCATATCAGTGATATGATATCACTATAATTTCAAGTTCAAATAAAAAAAGTGAAACTGTTAAATTATTTTTTTTTAGTATAAAGGCGCCTTTTCACCGAGCAATTTATACGTTAGTTTGGTGCTATACAAGTTTGCTGTCAGATATAGCATGAGGACAATTACACATTCATTTGCCGTTTCACGGAGCAAGTTATACGCAAGTAATACGCTATATATTGCAAGTTAAACAATGCTGCCAACCAGACAATTATGACGTGTCTCTGCATTTGTTGACAAAAACATAACATAGCATTTGCTTTTTTAAGGAAGCTTTTTAGTTAGACAGACCGGCCTATAATTAATAATAATTATTAACAAGTCCAGTTGCTACTATATTCTTCTTCTTCCTCCTTTCTTATTGGCCTTGGTCATACAATAACCATATCGGCCAGTGGTCCGGTCGTGAAATTTATATGCTAAATTGGTTTTTCGTGGTCCAGGCCTTGAAATGGTATATGTCACTAATTTTATTGTTGTTGTTTGTTTTACTGTTTAACGTCGTTTTTCGCTGCTATGGCCTAATTGACGGGACCGCCATCTTTACGTGCCCTCCGAAGCACGGTCCTCAACAGAACTCGCATCCACCCTGAAATGTGTTTACAGTTTCACCTGCAACCCACATTACAGTTAGTCATCGTAGTTCCATCTACCGACTATTTACACCACTATACATCCATGCTCTATGTGGGGCTCGAACCCACATTATGTTTTTACACTATTTGTTTCTATTGCACTACTTTTGTTCTATTACACTACTAAATGTTTTTTCTAATTAAGCGATACTACTAGTACTACTACTGTTTCTACTTGTGTTTTATTTTGGGGGTGGGGTAAGTCTAGAAAGAGAATAGATAAAATGGAAGGTTGTCAGATGTTTAAATGGATTGAGGCGAAAAATTAATTAACTGCTTTAATTACAGCGGATGTTGGGTTGCCGAGAATATTGCTACTATATTAGTAAAAAGAAATCGATTTAGTAAATTTTTCCAGGTTGGTACACGGAAAAAAAAAATTATAGCTAGGAGCGCTATAACACACATACCAAGCAAATTATAATCGCTTATTATATAAATACAAGGCTTTCTCTTACAATTATGGCAGTCAGTGTAAAATTTTTTATGAAATACTCTAATTGTTTAGTGAATAATAAAATATAACAAATAGTATGGCATTTATAGCTTAAATAGATTTAATTATTGTCCGTGCTAATAATTTTTATAATATAATAAAATTTCTGTAAATTTATAATAGTGCCTGTAATAAATATAATCGTGTCTGTAATATATATAATCGTTTCCAATTTAATTTTAACATTATTAGTTATTGTGTCCCTTATAATCTATAGCTTAAATCACTATAATTTGCCACTGTTACCAAATATCTTATAATGTATAGCACAGAGCCCACTAATTTCTTTCCGTGTACCACGAAAATAACTATAAATCTTGCATGAAAATCGTCGAAAAATAGAACTTGTTCTAATAATTTGATGGCTCGAAAATAGCATAAAATTTGCCTGGCGGCATGCGCAGTGACTGAATCATTCTTACAACAAAATTGCATAGCACCAAACTTGCGTACAAATTGCTCCGTGAAAAGGCGCCTTAAAGTGGATGAGCCAATTATTGCTAGGTTACGATATTTTATTCTTTACTGCATTTATTTGTAATCACCTGAAACTTTACTACATTAAACAATAATGAAGAACAAACTTGCAAAAAATTAACAATCTAATAAGAAAATATTGTGGCACAATAACAAATTCAGCTGTTTTTAGGTACAATTTGGGCAAATAAATAACAATTAATCGTTTTTAGTAAGCCACACACACTTCATGTACCTACATACAGGGTGATTCATAACTGGCATGCCAAAATTTAAGAGGTGATTCTAGATCCAAAAATATAAAAAAAGTTCCTATAAAGGTTGGTCCGGAAATGAGCCCTAAGGGATCAAGGGCCCTTTAAAATTGTAATAAAAATAAGGTTTTTAATTAATAACTCGGGTACCGTTTAAGCTAGAGCGGCAAGCTTTTGCATGTATACTAGTATTAATAAGGGCAATAAGTTTATGTTAATTTATTTTTTAAATTTATCCAGAGGCGTGCCCAGAAGGACAAAATATATGAGGCTTAAAACATTTTTGCCCCAAACTTTTCTATGTGTATGTTTTTTGGATTTGTTGTAAAAAATATAGATTTCTAGAGTAAAAATACATATAAAATATCATATAGTGTAACACTGTAGGAGCAACCGTTATCAAAAAAAATGCAATTAAGAGGAAGTAACATTTTGTGCCACCAAAAACGTTACTTTTTAAAAGGCTATTACTCCTTTAATATTAAATTTAGGTGTTTTGGTGTATAATACTTTTTTGCTCAGTTTTAAATGAAGAATCACCCTGCAGCATTAAAATTTTATTGGTGCTTTTTTTTGTTCCCCATTCAATACGTCATCTTCGAAGGGCCGTAGCTCCCTTAGGGCTCATTTCAGGACCAACCTTTATAGAAACTTTTTTTCATATTTTTGGATGTAGAATCACCTCTTAAATTTCGGTACAAGAGTTCTGGAACAGGCTGTATCTATTACATTGTCTTTGAATATAAAACAGAACCAAGATTCAGAACTCTCTGAATTCTTCGTTACTTTTTTTCTTATTGTTTTTTGCTTTTGTCATTTTTTTGTTGTCAACTACTATGCATGGCAATATTAGAATAGTAGTTTTCGTAACTAGTAAGCGAATTTAGTCCGTAGTCCACGAGAATGAAGTTTTTTTGAGGACGTGAAGCGAAGTAAAAAAATCATTCAAGGCACTAAGTACTTCTCGCAAACGAGTTGCCAACAACATTTTTCGTTCGATCTACAGTCTAGACTCTTTAAAAATGTATACTTTAAAGAATTACCTGTGTTTAATTTTGACATTTCAAAATTTTATAAACGTCAAATGACTTTTGTCAAAATGAAAGCTATGTATACTCGTTTGTAAAATGAGTGTCCATAGTTGTCATTTCATTCAAATATGCACTATGTACTCGTGCTATAGAAAAATATCCTAACGAGAATGTATAGTGAACATGCATTTTTCTTTATTTCGTGTACACTAGGTAGTACGAAAAATATCATACGATATTTATAGCTAACGACGAAATAACAATAATTGAAATTTATGTAATGGAAATTATATCACTACAACTTAAAGTTAAAATGAAAAAAGTGAAACTGTATTCAAGTTATATGACATCAAATTTATATTTTTAATAAGATGGTATGATATAATACATTTTTGAAATAATAAGTTAATTTATATTCAGGAAACTAAATAATAAAATTAAAAATGAAATGTAATTGCTTAACATATTTCATAGTATCCGTTCAAGCTAAGAAAAGGTGCGTTTCAATGCGAAAACCTCCATAAAAGTGTATATTTTTTATTCTAATTTTGTATCGAGTTTCAGTAGTTGTTTTTAATATATATATATATATATATATATATATATACAGGGTTATTCAGAAATAAGTTCAAGAAATTTAAGAGATTATTCTACGTTAAAAAATATAAAAAAAGTTCCTATAAAGGTTGGTCTGGAAATGAGCCCTAACGGAGCTGCGGCCCTTCGAAGATGGACATATTGGATGGGGAACAAAAAAGCACCAATAAAATTTTAATGCTGCAGGGCGATTCTTCATTTAAAACTAAGCAAAAAAGTATTCTTCACCAAAACACCTAAATTTAATATTAAAGGAGTAAAAAACTAACATTTTTAGTGGCACAAAATGTTACTTCCTCTTAACTGCATTTATTTTGAAAAAGGTTGCTCCTACAGTGTTACACTGTATGACATTTTCTATGTATTTTTACTAAAGAAATCTAAAGTTTTTACAAAAAATCCAAAATAAATATAAATAAAAAAGTTTGGGGCAAAAAAGTGTTAAGCTCACATATTTTGTCCGTCTAGGTACGCCTCTGGATAAATTCAAAAAAATAAATTAACATAAACTTATTGCCCTTATTAATACTAGTATACATGCAAAAGGTCGTCGCTCTAGCTTAAAGGGAACAAGAGTTATTAAAAAACCTTATTTTTATTACAAGTTTAAAGAGCCCCTTAGGACTCATTTCCGGACCAACCTTTATAGGAACTTTTTTTCATATTTTTTAAATTTCTCGAACTTATTTCTGAATAACCTTGTATACCGGGTGTCACAGGTTCAATGTACACTTCCCTTAACTTCTGTATTTGTAGAGATAAAAATTTGAAATTTTGTACCTATAATTAAGGAACCTCAACTTTTGACATATAAAATAACATTTTGCTACTTTCGGTTTTACCGGAAGTGCTCACATCTTTCACATTTTAAGTGCGACATCTAAATGTCTTACATTTTTGGAATCTGTACACTTTTCTGAAAACATAAGTGACATTTCAAATGTTAAATTTTATTTTAATTTTGTTTTAATTTTTTTAACTGTAGTTAAAAAAATTAAAACAAAATTAAAATAAAATTTAACATTTAAAATGAAATCTATAGGTGCGCCATCTTTAATAAACTCTAATGGACACTAGAAATACTAAAAAAAATTAATTTTCTCTTAACTTGTATAAGTCTTTAAATTATGAGGTTTTAAGCGGTTCTTGAATTTGGTACCTATGTACATCCCTGGTACCATTTAAAAGTGCAAACCTAACTTTTTATACAAGTGGAAAAAGTCGCACTTAAAATGTGAAAGTTGTGAGCACTTCCGGTAAAACTGGAAGTAGCAAAATGTTGTTTTATATGGCAAAAGTTGAGGTTCCTTAAGTACATTGTAGGTACCAATTTTCAGAACTTTTTCTTAAAGCGTCAAAGGAATCAATATTAAAAATAGTTGTGGCCCAAGATTTGAACCGTGTGGCATTTCCATAAAATAAAAAGGCAATTGCCTTAAAATAAAGACTCTGTATGGTAATTGACCTTAAAGGCTCGTTTTTAAGTTGATTACACTCTGCAGATCTGCCAACATTGCATTAATTAAAACAAGCCGTGAAGATATGTAATGCTACGCATTCCATCATATATTATTCACACTAAATGGCATTTTACCAAATATTCAAAAATAAAAAAAAATAAAAAAATTTACATTTTTTTTTAAAAAGTCTTATTTGAAAAAAAATTGATTTTTTTTTAATTTTTTAAAAAGTTTAACCCCCCATAATATTTTTGCTTTTGGAGGGATTGCTTTCAAAAACAATAGGAATCTTCCCCTCATAGAACATGATTTTTCCTGAAAATTTCAAGTCGATCGGATTATTCGTGCTTGAATTATCGTGTTAACAAAATCGTGACATCAGACTGTAATGCTTCACGATCCATTATTACTATATTCTAGTACTAGAGAATTTTATGAGCTTTAAAATTATGTATTACACGTACACGTTTTTTTTTTTTTTAAAGAAGTAGAAAATAAAAAAAATTGTTGAACATTTTTTCTTTGAAAATTTTTTTTTTTTTCAAGTATTTGGAATAATGCATTACCATTTACTGTGAATAGTATATAATGTATTGCGCAGCATTACATATCTTCACGGCTTGCTTTTTTCATTAAATATATTTTTATCCAAGAATTTTTTGTCTATGACGTTTTTTGGCGGTTTCGGAAACTCAAAACTACCGTATTATACTCTTCTAGCGCTTTTCCGATGTGAAGAGTAAAATAATAATTAATATTTTATATACTTAACTGATTGCTAATATTCTGCAACGCAGCATTTTATTATACTTCGCCGCATACCTTACATATTTTCAAAATATAACAAGTTATAATTTATTTAAATAATTAATAAACTATAGTTGTAACTATTTTGCATAATTACAATATTCCGTATTGAAACAAATATAATAAAACATTTTATTTTTATATAATTAAACTGAAGGACAAAATTAATAATTGGATTATTTGCATCTTGGATTAATAATTGGATCCACTCAGTAAATTATATTTACCAATATCAGTAATGGTCAGTTTATTTATAAATATAATTAAATAATTTTTCACTAAATAAAAAATCTGAAGCTTCGGTTTCCTCCAAAAGTCGCCGTCGCTGATGACCGGGTAGCCGCGACCAAGTCGTTGAGACATCTCCAATGCATTTTAAATGTTCCTATTTTCCTATCTGCTGCCGAGTCGTTTCTACAAGCTCCCGGTCGCCGGTCGCTTGACCGCTCGGGGAGCAGACGCACGACTACTTCGTCACGAAGTTGACGGTAAAACAGGTGGTTTTGCGCTGTGACAAGTGTCTTTCACTGTTTTATTCAATTAGAATTTCTTGAAATCCCTCTACCTCTCTCAGCCGAAACATCTCATCAACTTTTAGCCTTTATTCTTCATGATGTAAATAAGAGGAGGAGATTCTTCTCTTCCGCTTGATAATTCAGAAACATTAAAAGACGCGACTTTTTAGAGATATTCATACTGATTGAAATACATAAACTCGCAAACAAACAAACAGCTGTTTATAAAATGGTCAGCTAACAGACTGGCGACTGGCGAGACCGAGGAAAACAGGTAGGGTCGTGACGACCTGGTCGTCAGCGACTGCGACTTTTGGAGGAAACCGAAGCTTAAAGCAACATTTTCCTACAAATTCGCTGGTCGCTAGTAGCAACTACCGGGTAGCTGCTAACAAGTTGTCAAGGTTTCGCCAAGGAGAATGTTCTCCTAAAAACTACTAAGTAGCTGCTACCGACGCGTCGTGACGACTGTTCGTTGGTCGTCAGTCGTTTTTCTCCTTCAAAAGTAAGAAACAGCAGATTTCGCAGAAAATTAGTACCTATATAATTAGACTAAGATAAGGGCGCTTGGGTTATCTTGTTTGTCTTGGGTGAAAAGCTTACTAGGTCTATGGGGCGAATGATTTCCGTTTTGAGTTGGGGCATATGGAGATCTCTGTGAATTTGTGTGTTCCTCATGAATGAACATGCACTGAGGCATATTCTAGGTAGTTTTTTCGGAATAATCATAAGTTTGGAAGAAAGAGCTTTATTAAGGGTGACTTTATTTTAAACTGCAGCTTGAGCATGAAGCTCCGTAAAGAAATAAACTGCTTTTTTTTAGGTATAATATACATAATAACTACATATTATGTAGTTTGGAATGAGTCACTCCGAGTGACGGCGGTTGGCTCTTTGGAAGATGTGTTGATTCTAAGTAAGGTTTCTGGATAATATCCAGATAAAATTGATGTAGTTTTATCTCTGTTTCGTATATTATGTGTGTTTAACTGCGGTAGTTGTAATAATTTCTTATTATTTACAACTGCATATTATACATACTAATTGTATTATTTTGACAAGTTTGGTTAAATTTATTATATTTTTAATTGGCCATTAATTCTTTAAATAGACATATAAACAAACTAACAAAAAACATAATATACAGGCTCATTCAGAAATAAGTTACAACATTTTAAGGAGCGATTCTACGTCCAAAAATATGAAAAAAGTTCATATAAAGGTTGGTCCGAAAATGTGGACTCTGGACTTTTTTTAGACACGGTAACGATTAACGTTGATAAAGTTTATCATTTTATGTAACTTTTATTTGGTAATTTTAAACAGGGGCGTGATGTCACTTTTTTGCCCAAAACTTTTTTATCTGTAGATTTTTTAACATTTTTTCAATAGCTTATTAATCTTTAATTAAAAGTACATAAAAAAGGTACTCTTTGTGTAACACCGTAGGGCCAACCGTTTTCGAGAAAATTGCAATTAAATAGGCAATTTCACATTCTGAGCATCAAAAAAAGGAACTAAAAAATGCAAAAATAAAAATTTTAATGCTGCAGGGCGATTTTACATCAAAAATTATAAAAAAAGTTCCCACAAATATCTACAAATCGCTTTTAAGGCTGTTAAGTGTTATTCTTTAAGAGGCCGTAGTACACTTAAAACTGATTTTCGAACCTAGATGTATAGAAGATTGTTTTCATAGTTTTTAATGTAGAATCACACAGCAGTATTGAAATTTTTATTGGTGCATTTTTTAGTTCCGATTTTTGATGCTCAGAACGTAAAATGGCCTCTTTAAATGCAATTTTATCGAAAACGGTTGGACCTATGGTGTTACATAAAGAGCACATTTTTATGTATTTTTAATTAAAAATTAATATTTTATTGAAAAAATGTCAAAAAATTTACAGATAAAAAAGTTTGGGACAGAAAGGTGACATCGCCTCCCCATTTTGCACGTCCAAAATTACATAAAATGATGAAATTTATCAATGTTAAGGCATGTGCAAAAACACTGACTGTTGTTTATAGGATTCCAGAGATATTAAATAAAAAAATTTCAGACGTACCCTTAGGAGGGTCGTAGCTCCCTTAGGGCTCATTTCCGGACCAATCTTTATAGGAACTTTTTGTCATTTTTTTGGACCTAGAATCACCCCTTAAAATGTTGTAACTTATTTCTGAATCACGCTGTATAATTATATTAATAGTACTGTAGCCCACACAAGTAAATTGAAATTGAAAAAATTACTTTACTAATTTTAACTAATTTAAGTTGTACTTGAAAAAAGGCAAAGGAAAAAATCATAGCCAAGTACTGGCAAAATAATATTTTTAGGTAAAACAATAGTTATTTATATACCAAGGGACTAAACTGGCTATTTTAGTCCTGCAGCATGAGTGTTTCCTAAGCGAGCGTAGCGATCGAGGGAAACAGAAATGCAAGGGACTAAAACAGCCACATTTAGTCCTGAGGTATATACACTAAAATCGGGTGTTTTATTTTCGTAATTTAATCAAGATACCTGTGAATCGCGAAATGTCAGTGTCACGGCTATCGCGATTTCATTCGTTTTTTAATATGGTTGACACAAACGTCAGTTTGCAAAAATGGACGAAGACGATAAATTTAAAGTAATTTAATCATTGTTATTTTTAAAGGCTTTCTTTGTTAAAATCAAATAAATTCGTTTGAATTGCTAATTTATTACAAAACATTACCAAACCTAATTTTTGTATCAGTGAAGCACATAGTATGTATAATGTTTAAAAAAATTTAAAGTTGCCGTGATTTTTTTCCCTTGGGAGAAAAAGTTTAATCCCGAAAATGAAAGCGTAAAATTAATATTTAGATTGAGTAAAAAGCCCGAGGGTAATAAACCTACGAAATCGAAATTTAACTTTTTTTCCCGTGTATTATACAATATTTTTTATGCGATTGTTACTAATTATTAAAATATACCTACTTAATTTTAAATTGCAAAAAGTATTTCGTTTAAGTGTCTTATTACTTATCTAGTTATCCATGACAAATTGCTATCCAATCAAATAGCTAAAAAAACAATTGAATCGTTTCTATTGCGTGCGGTTTCATTTTCAAATTAAAAAAGCTATAGATTGGTGATTAATTTCTGTTAAAATGTGTCTCTTATGAAAATAGTAATACTTCTGAACCGTTCTATGATTATTATAAATATTGAAATAGATTTTACCATTGAAATTTTGTTTGTTTTAATTTATTTTAATGGATGAATTGATAATTGATGATAATTGATTAATCAGTTAACATATATTTTGAGGTTATGTTATAGAAGAAATTTTTATTTTGTATGAAATTATTATAATAACTGTATCTGGTCAAAAAGAACAGTTAGTTCAAGACCAAAAGTTACCAAAAGGTAAAGCATCTTCTTTTAAAAAGTTTAAAATTAACAAGTTTTAGTTAGCGGGCGAAAAAAAATTTTTGGCTCACGGGCCACAAAGTTCAACTTTTCGCCAGTAAAACATGAACAAAAAGCGTCTCTTTTAGAATCAATCGCTTAAAAATGATTTTTTATCATCTTTATGCTGAAGTTCACGTAGTAAACCCTTCTTCTGTTGTGCTGTTTGTCCAACTTATTTGAGGCCTTCCCCAGCTTCGCTTGTCCTTGATTGTCTCTAACTTGACAGTTCCTTTTCCTTTGGCATTATTGTCATTACATCTTGCAATTGCAGAATAATTTCAACATCTCCATTTTTTTGTCCGTTTATTTAAAGACTATAATTTGATTTATTTCGTCTGTTAATTTAATTACAAGAATAGGTTTTTGGCTATGCGTAATTGCTTTTAAGCTTAACTTAATTGATTTTTGGATAAAGGGTCTCAGCACCATAAGTGGGGTGGCAGACAAAATAGACTTATCGTTTTTGAACCTTAAAAGGTAAATCATCTATTTTTATATTTTTCATTGATTTTGTCTAATTTTGATCTCATATCCTAAATACTTGTAATCTACTTGTGTTAAATTATTTTTTTTTAGTTTAGCATTTTCAGTTGTGGTTTTTGCTTAGCTGACGTTTGTTCTTTATTCTTGGGACATATTTATAATTTGCGCTGTGTCTTCTACAAACAAAAAAGACTTTTTTAAGGAAGGCTTAGCAATTCTCCATTTATTTTGAACCCATTCTTTTCCCATCGAAGCTTTTTTTAAACAAAACCAAGGTAAATAATTTTGTTTAAAAGACGAAATTGTTTGCACTTCCTTGAAACTTCCATCTTATAAAAATAATTTTATTGTGAGAATAATTATGATATGTTTTTTCATATAAATATAAATATAGAAGCCTCTTATTAGAAGATAATTGTTTATCTATTATAAACATCCTTTGTAATACAATTATGATCAATTTTCCATTAGATGTTTTTGTTACAGAACTAATTGATTTTTTTTATAATAAGAAGTTATTGTTGCGGTTATAACCGATTGTACAGACGTCGAGTATAAATAAATTAGAATGGTATAATTACAAAATGGTAATTATTCATTAAAAATAATTATGTGTAATTTGACATAAAAACTTTATAATATGTATATTACTTGTACTTAAGGTACACCCACTCGCCGCAAACTACTGTGGCAAAAAATATTTTACTTTTACTAAATTTGTTTTTAACTTGTACCTGGGAAACTTATTAAGCATTATTGCTAGGTATAAATGCTGCAAATACCTTATTATTTATTTACAGAAATACTAAAGGTATCTGCCCAGGAATTCAAAAGATCTCTTGTTGTCGTCAACTATTAGGCACTAACTGACTTACATGACGTCTATTACATCTTGCTGTCGTCCCAGGGACGTAACATTACTGACATCATAATAAAGTCAGAAATATGACGATAGAATAACGGGTTCAGCATTATATATCTGTCCAATTAATAGTTATTTATGGTATGAAAGAGGAAACCAGGATTTTGCCCATGAGAAAATTAACCCACAAGACTGGAGGCGGAGTGGGTTAATTTTAAAGAAAGTAATATTATAATATGAGATCCTATACTGATAGAACAATAGCGTAATTAATAACGTCATCAGGTTATAGTATACAACAATAAATAGTTGTATATGCGCAAACCACTATACATTGCATAGAATACAACAACAAAAACTAAACGTGTTCCGTATTTACAAACTAGTGCAGTTGTTTGATTTACAACAACGATCTCTTAAGCGATGAGATTTTTCTTTGTCGCGCAGAGAGCAAGGTAGGCGTGGCCTGCAAATCCGCAGATTCGGAATGTTGCTACTTCCTACGTCACGATCCTCGCTTCAAAACACAGGCAATTCAACTGTCCCGTCCCCCGGCTGGCTATAGCCAGCTATAGCTGAGCCTGGTGTGCGTCGGCTCTCTACTGTGTTTTAAAATTTAGTGTAATGTATTTTAAATTCATTTATGTGCACATAGAAACTACATATTACATGTACATGTACATGCTTATCGTTGGGTTTACTTATGCACATAATAATTTTAGCCCAAATTGCCTACTTTCAATATTTTGGTAAAACATTTATTAGAATCAGCTGATTGTCGGTATCTTTATTATTATATCATCCTTCCTCGAAAAACTATTATACTGACAACAACGTTGTTGTATTATTAAATTTTTTAATAATAAGAATCTAAAATTTTAATAGTGTATTTAATATAACGTTGAAATGTTTTAGAATAATCGTAAAAATGTTATCATATACCACAAACTTGTTACAACAACGTTTGGTTGTACTATTTTTAGTGTGTGACAGAATTTAATAGAAAATTTCTTGCTATTACTTTCTCCACATATCTGCTCTTGTCCAGTGAAGGTAATTTTCCACAGGCATGGAAAACCCATGGTAATGTACATCAAATTAGCAGGCTAACTATAGTCGCTATAGCGACTAAACAGTACTATGCAGTTTACGTAATTCCAGACAAAGACTTGATAAAGCCATAAATCTTTAATCAATATATAGATATATATATAGAATTTAAAACTTTTTTTAGTGATAGAAAACAATATGTGGCGCCACCTATGGCCTTAGAATTAAACTGACATCCCAGCGACGTACAATTTTAATGACGTCAAGATTTGACCAAAAACTGACATCTTATATGCGTCGTATGTATGACGTCACAAATATAACCTAAAACTGACATCGATAGTACATCGGGGACGTCATCTGGTTTACTGGGTACTATTTCAGTGCATTATATATGGTTATACAGTTAACCGTAAATCATTCAAGGTAATCTCTATAGAAAGAGATCGCCTTCGTACTAAATTATTATAAAAAGTTATGTTTAATAATTATATAATATTTAATAAGTAGTAAAAGTGAATAAGAATTTTATTTCAATACTTGATCAAAAATCATTTTATATCTAAACCAAACCAAAGTAGAGTAAAGGCGGTGATTGTAGAATATTTTATAAAGGATTGTTTTTTTTTAACATATTTTATTAAAGTTTCCACTTTCTGTTTTAAACATTTTTCTTTTTATAGCAGTTTGAGTGAAAATTGCATTTTTTAGCTTCAAGAAAATAGTAGCGTAAATTGAAATTCCTCCATGGATCCATCTTGTAGTTAATACTTACAGTCTGTAAGCTACAAAATAAAAACGTTTCGACTTTTAAGTTACAAAATAAGAAAATATTTTGGTAAAACAACATTTTATTCTTAGAAAAACAATAGTATTCTAATAAAAAAGCATTTGATTAAAAAACTATTAAACCAAATATCATCTAAAAAAGTCGCAGACATCCTCTTAATACACGTTATATTATATTAAACCATAAATTCAAAAATAAATAAATAAAATTATTATACCCTGAAAATGTATCTAGTAGGAAGAGACCGAAACGAAACGAAACGTCGAATATTCATTAACAGGGTCTAAGCCCGAAAGTGAAAGATCTTTAGAATTAGTGTTTATGCATGTTTTGCTAAAACAGTTTTAGTAGATTTGCTTCATGTCATATTTTGAAGTTTCTGCTTTTAAAAATAGTATTTCTAAAAGATATACAATTTTATTTAAGTTTCGCAAAGCTTTGTCGTCAAATTTTTATTTTTTATTTTTGAGGTTTTGAAAAGGAAAAACTGTAAGTTGCAATATAATTACCTACATAATGCATATGCTTCACCTAGGGACACTAGATCAAGCAAGGCTAACTTAAGACCTAGATCTAGTGTCCCTAGCTTCACCTACCCATTTATAGATCTTGCAGCTGATTCTTAAGAAATTTAGATATTCCACATTCCCTACCCTATTCCAAATTTACCGTCTTTACTCTACGTATCTGAAAAGAGAAAACAGACGTAAAAACGTTTCAAAATCCTTGTAACAAAGTTAAACCGATCTGAAACTTGAATTAGCTTCTTTGAAGAGTATACTAACAAATGTGAAGTAGTTTTTTACCTTATTATTTGCTTTTGAAAACATTATGGAAAACTAAAGGACAAGATACTTACTAAATCATTAATTTTTTATTAAAAATAAATTAAATTTAATTATTTTGAATATTAAAAAATGTGAAGTAGTTTTTTAACTTATTATTTGCTTTTAAAAACATTATGGAAAACTAAAGGACAAGATCCTTACTAAATCATTAATTTTTTATTAAAAATAAATTAATGGACAAAAACGGAAGTTATATTCGAAATCAACATAACCAAATTACCCAAAATCAGTTGCCATATCCAAATCGATCCAAATCATTTTTCAAATGTTGAAAATTTGTTGGCCTGTGTTATTTGTTTTGATTTGTTCGAGGATATGATATGAGTTAAATCTTAAAATGAAAGTATTTTTTTGTTGTATTTATTATAATAAAACAATGAGTAAATTGTTTTTTAACCGTGGTAAATTTGGCAAATTGCAAAGCGAGATAACAAATCTGGAAAGCAGATAGAAAAGCAAAGTAACACCACAACAACATTTTTGATTTTTTTAAAATTCTTTTTAATTCTTGATATCGATTTCTGGATCCATGGAACCTTCAGGAGTTGCTGTTTTTTTTTAATGACCCTATTTATGAATAACTCTGTATTAGTGTATGTAATATTACCCATCGCTCCTCTACTAATAACGCAAAAAACGAAAATTTTATACAATGTAGCTAATTATTATTATTAGAATTAAATTTTATCATTACTAATAATTTAATAACAATAATTTATTAGTATCATTCTTAATTTAAAAAAAAAAAAACATTTTTTTTTCGTTTTTCGCAAAAAAAAACAAAAAAAAATATATTTTTTTTTAAATTTTATTTGAAATTTTTTATTTCAATTTTTTTCTTTCTTCAAGAAAATATCTTTTTTTTAATGTAATTTTTTTAATTTTTTTTTGTAAATTATTTTTAAAAGTATTTGGGAAAATGCAATATACCATTTACTGTGAATAATATATAACGGAATGCGTATTATATATCTTCACGGGTTGTTTATTTCTGTAACACTAATAAAAATTTATTAAAATGTGTCCCTAAATATTTTTATGTTTTTTTCAGTTTTTATTTGAAAAACTATTTTTTGATTTTTTTTTATTTATAGGAATAGCAGGTAAAAAACTTCTTATTTTTATTTAATAAATTATGCCTCCATAAAAAAATATAATTTATGTATCTATAATTTATTTTAGAACAATATATAAATATACAATATATAAATATAAATTTATAAAATTGTGTGAGATGGGTACCTATATAATATGTTTGGGTATATCAAGGTATGTACCATCGCGGTCAATAAATCCATCTACAGCAAAGATCCTTGCGGAACCCAATATTTAAAATTATAGTTGCGTAAATCGTGATATATGCGAAGAAGAAGAAGAAGAAGAATAAGAAGAAGAAGAAGAAGAAGAAGAAGAAGGAGGAGGAGGAGGAGAAGAAGAAGAAGAAGAAGAAAAATGCGTTATATGTCATTTTTAAAAAGTAGGGTTAGGCATGCTGTCATTCTGACATAATAAACAATATCAATATCAATATCAATATACAAATATAAAATAGTCACGCTAGTTCTGATCAGGATATATCCAAACCTCGAGGTCAGTTTACTTTTCAAACAATGGCCAAAGCAAACTTACAGTGGATATTGGTAGAATTCGGTCTAAGGTAAAACGCAGAAGATGATGGTTTCAATTTGACATTTCTTGTCAAAATTTAAGTATTACAGATGTCTGTAAATATTTAAAGTTGGTTTTAATATGTATCATTTATTGGCCGCGATGGTATAATAGATACATATTTATAAGTATCTTATTATTTTTTTATATTATATGAACATAAGTTAAAGGTTGGTCCGGAAATGAGCCCTAAGGGAGCTGCGGCCCTTCGAAGATGGACATATTGAATAGGGAACAAAAAAAGCACGAAAAAAATTTTAATGCTGCAGGTCACGTAAAACAAAGCAAAAAAGTATTCTTCACATTTTTAGTGGTACAAAATGTTACTTCCTCTTAATTGCAATTTGTTTAAAAACGGTTGCTCCTACAGTGTTACACTATATGACATTTATATGTATTTTTACTGAAGGAATCTATATTTATTACAAAAAATCCCGTCTAGGCTGGCCTCTGGATAAATTCAAAAAAATAAATTAACATAAAATTATTAATAGTATACATGCAAAAGCACGTCGCTCTAGCTTAAAGCGTACAAGAGTTATTAATTAAAAACCTTATGTTTATTACAATTTTAAAGAGCCGTAGCTCCCTTAGGACTTATTTCCGGACCAACCTTTATAGGAACTTTTTTTCATATTTTTTAACGTAGAATCACCTCTTAAAATTCTCGAACTTATTTCGGAATAACCCTATATATCTTTAAGGCTTGTTTGACGCATTGTGACTATAAAGTTGAAATAATTTTGCAAAAAACAATCTTTTTTTTGCAAAATAAAAAACAAATGAAAAAAAAAATTAAAAGGTTAATAAATATAGTCTTTTTTCTCCTATTTTCTTTATTAATATGGGAACATGTTTCGAAGTGCTTAGTTCACTTCATCTTCAGCCCGAGAAAAAAGAAGATGAAGTGAACTAAACATTTCGAAACATGTTCCCATATTAATAAAGAAAATAGGAGAAAAAAGACTATAATTATTAACCTTTTAAATTTGCAAAACTCCTACCTAGGTATTAGGCTCGAAAAAAGTTTTTCAATAAAATATTTTTTTTTTTTAAATTTGTATATTTTTAATTTTTTTTGGAAGTTGCGTTATTTGGGAAAATGCAATATACCATTCACTGTGAATAGTATATAATGTAATACGTAGCATTACATATCTTCACGGCTTGTTTTGTCTTTAAAACTGCAACAATGTAAGAAATTAAACAATACAAATACCTCATTATTATAGCCGTCAAAAAAAGTTCAGGTAACCTAATGTTCAGGTAACTTGAAATTTGGTATGCAAGCATAGATTTTCAATGGAAACAACATAGGAGGGGTGCATATAAAAAAGTAGAAAAAAGTGTTTTTTTGCAATGCCCTACTGTACAGATAAAAGTGGAACTGCATACAGGACCGAATACTTTGTCAGTCAATTAAGTTTCCATTTAGTGTGTATTAAACAGTTTTATTTTTTGTCTACATTTCTAAAACATTATATTTAAATAAATTTTATACAGTATGGTATTTTCAAAAGTAATAAATTCGACACTCTGAACGTAATATTTTTTAGTAAAATTCCTCGACCGGTTGGTTTTTATTTTAAGCGGGACATCTTTTGATTTTATTATAACCTTTTGCCGTGGCATGTCATCAAGGTGCGCCACCGTTAAGGGCCTATTTAAAAATACTACATAAAAACGTAAAATCGTAAACGTAAAATCGTAAGAAATGGAGTACGCTGATTGGTTCAACCTTGAAATTAAACCAATCAGGGTACTGCGTTTCTTACGATTTAACGGTAACGTTTCAACCTAGTATTTGTAAATAGGGTTTTCCTACGACCTAGTTACTGCCTATTTCTAACCCGTTGCCTATGACAACGGTTGAGAAATAACGATCAGCTGATTTTACATATCTGCTTTCAAAAAATTAGTAAACGTCAAACACATATCCTCAAAGTGACAAACTAATTTTAAGATAGTTCTTGCGTTTTTTTTTAATGTTTAGGTGTTAGGTCGTAGGAAAAATAGTGTACGCACAACGACGCAAACCATTTCACTGCACATCGAGTGCTTTTTTACTCGGCTGCGCCTGGTAAAAAAAAGCACTCTCGTGCACTAAAAACTAGGTTCGTGTACTCGGTGCGTAATATACTATTAAAAGGTTAAGCAAATCACGTTAGTATCGTGCGCTCTCTCCCACTTCATGATTATGAACGGCAAAGTGGGAAGAACATATGGTCACGTGACTTGCTTCGGAAAAAATGTTTACTGTAACCATATGCTAAATGATATCTCAAAAGGTTTTTTTGATTCTAGTTTCAATACAGTTTTGCATTTGAAAATTGGATGAGCGGTTATCGAGTTATTAGATATTATTTTTTTCAAAATTATATCTTCAACTCTCTTGCAGGCCTGGGACACAATATTTGACACATCTATCCATCTTAATTTCTTTAAATTTTGAAAAAAAAATGATAATTAGAAATGCTTTTGTGAATTGCAAAAATAAGAATGGAATTTTATAAAAAGTAAACAAACAAAAGAAAAAGTTCATATACATCTATAAAAACGGTTCAAATATCACCCAAGAGAGCTGGAGTTCATGAAAGATCTCAGTTTGAAAGAAATAAATGTAGAATAACTCGCGAACTGCTGCAGCATGCTGATTCGATTTAAAAACACCGTTGAAACTAGAATAAAAAAGATTCAAATGAAGGATTATTTGACATAGGATCCTATTAAATTCTTTGGAGATAGCGCGCCTTGATGGCAAAAGGTTAGGAACTCACTTTTGTGAGTAAAATCAAAATTAAAATCGGATTATCCGAGGAAATTTTCTAAAAAATATAATTTTTAGTTATAGAATTTATTCGTTTTGAAAATATCACGCTGTATATTTAAACAGTGGACTAAACTCACTTGTTCAAGGTGAATTTTTTGTAATAAAAAATTAATTATAAAATACTTGTTTGCGCAATTAAGTTAATTAAATATTCGTTTTAAATAGAATATATATTTCAATACAAAATTACATATGTATGTACTTAATATTTGTCGATAAAATATTGTGCACCGAGAAATATCGGACAAATGTACTCTAAGTTTAATATTAATCTATTACTTGTGATTATACAGTGCGGTCCAAAAGTCACCCCCCCCCCCCCCTTTTAACTTTTGAACGAGTTGAGATATCGACTTTAAATTTAGAACTCTTAAATAAGATAACTTAAACTATCTTTTAGCATATATTTGATATTTTCAGCTCTTAAAATGTGGACAGGGGGGCATGAGGGGATATTTTTTTAAATAGAAAGGGGGGTCGTGTGATACATCATTTTAAAGCTTATAAAATTCTCTATTTAAACTAACATTTTTAAATTTTTTAAAAATGTTTTTTAAGGTTTTGATTTTTCAATTTTTTTGTGCTAAAACATTCGATTTTTTAAGTTTTTTTTTTATAAATTTTTATTTATGTCAACTAAAATTAGTTTAAAAGCATAATTAACATTTTTTTATGATAAAATTAGGCATTTTTAAAAAAATATTTGTTTTTTTTTAGAGGAATTTTGACATTAATACCCATTTTCATCCCCATTTTAAACCCATGCTCCCCTGCCCACATTTTAAGAGCTGAAAGTATTAAATATATGCTAAAAGATAGTTTAAGTTGTTTTATTTAAGAGTTCTAAATTTGAAGTCGATATCTCAACTCGTTCAAAAGTTAAGAGGGGGGGGGTGACTTTTGGACCGCTCTGTAATCATTTATGGTAAACCACCTAAAATGTAATAAATTTAATCATTTTCCCAACATTAGTTAATAGTTATTTTAATGAAGCTAATAAATTTATAATAGCGTCAAATATATACAGGGTGATCAGTAACTGGCATTCCAAAATTTAAGAGGTGATTCTACATCCAAAAACATTAAAAAAAGTTTTAGTTTAGTTTAAAACTTATATTTGGAAAAAATGCTATTTACAAAAAAAAATCAAATATTTATATAACAAGTCACATTTAAAATAGTTTTAATTTTATGAATTACATAATTTTTTAACAATTTTTTAAATAAATTATACTTATTACAATTTTTTATTTCACTTTATCATTAAATAACCTAAGACCCTTATAGTATATACTATTGTAAGTTTTTGAACTTTTACAAATCTCAATTAAAAAGTCATTCCTAGTCCTAGTAGGGTAATTATGAACTTCGCCAACAAAGACAATATTTTGGTACAAATAACTAGGTACGTTTTTTCTTTTTATTTTATAAAATATGTCTAATGTTTTATACACTATTCTCTGATTAAGTTTCTATAAAGGTTGACATATTGAATGGGGAACAAAAAAAGCACCAATAAAATTTTTATGATGTAAGGTTCTTCATTTAAAACTTAGCAAAAAAGTATTCTTCACCAAAATACCTAAATGTAATATTGAAGGAGTAATAGACCTTTAAAACGTCCAAACGTTTTTGGTGGCACAAAATGCTACTTCCTCTTAATTGAATTTTTTTTAACGGTTGCTCCTACAGTTACATTATATGGTATTTTTTATGCATTTTTACTGAAGGAATTTATATTTTTTACAAAAAATCCAAAACAGATACACATAAAAAAGTTTGGGATAAAAATGTGTTAAGCCTCACATATTTTGTCCGTCTAGGCACGCCTCGATAAATTAAAAAAAAATAACATAAACTTATTGCCCTTATTAATACTAGTATTCATGCACAATCTAGTGGCTCTAGCTTAAAGGGTACCAGAGTTATTAATTAAAAATCTTATTTTTATTACAATTTTAAAGGACTGTATCTCCCTTATGGCTCATTTCCCGACCAACCTTCAGGAACTTTTATTGATATTTTTGGATGACCTCTTAAATTTTGGCATACCAGTTAATGATTAACCTGTATAGTCCAGTCAAATAACCATAAATTCCTATATTGCATGCAATAAATGTACACGGGCTGATATTTTAAACTTTAAAATTTAAAGTGTAGTAGTGAATGGTTTGGACAAAACACTCCTGGGTATGTATTCTCGGGCTCGAGAGAACGCATTCCCGTATTATTTCTCTCGAAACGCAAAACTACTTATTCTTGATCTTCACTTCGCACGAAAATTGAGGAACTTTACTTCTACTACTCGGGATCGTGAGAAGCGGTCGTTCACGGAAATTTTGACATATAAGTTAGTCGCGCGCATTCGAACATAACCCTATTTTTGCTTTGGTTTTGTGTTGTTAATTTGAATACCGTTTTGTTTTATAATACTTAATCGTAATTAATAAAAGATTTTTTATATTTATAAATTATTATACATATTATGATAATAATAATATAACGATGGATGATTTGAAAATTGTGGGGGCTGTTGCCCTTTTGGGAGATTAATAAAATTTAGAAGGATTTTTTTTGCTGACTGCTAGTTGGCGCAGATCTTTTTCTGGTTTTATTTTCAGTAATTTCTTACTAATAATATATTATACTTCTATATATTAATTGAAAAAATATTTAAACCTCAGCACTTGTTTACAAAAAAAGTAAATTAATGCCAGCTTGTCACAAGCTGCTTGTACACGCAAACTCGTGCGCATAATCTGATTGGTTAAAATCCACTAAAATACTTGGCAACGCTGCAGCCGGCTGCAGAGATCCCATCACGCTCCCTGCTCTTCAAGAATAGCATTTTTTAACTTTGGGGAACTTTGATATGATGTGATCAGTTCCCTTCCTACGAAAATTGTTCACGTTCTCTCGAGCCCAAGAATAGATACCCTGTTAGTTATTCACTGGGTAATTTGGGTAAGGGGTGTCCGCTTTAAGGGTGAGTGAGCGCTAAATATGTATCTTACGATAAAAATTCATAAATATATGTACTTATATAACCAATTTTTCATTTTTTTTTATTTTCTTTTTACGAAAAACGAAAAAATTAAAAAAAAATTAAAAAAAATTAAAATCTTTTTTGAAAATGGAAAAAAAATTAAAAAACTATTTTTTCAAAAAAAAAAAATAAAAAAAACTTCATTTTCTTTTTGCGAAAAACGGTAAATTATTTATTTTTTTTGAAAATTGTAGTTTTTTAATTTTTTTAAAAAGTTTAACACCCCATAACTTTTTTGTTCTGAGGGGTGTTACTTTCGAAGTTGGTAGAATTGATCGTTTTAATATAACTAATTTTTCTTGAAAAAGTAACTTTAACCGAAATCTTCTTTCAGTTTTTTTCGATTTTTTTAAAAGTTCAGCCCCAATAACTTTTTTTTTAGGGGGGGTTACTTTCAAAAACAATAGAGATCTTACCCTCATAAAACTTAATTTTTTCTAAAAATTTTAAGTTGATCGGATTATTCATTCTTGAGTTAACGTGTCCACAACTTGGACGGACCGAGAGACATTTAAAAAAAAAGTTGCTTATTTTTTCATTAAACAAATTTATATCCAAGAATTTTTTATCTAGGACGATTTTTGAATTTTTTTGAAAATTCGAAACTACCGTATAATACTATTCTAGCACAGGCGCTGTGAATAGTATAATAAGAAGTAATTTACATTGAGAATAAAAGTGATTTGGCTGAAGTATGTGCCTTGCGGTACACCATTTATCAAACAAACCTAAAGATTATGGCAGACTAACATCTCTACTCTAAATTTCTCTACTCCCTAACATCCCTACTCCATAACATCCCTACTCCACAACAACTCTACTCCGTAACATCTCTACTCCATAACATCTCTACTCCGTAACAACTCTACTCCGCACTATATGCCCTCGATTAGCCACTTGTCTTAACTCAAATGAATATTTGTCATGCTAAGTCACTGTCAAATATGAATTTAATTTATTAATTACTTACTTATTAGTGCATATTAAGAGTACGCGGTCATTGTGGCTTTTAGAATAATTCATTTATGATTGTTCTAGATTTGAATTTAAAGATAAACCTTTTTTTTACGAAAAAAATAAAATAATCTAGAAGAAGAAGATTCTTTGTTCTTTGAACTGCTCATTTATTATTAAGTGGCTAATAAAGTCCTTATAGTGTGGAGTAGAGTTGTTACGGAGTAGAGATGTTATGGAGTAGAGATGTTACGGAGTAGAGTTGTTGTGGAGTAGGAATGTTATGGAGTAGGGATGTTAGGGAGTAGATAAATTTAGTGTAGAGATGTTAGTCTGCCAAGATTATATATAGATATATGATAGTTATAACTACTAGAAAATTTTGTTTGTATTATACAATTCTTTTTAATATATCTAGGTCATTAATTTAAAACTAAAATTTTATAATCTTTAAAAAATAATTTGCATTTTAAATGTTTTCTAAAATAGTTTAAATAGTATTTAACATATTTATATAATTTAATACATAACATTTCGGATAAAAAATTAAATAAATTAAAATAAATAAAATAAAAAATGCGGTATATCATTTCCCTTTTAACCTCTTCAGAGAGGAATTTTTTGTTTAAATTAATTTATTAGCAAAAGTTAAAAATGATTTTTATTGTCAAAACAAGTAAACAACTGAAGATATGCGAATCTTGGCCAATGGATGTCGCTTGTGATTCGAAACATAGCAAATGGCAACACCTATAGACACTGAGCAATAAGGAATTTCATTTTGCCGAATTTATTTTTAAACGTACACATATGTGCCTATGTCCCTGAAGAGGTTAAACCAGTTGGATAGCATCTCCATGATAGGGCTAACATATCGTCGCTTCTATTGCAAAGGGGCTTATCTCATTTTTTGTGATTTTTGATATTATTTATCCGGGTAGCTACAGGTTACTGTTTTAATGCCACCCAAGGGCCTAGCTCAATTTAGAATTTTTTTTGAGATAAGCCCCTTTGTAAGGAAGGCGACGATATGTACCTTGAGGCGGTAATACAATTTTTAAAGAATCTGATAGATTATATAATATTATACTATCCAGGATAAAATTGTTAAATAATTTAAATGAAGTAAATGGTATTATAAATGAATATGCACAAATGCATGTGATTCATACGTACTTAATGCTTTAATTTTATAACTTTTACTTTTTATTCATACTTGAGGAATATATTAAAAAATATTTAGTTCTGCTATTTATTATGACAAAGATAAAATATACCTATTGCATTATTTTTTATTAAAACTTGTATAATATCCGTTACAAATTATTTAATTCGAGATTTAATTTATTGAAATATTATTTAGTTACAGCGTGCGTTCTAAAGTTAGTGCTATAATGCTTATTATTATGTAACAAAATTAAAAAAAAAAAAACAATAGGTGAATATAATATATTCACCTATTTATTTATTTATTTTTACATATTATGTAATGCTTGGAATTCCTGAAAATTGGTAATAAAGGTTTTTGAGATAGTTGAAGCAGTATATAATAATAAAAAATTCCAACCCCACCCCCTGGATATTTACATTCGGGAACCATTCTCAAAATTAGATAGTTTTGGTCTCGGTTTTGGTGCAAAATCAACTACTCAATTTTTCTGCGTTTATTCTTTTCAAATTTTATATTTGATATATTTCAGTCAAATTAACATATATTTTGATAAAAATTTTACTCCTTGATTACTTTTCCAAGGAAAGTCTTGCGTTTGTAAAAAAAATCGAAAATTTTTTATTTTTTATGTTTCTGGACGTTTTATATCCAAAAAATATTATTTCCGTCAAAAAAAAAATTCTGTCTGTCGGTCTGTCTGTCCGGGAAATTTTTGACCACGATAACTCAAGAAAGCTTCGAGCTAAAGACCATAGATCCAAAGTTCTAGGCTGGGATTATTTTTGGTAAAAATCGAATTGAGTAAGGGTGTAAAATGGGGTAGAAACAAGTTTTTTCAAAATTTTATTTTTTAGTTTATTCGTTTTACGAAAAAAGAAACTTTTTTTGAAAAAAAAAAATAATTTTTTTTTTGAAAATTTTGTTTTTTAAAAAAATTTTTTATTTTTTTTTTTCGTTTTTGATTTTAATGAACCTAGGCCTATACTGCCCTACTATATATACAAAACCTCGCATATTTACGAATTTAAAATTGGCAAGTTAAGTCAGTCAGTTAAGTGCTATGGCAACTGACTGTTATACTGCAAAAATAATTTTGATATCACAATCCTTTTAATTATTTCTCCTTATTAGTATAGCACGTGTAATTCATTATTGCACGTGCAATACATAGTCAATGATATATTTTTTTAATTAAAATATATTGATGTAACTGCTAAAAAAGTTATTTAAAGTAGCAATGATAATGATCATTGATATTTAATGTGTAATTGCACTAGTATCGTTAAAACCAGGCGACCGGTCCATGTCTAGTATCTACTACTATCTACTATCCTTAAAAGGATAGTAGATCTAAAATAGCGCTTGATTGGGCTTAGATTAAGTGTCGCAAAAGACCTTCCCCAACAAATCACGGTCTTTTCTTATACCCTTTACAGAGCGTTTATACGCTAGAAGAGTATTATACGGTAGTTTAAAATTTTCCAAAATCACCAAAAAGCGCCCTAGAGAAAAAATTCTTGGATACAAATGTGTTTCACGAAAAAGTAAGTAACTTTAAAAATTTCCGTCTGTCCATCCTTCACACGTCCCCCCAAATGGAAATAGGTTTAAAAAAATAGCAAGATCCCAGTCCGCACAAATTCATGGCAGGTACATGGCAGGTACATAACCACTGTTCTATGTGATGTTGCAGCCATGTTATTTTTATAGTCCATGTACAGTCCTTGGACTTTAACAATTCCGCCTCAAATTATGTATCAGGTACATAACATGTAACATATCAGCTACATACCAGGTACATAACATGTTATATAACTTTTGCAATATGGATGAGAGGTATCAGCCATGTCGTTTTTATACTCCTTGATATGTAGCAGAAACATACCAAATACATCATAAGTTATCCCTTGCCATATGGATGAGAGGTCTTTAATACATTAAAATTATATGGGTGATATCTAACATGGATGTTATAATGTCCGTTTAAATTCCCCCGTACCCCCGTTGAACGGCAAATATAAACTTCCAATTTCGAATAGGTAAATGATACACAAATATGAAATACATATTTGGGTGCCACTTACCTATTCGAAATCTAAAGTCGATATCTACAGGGTCCGGTCGAAGTCTTAATTTCGCTTATTTTGCAAAAATAAAAATATATCTTAAACTGACACTCGGTTGTCCTGCTAGGTATACACACAAAAAAATTAAAACTACATATTACATATTCTGAATAAAATATATTTTAAAAAAGGTAACTGTTTGTACATTTTTTTAAAAACGTAAAATAAATAAACATATTCTGAAAAAAAAATATTTAAAATTAAAAAAAAACGTAATAATGCATTTTTCGAGGGGTAAATCTCATACGAACTCGCGTACACCAAATTTTGCATTACCTAAGATTTGGCAAGATTTCGCGGGAGTTTGCAAGATTTCGCAGGATTTTGAAATATTTTGCGGGATTTCGCAAGATTTCTCGCAAAGTCTAAAAAAAAACTAAATAATTTTACATTTTCAAGTAATATACTTAGTATATATATATATATTATACGTTTTTGAGTAAATTACACAAAAAAAAAATTCATTTAAAATCTCTAAGAATAAAATAAATACAGCGCCACACAAAAAAAAAATGGATCTTCGAAGGACTCGACTAGTCAATTCCTATATATTTTGAGCCGCTGAATGCGAATCTGAGGTCGAAATTTAAAAGTTTTTAAAAAGACATTAAAAAAACCTAGCGAAAGAGTACAAAAAGGATGTTTTTTTGAGTTTATTTTGAAAATGGGACCCAATTTTTAAACTCCGACTCGGATTAAGCGGCAGACAGACTAGACGAGTCTGTCGGAGATCCAACTTTAGTTTGTGTAACTGTGATATTAATAAAACATTTTTTACAACTTTTTTCAATATTACCGCGTCCCACTGAAATATGACATAAGTAGTACTTCTGGTGTACCACACCTATAATATGGATGCTTTTGTTTCGGCAGTTTAAGAGTTACAATATTATGTTAACCTATGCTACTGAGAGTAGCCGGTGAGGGAACGTTCAAGTATTATGTAACGCAAATTGCGCCAAAATTCATAAACTTCATACCCCGGCTCTCGCGTTATTATAGATTATAGAGATTTCATATTTTGCCTACCCCCCTAATAGGGGGTGTGTTAGGGAGGTAGCCAAAATATGAAATCTCTACAGCCTTAAATAATGCGAAAACCGGGGTATGAAGTGTATGAATTTTGGTACAATTTGCGTTACATAATACTTGAACGTTCCCTGATACACGTGGTACCAATGTAAAAAATACCGAGAGTCGCCGGTGACTCTTATGGTAGCCAACGTGTTAAATTATTTAAGATTTCGGGAATTTCGCAAGATTTCGCGAGGATGGTACACAAGATTTCGCAGGAGATTTAGCTCGCAAAATACATTTAGAACAAGTTTTAGTTTTCTTCAGCCTTTTACAGTAAGGATCCCAACTCCTTGAGGATAAATAAATAAAAAAAGTATATCTCTTTTTCATCAAAGTTGTCACATAGAACCTGATAATTCTCAGCAAACAGCTTACCCATAAATATAGATTAACATACCACAATGACTTCAAATGTTCTCCATTTATTTTATCTATCCGTTTTTATAGGTAATAGGTACCTTTTTTTTGCAATTAATTGGGAAACATTTTTTGTGTTGGGATACATGATCCATCCCATGGGATGGAATCTCACTGACGTCATCATTTCCAACAAACGACACAACTGCATATTCCATTTTACTAAAAAAGTATAATCCATTATAATTTGAAATCTTATTTTGAGGTTAATTTTAAAAAAAGTATTACGATTATGTAGATTATAAAACTTGTATAAACTAATAATTATTTTTATTACTAACCTCATAAAACACTCTCCAAAAAATAGCTTTTGCAACACAAAAATTAACAACAACAACAAACACTATTCCGTTAATTATGACGCCATACTCTACTACTATTGGCCAAATGATGTAGGCTAGACTGCTTGGCGGGAACTTCAAAATTCTAATTTCTATTTCCAACAAATCACAATGTGATGTCATCTCTGATTTCTGTATTTTACAAGATATTACATAATTATAATTATAGTTATACCACGAATGCGGATAGGCGTATTCAACGATTATGGGAATTTGTCGATTTCCAAAATAACTTTAAAAAAGTAAATTTGATTTAACCAATAATAATAACTTATTTGTGAGTTTTATCCGAGTCGAACCAAACTGAAGTTTTAAACAAGCAATATTAAAAAAAATCATAAAAAATGAAAAAAAATTGTTTTTTTTTAAAGATCTTTTTTGAAAAACGAAAAATTATTGAAAAAAATATAAATTAAATTTTTCAAAAAAAGTTTTGTAGAATTGATTTTTATAATAAAAGTAATTTTTCCTGAAAAAAATACGTTAATCGGAATATTTTTTCAGCTTTTTTCGATTTTTTTCTAACCCTCCATAAATTTTTTGTTTTTGGTGGGATTACTTTCAAAAATAATAGGGATCTTCACCTCGGATTTTTCCTGAAAATTTCAAGTCGACCGGATTATTATTATTAACCTGTACATACGGTCACCATATTATGGTTAATTCATAACATTTTATGTATCTGGTATGTTCTCATACCATATATATGACACATAACATGCAATATTGCATGTTATGTATCATACATATGTATGTTACATCTTATGTAATATGGCACATGTAACTTAAAAAATCTTTCTGTTATAGGGCATGTTATGTAGCATACATATGTATGTTACGTCTCATGTAATATGGCACTTGTTACCTAAACAATCTTTCTTTGTGATGTTGCATCCATGTATGTGCGGACTGGGATTATATGACTAATAATTATGTTGGCAAAGGGTCTGTAAACTTCAAAACCACTAAGAACGAAATCCTAATTAGCACTAGCTTTTAAATAGTGGTAAAAGTTCTTAATAGTATTTTTGTTGCTGATTTCGATTTTGTTTAGACCAAATCTCTCTTTTCTTTTTAAATTGAAGACTAGTTTTCAAGACGCACTAAGGAGTATTTAATGATTTTAGCTGGCCAAAATTCGAATTCTTAGAAGTGGCCGTACCCCCTTAATTACCTACCCTTATTAATCCTCGATAATGGTCGCTTAATGAGCAATTAATGATTTGGTTATAAAAGCAGAATTTTGAACTATACAGGTTAGTTAAATATCTGATTTATAACTGTGTGGTTAATTTTATTCACGAACGATTTTAGTGGTGTTCTTTGAATCTGTGTACAATTGTTTACAACAGAAGTTTTATAGTGTTATACCATGGATGAATATATGACAGGTATGTACATTATTTACTCTTACTACAGTTTTGAAATATTAATCACCACAGAAGTTATGTCCCATGAAACTTAGCATTTTTTTAACGAATTTTAAACTAAATTTTGACTTTAAAAGTGAAAAAGTTACAGTGCCTATTGAGACCCAGTTATTTTTTTGAGTTTTTCTGTGAGCTTATACCACTAGCTATTTAAAAATATTAATTTCACCTGCCCATTACTGCCACCTAAATTCTAATCATGTTCTAAATACATCAAGGTCCAAAGGTGGATTTTTCAACTAAATTTCTTTTTTCTAGCTGGGTCATCAGGAATGCAAACAATCTCTCGTTTGGACTTCTACAACAGTATTCAGCAGCAGCAGGCTCCGAATTTCGACGAAAAAATGGACTTAGCCGATCAACATTTGTTATCAAGAAATCAATACACCGAAGAACTGAAACAAGTATACAAGCGTCAAATGTCGAGGTTGAAAGCTGCTCTTAGAAATATGTGGTCGTCTTCATCAAGAACTCATGAAAAATTTATTAAGAAGCACGGCACTTGGCTGCAAGGGAGTTTCCAAATACCGATACCGGCCACCCTATCCACTCCATCATCAGCAGGACGACCAAGAAAAAGTTTTGTCGATTCAAGTGAACGATCAAAGAGGAGAAAACAGAACAGCTCAGGAAAGATGTGGAACCAGAAGCTATTGTTTTTGCAGCTGAAACTTGTTTAACAACAAGTGGCAAAAGAAGTGCTGCAACCGTCCTGAAAGATCTTCAATCATCTCCTAAAAGAGCGGGAAAGTATAAAAAAGCCTACCGCAGCAGCCTTGAACCTACAAAAAAATCATTGACACCGTTACAGGCTCTTTCAATATTTGCTGACGCAGGTCTAACAAAATCTCAATATGAAATCGTTCGTACAAGCGATAAGAAGAAATGGCCCTGCTACAGTATTTTGGCTAAAGAAAAAAAAACATGCTATCCTGATTCTGATTCGTTCACAGTCACAGAAAGTTTAGCTGAAGTAGACTTACAAAGTCTGTTAAACCATACTGCCGAAAGATTGCTATTGTTTTTAGAAGAAGTTATCAAGACTTTAACGGAAAGTGAGCGTAAAAATATGAAACTATATACGAAATGGGGTTGTGATGGCTCCCAGCAGACACAGTTTAATCAAAAGTTTGAGGATGACACTCATTCTGATGCCAGTATATTTCAATGCTCAATGGTTCCACTACAGCTAACTTGTGGAGTAAATAAAAAGGTTATCTGGCAAAACTCTACACCATCATCTCCAAGGTTTTGCAGGCCAATTCGAATTAGGTTTATAAAAGAAACTGCTGATGTAATAGCTGAAGAAATTGCTTACATGGAAAACAAAATTGCAGATCTAAAACCAACTAAACTTCAAGATATAGCAGTAGAACATGTAATGATGTTAACCATGGTGGATGGAAAAGTCTGTAACCCAGCAACCACCACTACATCGACAATGCGATGTTATATTTGTGGAGCAACATCGAAGCAATTTAATGATTTGGACAGAGAATGTGTTGACAAGCAAAGCACCTACAAATTTGGACTGTCAATTCTGCATGCTAGAATACGGTGTTTTGAAAGTCTCCTTCACCTATCATATAAATTGCCTTTGAAAAAATGGCAGAAAAAGCTAAATGAAGATGAGAAGAGACTCATCTCAGATAGAAAGAAGAAAATTCAAGATGAATTCAAGAGCGAAATGGGCATTCTTGTCGACATACCTAAGGCTGGATTTGGGAACACCAATAACGGCAACACAAGCAGGAGATTCTTCAACGACCCGGAAACATCTGCAGCTATCACTGGAGTTGACGTAAGTTTGATTGCTAGAATAAAAATTATCCTACAAGTAATTTCCAGTGGCCACAAGATTGATGTAGAAAAGTTCAGACAGTATACTTTGGATACGGCAAAACTTTATGTTGAACTATACCCCTGGTGTCCAATGACTCCAACTCTGCATAAAGTTTTAGTACACGGTCCTGATATAGTAGAGAATGCGCTTTTGCCAATTGGACAATTGTCAGAAGAGGCTGCCGAAGCCAGAAACAAACATTTCCGGGAGTACAGACTTAGCTATGCTAGAAAATTTTCTAGAAAAGATTGTAACCAAGATATCATCAATAGGTTATTGTTAACATCCGACCCTCTGCTGTCCAGCCTTGGGAAAAAGAAACACAAACTTACAAAGCCTTTTTCAAAATAAGCTGTGGAAATGCTGCTTCCTGGAGAAGTCCAAGATTCCGACACTGAAAACAGTGACAATGAAGAATATTCTGACAATGACGAAGTAGAATC
>OY294044.1:63761624-63862807 GCA_958510825.1 Brachypterus glaber | reverse complement strand
AACGGATACCATATAACCTACTTTACATCCGTATAATGTTCAAGATAAGTTTATCTTCTAATTTATACAAAATAACTATGACGTATAGAAAAAAATCAACAAGTTGGTACAATAAATAATGTTTAATGTAAAAACAAACCAATATTTTACAAAAATAATATATAAAGCAATAACGAAAATTAATACTTATGTATTTTGAAGGTATTCTTGATTTTAAACTCTTTCAATTTAATTTTAAAAACCAACTAACCTATCAAGATGAAGAAAATAAGAGTGCTTTAATGGAGCTCTCTACAACTAGAATTATGAAACAAAAGACGTCTACCCTATCTCTATCTCATTTGTGCTACACTTTTCAGCCAACCAAATAAATACTGTATTTGTTTTCCATACAACAAATACAGTATTTATTTGGTTGGCCGGAAAGTGTAGCACTAAGCGGCACGAACGAACATAGCTAATGTGAATCTATAGAATAAGATAATTCTACTAAAATTTAGATGGCGCCAGTAATTTTTTTAATAAAAATAATATAGTTACACTTTTCGCCCGGGCCAAGTAAATATCAACAAAGAACAAATACAGAATTTGTGTGGTTGCGTGGAAGTGGGAGTGTTTGTATGTCTTCTATCCTTTTTGGGTAGAACTTTTGTCCCTGTCTAATCTAACGGTAGAAATCGCCATTAACGACAAAAACTGTTTTCTTATACGAATTACTTTAAGAACTATGAAGCTTTTACAGGGAGATAAAGCTACACTTAGGATTTAAAAACACAAAAAGTGTCCCATTCATGGGTATCTTCCCCTACCCATACCGGATCAGAAAAAATCTATAAAGGCTAGACATTAGGGTGGGTCAAAAAAACCGATAATTTTTTTTTTACTTTATACTCTGAAAAATCGGTTGCTAGACACCTCTAGAAAATTCTCACCAAATATGAGCTCTTAATTTTGATAAAAAGGTTCTCCGCTTTACAATTTTCCATTTTTTCCTCAGTATTAGAAACAAAAATTCATATCTCTTTGACAACTGTTCGTTAAAAAGTATCTCTAATTCGAAAAATTTCAATTTAATTTATGAGTGTCACGAAAATTTATACAAATTTGAGTTTCTATCGTAAGAGTAACTGTTATAGAAGTTTCCCTTTCAAAAATTTATTTGAAACTTTTTTATTTTAATAATAATTTTCAATGAAAATATTATTCTTCAAAATCAATACTTTTCATATTTAATTCATAACGAAGACGTTATTTTTTTCAAAATTTAATAAATCATTGACTCTGAGTTAGAAATAATGCACTATTTTTTTTTCAATATAACCAAACATACGTAGGACTAAAAAAACGAGACAAATAGTTTAAAACATTTCTCTTTTCGTAGGAACTCAAATTTGTATAAATTTTCGTGAGTAAATTGAAATTTTTCGAATTATTCATCAAAAACTATTAAAATTAGTATGCATTGAAGTTTGACGATGAATATCTTTTAAACGCTTAATTTAATCGACAAATCATAAGAGACCATTTTTGTAGAGCAGTTAATTTCCTACAAAACTATGAATTGCGCAATTCATAACAATTTTTTATAAGCGAGTTATAAAATTCATGGCAAAACAGAAATGTCTCTTAAAATAATCAAACTTTAACCTTTGATATCTTTTAAACGGTGAGGTTTACGAAAAAATTGTAAGAGACCTTTTTTGTAGAGCGTTCGATTTCCTATAAGAATATGAGAGATACTTTTTAACTAACAGTTGTCAAAGAGATATGAATTTTTGTTTCTAATACTGAGGAAAAAATGGAAAATTGTAAAGCGGAGAACCTTTTTATCAAAATTAAGAGCTCATATTTGGTGAGAATTTTCTAGAGGTGTCTAGCCACCGATTTTTCAGAGTATAAAGTAAAAAAAATAGTCGGTTTTTTTGACCCACCCTAAGCTACACGACATTTAAAAACACAAAAAGTGTCCCATTTATGGGTATCTTCCCCTACCCATGCCGGATCAGAGAAAAATCTATAAAGGCTGGACATAATATACAGGGTGCCCGTTTTTCGACCTCAAGCATGGGTATCTCGGTTACTATAAGAGATACAAGATCGGTTAAATCAGAAAAAAGTTGCGCATTTTATGCTGAGCAATAATCTGAAAGAAAATTTGACCTGAAATTTTTTGTTTTTTAATTATCGCAAAAAAATTAAAAATCCCGAGTTTCGTTTTTATATTTTTAAAAGAAAACCGACAAAGTTAGACGTTTTTATTTGAAACATTGCTAAAGTACTTTTTTGCAATTAATCTAAATCTGTTAAAATTTTTTCCATAGCATTTTAGATGCAAGAGTTACAACACTTAACTTCGTTTTTTCTTATGGGCGCTAATTTGGATTTTTACATTTTTGAATAAACTTTTTTTTCTGATTATAATAATCAGTCATCGGCGAATTCCCAGTGCTCGCATAGGCGCCGCGTCGATTCTATCGTTGACCCGAGGTTTTAAATATTTGCATTTTTATTTTCTTCGAAAAACACCGATATATTTACATATTTATAGTTAATATGTATATTCAATATTGTTGTGTGTAACAAATTAGTCGTCAAATGTTTCGATTTAGTGACCTTTATAAAAATTTCCCTCATAATTCGGCAAAATTATTCCGTAAGCCTATGTTTCTGTGTTTATTGAGTCATAACTGAATTTATTCCGATTAATGATAATAATGTATCACACGAGATGATCAAGTCTTACATTTTGAGCAAAATAAAAAAAAAACATTTTTGAGCAGAGTGCTTTGGCAACAACGAAGCAATTAAATTAATGAAGGTTACGTTATTTTTTTTATTAGTGATGGCATCAACCGCTAGGGTTATTAGCAAAAAAAGGTTAGGTCTGAAACCGTAAATATTGTTAATAGGACATTGCCACCCATGCTCATGCTCGGCATTAAGATTATAAAAATATTAGGAGCGACTAATTGTCGATCTAAATGCCGAGCTCACGCATGCGCGTAGATCACATTAATAATATTTAAGGTTTCAAACCCAACCTCCGTTAATTTAATTTCTTTGTTGTTTCCAAAGCACTCTGCGCAAAAATAAGTTTTTAATTTCTGCCTTGTAAGACTTGATAATCTCGTGTGATACATTATAGTAATAAAAAAAAAGTGTATTCAAAAATGTAAAAATCCAATTTAGTGCCCATAAGAAAAAACAAAGTTAAGTGTTGTAACTCTTGCATCAAAAATGCAATGGAAAATATCATAACAGATTTAGATTCCTTGCAAAAAAGTACCTTAGCAATGTTTTAATTAAAAACGTCTAGCTTTGTCGGTTTTCGCTCAAAAAAATATAAACGAAACTCTGGATTTTTATTTTTTTTGCGATAATTAAAGAACAACAAATGTCAGGTCAAATTTTCCTTCAGATTATTGCTCAGCATAAAAATACGCAAATTTTTTCTAATTTGATTTAAGAAATTAATTTTAATTGACAAGTAAAAATTTACAAAAAAAAAACTTAAACGCATTCTTTAGCACAAAAAATTGAAAAATCAAAACCTTCAAAATATTGTTTAAAAAATTGAAAAATATACAGTCCAATACAGAATTTTATTTGCTTTAAAATGATCACACGATCCCCCTTTCCATTTAAAAAAATGTGCCCCCATGCCCCCCTGCTCACATTTTAAGAGCTGAAAGTATCAAATACAGCCTGTTCCAGAACTCGCGTACCGAAATTTGAGGGTATATTAAAAACCCTCTGGAAAATATGAAAAAAATTAAAAAAAAAATCCATCTTCAATACTAATTAAAAAGGAAGCTATTTAATCTGACCAATCCTGTTGCTGATGTTAAATTACCTAAAAATTAGTTTTTCCCTACTTATTAGTAACTATGGTTGCATTTTAATGGTTGACTCGTGCATTGTTTAAGACTTTCAACTTTAGAATCTCTTTAGGTTATTATATTTTGACAAAACCGACAGAGGCTATCAAATATTCTATTTTTATAGGGTCACTCCATCCAGCGGTGGTTTTATGATACCCGTCTTAGACGGCAGCAACAAACTGCCGCTGCAACTCCATTCAGCGCGCTGAATGTAGTGTTTTTTTTTATTAGAAACTCAGATCTTTTAATTGATTTACTGGCTATAAATTCTTAATACAAATTAATAAAATAAAAATACAATAACTGAATTTTATTTATTTATTTCAAAGTAATGAACATAGGAAAAAAATTTTATTTTAAGATTGGTGCAGAGGGCAAGGAATTTTGGAAATTTAAATGCAAACAGAAAAGTGGTTGGAGACAAAATGCAAAAACTGTTGATAATAAAGAAGCTGTCATTTAGTCTTTTGAAGAATAATCTGGAACAAGCATTAGTATCGTGGCAAGAAATCTTGATATGTCTGTCCTGTGTTTAATGAACTCTAAAAGATGAAGAAACGCATTATTTTTAGCAAACTCGCGTTCAATGTATAAATTTAAATTTCCAGAATTTCTTGCCCTTTGCACCAATCTTAAAATAACATTTCTGCTAGGATGCTCTCTATTGGGAAAACGAATAGAATATTCTACAGATGTAGCTGAAGCACTCCGGCCACACTCGCCATATAAAATTAGCATTTCGCAATACTCTTCTGAAGTAAACATCATGAATGTTTTGATATTTTTTTATGACATTAATAAATATTTATGTCACATTAATCACCATGTCAACCTACAGAATATGTACCTGCAATAATTAAATTTGCTTCCATAGCTACAAATTCAACCTTTAATGGTAATTTATAATCAGCAACAGTATTGGTCTACTTAAAGCGTTCTTATTTTTGAATTGAACGAAGATGGATTTTTTTTGAAATTTTTTTCATATTTTCCAGAGGGTTTTTAATATACCCTCAAATTTCGGTACGCGAGTTCTGGAACAGGCTGTATATTCTTAAAGATAGTTTACGTTGTCTTAACAAGAGTCCGACAACGGTACTGCCCGAAAATTTTTGTCGGACAAGGTTACCACTTGATTTTAAATATTTTTATTAAACGATCCTTAAATAATCAGCTGTGAGGTGCTAAATGTTATGACGTCATAACTTTACCATGTTAGGTTAGTTATGACGTCATCACATTTAGCACCTCACAGCTGATTATTTAAGGATCGTTTAATAAAAATATTTAAAATCAAGTGGTAACCTTGTCCGACAAAATTTTTCTGGCAATACCGTTGTCGGTCGACCTAAAGTTAAGGATTGGTCCTAAAAAAAACGCCCCGCTACCGAGAATTTTCTTTTGTAAGAAGTTGTTTGACTGGACATAAAGAACACCTATACAAAGTCTCAACGGTGAGGTAATAAAAAAAATTCTAATGGGCGTGGGCTCCCGGACTATAAGTTTAAAAGAATTATGGTATTTAATCTTTTTTCAAAAACATTAGATTAGTTTTTTTTTGAGTTTCTCATTAAATTATCTTATGGATGAAAGACCAAAAATGTTTCGTATAACGATATAAATAAAAATTTCACATTAATGGTAATTAGTTTAAAAAATATATAAAGGTAAGTTCATTAACACTAAACTAACAAAAATTAAGGTTAGTTTTTCATTCAAAAATTAGATGGCATCAGCTACTAATTTCCTTAGCCTCTTCAGGGACGAATTTTTTGTTTAAATTAATTTAGTAGGAAAAGTTGAAAATGCTTTTTATTGTCAAATCAAGTAAACAACTGAAGATGTGCGAATCTTGGCCATTGGATGTCGCTTGTGGTTGGAAACAAAGCAATTGGCAACAGCTATAGCCACTGAGCAATAAGGAATTTGGTGATTTTCATTTTTCGGAGTTTATTTTAAACGTACACATACATATGTGCCTATGTTCCTAAGAGTTTAAGTTAAATTAAATCAACAAATTAATACTCAATTAAAAATTACGTGGCTAGATGGCGCCAAAATCCTTTTACAGTTTCTGTGGTTAACAGTTAAGAACTGACTGTTTATAGTTGTATTTGAATAGAATTGTTGTTACTTCTTCTTGTACTTTCGCATAAAGTATTTTTTATTTCATTCGAATTCACAATTTACACTTTTTTTTTAGTGCACTATATATTTATTATACAGCCTGTTCCAGAACTGGCGTACAGAAATTTGAGGGTATATTAAAAATATGAAAATTATGTCAAAAAAAATCGATCTTCGTACAATTCAAAAATAAGAACGCTTTAAGTTGGCCAATACTGTTGCTGATGTTAAATTACCTTTAAAAGTTGAATTTGTAGCTATGAAAGCAAATTTAATTATTGCAGGTACATCTTCTGTAGGTCGACATGGTGATTAATGTGACATAAATATTTATTAATGTCAAAAAATCACCGCCGGATGGAGTGACCCTATAAAAATAGAATATTTTATAGCCTCTGTCGGTTTTGTCAAAATATAACAACCTAAAAAGATTCTAAAGTTGAAAGTATCAAACAATGCACACAACAATTAAAATGCAACCATAGGTACTAATAAGTAGGGAAAAACTGATTTGTAGGTAATTTAACATGAGCAATAGGATTGGTCAGATTAAATAGCTTCCTTTTTAATTAATATTGAAGATGGATTTTTTTTGCATTTTTTTTCATATTTTCCAGAGGGTTTTTAATATACCCTCAAATTTCTGTACTCGAGTTCTGGAACAGGCTGTATGGGTATAATAGTGCACTAGATGGAACTTAAATGGTTAAATAAAGTTAAATTAATTATTAATTTTAGTGAAAATTATAATTAATAATATTTATAATCCAATAATTATTGGATAAATCAATAAGTATTATTATAATAATACAATTAAATAATATAATTTTTTTCAAAAAACATAAAATCACTTTTTTTTCTATTTTTTTATCAGAAAGATTTTGTTCTTTGAACAAATATTCAAAAATGTTTTGTATAACAAAATATTCTATAACATGAATTAGTTTTCAAAAAAATAAAGTATTAGTATTTTTCCAAAAACGTAGGTTTTTACTATTTCCTCAATAATTCTTAGAAATATTTATTTTCTTTTGGACAAGGACAAGGACCAATAATGTTTCATGTAACGAAACATTTACGTATGGGAATTCCGAAATAATGATAATAAGCTTTTAATATTATTTTTATATTTGTTATAACTAGTAAGATATTTGTTGTTATTTCTTCATTAATTTTGTCTTTTGACTAAGAACCAAATGGACTGTCCAACAATTATGTCACGGACCGGAAGGGAGTTTAGCTGAAATTGACGGCCCATATAAAATATGACGTGACGAAATGGTCACAGGGGTCTATACAATAAAACCTGCAGTGACTCATACCTCTGCTGCTTTGGTATAAGGGGTCCGCCTTTGCGAAGCTTCGACTAAATAACGCGAGTTGCACCCGAACTGGTATGATCTTCACCTTTTACCACACATTCGCAACTGCATGTTTTATTGAATTTCCAGTATAAAACTAGCAAAAACTCGGTCACATAGTTGTTGAACACCCCTAAAAATGTTTCGTACAACGAAAAAATTCGAGAATGGGAATTCCATATTATTACTTTAGTACTCAACATTCTCTGGAGTACTGCAGTGATTTAAGTCAAGGATTAATTCTTCAGTACACGTGTAACGCATATAACTTGTACTAACAGAAACCAACCTGCTGTAAACTTTACAAGAAGCCGTGAATATATGTAATGCTTCGTACTTTATAGTTTACTCTTCACAGTGGAAAATATATTGAGTTTTCTTTTGATATATTTTCCAAAACAGCGCAATCTATTTTTATACTTAAAAGTGACCCTATAATTTTTTTGTTTATTGGTTTCTTTCAACGGGTATAGCCGGGTAAGTGGTATAGCCGGGTAAGCGGTAAAAAGTGCCCCTGAAAGATTTGAAGTTTGAGCCATATTTTTCAAATGTGATGTAATAAAACAAAATTGAGCAAAATTTTAGCCCCCTACCTTTTTCCGAACAATAGTTACACTGAGAAAAGTGTTATTCAGATTTAGTTTTTTTTCCGACTTACTTTTTTTGAAAAAATTCTGAAAAAAATTATAATAGAACTCACTATGTAGGTGCATATCCTTATTTTTTTTTTCATCCTGAAAATTAAGTAGTCTCGATTTTACAACCATTTGAATTTGTTTTTCGATTTTCAAGGTCATTTAAAAATTTGGCACTACGTAAAAAGTAACAGTTTATTAGTCCATTAGAAACTTTTCAACTTAAAAAAAAGAAAATTTAAAAAAAAATATGTCCTTGTTTCTCAAAATAACAAAAATTATTAATAAAGAGGCAAAATAATTAGGATGATTATACCCTTAATCCTTTTATTAAATGGTAATTTTAGACAATTTTGAGCTATTTCCCTTAGTTAAAAGTTAAGTACCCTATTAAAAAAAAACAGGGTCTGGGGTAGGATTATCCATTTATAATTCCAGGTATCACCCTGAATATTTTGAGAATAAAGAAAAATATTGAAATTCTGAAAAAGAGGACAATTTGATATATTTTGGGGAAAAGCTTAAGCATAAAACATTACCATTACCTCCTTACTCGGGGGGGCAGGCGCACCAGCTTCGAAATTGAAAATAATGTTCAATTCATATTACCTATGAATAAAGTCTGCCAAGGGAACTTTTTACATTCTTACCCGGCTATACCCTTTAGTGTCAATTTTTCTATCAGTCAATATTTTCTGAAAATTTAAACTTTTTCTTTACATGTAGGTATATATTTTTGAAAAGTGGCATCATCTAAAACTTTTTTTATCAGATTTTCCTTATGTTTGAACCTTCTGAAATTTTCATATCGATCGGAGATTTCTTTCTTTAGTTATAGTACGCAAAAAAACATGAAACAGCTCTTCCAACAGCTCTTCCAACTTATGTGAAAATTTTACTATATATTAAACACTAGGTTTACTTTCAATAAAAAGTGTTTTTGGATTTTTTTTAAATAAAAAAAATATAGGAAGTTTTTTTTTTTAATTTCCCAAAAGTTTTACTTTAATGACTTAAGCCCTTTTATCAAAAACCGATTCAATTATTACAATTATAATTTTTTCCACTTCGTGACTCACGAGTAGTGAGAGTACTTATAATAACGCAAAGTGAGTTGAGTAATAAGCAAGGTCAAATTTTGTAATGCATCTTTATAAAGGATTACTTCTTCTGCAATGTGTTTACAGTATTTACACGTCTCACGAAGAATTGCAGAAATATTTGTAATAAGGATTATTTTAAGTATATTTTTACAAAAGTCCCCGTTTCAGAGAAACGTGCAAATTTTATCAATTCAGATATTTCTGAACCACAAATCATAATAAATTTTAATGTGGAAGGCTTATTGAATTTTAAAGAGTTTAAGAAATAAAGATTTTTTGTAATGATATCTTACGGGGTACAGATTTGTTTAAAATTTAAAACTAAATTAAAATGTTGCGTGTTTTTAGAAAAAAATAAAGTAAAATGGTATAGGATAATAACTACCGATTTTCTATCCATTTGCAAGGGAATATTCAGTTTTGTTTTTTACAGTGTAGTTAAGTTTTAATGACTAGGAAAACCATCCATTAGATTTAATGGATGGTTTACCCATCTCTAGCTCTAGCTCAAAAACCATAAAGAGTAGAAAACTTGTTTAGGGTCAATTGAAGGTAACTTGGTCTGTATTCAGGCCTATTCACATGTACCATTGAGATTGAGATTTGTGGCAATATTGACGAAAATTGAAAGGTCATTTACGTCAACTGTATTAAAACGGCATTGGATTGTAATCTTTGTCAATATTGAATAGATTTCAATGGTACATGTGAATAGGCCTGATTGACTGGTAAAAATTTAATTTTAATATCTCTGTGAATAACGCCAAAATTTGAGTGATTTGTCTACCGTGTATAGCTTTGTCCTCTATGTCCAAATTTTCAAATAACTTTTATAATAAAGTACATAATATTATTTCAATATAATTTTAAAAAAACTTTTCGCAAAAAAAAATGAACCGACTTCTGTGTCTCTAAAAAGTATAAAATAAAAAATACTTAAATCGGTGCCAATTTCACCATTCACCAAATTTATTACTTACAATTGTTTTTTCATTATTTTATTATTGTTTGCTGTGAAATTGGCACCGACTTAAGTATTTTTTATTTTTTACCTTTTAGAGACACTGAAGTCGGTTCATTTTTTTTGCGGAAAGTTTTTATTTTTTACTTTTTAGAGACACAGAACTTGCAGATTTGTAACGTCATCTAAGCTAACTTATAATTGTCCTTCCATCTCGGCAAGCTGGTGACGTCACTACGCACTGTTAGTGCGTTGTGACGTCATTATTTTAAAGATAATTTCTAAAAAATAAAAGTAATATTTTTATTTCAGCGCCCAAGAGTCCAACCAACCTTATTTATTTTAAAAGAAATACTAAAGAAAATTTTGTTAAACTTTAAGCGTTAAATAATAATCAAATAACGCCTTATGGTAAAATCACAAAATTTATCATTTTCCCTTGGTATTTAAATATTATAGGTCCAATGAATCAAGAGGCATTTAAAAGATTTTCAGTGTGCAGCAATGATTGAGTGACCCCTTAATCAAGTTATCCGGCTTATTCGAGTTATCCGATATTTCTCTAAAAATTTGGTTGGTAGTAGAACCAAATTAAGCCGTTTTTAAGTGAAATTGCTTTAAAACTATTAGATTTATCTTAATTATCCGGCTTAACCGGCATTATCCGAGCGTCAAATTAAAACGGGATCACCTCATGAATGCCCTCTTTAAGTTGCAAAAAGGTTAATCAAATTCCGTTCATTCGTTCCAAAGTTATGCGGAAACAAAAAAAAAACAAAAAAAGTCACAAGTCAAATTGATAACCTCTTCCTTTTTTGGAGGTCGGTTAATAAAAGTTACAGAGTCTCTAATACATAAAAATTCTAAAAAGTTTTTTGATAAATTCCTCACTAACCGAATTTTCTGTCTTAAGGGATTATTTTTACAATATTTGGACTTTTTACACTTCATAAATCAGAAACGGCTTAACTTATTGGCATGAAATGTTCATTGTAGGATAGAACCAATAAATGTAAACATTTAACGTTTTAATAATATTAACTTTTTGATTAGGGGCGTAGTAATTTGGTGCCCCTTAATAGGTTTGTGAAAACTGTAATTGTGCTCCTGAATAGTATTTATTAGTTTTATATTGTAGAAAACAATTATGCAAATAAGTTAAACCGTTATGAAGTGAGAAATATTAATAAATTGACCCTTAAAATGGGCCAAGCTCCCTTAGAACGCAATTTAGCATTAAAGTTTATCATTTTTTTTTTATTTTTTGATATAAAATATATAATATAAATGGACTTTACAGCGAAAAAAATACCGCGAAGACGATTACCCCTCAGTGCATTACCGCGATCGTCATTACCACGGCAAACCATTACCGCGCCATTTTTTATACATTATTTTTATTTTATGTAAGGGTTTTTCCGTGGGATTGATGGCAGTTTGGTTTGGTTAGTTTTGGTTTTTTTTATTGATAACTTTTACTAAATATACCAATATTTCTGTATTTGTTTTTTTTAGGTGTGTTTTTTTAAATTTATATCGATTGATTTGTATAAATCGCTGATTAATAATCAGTTTAGTACGAATCGTCATGTCGATCGTGAAAAGTGCTATAGACAAAGACTTCGCTGTATATAAAATTTCATATACAGGAAGAAAAGACTGTTAAAAATAAAAAAAAATGGAAGTGCGTAAATTACGACGTCTTTGTTGCAAGGGGCGTTTGCATACTTTGGACGAAAATGTTTGGAAACTAGTAATGGCCACAACCGGACCCAGCAGCTATATCATGTAGAACTGTTTGATTGTTTTCTGCAAAATATATTATTTTTTTTATTAATTAAATTTTTATCTCGTTTTTTTTTGCACTTTCGTACAAATTTCTACTTTGCACAAAGTTTTTGTGACAAAAATTAAAATAACAATTTTTTTGCTTTTAATTCCAAACTGATAGATTCATAATAAACAAAAAGTTCAGGACTTATAGCATGAGCAAAGGTGAACCTTGCATGCAAGTTCTTTTAAAACAAACTTTGCACTACGATATTTCAAGAACGCTTTGACACAAAGGCTTAAAATTTGGGATAAATATTTTCTACGTAATAAAAAATCTTTGGTTTAAATTTCAAGTCTCTATATCAAAGCGGTTTTAAAATATCGTAGTCTAAATTGTATCGCAAAAGACTTGCATTAATACGATAGTGTTTATACTCAGAGCAGCCATACTCTTACAAAACGTTCGCTATGCCTATAAATTTTAATATGTAATTATGATTTCACCATTTCTCTATAAAAATGTAATATATAATATGTATATACAGGGTGTCCGGAAACAACGTTTGTAAATTTCGGAAGCCAATTTCTCGGACGAAAATAAGAAACAAAGTTTCTATGGACATGGGTCCGAAAATGCTTATTGACGGAGCTACAGCCCTCCAATGTTGGGGACCTAAAGAAGGTTTTTATTTATTATTTTAGGAACCCTTTGAGATATAGCAATGAGGTTTTGCAAGGAAACTAATCTTAATAAGGCCCATATTCGTATTTTATTTTCATGTACTTATTTTAACCAACAACCAACGAAACGGGGAGGTGCCTTAACAGTTTTTTGTCCCAAACTTTTTTCTGTGTAATTTTTTTGTAATTTTATTTTTGGAATATGATTTCTTAGGCCAAAATGCATAAAAAGGTACTCTTGTTACCATACTGTAGGATTGACCGTTTTCGAGAAAAAATCATTTAAAGGTGAAATTTCAAGGTTAGAGGAGAAAAAATTAAATACTAAAATGTTGAAACTCAACATTTCAATGATGCATCAAAAACTAAGAAAAAAACTCATATACAGGTACTTCCAAAAATCAATCCTAATGAAGCCATGGTCTCCTAAAAATGCACAACTTTTAAAGGGCCATAGTAACTTTAAAAGCGATTTTTCGACCTACATGTATAAAAACTTTTTTCTAAGTTTTTCATATAAAATAACCCGGCATCATTGAAATTTTGGTTTTCAGCATTTTAGTATTTCATTTTTCGTCCTCGAACAGTGAAATTTCACCTTCAATGATTTTTTCTCGAAAACGGTTAATCCTATAGTATTACAACAAGAGGACCTTTTTTATGTATTTTGACCTGAAGAATCATGTTTCAGTAATAAAATTATAAAAAAGTTACATAGAAAAAAGTTTGGGACTAAAAACTGATAAGCACCCCCCCCCCCAAGTAAGTACATGGAAATAACATATGAAGATGGGCCTTATTAAGATTAGTTTACATGTAAAACCTCGTTGCTATATCTCAAAGGGTTCCTGAGATAATAAATAAAAACCTTATTTAGGGCCTCAACATTGGAGGGCTGAAGATCCGTCAATAAGCATTTTCGGACCCATGTCCATAAAAACTTTTTTTCTTATTTTCGCCCGAGCAATTGGTTCCCAAAGCTTCCAAACGTTATTTCCGGACACCCTGTATAAGTATAAAAAATATATGGACATAAGAATTGACCATGCTAACGTAAATTTATACATTTTAAAATTGATATAAGCAAATCACTTTCTACTAATAAATAGTATGCAGAAATATCTTACTTATGAGGTATGTTAACTTTCATTATCATTTATTAGCCATAATAGGAGTAATAATAATATTAATAAAAATAATAATACTAATAACTATCGAGAAATTTAGTTATAAATTGCATTAATAATCCGATAAGGTTCATTGCATCTCAATATCTCCAATAACTTGTAATCCGTAAATAATAATGTAGGGGAAGGGGTCCTAAGATAACGAACTGGGTAAGTTGATGAACAGTCATCGGCGAATTTCCTGTGCTCGCATAGGCGCCGCTTCGATTCTATCGTTGACGCGATGTTTTAAATATTTACATTTTCTTCGAAAAACACCGATATATTTACATATTTATAGTTAATATGTATATTCAATATTGTTGTGTGTAACAAATTAGTCGTCAAATGTTTCGATTTAGTGACCTTTATAAAAATTTCCCTCATAATTCGGCAAAATTATTCCGTAAGCCTATGTTTCTGTGTTTATTTTCAACGTTGATGAGTCATAACTGAATTTATTCCGATTAATGTTGATGAATCGTCTATAACAAGCGAACGTCAACAGATGGAGCACTACCTGACTAGAGTCCCAAATACTCGCCCAAATAAGAGCGCTAGTGTCATTCCTACGAACACGAAGTTGGTCGACGTAGAAGCCATATTTGTTTAAATGGGTCATTCGTTATCATTTCGAGTGTACTAATTTTAGTGAATAAAATTTTATGGCTTATTTATTTATTTTTTATTTATTTATTTATTTGTTTATACTCTTTAGGGACCCAATTAATTAGGTGTTTTATACCACGGAGTGTTATCATTTACAATAAATTAGTATTGGCCTGACATTTCTATATATACAGTTAACATAACTATATGTACTTTAAATAACTTAAAATAAAATTAAGTTTGAAATTAAGATTTTTTATATATCAGACCGTAATAATCTGAATATGGGTTAGACATTTTGAATAAAAGGGACTGTCTAATATACGGGGATATTGGTAAAGATAGTGAGCTATGGTTTCAATGCTTTAGCTGCAAATTATGGACCCATGCTGACTGCAATGAAATGAGTTCAAATGAAGCCAAAATAAAGATTTGAATTTTTGATATTTGTAAAAATTAAAATACTAAATAAAAAGTATACAGGGTGATTCAGAAATAAGTTACAACATTTTGAGGGGCGATTCTAGGTCCAAAAATATGAAAAAAAGTTTCTATAAAGGTTGGTCCGGAAATGAGCCCTAAGGGAGTTACAACCCTCCTAAGGGTACATCTGAAAAGTAGTTTTTTTTTAATATCTCCGGAAGCCTATAAACCACAGTAACGAGTTTTTGCACATGTCTTAACATTGATAAAGGTTATCATTTTATGTAATTAACTTTAACCAGGGACGTACAAAACGGGGGGGGGCGATGTCACTTTTTGCCCCAAACTTTTTTACCTGTATTTTTTTGACATTTTCTCAATAAAATATTAATCGTTGATTAAAAGTACATAAAAAAGGTATTCTTTATAGGGCCAACCGTTTTCGCGGTAATTGCATTTAAAGAGGCAATTTTACGTTCTGAGAATCAAAAATTGGAACTAAAAAATGCACCAATAAAATTTTTAATTCTGCTGAGTGATTCTACATTAAAAGCTATGAAAAAAAGCTCCTAGAAATCTAGGTTCGAAAATCAGTTTTAAGTATACTACAGCCTATTAAAGAATAACACTGTTTAAGGGACCTTATCTCCCTTAAAAGCGATTTGTAGATGATATTTGTGTATGTGAACTTTTTTTTATAATTTTTGATGTAGAATTGCCCTGCAGTAATGAAATTTTTATTGTTGGATTTTTTAGTTCCTTTTTTTGATGCTCAGAATGTGAAACTGCCTCTTTAATTGCAATTTTATCGAAAACGGTTGGCCTTATGTGTTACACAAAAAGCACCTTTCTTATGTATTTTTATTTAGATTAATATGCTATGAAGAAAATGTCAAAAAATCTACAGATAAAAAAGTTTGGGGCAAAAAAGTGATATAACCCACCACATTTTGCACGTCCCTGGTTAAAGTTACCAAATAAAAATTACAGAAAATGATAACCTTCAATGTTAAGGCATTCGCAAAAACTCGTTACTGTGGTTTATAGGGTTCCAGAGATATTAAATAAAAACTACTTTTCAGATATACCCTTAAAAGGGTCGTAGATTCCTTAGGGCTTATTTCCAGACCAACCTTTATAGGAACTTTTTTCATATTTTTGAACCTAAATCGCTCTTTAAAATGTTGTAACTTATTTCTGAATGAACCTGTATAATGAAATGTGTAGCATTACACAATATATATGTACAATATATGTTCAGGACTTGTTTATTTATTTAGACATTACAGGAACTTTTTCTAAGGTATTTTATAAGACAGTTTTTTTTCAAATAGCAAATAGAAATTTTGGGATAATGGGTATAGTTAGGGAGAACAACGGAAACATGAAAATCCCATCATCAGGGATATAAGGTAAATCATATTGTTATAAAATATTATTAATAATTATAAGTATAAATACTTTTATAATTTCTATTATTTAAAACAGGCAGTGAAACTATTAGTGTCAGATTTTAAATAAATTAACCTAATTACCAAAATTTAAAAACCAATCACGTAGAAAATTACTACAATTAATTATAATTTTAAGACGAAAATAAGAACAAACTTGTGCAAAATAACCACAAAAATTTCTTTATAAACCGTGTTTAGACTAGTAGACAAATGGACCGAGACACTCAACTGTAAGAATAATTTTTACCCACTTATTAAAAAAGAAAAATCTAACAATTTTTAAAAAAGCAAAATTTGTTTAATGATATTTAATACCATTTAAAGAGTACAGTATAAGCTCGATAATGTGAACAGGCGTATATGTGAACTATTCAGTTTTGTGAACACAGAAATTTTTCTATTGACTTTTCTGTAACGTGATCATAAACCCTCGTTAACGTGAACTGCTAGTTTCAAAACCTTTATACACATTTTTATGTGGTTGTTTCTCTTACTTAATAATCATTATAGTTTCTGGTTTCTTAGAGTCGACTTTGGTGTGTTGGAAAATGGATTAAACTAAGCAGGGGTCGAAATCTAAAATAATTGAGGAACATAGGAATGTCGTTGTTACTACTTTAGCTAAAAATTATGAGGTATCAAAATTAACATTTTGTTACCTATATAAAAAAATAAAAGCGATAAAATTCTTGAAATAGTAATTCATACTTTAAAACCAAGTAAAATAACAAACGTTGGGAGCATCAGAATTTTTAAAAATGGAAAGAACTTTTCAGTGGTTTCTTGTATAGCTAGGAATTTTTATAATTAAAATTTTATATTTCATCAAACATTTGTTATTTTAAGAAGAATACATTTTAGCAAAATAAAAAAGATTTAATTTGCTGAATTGTATTATATTTTCACCCCCACTAACATGAACAGTTGCGTTAATCTGAACAGCCCCGGTTTTTTTGTGTTCACAGTATCGAGCTTGTACTGTATTTTGATAAAAAACTTCCCAGGTCATCATAACCCTACCTAATATATAGGATTATCCATGGATAACCTACCTGCAGGAATATTATTTGTAGAAAATTAAATAATCTAGTAGGTACAAAAACTTTAGGGAATATCAATTATCCCTTAAGGCATAAAATTATATTATGTATTTCAGGTGGTGATAATATTATATTAATTTGTGACAATTATTACTATTTTGGCTCTAGTTTGGTTCCAGTAGAAAATCTGCAGTGTAGCCAAAAATCCTTTAAAAAAGTTTAAGGTCCTTATTTTGTCTTTGGATTTTGCCAGGGGCATGACCAACAACCGGACCTCATGTTGCTTCGACGGGGGGAAACGAAATTTTGAATTTGATAAACTTTTCTTAGTCTCCACTTTTCTCAGCTTGGAGAAATCCAAACATTCAAAATCTCACCAGTATGATACTGCGTCGATATCTTAATTAGTTCGGGAGTTATTCCTTTTTTTAATGAAATCTATATAATCGACATCTTTGGGTTTTCCAGAGACTGGTACCATGGTGTTTAAATATTAGATCTGTTATACTATTTACATAAGTCAAATGTCATTAATTAGATGATATAAGGCTACCAGAACCAGTACGGTCTAACCCACTGGTTTTGGATTTAATATGCAAAAAACGAAGACGCAAGAAAAAAAATAGACTAGTGTAAAGTGTATTAGGCCGTTTTGGTTCTGATTTGTGCCTAAATTCAATTTTATGAAGCCCATAGCTATAAAGTGCGAAATATTTTCTTTAAACGGTACCTCACACTTTAAATTTGATGTTCTTTGAGCCTAGATATTTGTTAAAAAAATTAGCTATGCATGACGTTATCTGAAAACTAATATAGTTCTCCTTCCATCTCGGTAGCTACTGTTGTTATACAGGGTGTCCCATAAGTCATTTTACCATTTAAAAATTGAATAACTTTTTTGTTTGTCAATTTTTTTTATTAATTTCTTTCACAATATAGAGTGCAGGAAATGGAGTTTTTTTAACTATGTATGAAAAATCATGTCTTTTAAATGACGTCCATTTTCCTCTTTGCAAGCACGGGCTCTTTTCAGGACATTTCATGACGGCTTCTAACATGTCTGGCTTAAAAGCTGTATTATGGCTCAGCATTGCGCGATATCGGTCGCCGTTCACCGTAACTGTATTGCCATTTTCCTAGCAGAAGTAAGGCCCGATTACCATTTGGAATGTTTCGGGGGTGCAATTCACTTTGATGCACGACCCTGGCTGGAGCCATACATGTTGGCAGCCGTCATGGAAAATGTCGTGAAAAGAGCCCGTGCTTGCAAAGCGGAAAATGGACGATTTAAAAGAAATGATTTTTCATACATAGTTCAAAAAAAAAATCCATTTCCTCTACACTATTTTGTAAAAGAAATAAACAAAAAAAAATGACGAACAGAAAAGTTATTCAATATTTAAACAGTAAAGTGACTTATGGGCCACCCTGTACTTGGATCTAGGTAAAGTTTTGAACTCATTTATTTCGGCTCATGGGGAAAGGGAACGTATTTTTTGACTGAGCTCCTCAAAAATAACTTTGGGAGCACTGGCCAATTCAGGAATTTCAAGTACTAATATTTCGGTTATTATATGTACACATTTACTTATGACGTAAATAGCACTTCAAAATCCCTGATCCGCATGTGCAAAATGTAGATAATTTTAAGTTAAACTTACCCTACTGCATTGTTAGTCCAACTAAACATCCTTTTAAATTTTTCATTGGTGGGAATGTTATTGTTGTTGTTGTTATTATTAGCAGAAATAACACTGATGACAGATGAATCTTCCGGGTTGTTATCCATAATTAATGTTATCCAGGAAATCCGGGAACAACTTATGAAATCCGAATATCACCAGAAATACACCACTTTGAGATGTCAATAACTTCTCATATTAATTTGAAATACCTAGTCCTATTTATTCCGTAATCGATCGAGTTAAATATTTACGAACAAAAAAAGGATAATGACAAAGCACCGATGATAGTTTTTTAATATTTAATCACAAACGTTTGTTGATAATTTGGCAAATCAAAATTTTGTAATTTCGTTCGAACTACACGTAACGTCTACTTTAATGTCTAGCAAATGTTAAACATGGAAAGTAAACACAAGAAACCTTTCTCTATGAGGCTATTGGTTGTTGAAAAGAGTCTTGTGTAGACCAACGAACCGACTTGGCTAAGAAAAAGAAAGTTATATCTGCAGAGAGGGAAAACACTTTTGGTTTCGATCTATAGGTAATTGTTGATGTAATCAAGAAGATTCGCAATATTCTCTTCAGACTTGATATCCATAAATAGTTGTACCGGTTTAAAACACTGAAATAATAACAGAAAATTTATCTTAAATAGTAAATACATAAATATATACATAAATATATACAGTATACTGTCTTAAGGGGTCTTTCTACGTTCAAATTTTAAACATTTTTTTTTATTTAGGAAGAAAAAAGATATCATTGCGAAATTTTGTAGATATGTTTATTTATATTCAATAAATACAAAAAAATAGATTTTTACAGTGCCATTTTTTGGTCATAAAACTTTTTTGAAAAAAAAAAACATCAAAAATCGGTGTTCGTCATAATTCCGGCAATTTGGATCGACTGGCTACTTAAAACTCGCTATAGCCCGAACTAGAAGAAAAATTTTGGCCAAAAAAATAAGAAAATATCGTTTTTTTTAATTTTCAAAAAAAGCGTCCTCCATTTTGTTTTTTTTTGGCCAAAACAATTTCTTCTAGTTCGGGCTATAGCGAATCCAGTAAAGTATAGGGCTATAGCGACTTCAGTGCTAAATAATATTACTATATCCCGTTTCAGTCGATCCAAACGGCCCGAATCATGGCGAACACATTTTTTTTGATGTTTTGTTCAAAATAATTTTTTGGCCAAAATATGGCACTTTAAAAATCTATATTCTTTGTATTTTTTTGAATATAAATAAACATACGGTCACTTTATCTTAGTCTTAGTATGTTCTTTCTTTCTTTGTCGTTAGTTTTCGTTTTTTTTTTGTCATAGTAAACCCAGATGAAGTTACCCTAAATAAACATACCTACAAAATTTCTCAATTATATCCAGTGATCGGACTTTGGATTTTTTTAACAGGTCCGCATTAAGGAAAACGTGAATTTTAGTATTTACTAACAATATTACTTATATTGTATACATATATTGTTTTTGGTATAACTATAGTAAATAAAAGCGTTCTGTAAGAAATTTATTTGAGTATTTTATTTTCAAAGTAAATTATTAAAACATTTTCTAATTTTTTTTTGAAGTAATGCATGTAAGTGGTACAAGTAGTTAGTGCCTATTTTCCACTCTTTGCATATGATAATGGTTGGAAAGTGACAATTAGCTGATTTTACATATCTGCTGTCAGAAAATTAGTAAACGTCAAACACAACCTCAAATTTGCAAAGTAATTTTAAGATCATTTTTGCGGTTTTGGGATGTTTGTGTGTTAGGTCGTATAGTATACGCAAACTATTTAGTAAAAAAAGCACTCTTGTGCACTGAAAACTAGGTTCGCGTACTCGGTGCGTAATATGCTTTATTGGTATATTTTCGACCCAAGTGGCTTCTTCTCATTCATTCATTTTTTTATAAATGTATTTAAATATTTGCAAACCATAATTTCTATCTAAAATATTTTTGAATTTTTATCACATTTTTTCCTTTTTTAGTTATACAAAATAATAAAAATTCGAGTGTTACACCCATGTTAATGGTATAGGAAAATAGTGTTATAGGGGGGGGTGCAAAAAGTCCAAAATGATTAAAATTTACGTTACGTAATACTTGAACGTTCCCTTAATTTCTATTTTATATTTAACAACCTAGGAACCACACCGAATATTGATCTGTTCGATTATCTTAAAGAAAGGAAAAAACATATTTATGTACATACTGTTTTTTGTTTTACTTTTTATTTTATTCAACTGCAGGTATTTAAATTAGTTTGATTTCACAGGAATATTAAAAATAATACATTAGACAAAATAGCAAAATTAAATGAAATTAAAATTAAACAAACCAAGAATTACATAACAATAATAATGTATTTTTGTTACTTTAAATACAATTTAAATGATCTTGCTTTTTATGAAATTATTCTGTTTTCCTTAATGCGGACCTGTTAAAAAATCCAAAGTCCGATCACTGATTATATCTTCTTTCTTTCTGTATAAAAAATATATATTTTTTTAATTTGAAAGTAGAAAGACTCCTTAAATACACATATCGTTAAAATTCTTGGACCCCTTAGTACACCGAGAAAAATGAGACAAATATTCCATGTATTTAACATTTATCTACCTGTGATTATATTTTTAATTATAGTATAGTTTGACGCACGGATCTGTGGCTACGGAAAATATGTTTGGAATGTTTGTGCAAGTGGGAGGCCCGTTGTAGGCACACACGCCTTATAAGAAGAGAGCGCGAATGATTCCTCCCCCTTTCGTCGGAGACTTTCTTTCATGCGGAGAACTATAAAACATGTAAATATATGTAAAAAATATACTTAGTTTCTCAACATTAGCATAAATAGTTATTTTAATACAGATATAAAATATTTTATAATAATAATAATAATAATAATAATAATAATAATTCTTTATTAGCACACAGAATGATACAAAATATTTTAAGTAGTTTGTGGTGACGTCATATAAACAAATAAATATGAATATAAATATATCATTAACATTCATTAAAAAAATCATCTATACAATAATAACTTTTTTGAATAAAAGATCTCTTTAATTTAGCCTTAAATATTTTTTCTGTCTCTTATTCTCCCAAGCCCTTCAACATGATCCTTAAACTGAGTTAAAAACTGTTTATATCAGTTAACTACTATTTGCAACTGCTTCGCAACATTTTTTGAAAAAATGAATAGTATAAGTAGTCAAATGAAAAATAAATGCAGTATTTTTAAAAATCATTAAAATATACCATATATGGTACCTGTAGTTCTTACAAAAAAATGCAATATTTGGGTAACCAAATTCTTGGAAAGGATATTATAAAGATTTGAAAATCAAAATACTCACAAAGGATGTGGTAGTTACATTTATTATTAGAAATCTGAAAAATACTTCCACTAAAAAATTGGAGATCTAAGGTTGATGTTAAAAAGCAGGATCTGGTTCACTTTTGCAGCAACACACTGTAAACTAGTAATTTTCCCAAAACATATATTACTGCGAATTGTATTCAAATGGATATGCTTTCACTCAACTTAAGAATTAACCAAATCCATTTAGTAGCTTTAATACATATTGGTATTTGAAATTGCACAAATTTTTGGATGGATCACTTTGATTACGCCGCAGTTTATATGTACTTTTAATAAAATGAGGATTTTTCTCCAACTTGAAATGATGCATTTCTATAAAATAAAAAAATTCCTAGAAAATGGTTGCTTTTTAGATTTTGTTAATGAATAACTGAGATATAATATTAATAATAAATAATATAAATCATTTTAATTGGGGACCATTGACGTCATTCTGATTTGTTTAAATTTCCTAACACCTGCAACTTGTTTACTAATAAACTGAAGATGGGTCGGTTCTATGGCACCTTCTGCGGTTTAAACTTTTGGAAAAGTTTTGCATTTTTGATTTATTATTTTGCTTTATGTGGGTTCAATTCTAATTTTATTTAAATACTTTATCAGATGTCAATAAACAGGAGATAATTTCATTTTTATGGATGATAACGCCAGTCCCCACCGCACAGGAAGAAATTCCAATTTGCTACATCAAGGGAATAAACTGGCCAGCAAACTCACCTGACAAGAATCCCTGTGAGGACGTATGGAATATGCTAAAATGGCCATTTTGAATAGAGATAACCGGGGGTTCCCCTCAGGAGCTAACTGTTGCTGCTCAAAAACAAAGGAACAACATATCGCAGAAAGCCATTAGTAACCTTTTTATTGACATGCACAAACGTGTTAATGTTTTGCTTAAGAACAGAGGAGGACAGTTATTCTCATGTTTGTTTCTCACATTTTCTGACGATATTGATTTTTTTCAATAAAAACTAATTGATTACATTTTTTTATTTAATTCCCGGCCGTGGATATCCCATAAAAATAATCTTACATTTGCACATGTGATAAAGTATTTAAATAAAATGTAGAATTGAACCTACATATTTGTTAGAATATTTTTTTTTAGGTTTCAAATTAATTGGGGGGGCAAGAATTTTGGCGATGTGTGTATTTTTTAGTTAGAATTTTTTTTCCATGATTATGAAAAAGTAACCACCAAACGAACATTTTAACTAGCCTTCGCAAAGCTTCGCCAAAAATGGAAAAAAATATATTTTACGCTCTTAAGTGATTTTTCTGGAGAAAACTAGTAGATGTAAGCCGTGGCCCCCCTGGCTTTTCAGATAATATATTATTTTGTTTTGTTTTTAACAATGTGTAGCTAAACAATTTTGCCTGTGGCGCTGAAAATGGTTACAAAACAAAAATCCATGAAAAACTTGTATTTATGTAAAATGTTTATAAATAGATAAAATTTGCTTTGAAAATTCTGAAACGTTTGAAAAATAATTTATAAAAGTTTTTGCCTGCGGAACCATAATATGATTACCAAGCCGAGTTCGAGTGCGGGCCATAAAATTTATAAAATAATTTGTTTTTTCAAGTCTAAGATGTTTAGAAAATATGTGTCATTAAAATTCTAAAAATTTTCGCGCTAAACTGTTTATCAATGAGGTGATAAAATAATTTTAATTAATATATTTTATAATAATATAATTAAATAAAATCCCTATCAAAACTTCTGCGGGTGCCCTGAATTTAATATGTAATTTACTACTAACGCACAAAATTTAAGCAAAATCTTTAGAGACATTTTTAAGAAAATCAATTTTTTTAATTTTTATTCATCAGTACCCTAATTTGGAAGAGACTCTCTTCAAGAGGATAGAGAAAAGCTAAGAAAAACCACTTGAACAATCCCCTAAAAGACTCAAGTTAAAAGTTTGGTTTTGATCTGTCAAACAGTATGGCCTGTGGCCCTCTGGACCGACGGATCTATAGACGGACGGACATAAAAAATCGTTTTTTTTTTTCGGTATAGAACACATTAAGTGGAGACAACCATTTCGCAATCTGCAGAGCTATATAAAACAATCCGTTTGACAAAGAACGTCCCATGTATTGTATATACTTGGTGTAATTAAAGAACATTGAACTGAAATCACAAAAAAAAGTCTATTCAATAAAGTTTATTGGTTCTAATCTAAGTTTGCCTCAAATAATTATAATTAATTCCTATATATTTTTTTATTTTTAGAATACTTAACTATAGAACTTTACTTACCTAGAACTTTTTTTATTCACTTAAATTATTAACCTTAAGAGTATTAACCTTTGGTTAAAATAAACTGGGTATCGCGACATATCACTAAGAATAACACTAATAGTGTAACACTAACATACAGTGCGTGCATTAAGTCTGGAATCACCCGAATAACTTTTTAGTTACAAGTAGAATACAAAAATCCTCAGACAGGTCGATTTATATTTTTAATTCTGCAAATTTTGGTCTAAAAAAAGTTATCAAAATTGGCATCCCCTTGCACCCTCACCCCCAACTTTTTTTTTAAATAGCAACCTACCCCTTATGATACATCATTGGAAAGTTAATTTAATAAGCTTTCCAACAGTGTATGATAAAGCCTAATTTGTTAAAGGGTCTATGAAAAAACGCATGTTTTATTTAAACATTGTTTGTGTGAAATATTACGCATAATATGGTAATTGTTGCCCTATTTCCTACTTGGCACCTTCCTGAGAATCTAAATAAGGTTGTTTTAAACTTATTGTAATATTTTATACCCTGTTGAAAAGCAATTTTTTTTCTTTTTATTGACCAATTTTATGTTTACTATTTAATCGATTTTAATCCCGTTTTTTTACTGTCCACTGTCAAAGAGCTGAAGGACATCAATTTGAACATTTATAGTGAACTAAAGTTATACTTTACATGTCTTTATAATAAACTAAATTGTGCATTTTATCATTATCCCTTTACCAAATTAGGCTTTATTATACACCGTTGGAAAGCTTATTAAATTACCTTTCCAACGAAGTGTCACAAGGGGTAGGTTGCTATTTGAAAAAAAAAAGTTGGGGGTGAGGGGGCAAGGGGGTGCAAATTTTAATAACTTTTATTACACCATAATTTGCAAAATTAAAAATAAAAATCGACCTATCCGAGGGTTTTTGTGTTTTACTTGTAACTAAAAAGTTAATCGGGTGATTCCAGACTTAATGCACGCACTGTATACAAGAAAAGTGGCGCTCATTTTTTTAATAGTAATTTTCTCGGAATTCAGCAAATATTTATAAACCTTCGAGCAGGCGCGCCCCTAAAAGTTTCGCATTTTAAGCATCCAAAATAGGAACTAAAAAATGCGCCAATAAAAATTTCAATTCGGCAGAGTGATTCTACATCAAAAACTATGAAAAAAGTTCCCGTACACAAATATCCACAAATCGCGTTTAATGGAGATACGGTCCCTTAAAAAGTGTTATTGTTTTACCTTTGATGAAAAAACCATTTATCTTGTTTAAAGATTGTTAAAAAATTAAATAATTTTAAATACTTTGTCCCAAAAATTTTTCTTTTGAGACAAAACCACTTGCACTTCAGACAGGATCAAAGAATTTTAAGTTAAAGAATCAGAAAGATCTTGGCAAGTGAATTATATTTTCATGTTAAGAGAAGGCGCTTTTGGACGTATTGAAGAGTGCGAATCATTTGGCCTAACTTCATATGCCATTACTGCAAAGGATCCGTTTTTTCTGTGTAGCTACGCGTAAGGAGTAGGTACTCTTAAAACTGATTTTTGAACCTATGTATACAAGCTGCTTTTTTTACAGTTTTTAATGTAAAATCACCCTGCAATATTTAAATTTTTATTGGTGCATTTTTTAGCTCATGGGATACCAACTTTGTATAGTTGAATATTGAATGAAACAGAAGATATTATGTTGGTATAACTGGTAAAATTAAATACGAGAAAAAAACACAAATATCCACAAATCGCGTTTAATGGAGATACGGTCCCTTAAAAAGTGTTATTGTTTAAGAGGCCGTACACTGAAAAAAAATGTCGTTCTTGGCCCAAGTAGTCAACACTCTTGGCAGTTATTCTTTTTAGCATAAAAAATGTACATCTTCAAACAAAAGTATTTATCTTATCCCAAGAAAAGTGTCGCGTTTGAAATATTTTTAAAATTCTCTTGGACCTGGCGCCTTTGATGAAAAAACCATTTATCTTGTTTTAAGATTGTTAAAAAATTAAATAATTTTAAATACTTTGACCCAAAAATTTTTCTTTTGAGACAAAACCACTTGCATTTCAGACAGGATCAAAGAACTTTCACTTTCGGGTTTAGACCGTGTTAATGGATTTTCACTTTCCGACGTTTCGTCTCTTACTACTAGAGACATCTTCAGGGATTAATCTGAAACTAAGTTTCGAATCAACTTGTGTCACTATTTATGACGAGTTGTGGTTATTCACCCGTGACGAGGTTTTTCCTATCAATGACTTCCATATTGCAGGTAAGTGGTAACCAGTGTCCCGATTGATATTGTTAGGATGCTTGATGATTTCTATCGATTCCCGTATCTTCCTTGGCATTTTTCTGTTTTCTGTTAATATTTGTTTTGTTTCAGACAAATTGATTTTATGACCTGTTTCATGTACATGTTCGGCTACTGCCGATAAGGAAATTTGTTTCTTTCTTATATTGCGCTCATGCTCTTGAAGTCTTGTAGAAATTTTTCTCTTAGTTTCACCTATGTAAACCGTACCACAGGAGCAGGGTATTTTATATACGCCTTCTGAACTCAGGGGTATTTTGTCTTTTGTTGAAGTCAAACATTGACCTAATTTTTGGTTGGACCGAAATATAGGCTTAATATTTGACTTCTTCAAAAGTTTACCTATTTTATCCGTGATACCGCTTACATAGGGAAGTATAACTTGTGTCTGTCTGTCATTGTCACTATTGTCCTGAATTTTAAGTTAAAGAATCAGAAAGATCTTAGCAAGTGAATTATATTTTCATGTTAAGAGAAGGCGCTTTTGGACGTATTGAAGAGTGCGAATCATTTGGCCTAACTTCATATGCCATTACTGCAAAGGATCCGTTTTTTCAGTGTAGCTACGCGTAAGGAGTAGGTACTCTTAAAACCGATTTTCGAACCTATGTATACAAGCTGCTTTTTTTACAGTTTTTAATGTAGAATCACCCTGCAGTATTGAAAATTTTATTGGTGCATTATTTAGCTCATGAGATACCAACTTTGTATAGTTGAATATTGAATGAAACAGAAGATATGTTGGTAACTGGTAAAATTAAATACGAGAAAATACCATATAGTCAAAAATCGACCTATAGCGCTATAGGTCGATTTTTGACTATATATATAGAGGCAGTTCTTGAACGACTGAAGAGACTGTCCAAAAAATTTATAGAAAACACCCAGAACATGGACAAGATAGAAGTTCTGCTCAATTATACTATAGCCATTGACCAGCCAAAAAGACTACATCCACCGACAACACTTTTTCACACCCCACACTTATTTTCATTATTATTATACATTTTTTATATATATTTTTGTCAAAATTTGATATTTATTTATAAAACAAAAATTGTTAAAATACGGGCAGAAAGACCTCGGTCGTTAGCCCATAAACGGGATTATTATTATTAGTATTATATACAGTGCGATTATAAAGTGCCGAACAGTTTGAAAAGAAAATACTCTTCGTTTGAAGCCACGCCACTGTTAGAGTTGTGCGCAACAAGCCCATGTGATTGCTATGTACAACAGTTGGGTGGCCAGTAAAACGCACATAGCTTTCTTGCATTTTACTTATCGCTAATGCCAGTTTGCATTAAAAAGTGTTCGGCACTTTATAATCGCAAGGTATATATATAGGTTTGGACAAAATACAGCAAAATACTTAATTGTTATTGGCGCTATTATTTAGGTACATAAAAAACGAAATTACTTTATAAATAAAATAAAACATGAAATTGCAATTATAAATGATAAGCATTTCAAATAAACATAAAAACATACATAATTATGTATAATTGTAATAAGTCTATGATACACCAGGAATTTTCAAAATTTTACAATTTTTTTTAATTTTCTTTTTTCCAAAAAAGAAAATTTTTAGAAAATTAAAAAAAAATCCAATTTTTCAAAATTTTTATTTTTTAAATTTTCTTTTTGCGAAAAAGGAAAAAAATTTAAAAAAAATTGAAAATGATAGTTTTTTTTATTTTTTAAAAAGTTTAACCCCCATAACATTTTTGTTTTTGAGGGGATTACTTTGAAAAACAATAGGTATCTTCCCCTCATAGAACTTCCTGAAAATTTGGAGTCCGGATGGACAGTCGGACACGAGGTCGGTCGGACATTTTTACAGTTTCTTATTTTTTCATGAAACGCATTTGTATACAAAAAATTTTTGTCTAGGACTTTTTGGCGATTTTGGGAAATTCGAAACTACCGTATAATACTATTCTAGCGTAGACGCTGTGAATAGTATAATAATAATAATAATAATAATAATAATAATAATAATAATAATCTTTATTTCCATAGACAAAAAAGTATCGGACACGTCAAAAAAATATATATATAAAATACACACATGTAAATAAATAATTTATAAATAATTTCTTACAGATAAACGTAATTAAATTTTTTTGCCCAAATATTCTGGAATTGAATAAAAACAATTTAATTGAAAAAAAAAACTTTAACTTTTGATTTAATTTTTTTGAGGCTGTTTGTATTCTTAATCTCATTTGGAAGATTTTCAAATAATCTGATAGACATCATTTTAGTCCCATCCTTAACCTGTGCATAATTGTAAGCTGGCACGTAAATATTTGTAGCATTTTTTGTGTCACCAACAGTGACAAATGAATTTAAATTGTTCTTAACATAGATAACACATTGATACATAAACATACTGTAGACAGTCATTATGCGCTTTTCCACAAAAATATTTCTACAAGTAGAATTATAAGATAAACCAAAAATGAAACGTATAATTCTTTTCTGCATAATAAGAACCCTTTCCACCTCAGAACTGCATCCCCAACACAGAATACCGTAAGAAATGACAAGAGTTTATGCAAGCATAGTAATATTTTAAATAACTGCTATACCTACACTCAGACCTACTGGTCCATTGTGATTCCGCGTTAACCATCGATGGTTTAACCATCATTTAAACTTTTATAATGCAAGAGCAAAAATCGTTTTAATTCCAATAAATTACTAATACGTTTAACAAAAATCAAAATCAAATTAAAATGATAAATTTTGTGGAAATGAAAGAGTATTGCCTACCAAAGCAGTTAAATCTCAGTTTTCCTATAGGACAAGTCCTACCTGTAGAAAGTGAGGGGTGAAACGACACTTGTATTTGGATACTAAATGAAGTGTCGTTTCTTCACTTACCCCTCACTTGCTACAGGTAGGACAGCCTAACCTTAGTAGTAAAAGGTGGGTATGCTTCGACGCCTGAAAAGTAGGCCCAATGGCCCTTTTTGTCTGCCCTAAGATAACCTACAGCCTAATGTTGTGCATGTGTCCCGTTAGAAAACCCACCATAAGCCGCCATTTATTATTTCATTCTAGGCAATGTCTTGACTGTTGTTCCAATACCTACTTACAGTTTAGAGATGATATTTTCTAACGGATTTCCAAAAAAAAAAAACAGAATCAACATTACCTAATTAATGAATGCATTGAATAAAGGCCAAAATTTAAATAATTAATTTATTGCCATTGTTTGCCAGTAAAAAAAATGTATTATGGAATAGGAAAGTTTCCTAAGGGACTGGTTGACCTTTCCTTATAGAATTGTAAGGATTGAAAGAAATGGATTGGACTTTCCTAGTCTATTAATAAAAGACCTTCTAGGTTGTAAAAATTATTCACCATAATTTCCAAAACATAGGTGAATTGTTGACATTGAATTTAAAAATGTATTGCATAGGGGAGACTCTCCCCGGGTAGTATGATAAAACTGGCCCATTTTTATAAACAGTTTCTGTCATCTGTCCGCTAACACCAAAATAATAAATAGAGTTATTGTTAGTGATGGTCTCTGTATTCATAAACTGAATAAATTGCATGATGTCGATAATTTCAGATTTTAAGTACATTTAACTTATCTTTTATTTTTTTTGTATATTTTATTTATTGGCCGATTAATATTGTTTTTGAAGTACTTTGTATGCAGCCCGGTATAGCACAAAACAGTTCTAATAATAATCTTAAAATAAATATTGGGAATGTTGTATGATTCTAAGAACATACGATGTAAAACATCTTAGAAGGTTTTAAGACATTCAGTGGATACCGCAGTCCAGGACTTTTTTGTAGTAGAGGGAACCACCGGCTTTAATTGACTTTCGAACCAATTTATATTTATATTATTTTAACATTTTCATGCATTAATTTGTTTGTATACAGGTACATATCTTTCTATGCTTACAATACAATCCTACATAGCGTACAAACTCTAGACTTAATAAAATCACCAATCACAAGACTTAGGTCTATAATTATAATCAAATAATACACGATTAGAATCACCAAAACAATTAAATGTATAATTTTTTATCGGCTACTGTTGAATTACAACCAACATGTCACAAATGTATTACAGAACAGCGGCAAATTTAAATAAACCTTCTATCAGAACATTCTTAGAATATGCACAGCATAATTTCTAAGAACATTCTTAACAGAAATTTCTTAGAATATGCATTAGAAAAATGATATGAGAAAATTATAAGGATATGTCATGAATATGCATAGATTATACATTTTAAGCGCAAGTTTTTGACTTATACTATAACTTATATTATAACCTAAAATTTTTACATATCATTTAATCTTTTCCCAGACAGCACCAAGATGACTTAAAGAGATCTTAAAGATGTCGGAGCTCGTCATTCAAGATGTCTTAAAAACGTCGGTTTTCGCCGTATCTTAAAGACGTCTTAACGACATCGTTTGTTACAAAAGGTAACGTCTTTAAGACATCTTTTTTAAGACGCCTACTGACGCCTTGCACAGGCGACTTTACAACATAACACCCCCTCCCATTTACGTTGCTGGGTATTGATATAAAAAGCGTAATAAGAATTAGAATCATAGGTAATTTGTTTGTCAAAAAAAGATCTTAAACGAAAATCTGATTTTTTTGTTTTTTTTTTGAAAATTTCTTTTTTTATTTTTGTTTTTGAATTTTTTCATTTTTCGTAAAAAGAAAATAAAAAAAAAACGAAAAATTTTTTTTTTATTTTTTTGTTTTTCAATAAAAGATCTTTAAAAAAAATGGTAGTTTTTTTAATAGTTGATTGTGTTTAATATATTTTTAGCAATGAGTATCGAAGTTGAGACGTCTTGTACCGATACTTAAAAGACATCTTATAGACATCATAATCAGTAATCTTTTAAACATCTCTAAAAAGAAGTCCATACGATATCCTTTTTATGTCTTTAGGCATCCAGACATAATTAAGATCTAAAAAAGACGTCTTTAAGATATCATGTGCTGTCTGGGTTAATGTGCAGTTTTACAAAACCGGGTAGTCATGATAGCTACAAAACCGGTTACCCACATTACCTACGTGACAAAGATTCCGATATTGCGATGAATTGGACCCCGTTATGCAAGAAACAACCAACCCACAATATGTAAATTAGGAGTAAAATAGCTTAATATTCGGTTAATTGCTTCAAAAAAATAAAATTAACTATTCAATAGTTGAATTATAATGCAGAATTATTATTGTAGAATGTAGTATGGACATTTCTAGATAAGTATCCTACATCATATAGTTTTTTACTTTTATTTTATTTTTTTTTAATTTAAGGGTTGGTTGTTTTTTTTTAACTTTAATATAACTATTTAATAATTAAATTAAAATGCAGTATTATTATTGTAATGTATTGCTTTTTGCATAAAAATTGAGGTGAGAAGCCAAGGGGTACAAGTAAGAAATTGAGTGAGGCATAGGAGTAGGTTTTTTAGGCTTAGTACAACCTATTCCTATGCTTAACTTAATTTCGTTAAAAATGTCATTTGTACCCCTTGGCTTCTCACCTCCTCAATTATTGTTTTTAAACTCAGTCGAATAAATTTTATTCATATCATATAAGGTGGTTGCAGGTATTATGGCCATGTATTTATTATGGCCAATTTGCCATATTTCAAAAAGTAAGAATGAAAAAATTTTGATTACAGTATTTTAAGTTAGTGTTTCTAACAAGATTCCTAGGGCAAGCGCTAGATCGCGCCACTATTAATGGCTTTAATTCTGCAACGATTTTAGTGATTTTCTTTTCGTTGGTAAACAATTATATAAAAATTTTAATATTTTGAAAATTCATAACATTTGATTACGGTAAGTACTTCACATTTTATTTATATTTTATTATAGCAAAACTTCGTATTTAACAGTTGGTTTATATAGAATTTCAGTCAGTAAACGTAACTTTAAAAAAAAATTAGGAAATCTTCTACATTACAATGTAGAGTAATATGGCCAGTTTGTGTGTATAGTAATATGGCCATGGCAATAAGCATGCTTCCTGCAGGAAGCTATGAGGCTCGGTGCTAGATGTTACGTTTTTTTACATAAATATTGTGTTAGACTAACAGAAAATTACAAAGGACCATTTTTATTTAGATTGTGAATAATTAAAAAAAATAGCTGTTTTACTTTACCTAAAGCTATTAATTGTTTTTTATTAATATTTTATAAAGTGTATAGTTTTCATTTAACATTTCATTTTTTTTTTATTTTATATAATAAAAGGCAATAAAAACAAGCATATATAAATACAACTTGATAATATTTAGAAAAATATGATTTATTTTATATGTGAGCATATTGGTAATATGGCCAATTGATACATTTTTTTAAACGGCCTATATTTTTTATTTTTTAAAACTTTTCTCATGTTTTTCTTTAATAACTTAAGCATAAATAAGTAATCTGCGCTCTATAAGTATTATTTTGTTTTGAAGTTTTCTCCTTTAATTTTTATCAGCAATTATACGTTAGCATGGGCATAATACCTGCACTTATCTTAGGATAAAAGTAGGCCTACTTTTGTGTTCCTATTTCTTGAATACTTTTTTCCTTTATTACTTATTTACATAGTATTTATATTACTACCCGGTTTTACCAGTTTGACAAAACCGGGTACTTAGACGTTTTAACAAAAAAAAACGTTTGACTAACAAAATATTTTTAATAAGTAATAATGGTAGGTAAAGGCATTTAGTTATAATATAACATATGTTAAAATTAAAAGAATGTTTGCTTCGATAAAACTGCACTCAATACAGAATTTTTTCAAGCTGATACCCGGTTCTGTATAACTATCCCCTACATTGTAGGCGTCTTGCTAACTTAAGACCTAGATCAAGTGTCCCTACATACAGGGCATTATAATTATAATTATAAAAGCCCAAAATATCAAGAACCTTTTATATTGGTTTGGTCATATAGCTTTTTTTAATTTTAGGATTTTAGAATATTTGAAATCCCTAAAATGCTTATGTGTTTAGAAAAATCCATAAAAATTATTAAAAAAAAAAACAAGAATTTTTTATTATTAAGGCCATAAATAAAAAATATATATATTGCCAAAGTAATTATTATCGAAATTAAAATAATTTGCTTACAACTTTCTCTCTTCAGCTTCCATACACACATACCTACTTTGCTTACTATACTTAAATATTGCAAAATAACTTATGCAATATCAATAGTGAACCAACTTGTTAAAATTTAACATACCGAGTGTTGCAGACTTAAAAAAAAAGGAGTGGCTTTACCAAGACGATTGTACAAGTGTAAAATTTCAAAACTGACACCAACAAAAAAATGTGTACTTTCAGTTCCGCAACTGGGGGGGGGGGGGTGCTAGCAGGTGCTCAGCACCCCCAGGCACGATTTTGAGCACCCCCTGGCGAAATAATTATTAAAGCTTAAGTTTTAAGCACCCCCTGTGGGGGTGAAAATTAACTTCGATCGAGGGTTAAAAAAAAACCTTCACTTTAAGTAGGGTTAAAATAAATATTGTACAGAATAACTTTTAAAATTCATGCATTTTCAACGGAGAGGTATACAGGGTGGCCCAACTCTATTTACATAGAGATTTTCTCGAAAACTAAAAGAGAAAATCAAGTTCTGCAAAAAAGACAACAATATCTATAAAAAGTAGCCAAAAATAAAATCCACCCCTTATAAAAACTCAGAAGTGATAAAAAAAAAATTAATCCCATGTATATTTGCAATGAATGTATAAGAAATCCGATGTTTTTTGCGAAAGTCATTGCATGTTGCAAATAACCACGTTTAAACAATGTCATGCGCGGCGTAAATTAACAAAGCGCTAACGCGAAAACGGTTGAGGTTTCAAAAAAAGGTACGAAATGTTTTTTGTAGAGAATTTTATGCTCAACAAATTTTATTTCTTTTCGCTTAACTGCAAATCTGACAAAGATATTCGCGAAAAAACACATATGTGCCGACTAATCGCAAAATCGCACACATGGCCATATGGGGACTTTTCAACCAATCTTTATAATGAGAAGGCGAAGGAGTACACTAAAATTTAAACAAGTAGGAAATTTTCCGTAACTACTGTTTTTTTTAATGAAATATGACTGGAGTAATGGTATACGTGGCCCTAAAATCGTTAATGCAACTATTCTCAACGCTCCGGTAACTTGATGCGTTAGTGAATTGACCTAGTTTAGAAATACAACAGTTAAGAACTGAGGTACCGATACCTACAATTTATTATAGTTTAGTTCCAATAAACATGCAGTGACTCATTTGCGAGAGCGTAGTACAGGGCTTAGATTATATCAATTCGGGTACAATTCGCGTAATTTCGGTCGGTTAGTTATTAGCGTACGCTATGGTAGTTTTCGTAACGAGTAAGCGACTTTAGTTCTTAGTGCACGAGAATGAAGTTTTTTTGACAACGCGAAGCGAAGTCAAAAAACCATTCGAATGCACTATGGGCTTGTCGCAAACGAGTTGCGAACAACATTTTTCCTGCGATCTACAGTCTAGACTCTTTAAAATGTGTATTTTAAAGAATTACCTGTATTTAATTTTGACATTTTAAAATTTTATAAACGTCAAATGACTTTTTTCTAAATGAAAGCATGTGTACTCGTTTGGATAAATGAGTGTGTCATTCCATTCAAATATGCACTATGTACTCGTGCGATAGAGAAATATCCTAACGAGAATATATACTGAACATGCATTTTTCTTTATTTCGTGTACACTAGGTCGTACGAAAAATTTATTCACTCTGCGTAAACTGAATATATTTACTTTACAGTATTATCGAGTATTATTCACTTATTGGAACTGAACTATATATTAAAATATGGTTATAACCATATTTTAAACGTTTTTATATTGACACTCTGTGTATTACAAAAATATTATTGATCAGCTAATTTTACCAATAGTACGCAGAATATACCATGACTAATAACATTTATATTTAATGAAAGAGTATTTTTATTAATTTGATATTTAATTCCTAATAGTAGTACTTTAGTAATTTGATATTTATGACCTAATAGCTATAAGTAATACGTGCCTAACTTTTTTTAACTAAGTTTTTTTTGTTATTTTTTTAGGGACAAATTTTTATTAGCCAATGGTTTGCCACATTTTTATTTAATAGCACAGTTCCCACCGTTCTAATATTATGTACCTATACCGGGTGTTTTTCCAAGGTGGCTCGCCCCTATAACTTTTTTGTTCCTAGAGATAAGAGAATGAAATTTACAGGGTGCCTATAAGACCATATTTTGAATTATATGACCTAACGTATTTTTTTTTTCACTTCCGGTTTAACTGGAAACGACCTCTACTTCTGATTTTTAAATGGAACCCCCTGTATATTTGGACTTGGATTGGATTGTCCATTAAATTCTGTGTTTTACATTTTTTTATCTGAAAAGTCACTAAATCTATTAATTTTGGATCAAATATTGGTAGAAAAATTCAACTTATTAAATTAAAAAAAAATGTTTTCTTTTGATTTTACACGAAAACTTAACTTGGAAAAACACATTTTTTGCTTTAACTCAAACTTTTGCTTTATTACGTCTATGGCTCATTGGTATTACAAGAAAGATAAATTTTTTCTTTTTACAATGAGACCAAAAAGTTAATATTTATTTTCATATCCTCTTTAAAATAATATAGGTTCGTAAAATAATATACGCTAAGTGTATTGCACGGAGCTGACTAATTCCTTTGATGAACACAACGATACATAGGCGCGCGAGAGTAATACATATTATTTTAACTTTATTTTAAAGAGATTAATAAATATTAACTTTTTGGTACCATTGTAAAGAGAAAGAAATAATCTTTTTAACAATATTAACAAAAGCAAAAAGTGTGTTTTTCCAAGTTTAGTTTTCGTGTAAAATTAAAAGTAAACAATTTTTTTAATGATTCGTATTTTTCTACCAATATTTGATTCAAAATGAATAGATTTAGTGGCTTTTCAGATAAAAATGTCCAAAATTAAATTTTATTTATAAAATACAAAAGCTGTCAAAATTTGACAAAAACTTGAGATATTACACATATTGCAAATATGGTCTTATAGACACCCCGTAAATTTCATTCTTTTGTCTCTAGGAATAAAAGTTATAGGGGTGAGCCACCTTTGAAAAACACCCGGTAGAGTTGATTAAAAAATATTTTTTTCACCACCAGCCTAAAAGCACATCTTTAGTACTGTTCTTTTCATTGGTAGAAATATTATTTCTCTATTATTCCATCAATCTATTTTCTAATCATCGTACAGAGTGATATTGGTAGACTGACAGTTTCGGGCTGCTGGCCCTCTTCAGTACCAAGAGTCAACTCTGCACGCTGATTAAGAAAACGTTTTTAGACTTTACTCGCAAAAGGAATATAGCCATTAGATTGATGTAGACTTGTGCGAGTAAAGTCTAAAAACGTTTTCTTAATCAGCGTGCAGAGTTGACTCTTGGTACTGAAGAGGGCCAGCAGCCCGAAACTGTCAGTCTACCAATATCACTCTGTACGATGATTAGAAAATAGATTGATGGAATAATAAATTAATATTTTTATAATTTTGTTTAAAATTAAAAATTTCTGTCCTTATTATTTCTCTACCTATGACGTCAGAGGTTCTAAAAATAATGAAATTGAACCATGGTTAATAATGAATTTTTATTCAGCTGTTTTGGCATCTGACGTTTCATTTAATTATTAAATCACATTGCCATTTTCAAGTGTGTTTAGGCACCAAATTTATTTATTGCATGATAAATAAAAAAATATTAACTAAATTAGTACCTATAAAACATGTTTTACAAAAAACACTTCAAAAAGTGAAAATCATTGGTCCGTCATAAGGATCATATATTACTAGAGGTACAACCCCCATATATTGATTTTTGAGGCAATAGATTCTCCCTCACAGTTTTCGCCTGTCCCCTTATTTCTGGGGGAGTACCAGAATTATCCATTTGCATTTCACTTTCCATTTTTATATATTTTATCACACTTAACACGGAAACACTTTCTAACTTAATAATTTTAGCAGATCACCAGAAAATTTCTGCCAGAAATGTCAAGTTATTCATTTGTTTTTTTAATGGCCGCGAACGGCCAGCGTGATATTTTAAATTTATAAGCTTTTTCATTAAATTTTAGTAAAATAAATAAATAAATAGCTAATTAATTGTACTGGTAGTGAAAAAATACTATATTTTCCACGTGAGTAAAGATTTAACATTTTAGACCGCGTCTTGCGGGCTTCGCGCTACCGCGCTCATCCCGCAATTTGACGCAGGTCAAAAATGTTAAACTTCTATCACTTGGTAAATAATATACTATTTAGTAATAAATAATAATAAATGTTTATTGTTAGCAAATGGCTATCGACCGAACTCCTTTCCTGATAACACACTTCATCAGGGATGAGGCCACCCCCCTCAACGACGATCGAGTTGTGACAGAGTTTGAAAAATTTTGGTACAGTAGGTAAAATTTACTGGTAGAGTTGGAAAAATTGTCGGAGCAGTTGGGAAAATTGAGTAGTAAAGCTGGGAAATTTATTTTCATCAATATTTTCGGGGGTAAGTTTTTGGTGTTTTTCAAAAATGGTTGTAGTTGAAAAATTCCTGAAAAAATTGGGAAATTCCTTAATATTTAGTTGGGAAATTTTTGCTTGCCCCTCCCAATAAAAATCCTTCGCGTCATCTCTGTACTTCATCCTAAAAAGGTTTTTTAAACCTTCCTTTGAAAAGGTTCTTAGTATAAGGCCAATTTGACGGCCAGCTTTGTCCCGCAGTAGTGGCCCTTTACATTATTTTTGTCAAAGCCCCCAAGTTCTACAAAAGGGAAGATCTCTATTGTTTTTGAAAGTAATCCTCCCAAAATCAAAAAAGTTATGGGGGGTTAAACTTTAAAAAAAATCGAATAAAGCTGAAAGAAAATTCCGATTAACGTAACTATTTCATAAAAAATTACTTTTATTATTATATCATTGTATAATAATAATAATATAATAAGGGTCAATTCTACAAATTTTAAAAGTAATCCCCCCAAAAACAAAAAAATTATGGGAAAAACTTTTTAAAAAATAAAAAAAAAATAAAAAAAATTATTTTTTTTTTACCTTTAATTTTTTTTGTTTTTCAAAAAGAAAATAAAAAGAATTTTATTTTTTATTTTAAAAATTATTTTTATGTTTTTTTTTTTTAATTCTTTTCGATTCTTTTTTTGTTTTTCCCAAAAGAAAATAAAAAAAAATAAAAATATATTGTTTGTTAGAAATGTTTTTTTTTTTTGGGAAAATATAACATTTACTGTGAATAGTATATAATGGAATGCGTAACATTAGTTATCTTTACGGCCTGTTTTTATAATGCCCATCCTTCTGTTAATTAATTTTATTAACTTAAATTATCATAAAAGGTAGATATGTTTTATAAAAATTATGTTAAAAAAAAAACGGAGAGGAAATAAAGAACTATGAATAAAAATTACAGGTAATTTTATTTCATCAAAATTTGGGAATCGTTAAAAAAAAGATTATACCAAAATATAAATTATTTATCTAAATATTTCATTCAATTGACAACATGTTGTTAACAAAAAATATTGTTTTAAATTAAAACAAAATACTTAAAAGCACTTATATAAAAATCAATCATAGGTACATTAATTTCTTACATTACGAACATTAATTGTTAATTTCAATACTGACACAAATAGGATAATATTACGCAAATGATAAATTACAACGCGTTTTTAAAAATATTGTTAATATCTGCTAATATTTGTTCATCTGTGACATATACAAGGGACTCTTTAGTCCCTAGAACAATTTCAATATTTTCATCTTCATTTTTTTCATCTGTTTCCTTTATTTTACTAAAGGAACCATGGATTTCGTTGCATTCAGTATGTTCCAATATAAACTGAAGATTATCTTTACTTATCCCTCCCCCTGGCATCAAAATAATCCTTCTTTCAACCTGATCCATTAACTTTTTGATCAATTTAACCCCCATTTGAGCAGTTTTCTGTTTACCTGAAGTTAAAATACGTTTAAAACCTAAATCAATGATCACTTCAACCTCTATTGTGGGTCTACGGCAAAAATCAAAAGCTCTGTGAAAAGTGACAGGCAAAGGATGGCATACTTTGATGATTTCTCTGCACATTTTCATGTCTACATCGCCGTTTTCAGAAAGCGCGCCAAACACAAAACCATCAGCTCCGTGACGGCGTAAGATTTTCGCATCGTCTTTCATTATTTCAATTTCTGCGGCTGAGTAAATAAAATTTCCCGGCCGACAACGTAACATGCAATAAACAGGAATTTTCGCGGGGTTCAAAGCTTGAGTTTGAATCAACATTCCCGGCGTTGGAGTAAGGCCGCCATCTGGTAGCGAGGAGCACAACTCAAGCCGGTCGGCGCCATTGCGAATAGCAATCTGCGCGGATTCTATGCTATCAACACAAACTTCTAGAACCTTTGCCATTTTAACTTAACCTACAATGTATATACAAATTAAACTTACAAATTCGACTTAATTCTAAGAAATTTTAGTACTTACGTGTGTTTGAAGATACAGTGCACAATAATACGATATTTGTTGTAGAGGTAAGTACTTTATTTTCGTTATAAACTAGATTTTATTTTGATTTTTCCGTAACTGACATCCTAAAGCCGCCACCGGTAAATTTGACTTCGTTTGCTCGGCACTCGTCTCGTGGACGTTCGTTGGCGTTGCGTTTCAAACGGTTCGCGCGTTTTTCCGTTAAATATTTTTGTTTGAGGTCTGCAAGCTCTTCGTTAGCTCTTTGAAGCTCTGCTTTGTATTCATTTAACTTTACTTCGGCCATGTTTAGTTCGGAAACAGCACACTAAAAACAAATGAAAGCTTTGAAACTTTAAAATCGTTACATTATGGTCCATATGAAATTTTGTTATGCAATGGGGTAGTTCACCGTATTATAATGAGGTAGTTACTATAGGTAATATCGATACCCCCAAGCAACAAAGCCGTAACTCATATATTGTCATTTATCACGACAGCTACATTTCTAAAATATTTTTTTTCTTATTTAAGGGTGGGGAAATGATTGAAGTGGAAAAGAAAGCCATGTGATACATCATTTAAAAGCTTATAACATTCTCTATTTAACGCTATAAGTATTTATTGTTTATTTATTGTTTGTTTCTGATAATATTCAAAATTAGAATTTCTTACTTTGGTGTTTTTAGGTAAACTTTTGGTTAAAATGGCCTGTGGAGAAATCTGAGTAGTACCATCATGTGTGTCTTTATTCAAGGCGTTTACTTATGAGTATAACTCAAAATAGGTCTAACTTGAGTTACATCCTTGTTGCATGGGAGTGTCGATATTTACAGTGTTTGTTTTTTAATAATAGGTATCAAGACCTGGTACCCACCCCCTAATGTTTTTTGGTGCTATAGTTAAAGATAATAAGGTATTTTACATGTATACATGTAAAATATTTTATTGTTTTATATACTTTTGGAATTATAACGAGGAATAGCTATTGTTTTGTAGGTAGCACGATTTTTAGATGTTTTAACTTGGTACTCACTTTTAACTTATTTTCTTTTATTTTTAGGGCCCTTTGAGTTTTATTGATTTCATCTTGAAGACCAGGACCGGGCTGTTGTGCAATTACTTTTCGCAAATTCATGTACAATTTTTCAGCCTCTTTTAGTTGTCTCTCTCGTTCTATCGCCACTGAAGATTGCTTTAATAATCGCCTAGAAAAAAATATATTTGCAACAACAGTAATTACTGCTATTCGTTTCTTTGAGAAAATCATTAAATGATGTCATAATGACTTCCACGTAAAATATCAAATATTGTCCGGGAGGTAGGCTCCAACGCCTGACAAGTAGGCCTAATGGCCCTTTTTGTCTGCTCCAAGATAACCTACCCAACCTGCTGCCTATCCTCCCTCTTCCTGAATCTGCCAGACCTTCTGATAAATTTCATAACATCTGACCAGGCTAGGAGGCTCAACTCTTCCTTCGCTAGTGTTAACACTCCGAAGATGTCTTGTCTGAGCCTGCCCAGAGCCTCACACTCCCATATGAAGTGGTAGGGCGTTTCCTCGTCCATCCCACACGCTAGGCAGGTCGGATCGTTTACCGTCCGCATTAGGCTTAGATCGCATAAGCCCACAGTGGCCCGTAAGGACCCCTGTAAGGAGGCTTATGGTTGCTCGGTAGCCAGACCGACCTAGCTTTGCTTGGACTGGTCAGGAATTCCTTTGCCTGCCTGCAACTGCCACCCAAACGTGGAGGGCAGTCTTCACTTGTTTCCTTGTGAAACCAAGAATTGGTTCGGGACACAGGCAGGGCTTTCCGGCACCCAGTCTGGCGAGTTCATCCGCCCTCTCGTACGGCAACCTTGATAATAAAAAGTCCAAAATAAGGGCAATAAGTTTATGTTAATTTATTTTTTTGAATTTATCGAGATGCGTCCCAGGACAGAAAAATGTATTAGGCTTAATACATTTTTGCCACAAACTTTTTTATGTTTACTTTTTTTGTAAAAAATAGGGATTCCTTGAGTAAAAATACATAAAAAATGTCATATAGTGTAACACTGTAGCTCATACACCCGTTTTTAAAAAAAATGTAGTTAAGAGGAAGTAACATTTGGTGCTACCAAAAACGTTACTTTTTTTTTGAATTTTAGTACCTAGTACGAAAGATATAATCGCACTTCTGATTCTGATTTTTCTTTAAAATATTTTCGATTTAGCCTATTTAATAAAATAATGTAAATTTTCTTACTTTTGGAGGTGTGATATTTTCTGTAAAAGTTCAAAAGCTTCGGGATCCGAGCCCTCCAGTTTCCTCCAGCGATGAACATTAATGGGTGTTTGAAGTTCTTCCTCCAAAGCTCGACATTTTAACCTGGACGTGGTCAAATCCCGTTCTAAATGAAGGACCTCTTGCCTCAGATCGGTCATGTTTTTCATAGATTTTGACATAAGATTTTTTTCTTGTCTGAGCCTTTTTACCTCGATTTTAAGGAGTCGTATATCTCCCAGTCGTTGTTCATATTGGGCTTCACCTAGAAATTAGAGGGGCTTAGAATAAATGTAAAAAAATAGTAGTATAATAAAATTTATTCAATATTAAGTCCGAAAAGTTTTTTTCCCTCCTGACAAGTCCCTCCTGAGACACTAAAAAACTACTCGAAGTGCATAATGATTTTTTTTTACCTCGATGTAGAGTGATTTCCAAAATGCCTATCTTTTCATTTACTAATGCAAGTTCATCATTTCTTCTAACCAATTGTGAACCCAAAACATCTCTTTCATTCATCAGTTGTTCCAGTTGTTTATTTAATTGACGAATTTTTCTATTTTGATCCTAAAAAACGATTTGGAATGTTTTTTAAACTAAGTAATTGTAGGTAAAGGCATATCCACAGCCTCGCATAACACGCATAGTACATAAGAATGCGATACAGTGATTGGCTTACAAGATACATGACCGCACATCAAGCCATTCACTGCATCGCATTCTTATGTACTATGCGTAAAATGCAAAAATCACAAATATGGATTTTATTACTTACATATATTTAGTAATAATTACTAATGACAAGAAATCTTGTAATCTTGTAATCTTATGACTAAACCATATAATTTTGATTTATAAAATTCAAAAAAACTTACCATAATAGTTTTATGTAGCCTCTTTTCTTCATCTCCCATGGATTTAATATCATTTTTTAACTGTTTAATTACATCAACGCAATTGTTAACCTCTATTCTAAAAAAAATATTAAAAAATATGTATAAGTATAAGAACTTCCTTATACCTTTACAAAAAATAAGCCAACGCGGACAAAAGGTGCGTTTTCCTACGATCCTTTATAAAAATGACATTTAGCACACTCTTTTGTTCTTTAGAAAACGCCTCATATCGCACTAGTTTGATATTTTTATATCACACTCGTGTGACATTTATGTATGGAGGTTTGCCTAATTTTATTTAGATACTTACCTCGTAGATTCTACGAATTTGATTCACCTTGTTTTATAAACCATTTTCCACTTTTCATCACAGCCTTTTATATCTTTTAAGTGTTTTAATCCAAATATTTCTGTTTTTCATGTCAAAAATAGAAACTTTATAACGTTACTATTTTAACAATTACTGTCTTGTCTAGACAGTCTAGATCTTATCAAAATTACTTAATTTTTTATTTAGTTACCTTACATTATATAAAAAACATTAAAATACGCAGTATTTTTCTTATGAAATGTAAAACAGTTCAATTTTACTGTCTTATATGGCAGCATAACCACAGAAATCTTATTTAATAAACAAACTCAAGTTTGCATTTATTCAGGAATAGGCAACCTATTAAACAGCTATGTATTGTAATAAATATAAAACCAAGAAAACTAAAGCTAAATGAAAATCATATTTCCTGTTTGACATACTTACATATATAAATTTGTAATTTATAATTATTGTGTGCTTTGCTTTTCTTAAAAATTAATAAAAATAAGAAACTTCATACTTTTTCGGGATCGTAGGAAAAATAGTGTACATAACTCGTTGGAAAGTGTATTTCATACACTCGTGGGGTTTCCTCACTCGCCTAGCGACTCGTTCGTAAACCTTCCCACTCGCGTGAAATATGTCACTTTCCACACTAGTTATGTAATATACTATTCTTTACACCCTAGATAAGTTAATCCATATATTCCGAGATTGATTCGTAAATATTCTCACCTTAAATTTTCCTTTTCCTTTATAATTTTTCGCATTATGTTTTCCTCTTTAACCATCAACTGTTCTTTGGTCGATATATCTTCTTTTAATTGTTCCGTTTGATGAAAAACTATTTTTAATTTTTTCTTTAGCTCGTCGCCTTCTGCCGAAGTTTCCTCGAGAGATTTTTCCAGAGATGCTCTTTCTGCTCTTACTGCTTCATACAAATTTTGCTGTTGTCTTATTTTGTTGTTTTGCTCTGATATCGTTTTCTTCAGATCGTAGATCATTGCCTAGACGATATATAAATAAAATAAATAGTAAAATAAAAAAATTGCAAGGGGATATACATAATATGTATATTATACATTCTATAATATTATTGAAATAAACTCCAAAATAAATGACGCACCTAAAATTTTGATTTTTGATGTCCATAACTCCTGAACCGTTTGTTCGATTGTAACGAGTTTTGTTTTATTATGTAGAGTTATTCTTTGAAATTACGAATTATATATAAAATTATTTGTAATTATTTCATTTATTAATCTAACTGCCTTAGCTATGCAGACGATATGGTTATATCATGTCCCTCGCTGGAAGGTCTAAGAAAATTAGTAAAAGTGTGTGAAGATTTCGCCCTACTTGCTACAAAAATATTCCTCTAGTTCTTATAAACGGTCACGTGGTTGGTGTTGTCGATGACTTTAAATACCTAGGTCACTACCTAACTTGGGACCGTTCTGACAACTCGGGTATTCAACGCCAATACAAATCCCTTTGCGTACGAGCTGATATGCTAGCTAGACGATTCTGTAGGTGCAGTGCTGAAGTTAAAAATGCCCCTTTTCGGACTTATTACGGTTCTATTTATATGTATGAACAATGGTGCAATTTTACGGCTGCTTGGTGGAATAAACTTTGCGTGGGCTACAACAACTATTTAAGATTCTTACACAATCTTCTTCGGCATAATAGCGCTAGTGAGATGTTTACAAACTTTCGGCTACCTAATATTGAAGCACTTAAAAGAATTTTGATTCTCGGTTTTCGCGAGAGACTCGATAAAAGTCCAATAGGCTTACAATGGCTATAGTATCTTCCGATCAGCGTTGGCGGTCGACTTTGAGACGTTCCTGGTCTGATTTGCTTATGTTACCACATGAGTTGCTCTTTCTCTAACAATCATTTACTGTTTTGACTTATTATTATTAACTACTTTTGTTTTGTTTTAGGGAACGTTCAAGTATTACGTAGCGCGCTAGGGTGGGTGGATGGCCTCGAAAACGTTACTCCGCGTTACAGAGGGGGGGTGTCAGTAAAAATGTTACGTAACACTTAAAAAATTATAAACTTATAAAATGTTTTTTGGATCGCGTTTTTAACAATGATCTAGGCCTAAGATACGGATTCGTTGCAAATTTTATTGCACATGGCGTTCACTAAATCTTCTAAACAACAACAAAAAAGACATGGGTAACCATAGGAAATAACCGGTTTTCGGTTAACCGGTTGCAGAAATTCTCTCAAACCGGTTTTTGGTTAAAACACGGAAGCAATAACCGGTTTAAACCTAAAAGCAATATTTCCTTTCAATTTCTTTACGTAGAAAATGGGAGGGGGGGTTTGGACTTTTTGAAAATTTTACGCCGCGTTACATGGAGGGTGGGGGTCAAAAGTGGCTAAATTTTACGTTACGTAATACTTGAACTTAAGTCCCCTTACCTCTTAAGTATATTTTTAAAGAAGACCGTCCACGGTTAATATTTAGAACTCTAGAGGCTTCTCATCGGTGGTGAAAGACTCAATTGATTTAAATATTCTTTCACATTCTGTTTATACTAAAACTAAAAATTTAATCCATAAAAATTCAAAATATATCGGGCCGATGTCATTTTATTCACAAACAAGTTCACTTGAGCCCTTAACGATTTGATCAAATAAGTTAATTGCGAATAAAAAATTACATATGTAAGTAGCTGATAAATTTTAAAATATTTGGACTTAAATTGTTAGTATAAACACCCAGAATATGAATATTTTGTTTTTTCCATAATTGAAATACCTTAAAAAGTGATTCGTGAATGGTCTGTTTTAAACGTGTACTTATCTGATAGCAAAAAAACAGAAGTTACAGTAGTACGGTAACTAATGATACCTAAATTCTTAAATTCTGCTGTTCAAAAAATCTACATGGCAATTTAAAAATGCTGCAAAAAACTTCCAAAGTGACTAAAAAGTATAAATAATTAGAAAGAATTGCATATGCTTCGTAATTTCAAAGAATAACTCTAAAACATAAAATAAAATTCGTTACAATCGAACAGACGCGTGCATCACTGTTTTTAGAGTTTAGTGTATATGACATAAAATACTAATTTTTGGTTTCTTGAAATAGAGTGTCAGTAAAAACATCCAAAAATTAGTTTGCTTTATTATGATGTACACACCATATCACATACTACATGTTCATTGAACATAGGCTATGAGTCATAGCCTATGACCATTGATCATACCTTTTTAAGTCTTATATCTTCAAGATCGTCCTCAATTTTTTTTGACATATCCAAATGCTCCTCAGCCATGCGATCTCTTTCTTTCGCGAGTCCCGCAATCTGCTTAGCAAACTTGTTATTTTCGACGAAAAAGTTATCCAGTTCGTGATCTAATTTTTCCTTAATAGTTTGCTGAATTTTGATCATTTTCAGCTGATCTTTTGAGACCGCTTGAGCTCGAATAATGGCCTTGCTTAAAATTTCCTTTTCCTTTGCCATATGTTCCACTGCGCGCATCTGAAGGAGAGTTTCCTTTTTACTGTCGTCGATTTCACGTTCGAATAAGGAGATTCGTTGGCGTAAAAGCTGTCGATCGTCTTGTAAACCTGATTTGTCCTTCTGGCACTTGTAGATTTCTTTTTGGAGATACTCCCTGATGGATTTTTGGTTAGTTAGATCGTTTTTAAGCTTGTTACACTCCCGCTCTGATTCCTAAAAAAATTGAAAATATTACAAATTAATAATAAATAATTAACAGAAATGATATATAAAAATAGACGGGAAAGCAAGAAAAGGTTAGGGTTACACCCTATGTGGATCCCTAGCCATTCCTGAGTATTAGGCAACGAAGAGGTGTATAAACTCGCGGGGCTCGGAGCCGAAACTTACTATCGAACCTTTTTAATTATAATTATTGGCATAATAAAAAAACAGACCTGTAACCACCGGTAACAACAGCCCTAAATACTTGGGCCAAGAGGAAACTGGAGAAACACTGGAAAACTGTAAGCGGGTGCGTGTACCTCAAAGATTTAATGGAAAGCCTTAGAAGTGCTAATTCTATCTGGCTACTAGGACAAAGTCGCGGAACATTGAACCTTATGTTGCCGCCTAAGGCCTATCGTCTCGCTCTCGTCTCGTTATCGTTGAACAGAACGATAGCAAGAGATGGAAAAATATCGAATTGTTGTACAGTATTTGTAAATGAAATTGACCAACGCGAACCGTTACCAAGATCTGTTGAACTAGGGAACGACACCGCTTTACGCCACGCCCTTCTCCCTCTACGTACTAAAACATTCTGCATCCGATTTTGGCTGTTTGAAATTACAAGGTCAATAAGTTTTATATTTTATAATAAAATATGAATTATGATTAGGGAATTCAATCCCGAGATGTCAATCACAACCACGAACGGGAATTTGATTTAAAATCTCGATCTCGGGATTAATATTTTATGTAAATTTTATTATTGTTATATTATTCACAGCGCCGGCGCTAGAATAATATACGGCCGTAGTTTCGAATTTTCAAAAACAAATCAAAAATCGTCCTAAACTAAATATTCTTGGATATAAATTTGTTGCATGAAAAAAAAAGCAACTTTTTTTTCAAATGTTCGTCTGTCTGTCCGTCTGATGTCACAAATTTTGTGAACACGATAACTCAAGAACGAATAATCCGATCGACTTGAAATTTTCAGAAAAAATCAAGTTCCAAGAGGGGAAGATTCGTATTGTTTTTGAAAGTAAAGAAATTAAATTTTCTTTTCAAAAAACAAAAAATTTAAAAAAAAATCAAAAAAAAATATTTAAAAAAAAAAATTTTTCAATTTTTTAAATTTTTTTTAATTTTTTTGTTTTTCGTGAAATGAAAATTTAATGAAAAAAAAATTGAAAATTTTTAATTTTTTTTAATTACTTTTTTTCAATAATTTTTCGTTTTTTAAAAAATACCTTTTTTTAAAAAAGATCTTTTTTTAAATGTAGTTTTTTGTGTTATTTTTTTTTTGTTATTTGTTTTTAATTCGATTCAATTCAATTCAAAAAAACGTTTTAAAGTTTTTGATTAAATATTTTTTTATTTATTTTTTTTATTATTTTTTTTTGGAAAATGTAATAATGTAATATACTTTTTTTTAAGGGTGTTTTTCTTTTGTTTTGGTAGGGAGCCAAATTTTGATTGAAAATTTTTATCTTGGAAAGGAAAAAAAATTAAAATTTTACCCATTTCATTATATATTATTCACAGTAAATGGTATATTGTATTTCCCAAATAACTACTTTAAAAAAATTATTCTCAAAAAAAAAACAGCAAAAATACATTTAAAAAAAGATTTTTTTTTGTGGAAAACGAAAAATTATTGAAAAAGAAAATTTTTCAAAAAAAAAGTTTCCAAAACAACTTGCAACATTTTTAAAATTTTTTGAAGTGTAAACTTCTTTAGGCGCGTTGCAGGGCCGTAACTAGGGGGGGGGCAGGGGGGGCTTAGCCCCCCCTGGCGTTTTCGCTGAGTCCCCTGGCAGTTCTGGGCGGGGAGCCAAATTTTTGTTGCAGGGGGCGCCAAGTTCGTCAAAAACCGTCAGGGACAAAGCTTTTTTTCTTGAAGGTTTTTTTTGTGGCGCCAAATTGGTTTTGCAGGGGGCGCCAAGTTTGGTAGAAACCGTCAGGGACAAAGCTTTTTTTCGGAAGGTAATGTTTTGCTACGCCAAATTGTTTTTGCAGGGGTGCCAAGTTCGTTAGAAACCGTCAAGGCTTTTTTTCTCGAAGCTAATTTTTGAGGCGCCAATTTGTTTTTGAAGTAGGCGCCAAGTTTAGCAGAAACCGTCAGGGACAAAGCATTTTTTTAAGGTATTTTTTTTTGTTAGGGCGCAAAGTGGGTGTCTGGGGGAAAAATTATTTAAAAACTACGTTGAATAAAACTACACAAAAAACGCTATAATCATTTTTTCCAACGCCCCAAAATGTAAAAAAAAATGTTTCTAGACATAACTTTTTCATTATTTCAATAGAAGAAAAATTTAAAAACCACCTAAAAGTTAAAATAAAATAAGACAAAATATTTTTTTCATGACCCCCCCCTCTCCAAAATGTGAAAAATTGTTTCTGGACATTACTTTTTCATTATTTCAATAAAAGAAAAATTTAAAAACCACCTAAAAGTTAAAATAAAATAAGACAAAATATTTTTTTCATGACCCCCCCTCTCCAAAATTTGAAAAATTGTTTCTGGACATTACTTTTTTTCTTTTTTTAGTATTCACCATAGAAGAATATTTTAAAAAGAGCTAAAAGATAAAAAAAATTCCTCTCCCTCTCAAGCGCACCCCCCCCCCCCCCAATATTAGAAATTGGACATAACAATTTTTATGAGAAAGTATTCTCGCTCATTCGAGACGGCTGGTTTGTTTTTGAGGGGATTACTTTCATAAAAATATTATAAAAACGTAAAAACAATATTTTAATGTTTTCTATGACAACTGGAAATTAAAATTGGTTTAGAAAAGGTTCATAAAATCAACCTCAGAAACCAATCGTCTTTGTTAATTAAAACAACTCGTAAAAACTGGAATTGTTTTAATTGCCAACATAAAAAGCAAAAATTTCATTTGAAACATAATTCTTTGGCTACATCTTTGTTGGTAGTCTATAAGTTGCGATATTTTGTAGGTTTTTTTTTATATATGGCTACGTTGCACTTGTTTCTCTAAAAAACTGTTAAGGTCTTGACTAAATTACAGTAAAATAGTTGTAATACTTACACTGCAACCAACGGCATTTGCAATATTATTTTTGGATATGATTTGTTCATGCAAAACTTTAATTTTGCAGCGATCAGCAAAACTTAAATCCGCCGCCATGGTCAAAACAATACTGAAGCAGAAATATCCGATTCGAAGCCTTTCTGCGTCACATGTGCTCGGCCGCGGTGGCGTTCCCAGTACTTTTTGTGCAAAACACATTTTACGCGAGCGTTGATATAGTCTATTTCATTTACTAATACTGTAACAATAACGAGAGGCCTCTCGCCCGTAATGAGACCGATGCGAGAGCGATAACTATCTTACAGTCAGAGAAAGTCTCTGGTACAGTCGAATGTGAAACACAACACAAACGTCATTATTTTATTTTTGAATCTAAAGATTTTTAAACTGCAAAAATATTCTTTAGTAGGCATTATGCAGTATACTTTAGCACATCATAAAAGGCTTTTATCTTTTAAAATCCTATCGCAGGCAGGAATTGCTTCTACATTGTCCTATTTTTATAGCAGATATAAAAATATGAACTCCTGGGAGATGCACTAAGTACCTAACTAAACTTACACGGTACGGTAGTATTTGACTAATACGAGGGATAATTTGAAAGAAGATAAAAAGGCCAGATCTGGTGTCTATAGGATTTGAGTGCTTAACATTAATTTTAACAGTCTTTATATATCTTGCTTTCCCATTTTTACTTTCAGGAAAAAATAAGTTGATTTAGGCAAAAAAAATGTTTGATTTTTTTTCTCACAATACCTTCTTTATGAGAAAGTAAAATTTTAAATGTGAAATTTGTATCAAATTTATTTAACTTATATTAGATGGCTGAAATATTCAGATTTTGAAGGGAGGCTGTAAGTATCGTTATCACTTGTGCGAGACGATAATTTTAGAACTATCTTATCGTTGTGGCGATACGAGAGGTATTTATCGGCGATAACTATCGCTGTAGGCGGCAACACTAATTGTAAGGATCCTAGGTGGTAACTGTTCGTTCAATGAGCACCTCAATATAGAGGATCAAACATGATCCACTATGCCTACGATGCAAGAGATTTAAAACTAAAAAAATAATGCTAATGTCAATTTTTTTTTTAAATTTTATATCATATTTTTGGAAATATATTTAATATTATGCATAAAGATGTATTTAAGCATGTAAAAGGACTGACTCTGCACCCCATATTTTGTAAAAGATGTAATCAAGAAGAGATATCCTGAGAGCTTACGATAAACAAGAAGATCAGCAAAGATTCAATTTAAATTTATAATAATTGTAATATTTAACAGTGTAAGGTATAAAATACCTTCATTTGAAGGCCCCTGTTTCATTATAAATAAATACTAAATACTACAGATGTGAGATTTTCTATATTTATGTGTATCTTTACAAAATAATTACCTTTAGATCAAATAGTTTCGATTCAAGTTCTTTATGGACTGCTTCATGTTTCTGTATCGCTTTTTCTAAATCAGCACTAGCTTTAGTATATTTTCCTTCAATAATAACATAGTCTTTTGATACTTTTGAATAGGAACTTTTGTGTTCTTTGATTTGCCCCTCTAAATTTGAAATTTCTACTTCACGTTTACTGATTTCTTGATTGTTTTCGCTTATATTTATATCTTTTTGGTCTATTATGTCTTTTAAAGTTTCGATTTCTAACTCCAAACGTTCACGAAATTTTTTCATACGATTTATATCTACTGTTCGATCCTGCAAAATAGTTATATTGAGTGTAACAGAAATACAGAGAGTAAATCATAGTCACAGACTATGACTCATAGTTTTTGTAAACTGGGCCTGGAAATGGTTTATGAAGGGGAACCACAACCATTGTTATTAATATTTCCTTTAGGAGTAAATTCACTAATATAATTTTTGAAAGCTAAATTTGCGTTTAGTTTTTTTCTACGGCGGTTTTTTTACGGGGGTTTTGGCTTTTTCTCATCCTAAATAGTTGTGAACCCTATTTAAATCGTATTATATTGTTTATTGTATTTTAATAAAAAAAATCTTGTATTCATTTGGTAAAATAATTATACCTTTATTTGTATTGCCATTGACTAATCAATCAATAAACTTAATAATTGGTATTACTCTCTGTTTCTGTAGCGTTAATTTAATAAAAAGATCTTAAGTTAGCTTATGATTGATAATGTTTTCAGAAGATTAACATTGCATTTATTTACTATTTTAACATTTTATCTTACTTCTACTAGGGCTTCTAACTCGTTTATCTTTAAATTAGCATTGGCTGTTTGTTGTTCGAGCTCCTGTTCATAAACCAACGTAGTTTCCAATTTTTGAGTTATGTAGTTTAATTCATTTGCTAATTTGTCTCTTTCCCTTTCTAAATTATCTTTGGCCTTGACTTTCTCTGTATCCCTAAAATAAAATTATTACAAAAAAAGAAACAAGAAAAAAGTTATCTATAACTTTTCTATAGAAAACTAGGCGAATTTTATAAGTGGAAAATTACTATAGAATATTATTTAAGATGACTTTAAAGTCAAATTTATTTATTTATTTAATAGTTTATAGTCGTTTTGTGACCTTTTTTGAGGTATTTTATAACAAATTGAGTGAGGCATAGCTCATATGATCATAACGCATAATTAATACCCAATATATTGGCCAATTATAATTGGCCATTTCTCTGAAAGCATTTCGAAATATTTGGGATTTTAAGATTTTATAGTTTTTCCGGATAAACAAATTATTTTATAAAACTTCAAATGGTTGGTAAAAACCTCTTAAAATACAATTGATCATGTTTAACACCGCAGGCAAAAACCTTCGGAAATATTGATGCTTCACATTTTCCAATTTGATGGATCATATTATTTTATAAAATCTATTAACAAAAATTGAGATATTAGCGCTGCAGGCGAAATTGTTTGAAAAGCTAACAAGCAAAATAGTTAAAAAGTCATTCTAGCTTAAATGGTACCAGAGTTATCAATTAAAACCCTTATTTTTATTACAATTTTAAAGGGCCGTAGCTCCCTTAGGGCTTATTTCCGGACCAACCTTTATAGAAACTTTTTTGATATTTTTGAATGTAGAATCCCCTCTTAAATTTTGACATGCCAGTTATTGATTAGTAGATAGCAAAAAATTAAAAATGCTTTTTACTGTAAAAAAGTAAACAACAAAACATGTGCGAATCTTCGTCATTGGATGTCGCTTGTAATTGGAGACAAAGAAAATGGCAACAGCTATGGTCACTGAGCGTTAATGAACTCGGTGAATTTTATTTTGCGTAATTTTTAACTGCACACATAAGTGCATATGTCCCTCAAGAGGTTAAATAAATTATGCTTATGTTATATGTATTTACTCGTCATCCTCCGTTGCAGCCATTTTATTCCTTAATTCGATCTCACCAGACAATGTCTCAACTTGGTTCCTCAAATTTTCAATAATTTCTTGCGCCGCTTGTTCTCTGTAATGAGCTTGATCTGCCATTTTACAAACATGGTCGATACTGTGTTTCAGCTCGTCTATTTGGTGTACATTTTTTTCCATAACGTCTTCTGCTATATCCAGTCGGGTTTTTGTACGCTCCAAAGAGGCTTCCAAACCAGTCACTGTTTGGGTTAGTTCTTCGTTTTTGGTATGGGCGTCGAACAGGGCCATAAATATTTTTGAGAATTCATCGCCGAATTTGGCCGTTTCCGGGCTTTTTTCCAACTCTGAAAATGTCTAAAATCATGCATTTTGTTCTTATTACATTCTAATTTAGTGTTAATCAACAGAAAGTTCCAAATAAAACCGTATCAAAACCAGTCAACTTTGATTTTATAAGATTTCATTTCAGTGCTATTTCATTGAAAGTTATTTGAGATCGTTGTGAATTTTCAATAGGGATGTTTGATTAATGGCAAAACAACGGACATAAATGGCACAAGCCCATGCATGTTTGGGTCTCTCCATGACTAATTATAATTAATAATAATTTGATTGAATTGACAAAATAATTATAAATAAAAAAAAATAATTTTTGAAAACATACAAAAAAATAATGGTTTGCTTTTTGTTCCTTACATATAGAGCGGTCCAAAAGTCACCCCCCCTCTTAACTTTTGAACGAATTGAGGTATCTACTTCAAATTTAAAACTCTTAATTAAGACATCTTTTAGCATATATTTGATAATTTCAGCTCTTAAAAGGTAGGCAGGGGGCATGGGAGGGACATTTTTTTTTTTGGAAAGTGGGGTCGTGTGATACATCATTTTAAATACAATTCTCAATTGGACTGTATATTTTTTATTTTTTTAAACAATTTTTTTACGGTTTTGATTTTTTATTTTTTTTGGTGCTAAAAAATGTGATTTTTAAAGTTTTTTTTCGTAAATTTTTATTTATGTCAATTAAAATTAGTTTAAAAGTATAATTTACTTTTTTTCATCACGATTTTTTTAGAGAAATTTTGATAAAAATACCAATTTTCAACCGTATTTTAAACTCAAAAAAAAAAGTTTAAAAAAATAAAACATATATAGTTAAATTTCATAAGCTTTAAAGTGATGTATCACACGACCCCCCTTTCCTTTAAAAAAAGGCTCCCCTGCCCACATTTTAAGTATTAGTATTTAGCATTTATTTATAGTGAAATAGGGACCTTCATACGAAGGTATTTTATACCTTTGTTAAATATTACAATAATTATAAATTTAAATTGAATCTTTGGCAGTCTGCTTAAGTATTAAATATATGCTAAAATATAGTTTAAGTTGTATTATTTAAGAGTTCTAAATTTGAAGTCCATATCTCAACTCGTTCAAAAGTTAAGAGAGGGGTGGTTAGGGACACTAGTTCTAGGTCTTAAGTTAGCAAGGCGACAGTCTTTTGCCTTGCTAACTTAAGACCTAGATCTAGTGTCCCTAGGGGTGGTAACTTTTAGACCGCTCTTATTAAATCACAAAAAATAGCTCTAATTTCAATGACTCTAATTAATCAATAAATTCCTTATAATGAAATATGATTGGACTTTTACTTACCTTACCCTTAATGGGTAACCATTGCCATCATATGAATACATTATAATTATATTAATAACACTGGTCGACAAATCTGAAGATTTCTCTAACTGAGATTCCAGAAATAGGTTTATACTAATTTTGGGTCGCTGAATCCAAATCCGAAGAAAATGCTTTGACTTATCACATTAAAATTAAGTACGGTTAATAGTGGTAATATAAGTTATTTATTCCCCTACTTACCCAAAAATACAATTGTGTGTATGTCAGAGGCGTGCGTTCTAAAGTGTTTTTGTAATGTATTTCTCCAACAAAATTTATGTTTAAGAATTTTACAATTTCGATAAAAAATTATTATTTATTGATTAATTTTACGTAAAAAGACATATTGGACCTTTTGATCAATAGTTTTCGAGAAAAATAGGCCGTTTGTATCCATCACCCTCAGATTTTTTTATATCATAAAAAAAGTTAAAATTAGGGAAATCGATTTTGTGTAATTACAAGAAAATGCTTTGACTTATCACATTAAAATTAAGTACGGTTAATAGTGGTAATATAAGTTTTCGAGAAAAATAGGTTTAAACATATCTCTGCAAGTTCCACTAAGAAAAAAACTGCTGCCAACAAGATAATACTTTCTCCTATAGGTCTAGGTTTATTAAAATAAAAATAAATAAATAAATTAAAAAAAAAATTAAATTATTTTTTTCCGAAAAAAGTGTATTTTTTCGTTTTAACGAAAAATAAATTGAAAAAAAATAAAAAAAAGTTTTAACCCCATTTTACCCCCACCCCGATTTTTATAAAAAAAAAATATCCTAGCCACACAAAAAAAGGTCAATAGTTTTTTTTTCCTTATCCAATTAGCTTTCCAGGTGATGTGCTATTTTGACCTCAAATTCGGATTCAGCGCCTCAAAATACATAGGAAAAAAAAATTATTGACCTTATTTTGTGTGGCTAGGATATTTTTTTTTGATAAAAATCGGGGTGGGGTAAGGGGGTAAAATGGGGTTTAAACTTTTTTTTTATTTTTTTTTCAATTTATTTTTTGTTAAAACGAAAAAATACACCTTTTCGGATTTTTTTTTATTTATTTATTTATTTATTTTTATTTTAATAGACCTAGACCTATAGGAGAAAGTATTATCTTGTTGGTAGCAGTTTTTTTCTTAGTGGAACTTGCAGAGATATGTTTAAACCTATTTTTCTCGAAAACTTATATTACCACTATTAACCGTACTTAATTTTAATGTGATAAGTCAAAGCATTTTCTTGTAATTACACAAAATCGATTTCCCTAATTTTAACTTTTTTTATGATATAAAAAAATCTGAGGGTGATGGATACAAACGGCCTTCGGATTTGGATTCAGCGACCCAAAATTAGTATAAACCTATGTCTGGAATCTCAGAGAAATCTTCAGATTTGTCGACCAGTGTAATTAATAATTATTAGTGCAGTATAAGTACCTATCTGTTACATAATAATGCAAAATGTTGATTCTTTAAAATTCCATTGTCAGCTTAAAAAATAAAACTCTCATTACCAAAGGCTAAGATTTACCTTATTATAATCTCTTTCCAATATTAAAAATGCATGTTCTGGATTTTCAGGATCTAATTCGTCTTCTTTTCCCTTTCCTTCACTCTCATCAGCATCAAAATCATCTTCATCCATTTTATTTTCTCTAAACAACTACTTAAATTATAAAAAAATTGTAAAATTATAACCTGGAAGCTTCCAGTGACTTTTGCAGGTAAAAAATCGTTGTCATTATATTATTTATTGCCATGGTGTTTTCATAGGTATTTGTCAACCTGTGGAGTGAAAGGATAGAAATATAACAAGAAACACAGTTCAAAATATTTCCCAACTAAACATTACGAAATTTCCCGACTCAAAAAAAAAGCTTTACCCCTGACGGAAAATTTTGACTAAAATAGGTCCTCACTAAAAAATTTCCAACTAAACAATTTACTGACCAATTTCGAAATTCTGCTTCTTATTTTTTCTCAACTACAAACTGGACAGTGGATTTTTCGAGGGGTAAACCGCTAACAAAATTTTGTACACCTTTAGGAGGAAATCTTCAAAGATTTCCTCGGATTTTGATGACATAAGTCTAGGTTCACTCAACGGGTTGTTGCTTTGACTAGTGATCTGGTTTGGTGCTGGTTGGTTTGGGCCTTTTTCGGACGAAAAGTTCCAGAAACCCAACCGGCTATGCCCTTAGGGCACATCCACAGTCTCGCATAACATGCATAGTACATAATAATTGGATGCCGTGATTGCGTTGATGTGCCATCATGTACCTTGTAAGCCAATCACGGTATCATATTTTTATGTACTATGCTTGTTATGCGAGCCTGTGGATATGCCTTGACCACCAAAATACTAGACGAAGTAACAACCAATCGAGTGACCCTACATAACCCCGTAAAATATAGGAAGAGTCGTTTGTCACGATTAATATTTTCTAGTTGTATATGTTATTTTTAATAATTACACTGCTCTACAAAAAAAGATTTTTTTTTATTTGCCGGGGAACTTTTAGTTGCATCTGGCTATACTTAATGCGCTGATTTCGGAATCTTTTTCCGTTTTTCTCGATCAGCTCATCTATAGTTGTAGTAAAAAAAAAATTCCTATTTTTTTGCCATGGATTATTACTATATTAACGGGACGCTAAAAATAAGATTTTTTCGCATTTGTTTTGATATATTTTGATAAACATTTTATATAAATACTAAAGATACGACTCTAATTTTTATAAGCAATACTAACACATATGTGCGGTTTATAAAAATATAAAAAAATTTAGATTTAATCCAGTGACGGAGATTTTACCGAGGGTTATCGAAAAAAAAAATAAAAATATTGTATTTTATTTATTTTTAGAAGAGCAACACAGTAAATTAATTACAAAATTTTTGTAACAAAAAAAAAACAAAACGAAAAATAAAAAAAAGAACTTTTTCTTCTATCTTTAAAACATTAAAATAACATTAAATAATTCAAAATATTATTCTTCTGTTTTTAATAACTCCCCGTAAAATCTCCGGTACTGGTCAATTTAAAACTTTTATTTTTACAAGCCTCACATGTGTACACACACACGTGTGTTAGTGTTGCTTTTACAAATCACATCTATAGCTTTAGTATTTATTTATATTTATATAAAACTAGCGAAAAAATGCAGAAAACAATTCTTTTGAATATAAAAACAAACGAATAAAGATATTTGAAATCCGCTTTTTTTGGCTTAAAGCCCCATTAATAGAGAAACAATCCACCGCAAACAAAAATTAATTAGACCTTAATTTTTTTTTACTACATCTATAGGCAAAAAAACGAGCTGATCGAGAAAAAGGTTCCGAAATCAGTGCATCAAATATAGCCAGACGCAACTAAAATGGTGTCGGCAAATTTTTGAGTGTTGGGCAGTGTTATCCCAGACAGCACATGATATTTTAAAGACGTTTTTTTTAGATCTTAATTATGTCTGGACGCCTAAAGACATAAAAAGAATATCTTATGGACTTCTTTTTAGGGATGTTTAAAAGATATCTGATTAGGATGTCTATAAGATGTATCAGTACAAGACGTCTTAACTTCGATACTCATCGCTAAAAATAAATTAACCACAATCAACTATTACCATTTTTTTTTAAGATCTTTTTTGAAAAAAAATTAAAAATTTTTTTTTCATTTTTTTTTTAATTTTCTTTTTACGAAAAACGAAAAAATTATAAAAAAATAAAAAAAGAAATTTTCAAAAAAAAAACAAAAAAAAATAAAAAAAATCACATTTTTTTTAAGATCTTTTTTGACAAAAAAATTGCCCCTTATTCTAATTCTTATTACGCTTTTTATATAAATACGACCGTAGCTAGCAACGTAAATGGGAGGGGGTATTATGTTGTAAAGTCGCCTGTGCAAGGCGTCTTAAAAAAGATGTCTTAAAGACGTTACCTTTTGTAACGTACGACGTCGTTAAGACGTCTTTAAGATGCATATACGGCGAAAACCGACGTTCTTAAGACGTCTTGAATGACGAGCTACGACATCTTTAAGATTTCTTTAAGTCATCTTTGTGCTGTCTGGGTTTGGAACATATTTTACTCAAGTAAAATTATTTATCCCCTAGTACGAAAAATCGAGTAAGCACAAAACGTTATTAAAATCTTTCAGAATTTGGACAGACATGTGCAAGTTTTGCTCTATTTTGCCTAAAACTATCCAAATACCAAAGGATATGCTTTAACATTGATCAAACAAGTAGGTATCCATGGCCATGGTGTAAAGACACCATTCATGTATCCCTTTTTGCTTTAAAAATAGCCTATTTAATTATTTTTATAACACAATGCTATTTACCGAGGTCGATTTTTTTTTAATTTGATTTTTTTGTAGGGCTATTTATTGATCTTTACAAGGATATTTTTTGATATTTTTTTGTTTTATGTTGTTTTTTTAACGTTTTTCCTAGTTAATAAGCAACACGTTTAGTGTTTTTTTTAAATAAATTTTAAAATAGCAATACAAATCGCTTATTTTTAACATTATATTATTTAAGATTTTCAAGTCGAGATAAATTTTTCTTGTCTCTATCCTTTTTTATTAATTTTGTTACTTTTCTTTGTGCTTTTTTTTTCTTTTCTTTTTTTTAGAAAACCCTTTCCAGTTGATGTAACAATCTTTCAACCGTTGGCTCAGCTACCAAAAAAAATACCTTTTGATGAAAATAATCTTTATTAAGAGATATCAATAATCCCATAAACCATTATAAATAAAATATACAGGTTTTTATCACAAAATATTTCAGGACAATAAATTAAAAAACTATTGGAGAGATAGATATTACTTTTGCTACTTTATGCATTTTTACGATTTTTTTTTTCTTTCATAATAAAATAAAGATTTTTTTGAGCAATATTCTCTCTCTATATTTAAAGTAACTGCTTCTATTTTAATTTGTACAAGGTGTTAAAAAATATATTGAAAAGAAAAGAAAAAACTACTGTTTTAATACCATAAAAATAGTTGAAATAGTGAAATACTAATATAACATTCTGTATGGCTAAGTTTTAATACATACATCGTATCGTATCGTATCTTTTTACACTTCAGAAATATATATTTTTTTGTTTTTTCAATTTGGCAATCGATATAAGTATATGAAGAATTTTTACGATGCGAAAATTTATAGTATTTTACTTTAGCAGTTATACCAACATCATTCATTCATATCTTCTGTTTCATTATCCAACTAACAAAGTATGTTGTGAGTATGAGGTCAATTTTTTTTATTTAAATTTTTTGTAGGGCTATTTATTGATCTTTTCAGCGATATTTTTTTGTTTCTTGTTGTTTTTTTTAACGTTTTTCCTAGTTAATAAGCAACACGTTTAGTGATTTTTTTAAATAAATTTTAAAATAGCAAACAAATCGTTTTTTTTTACATTATATTATTTAAGATTTTTAAGTCGAGATAATTTTTTCTTGTCCCTATCCTTTTTTATTAATTTTGTTGCTTTTCTTTGTGATTTTGTTTTCTTTTTTTTTGGAAAATTCTTTTCAGTTGATGTAACAATCTTTCAGCCTTTGGCCCAGCTACCAAAAAAAAATACCTTTTGATGAAAATAATCTTTATTAAGAGATATCAATAATCCCATAAACCATTATAAATAAAATATACAGGTTTTTATCACAAAATATTTCAGTACAATAAATTAAAAAACTATTGGAGAGATATTACTTTTGCTACTTGCATTTTTACGATTTTTTTCTTTCATAATAAAATAAAGATTTTTTTGAGCAATATTCTCTCTCTATATTTAAAGTAAATGCTTCTATTTTAAGTTGTACAAGGTGTTAAAAAATATATTGAAAAGAAAAGAAAAAACTACTGTTTTAATACCATAAAAATAGTTGAAATAGTGAAATACTAATATAACATTCTGTATGGCTAAGTTTTAATACATACATCGTATCGTATCTTTTTACACTTCAGAAATATATATTTTTTGTTTTTTCAATTTGGCAATCGATATAAGTATATGAAGAATTTTTACGATGCGAAAATTTATAGTATTTTACTTTAGCAGTTATACCAACATCATTCATTCATATCTTCTGTTTCATTATCCAACTAACAAAGTATGTTTTCACTGCCTTGTTGCCAAGTTAACTTGATGAAACAGAAAGATTAAGTAAAATACTAAAATACTATAAATTTTCGCATCGTAAAAAATCTTCCTAAATTAGAACTGAGCTATAAATATGTATAAAAAAGATTAAATCTGTTTTTTTTTTAACTTCTTAGATCTATATTTTATAAAGATTTTAAACAACGGTCTTTAAAACTACTGGGGTAATTAAGAAAATGTATTTTTTTTATAGTAATGCGATGTTTTGTTAATAATTTTCTTAATTGTTTTTACTCTCTATATATAATAGTTTAAAGGTTTTATTTAAGGCAAAATATGAACGACATTAAAGTATTTAATTTTAATATTTAAAGCAATTGCTTTTAAGAAGTCGCACCTATCACAATTTCACAAAAATCATCAAAAATTAAATTTATACTTGCATAAAATAAGAATTTTTGTAATAAATTAATAGTAAAAAAACATATAAAAATAAAATTAATAGTAAAAAAACATATATAAAATATATTGTCAACGGACACCCGTGAATATCGGCTCCGTTACAATCGGTATAAATCTAAGTTCTTGTAATCATAAAGCGATCGGAAGTGATAAAAAAAAGAAGTGCAGAGTAGAAGGCTACTAAGTGCGAGAAAACACACGGTTTTTCCGGCTTTTAATAACAAATATAAACAAAACTAAATAAATTTAATTAAGTGAGGTTATGTTGACGCGTATGTGAAAGGACACTTTGTGCGTTGAGCGATTGCGTAGTTCGTGAAATAAGCCAAAACTTTAATAAGGGACAAGTTAGCTGGGATTTACGTAAAGGCTCATTCTGTAAAGGGCATCAATATTATAGTGCTCAGTGGGTCCTGTTAAGAATTTTCAAAGCCTATGAATCCTGGAAAAAGACCCAGAGAAGAAGAAATCGAGGAAAATAAGGAAGACTACGACAGCATATTTAGTAGAGGTAAAAAAGTTTTAAGGTCACCTGAGCAGAGGAAAAAAGAATCTGAAAAGTCAGGAGAAAAGGGTTTCGAACAGAACGAGATGGAGGAAATTAAAAGCATGCTTAAAGAAATAAAGGTGGACAATGCAAGGAATACAGCGGAGCTTAAAGCGGAAATAAGAGAAATGAAAAATAAATTGGAGGACATACAAAAAAACTGGAAAATAGAAAAAAAGCAGTTACTAGACAGAATTGAATTACTAGAAAAAAGAGCAGAAAAGGAGGAAAAAGAGAAAAGGAAAAACAACATAATTATAAAAGGGATAGAAGCTGAAAAGGGAAAAGAAAAAGAAGTTGTTAAGGAGTTTTTGGAAAAGAAACTAAGGATCGCAGCGGCAATAAGCACTGCATATAAGATAAATAAGGAGCCTAATAAATCTATGATCCTAGTAAGAATTGATAATTGGGAAAAAAAACAAGAGATCATGAGAGCAAAAAGAGAATTAAAGGATACACAGGTATTTATAGACAACGATATGACTTTGGAGGAAAGGAAAATCCAACAAGAAATTAGGAGCATAGCTAAAGAACAGAGGGATTTAGGAAAAACAGTCAAAGTTGGATACCAAAAGATAGTAATAAATGCGGAAGAATTTAAATGGAACAAAGAAGAAAAGGGTGTTTCTAGAGGAGAGAAGAATATATCAAAAAACTAACTAAAGTACGCATCGAAGAACAGGAAAGTGGCATCCGAACAGACAAAGGCAGTGAAAATGGAAAAGGCGTGGAAAAACGATATGGTGATGACAAAATTATAAAACGAAGGGAGTGGAACTGTAAAGACAACATGAAAATAAGAGAAAATATGAAGGTGGGAACATGGAACGTAAGGGGCATATATGAAGAAGAGGATATGTTAAATTTGATAACGGTAGCAGATAAATATGAGATGGACATAATGGCAATTCAGGAAACACACATTAAAGAATCTAGTACTAGAGACTTTAAAAAGTATGTACTTTTTACAAGTGGGGGTGAAACAAGGAGGCTGGGTGTAGGGTTTTTAGTTAGAAAGGAATTTGTGGACAAAATAGTACAGTTTAAGCCAATTTCGGATAGAATTTGTTATATCATTTTAAAATTAGAGATAAGCATTATCCTCGTGAATATACACGCACCAACGGAAGAAAAAAATGAGGAAATTAAAGACATATTTTACGAGAAGGTGGAGGATATTTATGATATGTGGAACAAGAAGAAGGTAATAATAATCTTAGGAGATCTCAACGCAAAAGTGGGAAGAGAGGAAATATACAAGCATATAACGGGAGGGGAAAGTAAACATGAAGAATGTAATGAAAACGGGAAAAGGCTGGTAGAATTTGCAGAAGAAAAGGGAATGAAAATAACGAGTACACATTTTGCGAGAAAGGATATTTATAAGGACACATGGATCGCGCCGGATAAAAGGCACAAAAATCAAATAGACCATGTTTTAATAGGCAAGGAGCACAATTTGATAAATAATGTAAAATCATGTAGGGGTGCAGATGTCGACTCGGACCACTATTTAGTCAAGATAGAGCTTAAAATAAAAAAGCAGATACAAAAACGAGAAATAAAAACTTACAATAAGAAGTTGGACTTAGATGAGCTACAGGATAAAGATATACAAAAAAATTACATCCAAGAATTAGAGAGGGAGTTACGCAAAAAAGAACCTGAAACACAAAACTTAAATAAAGAATGGAAAAATTTAGAAGCAGTAATAAAAAGCACAGCAGCAAAAACGATTCCGGTTAGAAAAATAGGTAAAACAAAGAAGTGGTGGGATGAGGAGTGTAAAAGTGAACTGGAAAAAAGAGAGAAATTCAGACTAAAAATGTTACACACACAAACTCAGGAAAACATAGAGGAATACTCAAGTCAGAGAAGAAAATTTAAGGCAGTGTGCAGACAAAAAAAGAGGTGCTTTAATGATAATAGGGTTTGCGAAATTGAAAGCGATTTTAGGCAAAATAAGTGTAGGCATTTTTATAAGGAGGTCAAAAAAGAAAACAAGCAAACAAAGAGACAGTTAATAAATATAAAGGACAAAAATGGTATAATCATAGGGGAACAGGACAAGATACTGGAAAGATGGAAGGAGTATTTCTGTGAAACACTGAATGGTGAAGATATGTATCAAGAAACAGGGCTAATTTTGGAGGAAGGTGACGAAAGTACAGGAAGAGAACCAACAAAAGAGGAGGTTTATAGAGTAATTGAAAATCTAAAAAATCATAAAAGCGGAGGAAGAAATGAAATAGTAGCTGAATACATAAAATATGGAGGAGAAGAACTAAAAAACAGAGTATGGGAATTTATAAGAATGGTATGGAAAAGTGAAAAGATGCCTAGCGAGTGGGAAAAGGCAACAATTGTACCTATTTTAAAAAAAGGAGATGCAATGCAGTGTAATAACTATAGAGGTATCTCATTACTAGATATTACGTACAAAATTTTTTCATCTGTATTAAAGAAGCTTTTGGAGGAAAAGATTGAATTAAAGCTTGGGGAGTACCAGTCCGGTTTTCGAAAGGGAAGGGGAACAACTGACCAGATATTTACAGTGAAGGAAACGGTGACAACTTGTTATGAATTTAGTATCCCGACTTTTATTGTATTTGTTGACTTCCACAAAGCGTACGATTCGGTTAGAAGGAGCAAGATAAGACAGATATTAAAGGAATTTGAAATACCAGAAAAGCTTATTAACCTATATATGATGACAATAAAAAAAACAACAAATAATGTAAAAATTAAGGATAAAATGAGTGGAGATTTTGACGTAGATATAGGACTAAGGCAAGGGGACCCTCTCTCCACATTAATATTTAATGCGATCCTGGAGAAAATAATTAGGAAAAGTGGATTAAACAGAAGTGGAAATATTATCTATAAAAGCCATCAAATAGTTGCGTATGCAGATGATGTGGCTTTAATAGCAAGAAGCAAAATAGAGTTACAGGAAATTTTATCAAGATTTTTAACGTCAGCGAAGGAAATGGGTCTTAGAATAAATATAGAGAAAAGTCAGTTTATGAGGGTGGGGATGGAAGAAATGGGACAGGATTTAAATATTAGGGTAGAAGAAGAAGAAATATATTTACATGAGATTAGGGAATGCGTCTATCTAGGAAGCCTAATTACGAACAAATGTGATGAAAAAAAAAGAGATTGATTGGAGGATAATGAAAGGAAACAAATGTGCAGGGGGTTTAAACTTTTTGTTGAGAGCAAAAAATCTATCCAGAAAAGCTAAGTTGCGACTTTATGTAACGGTACTTAGGCCAACAATACTGTATGCTTGTGAGACATGGGTTCTAAATAAAACAATGCAAGAGAGGTTACTGAGATGGGAAAGAAAGGTCTTAAGGAGAATATTTGGAGGTAAACAACTGGAGGATGGATATGTTAGGAGAACGAACGAGGAGGTCTACAATTTATTTAATGGAAAAAACATTGTGGATGTGATAAAATCGAGGCGTTTGCAATGGTTGGGGCACTTGGAAAGAATGAAAGATGAGAGGGTGGTAAAGAAAGTAGCATTCAGAAGACCGGACGGAAATAGGAAGCAGGGAAGACCGAGAAAGAGATGGAGTGAGGTAGTTCTAGAGGATCTAAAAGGAAAAAATGTGTCAAACTGGAGGATGAAGGCCAGGAATAGAAAAACATGGAAAAACATTACAAAGCTGTGGGCCTAGATGGCCTGTATATGGCTCATATATATATATATATATAAAAAAACATTTTTAAGAACAAGCTTTTATTTAAGAGCACTAAAAGGAAGAAAATAATCTTTCAAGTAAATCAAACCCATCATTTTGTTACATTATACAATTTTATATGATATAAAAGCTTGTCGCGAGATTTTCCTGTGTAAATTTCTTTTATAAAAAATCCCGCTTATTCTTAAAAATGTTTTTTTACTTTCAATTAATTTTTCTTTTTTTAGTCGTCAAAATTTTTAGGATACAAACTTTTTTTCAAATAAGGGGCGCCGAAATGCAAAGGCCGGCCCTGTGTATTATTCAATGCATGGTAATATTTACATGTATATTTGTTTATGTTTGACTGAAAGAAATTTTGATGACTAAAAAAAAGGTCTCACATCTAAAAAGATGTGGGTAAATAAAAAAGGGACATTTAAATTTTATGGGTGGGGAGGTTGGGGGTAAAAGGTCCAAACATTGCAAGTTAAATAAAAGCTTGTAAAAAGTGATATTTGCGACATCTTATTGTATTTGACAAACTCACTTGAGATACAAGGAATTGTTAAGAGTGGTTCTATATTTTTATACAGTACCTATATATGTCTCAGACTGTTTTTATAGAGAATACAATTTTAACTTATTGTTACAGGGTGTCTCAGAACTGACGCACTTCCTTTTACGGAGTGACTAAATAAAAAATATGAAAAAAAGTTTCTATAAACATATGGCCACAAACTATTCGTAGGGAGCTACGCCCCTTCAAAAGGGGTTTCAACAATTCGGTTTTTAAAAATAACTCAGGAACTCTTTGTGTTAAAGCAACAAAGCTTTGCATGTGATCTTTCCTTATTAAGGCCTATTAACCAATGGTATTTGCATGTAGTCCAAACGTCCGAAATGGGGTGGTCGTATCACTTTTTTGCCTCAAAATTTTTGCTGCTTAACTTTTTTGTGGCTTTATTATTAAAATAGTATTCAGCAGGTAAAAACACATAAATAAGTACTGTGTTTTAATACCGTAGGATTAACTGTTTTCGAGAAAAATACAAAACAGCAAAATTATACCTTTAGAGAAACAAAAAATAAACACTAAAATGTTTAAAACCAAGATATTAGTGATGTAGGGTTAATGTACACCAAAAACCAAGAAAAAAAGTTTCTGTACATGTAGTACACCATCTTTAAAGGGCCATGGTACCCTTAAAAACGATTTTTGGTTCTCAAACCAATAACTTTTCATTTAATTGTATTTTTCTCGAAAACGGTTAATCCTATGACAACAAGAGTACATTTTTATGCATTTTTACCTGAGGAATACGATTTTAGTAATAAACGCACAAAAAAGTAAAGCAGCAAAAAGTTTGGGGCAAAAAAGTGATAAGACCCCCATTTCGGATGTCCCTGGTTGGAAGTAACTACATGCAAATACCATTGGCTAATAGGCCTTAATAAGGAAAGATTACATGCAAAACATTATTGCTTTAACACAAAGGGTTCCTAAGTTATTAGATAAAAATCGAATTTTTAGAACCCCTTTTGAAGGGGCGTAGCTTACGAGTCGTTTTTGGGCATATGTTTATAGGATTTTTTTTTCATATTTTTTTATTTAGAACCAAAAATAAAAAACTGCAGGATGACATAGATTTTAGTGAAATATTAAGAATTTCTTGTTTTTTTTTTTTAACAAACAGGATAGAACTCTTTTTTTAATTTATAATATGGTTAGGAGGAGGAAACTAAAGTTTTGAAATTGTCATAACGTGTTTATAAAAGCTGCTTTACACTACGCAATTCTCACGAAATGCAAGTCAATGAATTAATTTTTTATCGTTTTACACTATGCAATTTGCGTGCAATCATTAGTTTATCAGAATAACCAACTTCAGAAAAACATACACAGTTTTTATTTTACCTATGACACAATTTGACATTTCGCTAATATGCCCATATTTTATTTTTTCTATTTTGAGTCTCATATAAGCTCATAATCACACGCATTTTGCGTGTTCTTATAGGCCCATAAGAGGTCTCTACTTTTTTTTCTGCTGGGTTGGCAACATACAAAAGCCTATCTCTTGACGTTTTGCGTGCAAATGTCAATGTCGATTTAAAGTTTAATTTTTTACAAAATTTTGTGTTTGGGCTATTTTTTACCGTGTTAAAATTGTGGACTGGTTAATTGCAGTGAAAAAAGAAGAGATGACTGTAAAATATATCAAAATATCATTTGTTCTTAGAATTTTAAACATAGTGTAAACTGTAATGCCAACCCAAAACAAAAATCCCAAAATCAGTCATCAATTTAAATGTAAGTTTTTTAAATTTTAGAGCAAAATAGAAAAAATTGTATAAAGCACTCGTTTCATAACACGTTTTTAGAGCACTAGTACTTTAGAAAATTCGCCGCAAGCGGCTCGTTTTCTAAACTAGTACTCGTGCGCTAAAAACGTATGTTATGAAACTAGTACTTTAATATACTATTTTATTGGTTAGTTAAAGAAAAATACAAAAGAATCGGCTATAATACTGCCCTGCTAAGACAAGTTGTCCTATCTGCAAAAATTCACTTTTTGAGATAAGCACATTGTATTGCTTTACACTAGCCCTATGTGCATACTAAAAAGAAACGTCCTACCTATCTAAAACCCAAATCATAAAAATTAGTCTAAGATGTTTATCCTATGTAGAAAATTTTCAATGTTTTCTAAATAAAATTGTTCTAACTAATCTTTACTAGACGAATAAGTCAGGACTAGGACTAACTTTACAGATCTTAGTAATTTGATGTTTTCAAAAAGTGCAAACAATAACAATAAAACTGGCCATATCTCAAAACAACGGGCCCCGGCGTCGATAGTAGGGGCCCGGCAAAAATTTTCTGCCAAAAATGAGGTGCCCGGGAAATGGGTTCCCCGGGGCCCGGGCTGGCTCTGTCCGGCATTATCCGTATGGACTACGTTTGTCCGCATTTAGTTGTATTTTAAACATTATAATTAAAAAATGTATGCAAATATATGTGAAATTAAGAAAAAAATCGCCCGCGTCTAGGTTTTTTAAGGAAAAGTTACAAAATCATCTTATTTTTTTTCTTAATTTTGGTGAATGAAAAAGAGAAAAACTGTCAATTATCTTGTGGCAAGGTTGGTACTTAAAATATAAAACTAGGTTTGCTTAGGAATTGCTTGAAAATAGATTTTTTTTATTATTTTTCTTTCGACAGAATTGCTCAGATATTCGCGCGCGAAAGCGCATTATCTAAATAGCAAATTGCCATTACCAGAGCCGTATGAATCAAGGGAACCCCATGCTTCAGTGCGCGAGCCTAAAGGGGCGTTTTTCCTGTCCGAGTAGTAAAAAATATATCAGCAAAAGTTTTTTCCAAAGTGAGGACCTTTTTTTTCCTAGTCATCAAAATTTTCAGAGGCTGTAAATGTGTTTTTCAGAGCTGAGGACCATTTTTTTCGTCATCAAAATTTTCAGAGGGCGTTAATTTTTTTTCAGTGCTCATTATTTTTTTTTTGTTAGGGGCGCCAAGTCCAAGGCTTGCTTCAGGGCGCCGAAATGCAAAGGCCGGCCCTGGCTATTAGTAACTGCACTGCACTTGCATTGCGTGAGAATTGCATAAAACGAAAAGCTTTCAAAAAATAATCCTATATTTAGTTTAAGTTCATTATAAAAACAATCTAGGGCACACATCAAATTATTCTATTCCAGAATAAGATAACCTATCTATTTTCAAAATACCTAGTATGTTTGAAAATTGTATAAAAAAGTTATATGTATACCCATATCCAGTCTCATTAAAATATATATATAATATTACACCAAACAAAAATTATATTTTTTTTTGGGCAGGTACAAATTTTTTACACTGAATAAAATAGATATTTTTTTACTAAGTTTTAAGACTTCCTAAAAGTATTTATTACATATCGACACTCCCATGCAACAAGGATTTAACTCAAGTTAGACCTATTTTGAGTTATATTCATAGGTAAACGCCTTGAAAAAAGACACACATGGTGGTACTACTCAGATTTCTCCACAGGCCATTTTAACCAAAAGTTTACCTAAAAACACTAAAGTAAAAAATTCTAATTTTGAATATTATCAGAAACAAACAATAAATAAACAATAAATACTTATAGGGTTAAATAGATGGCGCACAAGTCTACATCAATCTAATGGCTATATTCCTTTTGCGAGTAAAGTCTAAAAACATTTTCTTAATCAGCGTGCAGAGTTGACTCTTGGTACTGAAGAGGGCCAGCAGCCCGAAACTGTCAGTCTACCAATATCTCTCTGTACGATGATTAGAAAATAGATTGATGGAATAATAAATTAAATAGAGAATGTTATAAGCTTTCAAATGGTGTATCACATGGCTTCCTTTTCCACTTCAGTCATTTCCCCACAATTAAATAAGAAAAAAAATATTTTAGAAATTTAGCTGTCGTGAAAAATGACAATATATGAGTTACGGCTTTGTTGCTTGGGGGTATCGATATAGTAAAAAAAAACTTACTATAATCAAGGTAAAACAAAGAAATTAAAGTCATATATTATATTAACTTCTTCCTACGACCTAGTTAGTAGTGACAGCCAGCTGATTTTACATATTTGCTGTCAGAAAACAAGTGAACGTCAAATAGAAAACGCCATATTAATAAAATTAATTTTAAGACAATTTTTGCGTTTTTTTTTATGTTTGTGTTAGGTCGTAGGAAAAATAGTATTCCCACCTCGACGCAAACCTGTTTCAGTGCACTTCGAGTGCTTTTTTACTCGGCTCCGCCTTGTTAAAAAAATAAACACTCTCGTGAACTGAAAACTAGGCCCGCGTACTCGGTGCGTAATTTACTGTTATAAATAAGAATCTCACAAAACTTCTTTTTATGGTGTGTAAAAAATGTGTACCCTAATTCTACATATAATTTACTAATATTAAAAATTATGAAGTACAAAGATTTATCAAGTCATTATTTAAAAAATAAGTACATTGTCAAATAGTTAAAAATATATACAGCTAAATAAAATATACAAATTATTCAGATGGAACGCAACTGTTCCATTCCATCTATGGAGATTACTCTAGAAGAAGGTAAAAAATGACGTTACGTAACACTTGAACGCTACCTATTAACGATCATTTCTTCAACTAATATGTTCCCTATTGAAAATGACGGGTCTGCGCGGGTATAAATGGTGCATAAACCGGACTTGAGCGGGTGAATTTCATTCGCTCAAGTTCGGTTTATGCAACATTTATACCCGCGAGACCCGTCATTTTCAATAGGGTTTACTTAACGTTAACTAAGGCATAAAAAAAGATTTTAAAAATTGATAGATTTTAACATAATCAAAACTTTTGTGTTTTAGGTAATACACCTAGAAAACTTTGTAACAAAATTAATTCTAATGTCTTTTATATCACCCTTAATAATTCAATGGCATATGTATATACGTATGTAGCGACTACATTGTAGCCATAATTATTATACATGCTGGAAAAAATGTGGCAGTGTCCAAAGTCCAACCTATTTGAGTCTACCTCGGAGCTAATTTATTTGCGTAACTTTCCTGATAATAAATTCAGTGATGTTTTGAAACTAAATTTTATATAATTATTTTAAATGAAAAAATTTCAGGCCCTAGGTGAAGAATACTCTAAAACTAAACCAAAAATACGAAAAAAAATCACGGATATTCAATGGAAAATAATCATCATATCTTTATTTTTCTTTTAAACTTCAGCTAACGTTAGGTAAATCATATCTGGTTAATGTATTTTGTATAAAAAGAAAAAATTAAAAAAGTAAGTAAAAAACTTACATAGTAAACGGCGTTAGATTATATATAAAACATTTATTACAAACTCTTACAGGCTTAACGTGTCCAAACTTGGGCAACGGCACACTGTTGGACGAACACCTAGCGCAAAAAATCTTACCACAATTTCTACAATGGTGTCTTCGTTTTACCACTGTGAAGTTAACTCCACAACTCATACAACTTGGTGCTTCAACATCCGGGATCCAAATTGGCGGAGTATCGAAGCTGGGGTGACTATTTTCTTCCGGGTGTATGTTTTCTTCATTTTCTTCGTTATTCGAGAGAAGATTAGCGACATCTTCACGAAGTGAAGCGTAGCGATTCAAAGAATAAGAATCGATGCTTCTTTCGTCCGGGCTTGTCTGTCGAGGATGGTTTAAATAATCGCCCTCCGGGCAGTTTTCCGGGTCTAGATGAAAATAAACGTTCGTATCAAATAATGCTTCTTGGGCTAGAATGTTTGGGTCCACTGAGAATTCGTTGTTTTCGATCACCTCCTCGACAGACGGGTGGTATTCGATGGAGGCTTCAAGTGAACAGTTTTCTAGAGTTTTAGCGGGTTCACTAGTGTCCGATGCGTTCATGAGAAATACTGATTTAAGAATGTTACGCAAGTCACTAGCGAAGTTTGTCTGTAACTGGTCGGCTACACCGGCTATACATACGAACAGTCTGTGAATTAGGTCTTCCATAGATCTGAAAATAAAAAGAAGAAATATAATGTAAACTCTACAAAATATATTTTCCAGAAAAACCTACTTTAAAACTGGTATTATGAAAAATAATAATAGGCAGTAGACGCTTTGGGATACACATGCGTACATTAGTTCAATTGAGTGAAGAATGGAGATTTCTCCATTTAGATTAGACAGGGACAAAAGTTCTACCCAAAAAGGATAGAAGTAATATCACCAACATAAAGAAAAAAAAAATCTACTAGGTTTTATGTTGGCTGCACTGTCAGTAACGCCATTTTCGTTAGCCACTGTCATTGTGTGAGCTGCGTTTGATATTGTTTTGATTTCAGTTTTTTGTGTGTTTTACTAAATATTGTGTTTTTATTGACTATTATAGTACTTTTACGAATTTTGATATTTAAATATTGTTAACCAAAGGTAAGTTCTTTCTTTATACCTTAGATTTAAAGCCTAGGCGAAATTCGTTTGGACTTTTGCAACCCTTGTAAAAACATCTTGGCATTTGGTAGCTATAACAGAAATAACGCTCGTCATAAAATTAATTTCTTGAAATGTAGAAACTGGTAACGATATTAAAATATATAATAATAATATATAGTTAATAATAAATATGATAAACGTGAAATAAATTCATATTTACCTTTTCATATTTGAGGTTATGTTTTGTAAATAAATAAACAGATTAAGCAACCAACCTAAGAACAATTAATAGGATTTATATTTCATTCTTTATTTTACTATTAAATCGTCAGTGTTATTTCTTAGCAAAAAATATTCATTTCTTTAGGTTTATTTACAAATTAAAAAAAATGCAATATTTTTTTAATTTATCTAAGTTGGTAGTGGTGTGCCGTGCACAAATGAGATAGAGATAGGGTAGACGTCTTCTGTTTCATAATTCTAGTTGTACAGACCTCTATTGTCAACAGATCACACTTTTTTTAAATTCTGAGGTTATATTTTTGACAGTTACAACTGTCACTGTCAACAGATATAACCTTAAACAACAAATGAATCATTAAAATCCAAATAATACCGTTATTTATTAGAAACAGGTATATTACTACAAAATGGTCTTCGAATGACCTAGATAAAAGCGAGATGGTAATCTACTGCCCTATAATCCGAAAGGCAAAGGCCATTAAAAAATAAAAGTAAAGATATGTTAGAATTCCTTTAAAGTTTTCAAACTTGATCATGAAATTGGGAATTGTTTAAAAAAAAATGAGTTTGGTTAATAATAATAGATTAGTTTTGTAGTTTAACATTAATTATTCCTTAAATTACAATATTACCGGTATAGTACTATCCACTGTTTCCCGTTGATTTAATAGGAACGTCAGACATTCGCTGCACAAAATTGATTAACTTTTTGTTTGTCAATTTTTTTATTCATTTTTTTTACAACATAGAGTATAGGAAATGGATTTTTTTTAACTATGTATGAAAAATATTTTTTTTTTAAATGACGTCCAATTTCCGCTTCGCAAGCACGGGCTCTTTTCACGACATGACGGCTCTTAACATGTCTGGCTTAACCTGCTGGATCGTCCTGGGCTTATTGACATCCACCCGATCCTTCATGTAGCCCCAAAGAAAAAAGTCAGGTGCTATCAAATCGGGCGATCGTGAAGGAAAATGAAAATCCGAATTTCGCGAATTTATTCGCATTTGAAAATCTGCCCTTAAAGCTGCATTGTGGCTCTGGGCGTATGGGCAGTTTCCTCATATTGCTGCCACCATGTCTCTGGCATGTCCTCCACTGCAGGGCGCACAAAATTGTCCAGGATGACGCGATATCGGTCGCCGTTCACCGTAACTGTATTGCCACTTCCCTTGCAGAAGTAAGGCCCGATTATCATTTGGGATGTTACACCGCACCAAACCGTGACCTTGAGGGGATGCAATTCACGATGCACGACCCTAGCTGGAGCCATACATGTTAAGAGCCGTTATGGAAAACGTCGTAAAAAGAGCACGTGCTTGCAAAGCGGAAAATGTACGTCATTTAAAAGACATTTACTGTAAAAAAAATAAATACAAAAAATTGACAAACAAAAAAGGTATTCAATTTTTAAGTGGTAAAGCGACTTATGGGCCACCCTGTACTAATATTTTAATAGTCATCTGACTGGGTGTTAACAATTCACCTAATTATCAATTACCAGTGGTCATATCTAGCAAACGAATTACATTGGGATACACAGTGCTGATGAGGCTCAAAAAGGCCGAAATAGTACTATTAACTATGTATTTAATATCAATAAGATATAGAAATATATTACCTATATTTTGAACGTATATCGCTATAAAAAGCAATCTCAGCTGCTTGCTTGGCCCATGCTATCTCAGCGTCATCATTACAAACTGAATTGTAACTGGAGGTATCGGAAGAACTCGAACTGTCTTCATCTATCACTCCCTGGGTCTTAATAATATTAGTTTTCCTCACGGGCAGCGCCGTTTTCGGCAAAAGCCTACTTTTATTTTGAGCAAATCTCTTCGCGTAACAGCAACAAACTGCATTTGAGGTGGTGTTTCCATTAGAACAAGTACATATTTTGTTTTCAACCAGGTCCAAACTCGGAGATCTATCCAAACTCGTGTTTTCAGTGCATATTCCCGAATCGTTGGGAGAATCAAGGTCGTTTTCTATGGGCTTGCGTGTCTTCTTTTTGTTTTTACTGTCTACTTGATTCGTATTAAGTATACTACTTAAAGTAGCCGCAGCCACAGAGATGTATTCCACAGAGTCATGATCCGGTGGAGATTCAACCCTAGAGTTGCTAGACGGTATATTTTCGGACATCGTAGCTACTATACTATCGTGAGCTATAGCGTTGGAGATAAAATATCCACTAGTACTTGGGATATTAATGTGTGTTGTTGAGTTTCGATGTATTTTTTCTATCGTGTTTTCTAAAAATTTATCTTCGCGTATGCTTCTACCTAAATCGTCACTCTTACTATTAGAAATTTGTAAAAACTTAAAATCGCGACATAACGGATAAAACTGATCGATAAAATCGTCTAACTCACAATGTACTGTCATATCACTAACCGATTTAACTTCATCTAATTGTTCATTATCACAAAGTAGTTTTTCGAGCATATATAACTCGCGTTTGTTTAAAGTCCACAGTAACTCACGAATCTTGTGTAGTAAAGTTCTAAACGGTCGAAACATCTCACTCATCTCGTCCATGGGTTTGTCTATGCATAACGGCCCCTCTGTGAAGATTAAAAGTCCACTAACTATCGCTAACCGAGGGATAGTGAACATTAGGGCAGGGTCACAGTCGTCTACCATATCTTGCGTCAAAATTTTCATCTTCAGGGATCGTTGTAGCGTCTCGGAAAACAATACTCCTATCATCTCTTGCAACTCGTACTCCTGGGTTGATTTAACCGGCACCATAGCGCTTACGTAAGCCAACTCAAACTCAGCGAATAACCTATCGAAAATCTTTAAGCTCTCAAGCAACATTTCGGTGACCAATTCGTTGGAGTCTAACTTTATGGGGCCATTTGGTGTGTTGTTTCGTAGACAGGAGTCTCGTAATAGGTTCCTTACGTTCTCTAGACTTTTTGTGACTGCTTTCGCCAGAGGTCGCATCGATGTGCTTTCCGCTTCTCTATTCATTATAGAGGAGCCGGCAGCCAGACACTGAAACAATACAAACAACATATATTACTAATTATAAACAAATGGAGTATTAGTAGCTCAGATGCTACGCTACATCTATAGTATTTACATTAAAGGTATAATTTTTTTAAATCTTTCCGCTTGTAAACAATTTTTAAGTTACTATGGAAACGCAAGATACGCGTGCGTCGTAAGCCAATTTGCAAGGACCAGTTTACACAACCGTAAAAACGTTTACATGTGCTATTAACGAGAATATAAAATAATTCTCATAATATAAAAGCGATTTTATAAGCAAATTTGGTTTCTATAGGAATAATTTTAATACACAGGTTTTTTTAGTAAAAGGCTTATTAATTCTCCTTGTTTTCACATCAAAACATCGTGGAAACATAAGGCGAGTTTGTTTAAAAATTATAAATACGAAATACTGTGTAAAATAAAGTGTTTTTAGGTATCTAGTGACATAAATTCTCAGTTTGGATAAAATGATATGTTAAAAAAATTATGTTGTGACAACATTATATTGAAATGTCCGTATTTGGGGGACCCTCAATGGAGGTTAACGGTTGTGCATTAAAAACTGCTACGTATACAGGTGTTTTCACAGCTTTAGTTATTATGGGCCAAAAAATCTAAAACAGGAGCGTTGTGAACCCAAAAAATCATCAGATAGGCCTAAAATTGTCTATTTTCTTAGTTATTGCTTTTATGTTATAAAAACCTACGAATTACAAATTCTCATGAAAAATTGAAATATGTAGGTACTTATTTAAAATAAGAACTATTGATTGGTTTGGTTTATACAGAATCATTGATATATTGTATAAGGTACAGAATATAAAATTTTGGCTTAGTTGTTGTTTGAAATACAAAACCACCCAAATGCTCTAGCGTAAATCGGCGTTTTTAACGTATTTACCGCCAAATTAAAAAAAAAATACAGCATATTTGGAAATACTTTATATTGGGCACATCTCGGTCACATAATAAAAAGTTCTGTATAAGTTACCGGGTGCCATAAGTGTCGCTCATTTTTTTTAAATATAAAGTTATATGATAGGATCACTCGCAATATCCGGTAAAGTTCTTTTTCTATGAAGCTGAAGTTTGCAACGTTTTTTTGCAACGAAAATTCAAATAGTATATTAAAGTACTAGTTTCTTAAGATAAGTTTTTACCGCACAAGTACAAGTTTAGAAAAAGCCGCTTGCGGCGAGTTTTCTAAAGTACTAGTGCGCTAAAAACGTGTTATAGAATAAGTGCTTTAATATATATATTTGAATTTTCGATGCAAAAAAACGTTGCAAACTTCAGCTTCATAAGTTTGCAACGTTTTTTTGCATCGAAAATTCAAATAGCACTTATTCCATAACACGTTTTAGCGTACTAATACTTTAGAAAACTCTCCGCAAGCGGAGGATCACTCGCAATATCCGGTAAAGTTCTTTTTCTATGAAGCTGAAGTTTGCAACGTTTTTTTGCAACGAAAATTCAAATAGTATATTAAAGTACTAGTTTCTTAAGATAAGTTTTTACCGCACAAGTACAAGTTTAGAAAAAGCCGCTTGCGGTGAGTTTTCTAAAGTACTAGTGCGCTAAAAACGTGTTATAGAATAAGTGCTTTAATATATATATTTGAATTTTCGATGCAAAAAAACGTTGCAAACTTCAGCTTCATAAGTTTGCAACGTTTTTTTGCATCGAAAATTCAAATAGCACTTATTCCATAACACGTTTTAGCGTACTAATACTTTAGAAAACTCTCCGCAAGCGGCTTGTTTTCTAAACATGTACTCGTGCGCTAAAACCGTATGTTATGAAACTAGTACTTTAATATACTATTTGAATCTTCGTTGCAAAAAAACGTTGCAAACTTCAGTTTCATCTTTTTCTTCAATACTGACAATATTTTTAATTTATTAGTAAACTTTTTTTGCCGTAAACATCAAACTAAATGGGACAGTTTTTTTTACCCATCCTCTCTTATACATACATGTATGTTTTTTATAAATAAGACAGAACTATTGCAGCGTTAAAAGAATTTAATCCGCGAAAGTAAAAGTCTGTAATCTCCGGAGATAAACTACTTTTTTATAATCTTTTTATGTTGTGAGTGACTAAAGGTGACTGGCCAAAGAAGTGTTGATATTATATCATCCAAAAAAATAATAACAACCTTTAAGCTTGGATTAGCTGTATTTTCTAAAAGTTATCGACCCGCAAAATATATAAAATAGAAATATTTCAAGTGATTGGGAATTGGGCATTCTTAAATTTATAAAAACATTGGAAACTATAAATATTTAATTTGCTTTTTATTTTTCTTACAAAACCAATAAAACAAAATAAATTACCTATAAAAATGTCACATAATTGTTCTCGCAAAACCGATATTCGTTACGACTGAATTAACTTAAAAATGAAGGTTAAAAAATAATTAAACTATATTTATTATGGACTACATCGTAACATTTAAATTAGGTTTCCTTAAAATTATTATTATCATCAGGGAGCGGATATTTGTTAGCACTGATGACTGATAAATTTTAACACACACTACATTTTTAACACATTTTTTTTAGTCCAGTCAAATAATAAATGCAAATTACAATAAATGTACACGGGCTGATATTTTAAAGGGTAGTAGTGGATGGTAACAGAATACTCCTGGTAGTTTTTCGCCGACTGATTTGCGTAAGCGGTGTCAGCTATCTTGAATTTTAGGGGTGAGTGCCTTAATATGCATCTTACGATAAAAAAGCTTATAAACAATTTTGTTAAGGAGAAAATTTCCAACAATGTTTGTTGGAATCATTTTTTTAATATATTAATAACAATCGAGTTAATTTAAAAATAGTCATGTTGGAGGTGAAATTGTTTTTTCCCATTTTTCAGCCAAATTATTCATCGGACGATAAAAGTTGTTTTTAGAAAACTTGTAGCTCTTAAAATTCTCTATAAGTTTCATATATTATAAATTTTCAGAGATACTTTGGTACGGTTACAGAGGACGCAACTCGACTTTCAGCGCCCACTGTAACCGTAACAAAATACTTATGAAAATACATAATATATAAAACTTATAGAGAATTTCAAGAGCTATAAGTTTTCTCTTAACCACTTTTTTCCTCCGATGAATAATTTGGCTGAAAAATCGAAAAAACCAATTTCACCTCAACATGCCCATTTTTAAATATATTTATAACTCGATTGTTATAAATATATTAAAAAAATGATCCAAACAAAAATTGTTGGAAATCTTCTCCTTATCAAAATTGGTTATATGCATTTTTATCGTAAGATGCATATTTAGCAAGATAACCTCACTCACCCCTAAAAATTCAAGATAGCGGACCCCCATATGCAAATCACCCGGTGAAAAACTAATAGAAGTTTTCTGTTACTATCCACTACTACCCTTTAAAATATCAACCCGTGTACATTTATTGCAATTTAACAAAGGAATTTCTCGTTATTTGACTGGACTATTTGTCTAGTTCTTACTTATATATTATTTGATTTGATTGCACTAATTACCTCTGTACATGATGAGTGGTAACATACAGGGTGATTAATACCTGCCATGCCAATATTTAAGAGGTAATTCTACACCAAAAAAGTTTCTATAAAGGTTGATCCGGAAATGAGCCCTAAGGGAGCTACGGCCTTTTAAAAAAAGTTAGCAGTCATTATGTACAGACTTGATTAGTACAAGAAACCGAAAATAAAAAAATGCAGATACAATGTTTCAAAAGAGTGACCACAAAGTTAGCCTGTTTTTCCAACACCTGTAACTTGAATTGGAATTGCTTTAACTCAATTTTTCTTGAGATACGAGTACTTTATGATTTACTACTTTTTTTTGTGCTTGGAGGTAGTTTAACCCTCTTTGTGGGGGTGGATTTTCATCAAATCCAAGGGTGATACCCCTTTACGTATTTTTTATGTTTTATATTACAGAAAAATGTGTTTCTTTTTAATATTTTAAATTTTATTTTTTAATGAGTTAAAAGGGGTTAAATCATAAAGTATCTCAAGAAAAATCGAGTTAAAGGGATCCAACCAGTTATGTTTATGTGAGAAAGTTTAGAGTATAAAATTCAATTCAAGTACCCATAGTTAACCCTTTGTTTAAGGGGATGTTTAGCTTCTAGAACAATAAATCTTGCTTTTTGCACAAGTTTATGACTAGACAAAAATTTTGAGCAATACGTTTTATCAATTCCAATCGAGGGGCTGACCGCGTCTGAAATTTGTACAAAAGAGTTCCTTTTTGCAAAGAGTTCCTCAGAGTTCCTTCGGAGTTCCTCGGAGTTCCTCGGAGTTCCTTGGGAGTTCGTCTCTGGAAGGCTTAATTTTTGGCAAATAAGCCGTAGAAATTAACGCTGTGCAAGGACTACTGCCAATAAGGCACCCTCAAAAAAAAGCTTTATCCCTGACGGTTTCAACCAAACTTGACGCCCCAACAAAAAAACAAAAAAAGAAGTTGGCGCCCAAAAAAATACCTTCATAAAAAAAAGCTTTGTCCCTGACGGTTTCTACCAAACTTGGCGCCCCTTCAAACAAAACAAAAATTGGCGCGCCCCAAAATTACCTTCAGGAAAAAAGAAAAAAGCTTTGTCCCTGACGGTTTCTGCCAAACTTGGCGCCCCTTCAAAACAAAAATTGGCGCCAAAAAAAAAAAAGCTTTGTCCCTGACGGTTTCTACCAAACTTGGCGCCCTTCAAACAAAACAAAAATTGTCGCGCCCCAAAATTACCTTCAGGAAAAAAGAAAAAAGCTTTGTCCCTGACGGTTTCTGCCAAACCTTGGCGCCCCTTCAAAACAAAAATTGGCGCGCCCCAAAATTACCTTCAGGAAAAAAGAAAAAAGCTTTGTCCCTGACGGTTTCTGCCAAACTTGGCGCCCCTTCAAAACAAAAATTGGCGCCCAAAAAAAAAGCTTTGTCCCTGACGGTTTCTACCAAACTTGGCGCCCCTTCAAACAAAACAAAAATTGGCGCGCCCCAAAATTACCTTCAGGAAAAAAGAAAAAAGCTTTGTCCCTGACGGTTTCTACCAAACTTGGCGCCCCTTAAAAAAAAATTGGCGCCCAAAGGTAGGATGTTTTGATAAGGTGTTTGTAACGGCTCATCTAGTTTGAAAATAAACACGTTAATCCGCATGCGTAATAAATAATAATTGTTTCTGACCGCGTCTGAAATTTGTACAAAAGGGTTCTTTTTTTGCAAAGAGTTCCTCAGAGTTCCTTCGGAATTCCTCAGAGTTCCTCCAGAGTTCCTCCTGAGTTCCTTTGGCTTGTACAAATGATTTCCTCGAGGTCAGCCCCTCGATTCCAATCGAAGTTACAGGTGTTGGAAAAACAGGCTAAAACACCTCTTTTTTTGAGGTCACTCTTTACAGGGCAATATGTTTTTCCATAAGAATTTTAAATTTATTTATTCCTGAGGAAGTTTCATACAAGTTGCATGAGATTTCTTAAAAATCCATAATATTTCATGCGGTTTTAGTATTTCCACATAAAAATTCCTGAGATTAAATGTGTTTTTATATGTGTATTGAAACCGATTGTTATCAGATTTTTTACATGGTAGGTATTTGAGAAAATTAACAAGTTTGAACGCACTCACGCTTTACAAAAAAAAACCTAAAATTTCAAAATTTATTATAAAACCCTTTATACACTCCAAAGGTAAGCAGATAAACATTAGAAGTTAAGGTGGCGCATTTTTTTTGTTTCAAAAACAAACTGATATTCTTAGGAATTTTTGACCGCTGAATCCGTATCCGATATTGGAATGGAGCTATCGGTCTTGGTTTTCGAGAAAAACAGTGCCAAAATCAACGTTAGCAGTTTAGTACATTTAGATTCGGATTTAGTAGCCCAAAAATCATTGTTGAAAACTGAATTAATTTTGTTTTGCGAACCTGTGTTATTATAGTACCAACCCATTATAAGGTTTATTCATAGCAATTATGATAAGTTTGGATAAGCTTAGTCCGTAAACAGTAATTAATAATACATTTACATAAAAATAATTGTCGTTTGACATGAAACACGTTTTTAATTAAATTTAGAAAAAGTAACGTGATCCAGCTATTCAGTAAGGAATATTAGCTGCACTTTATTTAATAAAGTAAGCCGCTGAGGATTTCAGGTGGAAATAAGGTGGGTGAGCCAATTATTTCCAGGTTCCTAATATTGCCACCCCCTTGTTAGTTCGTCCTCTGTGACATAGATGGCACTGCCAGTATATCTGTTATATCGAAAAGATGCCTGTAAATATGATGTATAAAAAAAATATATGTTTGTATTTAAAAAAACAAAGTTGACCTTGAAATTACCTTGAAAACGTAAATATCCGTAAAAAATAAAAACGCCATTTTGTTTCCACCATTAAAATAAACAATTTTTTTCTAAAATGCATAGTATTCGAGATATTTGAAAGTTTCAGGTTAAAAAAAGACCCGGTATATAAAGGCTATTATGCTAAGTAATTTTCATTTGGTAATTTTAAACAGGGGAGTGCCATAGAGATGGAAACAGAACCATTAGTCCAGCCTGCCAGATTATTTTGTGACAGAACGGGGCAGCAAAATGACGTAACGCAATATATCTGACCTTGCGCAATACGCATCTCTATCAGCTGTGGAATGCTGTCGGTCGTAAAACAATTCATCACCCCAGTATTCATTTGTCTTATCTCCAAAAATCCCCCAGTAAAAATCTTAAAATGTCAAAAAATAGAGATATGGAAAACCAATACTGGGGTGACGAATTATTAGTAGTTTGTTTATACTGTCAGTACTGTCAGATCGTCGTTTGTTACTGTTCATTTTTCGACTTGTACTGTGTTTTAATTGTTTGTTTGCTGCATTTGTTTATAACTTTAAACCTAACCTGTATTGTTGCTTTATGAAGAGCTAAGGGTCAATCCCTGGTGTACTCAAAGTAGGTGTACAAACTCCCGAAACTCGAAAAATTCTTATAAAATAATTTTTAAAAACTATTTCCACGTTTCTTCGTAGATATTTATTGTTTTTTGTTGAATTTTTTACAATTTTTATTTGACACACAAAACTATGGTTAAAAATACCCGTCAAAAACAACAATAGTAGTGCGCATGTGCAAGTTTATCTCAGATGCGCTAGGCACATTTATCACAGTATTCCGCAACGGCTTTGGAGGTCTTTCCTTGTCTATGGGGAGCGCAAATTGGGGAGGGGGGCGTTGTTACCTTTATAGCCCAAACTTCTTTTTATGAATAAAAATTATCATACAATATTAATTTCTTATAATCACGAATCATGAATCAAATTATCTCATTTAACAATTACATATATTTAGTTATAATATTTAAAAGTCAATTTTAAATTAATAACTTTTTTCCGCCGAATTCTAGGAATTAGGGTGGAGTGAAATAAGTTTTTTTCAAAAACGTAAAACGAGTTGGGGCGAAAACTCGGGCGAAAATTTTTGGTTCCATATGACGTCATTTTACTTCTAAAATGCAGTTTTTTTAAATATTTGCTACAATACAACTAAAAAAACTATATAACCGATCATTTAAAACTTTTGCGCACTTACAGATCTAACGAGCTGATTCCAAAAATACAGGGTGATCCATAACTGGCATGCCAAAATTTAAGAGGTGATTCTAGATCCAAAAATATAAAAAAAGTTCCTATAAAGGTTGGTCCGGAAATGAGCCCTAAGGGATCTAGGGCCCTTTAAAATTGTAATAAAAATAAGGTTTTTAATTAATAACTCGGGTACCGTTTAAGCTAGAGCGGCGAGCTTTTGCATGTATACTAGTATTAATAAGGGCAATAAGTTTATGTTAATTTATTTTTTTAATTTATCCAGAGGCGTGCCCAGACGGACAAAATATATGAGGCTTAAAACATTTTTGCCCCAAACTTTTCTATGTGTATGTTTTTTGGATTTGTTGTAAAAAATATAGATTTCTAGAGTAAAAATACATATAAAATATCATATAGTGTAACACTGTAGGAGCAACCGTTATCAAAAAAAAAATGCAATTAAGAGGAAGTAACATTTTGTGCCACCAAAAACGTTACTTTTTAAAAGGCTATTACTCCTTTAATATTAAATTTAGGTGTTTTGGTGTATAATACTTTTTTGCTCAGTTTTAAATGAAGAATCACCCTGCAGCATTAAAATTTTATTGGTGCTTTTTTTTGTTCCCCATTCAATACGTCATCTTCGAAGGGCCGTAGCTCCGGACCAACCTTTATAGAAACTTTTTTTCATATTTTTGGATGTAGAATCACCTCTTAAATTTCGGTACGCGAGTTCTGGAACAGGCTGTATACTATAGCTACTTAAAGCAGCTTAAAATTTTATTATTTTGCATGGTTTCGTTTAAAAAATCATAACTTTTGAACATTGAAATATCCATCTCAGTGTTATTTTGCAGAAATTTTAACAAGTTTAGAGAGGTAAGTATTAGTTATGAATAAAAATATGCAAATTATTTTGTTGTTTAAATCTAGGAGGCTTTTCTTTCAAAATAATGCTAAGTAGTATGGAAAAAAACTGTCACCCCTAAGTCTTAGGCCAAAAGTGTAATGATCTTTTAAAATAAACCTGTTTAGGTCTATAATTTTAATAAAAAATCAATTTTTGAGGCAAATCTGGCACCTCAAGATGACGTCATATGAAACTCAAATTTTGCACACTATATTTTTGTATCAAAATGCAACTTTTTGTTCCTACCCGTTGCAGGGTTTCGAAAAAATCTTATTTCACTCCACCCTATTAGATATCTATAGGATTATAGATAATTTTCCAAACATTGATTTCTACCAGTTCGATTTCAAGGTATGTCCATAAATTAATAATATGGAGGTTATATTTAAGTAGATCTATATGTTTCAACTGTAAGGTCGCACTACGTGCAACGTAAAACTAGACGAACAGTTGTAACCATACACCTTATTTGGAGCTGTACCGAAGGAAATTTTGGGGGGATTGGGGATAAAGCACACGATTCACTCACCGCAGTAATGAGAAGAATCCAGCGATGCGCACTGATTTTCTTATTTTTGTTTTAACGTATGCCAAAAATTATTTTAAGGTTATGTAACATTCTTATGCAGAATTTTACAAAAATATCTACTTTTTTCTTTGCGAGCTTAGAGTTTTTTTTTTTAATTGGCTGAAAGTACTCGCTTTTAATAGTATTTTCGTAACAAAAAAATTGCGGAATATTCATTAATAAACATTTGATTCTTAAAATATATCGCCTTCTAAATTCTGAAATATCGTATCTGAAAAATGCCTCCCATTAAAAAAAAACACCAAACCAGCAAACTACCAAACCAAACCATTGTTAACGTATACCAACGCTTCCCATTAAAGAAAAAAAAACACCAAACAAGCAAACTACCAAACCAAACCATTGTTAACGTAAACCAACGCCCCCATTAAAAAAATCAAACAGAAATTCGTGAGTATTTTAACAATCTTTTGTTATATATTCTAATAAAAAAACTGTATTTTCCGCACCTAATTATATTCAAGACAGTAAGTTTTAGTAATAAGACCAGAAATCAGTGCAAAAATATAGTTCATTTTTGTGGACCTGATGCGCACCGTAACCCCACTCAACTAAAACTATTTCATAAAACTACAACTGCCTAAACGGAAGCCACTTTTGACATCCGTCAAAACAAAAATAAGCAAACCAGTGCGCATGTACTAGATTCTTCTCATTACTGCGGTGAGCGAATCGTTAAAGCACAATTTTGCCAACTTTGCTAGTGTTTGCAACAAACTTTACAGTCGTTGGACGTCATTTTATTTCACAGTTCCAAAGAACGGTTATGAAAATTGAAAAGAAAGTGTTAATTTGCAAATTTGCTTTTATAAAAGTTACGATGTCTATAATACTTTAAATTTTGTAAAACATCAGAATAATATAGTGCGTGTCTAAAGTCCGCCCCCTTTCACTTTTGAATGGCTTAAGATATGAACTTGAAATTTAGAACATGTAAATAACATAAACCGAATATTTGGTATATATTTGATAGGTTTTGCGGGAACAATGGAGGCAGGGAGGCAAGCGAAAACATTTTTTTTAATGGAAAGGAAGACCGTGTGATACATCATTTTAAAGCTTATTAAATTTATTTTATGATATGGTATCATTTTTAATTTTTTAAACATTTTTCTTGAAGGTGCCGAGTTTTTATTTTTTTTGTTAAAAAAGCGAATTTTTTAGCTTTTTTTCGAAATTTTCATTTGTATCATTTAAAAATAGTTTAAAAGTATAATTTACGTTTTTGTATCATGAAAATGTTTTGATTTTTTTAAGAAATTAAAAAAAACTCCAATTTTTAACACTTTTTTAACCCCAAAACAATGTTTAAAAAAATAATAAATATATTATCCAATAGAGAATTCTATTAGCTTTAAAATGATGTATCACAGGAACCCCTATACATTTTTCCCCATTGCCCAAAGCATATCAAATATAACGAAAAATTATTTGGGTTTGGACTTTTTGGGTTATGTTTTTACGTGTTTGAAATTGTCGATATCTTTTAAGAAGTTCGGATTTTTGACATGCACTGTATAAAAATAAGAATATAAAATTATGTTTTATATTTAGATTTTTGTGGAACTTTCCATACAAATATTTTGTTAACTTGATGTTGGTTTCTATGGTCGTAGAAAAACTAATCGAGTTGTAAAGCAATTAAGCACACGCATGCGTAATTGCTCATTTACAACTGTAATATACTATTACTATTAACAGTGCCCAGTAAAAGAGCTTTCCCATTTTACACCTTCGCGCCTAAAATGGATTTTTTATTAATATTTACTTTTAGCAACCTTAAAAATATACCAATTTTCACCTCTTGGTGGAGTTAGAACTCTTTTATTATCAGATTCTCTTTCAGCAACCTTAAAAACCCCAATATACCAATTTTCACAAAAACTACCCCCACCGCTCAGGGGGTAAAATTAGAAACATTTTATCAAATGATTCAGTTTTAGCAACCTCAAAAACCCCAATATATAAATTTTCAAGAAAAGTACCCCCTGTTCCTTAGGGGGTGGAGTAAGATTTTTTTTATTATTAGATTCACTTTCAGCAACCTCAAAAACCCCAATATACCAATTTTCACGAAAACTATCCCCACCCCTCAGAGGGTGGATTTAGATTTTTTTTATTATCAGATTCACTTTCAGCAACCTCAAAATACCAGTTTTCACGAAAACTACCACCCACCCCTCAGGAAGTGAAATTAGAAAAAAAATATTATCAGATTCACATTCGTCAACCCCAAAAACCCCTATATACAAATTTTGACGAAAATATTGAAAATATTTAAAAATATTTACCCAATAACGCCCTCGGGGGTGGAGTTAGAAAGAAATTATTACCAGATACTGAATCAGCAACCTCAAAAACCCCTATAGCCAATTTTCAAATTTTTCTAAAAAAAATGTATTTTTCCCTATTTACCGCATCCCAATGTTCACCAAAAACAATCCCGAGCTAGAACTTTTGGTAACATACCTGTATGCAAAATTTCAAGTCTCTAGCTTAAAGCGTTCTTAAGTTATCGTGCCCACAAGATTTCCCGGACAGAAGGATCGACAATTTTTTTTTTGCTTGAAATTGATTAATATCGACATAAAACGTCATAAAACGCAAAAATACGAAAAAAAAATTGAAAATTTTTGCACGAATACTTTCCAAAATTTTGAAAACTTTCAAAATGGGAAAGCAATTAACAAAGCTCTTGAACCATGGAACATGAACGCCATTGCTTGGCACTTTTTTCGCCGAAGTATAATATCATTACAAAATGTATTATTACATCGTGTTTCATATACACAGTTGTAATTTTGCCGGTATATTTGTTAATCTTTATTTTAAACAATAAAGTAATTAATTTAAATAATTAAGGAAAAAATATTTTTATCTGTTATAACTTATAATATTTAGGTTCTAATAATAGAAATTACATCAAAATAGATAAAAAATCACTTTTGTAATGATAATAATTAGAGAAATTTCAATATTTCTTCATGTTACACGGGAATTGCAGGCTGCGAGGTTTAGCTAAGATTCGCAACCGCGATTCTTTATATTGCACCTTGTGCCCATTTGGGACTGGCATTAAGACCCCTGAATTCTTTAATAGCCGAAATACAAACTTTATATGCACCACTTGGGATCACTGTTCTTCAAGTTGGAAAGATGGCAGTATCTAATATTGCCGGTAAATATTTAAACAGGTGATCATGTCACACACATGGAGAAGGAAAGAGAACCATTAGTCCAGCCTGCGCAAGATTATTTTGTGACAGAACGGGGTAGCGAAATGACGTAACGCAATATATCTGACCTTGCGCAGTACGCATCTCTATCAGCTGTGAAATGCTGTAGGTCGTAAAACAATTCATCACCCCAGTATTTATTTGTCTTATCTCCAAAAATCCCCCAGTAAAACTCTTAAAATGTCCAATAATAGAGATATGGCAAACCAATACTGGGGTGACGAATTATTAGTAGTTTGTTTATACTGTCAGTACTGTCAGATCGTCGTTTGTTTCTGTTCATTTTTCGACTTCTACTGTGTTTTAATTGTTTTTTTGCTGCATTTGTTTATAACTTTAAACATGACCTGTATTGTTGCTTTATGAAGAGCAAAGGGTCAATTCCTGGTGTACTCAAAGTGGGTGTCAAAAATCCCGAAACTCAAACACATCTCGAAAAATTCTTATAAAATAATTAAAAAAAAACTATTTCGACGTAGATATTTATTGTTTTTTGTTGAATTTTTTACAATTTTTATTTGACACACAAAACTAAGGTTAAAAATACTCGTCAAAAACAACAATAGTAGTGCGCATGTGCAAGTTTATCTCAGATGCGCTAGGCACATTTATCAAAGTATTCCGCAACGGCTTTGGGGGCCTTTCCTTGTCTATGGTCACACACTATAATAATTAGCTGGAGTCAAATTTTTGTTAGTGTGTTGGTTTTTTTTTTAAATGAGCTTCTGAGTTCTAGTAAATTTTAAAAATTGTTCTGTTGATTACTACATGTAATTGGTATACAGCGCGCGTGAAAAGTACGAAACACGTTGAATGACAGGTAAGTTGAGTGGCCAAGAATGTACGAAGCAAAATATTTGAAGGGATAGGGGAATCTCAACACCAGTGCAGTAGTAGCGATAGGAGTTGTTTCGGTGGTCGTTGCGTCTGCAGTCTGCAAAACAAACCATTGCGCATCTAATTTGAACACGGCCAATGAGGGGCACTGGCGCTGAGATTCCCCTATCCCTTCAAATCTTTTGCTTCGTTCATTCTTGGGCACTTAACTACCATCCAAAGTGTTCCATACTTTTCACGCGCACTGAATTGTATTTGTAATGTATTTTTTCCCCATTTGCCACCCTTGCCGCACCACAACGTTCACCAAAAACAATCCCAATCCCAATCCAAACCTAGCGAGAACTTTTGGTAAAATACCTTTTTTTTTTATTATTTATTTATTTATTTACCAACATTACCATTAACAGTTTACCATCATAAATTAAGACACCTAGGTAAGAAACCTGTATTGTGTCTGTATAATGATTACAATAACGTTAATATTAACTAAATAAAACTAACTAAATAATACTATCTAAATAATACTAACTAAATACTACTAACTAAATAATACTAACTAAATAATACTAACTAAAAAATACTAAACAAAAAATCCGAAACAAAAAACTTGCAAATTAAACCAAAAGGTCCCATAATTTTAAATGAAATATTTTTTAACACCTGAAAAACCATCAAATTTTTGTACACAAATACATACAAACAAAAAAAATTATTTAATGAACAGATTTTTTAAAGAAAGGTCGTGAATTAAATGAGTTTTTAAAAGTTTTTTAAATATTTCTAAATTTCTGGCTTGCCTAATATTAATGGGTAAATAATTATACATTTTTAAACCAAGATACTGTATGCTTCTTTGTCCTACTGTTTTGTTTTTTTTATGCAGCACAAAATTGTCTAAATTTTTATTACGGGTATCATGATTATGGTCAACTGAATCCTTGAAACATGAGAGATTTTTTTTAACAAAAATTAAAATATTGTATATACTTAAATTATGAATGTCTAAAATATTGTTTTCTTTATATAAATTTTTGGTGCTAGAATCAAATTTTTTATGTAAAATGGTTTTGAGTATATAATTTTGCGTAACCTGAAGAGGATTTAAATTTGTAGTATAAGCCAAACCCCAGCTTGTGATACCGTACCGAAGTATGGACTCTGCCAAACTCGTGTAAACTATCATTAAATTTTTTTTGCTAAGTATATTTTTTAAAGTGTAAAATTTATAAACTATATTTTTTAACCTTTTGTTAATGTAGTCAACATGGTCGTGCCATTTTAGGTGTTGGTCAACCATCACTCCAAGATATTTTATAGATTTTACACTTTCAATGTCTGTTGAATTTTTTATTTTTAAATTTCTTAAACTATTTGGCATACCTGTTATTGTCGGTGCAAAAGCTATATATTTGGTTTTATTTAAATTTAATGATAGTAGACTATTGTCCAACCAGAGCTTAACAGAATTTACACTTTCCTCTGCCAATCGATAAGTTGCTTCCCAAGTTTTACCTGTGCACAGAATTACTGTATCGTCAGCAAAAGAAAGTATTTCAATAAATTGGTATTGTTCTAGAAGATTATTTATAAATATTAAAAAGAGCACAGGACCTAAGACCGTTCCTTGTGGAATACCAGTATTTATAATTTTAGAGGAGCTAAAACAATTTCCTATTTTGACTTTTTGTTGACGAATAAATCTAAGACTATACCTCTAATTCCAATGTCATACAACCTATCGATTAGCAAATTATGTGGTACGGTATCAAAAGCCTTTTGTAAATCCATGAATATGGCCAAGACTTTTTCATTATTTTCAAATTTATTTATTATAGTGGAGGTTAATTTATGTAAGGCTTGTTCTGTGTTTAAGTTCTCTCTAAACCCATATTGATTTTTACTTAGCATTTTATTTGAATTTAAGAAATTTACTAATTGTGATTTTAGACATTGCTCAAAAATTTTAGCCATATTATTAATTAAGGATATTGGTCTTCAGTATTATCCTTTTTACCTTGTTTGTATATGGGTATGACTACTTTCTTTAAACTGAGAGGGGACTGTAGCAGTTTCAAAAATTTTGTTTATTATGAAGGTTATAAAAGGTTCAATATGTTTCAAGGTTTCAGCGGTTAAACCATCATTACCGGCGCTCGTACCATTTTTCAATAACTTAATTTTGTTACTTACATCGTTTTCCGAAACCGTCCTTAACACAAACGAGTTAATATTTGTATTTTTCTTTTCTTTAAATTTATTTGGTTTTTTAATTTTGGAAGCAAGTTTTTTACCGACATTAATAAAGTAACCATTAAATGACTCTGCCATATTTTTTTTATTTGTAATTTTTTTACCATTTTCATTAGTAATAAATTTAATATTTTGCTTTTTTTTAGACTTAAAATTTACTGCATCATTTAATGTTTGCCAGATTTTTTTATAATTGTTTCCAGCATTTGTAATTTTTGTTTTATAATAGTTATTTTTTGTCATTTTAATTAAATTATTTAAAATATTTCTGTAATTTCTAAAATTTTGTAAAGATTCGTTATTATTTAGTCGAAGCCATTTCTTTTTTAAAATATCCCTTTTATGTATGGAAGCTACTAGCCCGGCTGTTATCCACGGTTTTAATTTAATATGCTTATTTTTTACTTGTATGTTTCTTGTACAAATTGTTAAGTTTTTATCAATTATTTTTATAAAATTATTTGTCATACCTTGAGTATGTTCTTCCCTATAGACGTCCTCCCATTTTTCTTTTGACAGTAAATTATTTAATTTGGTAAAATCTATTTTTTTGAATTCTTTTTTTGTATTTTTTTTGAGCAATCTCTTTTTTAATATTAAGACTTAAAAAAATGGGGTAATGATCTGTTATTGCAGTATGTAGGACAAACGATTTTATATCAATATTTTTATTTAAATTGTTGTTTTTTGTTAATTAAAAAAATGATCAACACATGATTGTGTACCTCCCTCATGTCTGGTTACTTTATTAATGTAGGATCGGTACCCATTTCTATGCATATTAGTTAGGTACTCTGCAGTATTTTTTTTATTTGTTTTATTGTTATCTAATAATTTAAAATTTATATCACCTGCAATTATATTAATTTCGCAGGTAGAATTATTTTTTAAGTAGTTATCTAGGTCTTGAATAAATAAATTTTCATTGGTAGAGGGAGCTCTATACATCCCCCCAATTTGAATGTCAGTATTTAAAAAGTTTAGTTTTAGTGCAGAGATAGTAACCTCAGTTAATTTATGGTTATTTATATTATAATGCATGTCACTTTTTACATAAGCTACAAGACCATCATTCTGATTAAATTTGGCATTATTAAAAAAAAACATCATATCCAGGAATTCTATAATCCTCAATATTATTTACCCATTTAGTTTCAGTTAAAATTATCACTCCAACATTGCAGTTTTTTATGCTTTCCAATTCTACAAGAAATTCATCAAAATTTTGGTGTATACTGCGAATGTTTGCGTGTAAAATATTCAGACTAGTTTTAAAACAGTTTTTTTCGAGGAATTTAGTATTATAACAGTTTTGACAGTCAAAATTTATAGTATCTATTTCATTAATAACATTATCCAAATTATGTATGCCAAATTTCAAGTCTCTAGCTTAAAGCGTTCTTAAGTTATTGTGCCCACAAGATTTCCCGGAAAGACCGATCAACCGACCGACCGACAATTTTTTTTTGCTTGAAATTGATTTATATTGACATAAAACGTCATAAAACGCAAATATACGCAATGAATGTTTGGAAATTTTTGCACGAATACAAGGCTCCGAATTTTTGAAAATTTTCAAAATGGGAAAGCAAAATTATAAGTATAAAATTTTTATAAAAAGTACAAACCTAGCAAGGGGGGCAAATGGGAAAATACATTTTTTTTACAAAAATTTGAAAATTGCTACTTATACGTATAGGGGTTTTTGAGGTTGCTGAAATTGAATCTGATAATAAAAAAATCTAACTCCACCCCCGAGGGGGCGAGGAGGTAAATATTTTTAAATGTTTTTAATATTTTCTTCAAAATTGGTATATAAAGGTTTTTGGGGTCGACGAAACTGAATCTGATAATAAAAAAGTTCTAACTCCATCCCCGGGCGGAGGGGGTGATTATTTTTAAATATTTACAATATTCTAGTAAAAATTAGTATATAGGGGTTTTTAAGGTATCTGAATCTAATAATGAAAAATTCTAATGCGCCAACGTGTTTTGGCAAACATGTACAACTATACCGATGCGCAGAAGTATTTGGTGGAATATATTTATGAGCAGAACTGTTTAATAATATATAATAATTTGAAATATATACGAAGGCGCAAAAGTGTTTTGTAAAAAATATACAAATATGTTTTTCTAATTTCATCCCCTGAGGGGTGGGGGTAGTTTTGTAAAAACTGGTATAATGGGGTTTTTGAGTTTGCTGAAAGTGAATCTGATAATAAAAAAATCTAAATTTCCTCAGGGCTCTAAAAACAAATACAAAAACAATTTTACTAAGAAAAGCTACTTCACTGTAAAAATATAAATATGTAAAATTATGTTAAACAACATTTCTAAGTTTACATATTTATATTTTGACAGTGAAGTAGCTTTTCTTAGTAAAATTGTTTTTGTATTTGTTTTTAGAGCCCTGAGGAAGTAAATATATTTTACGAAACGTCGGCAAGTTTAAAAAAGTAGTTTTTCTTAAAGAAAAAGACCTATACCCACCAAACTAAAACCTAATATAGTTTAAAGGTCACTAAACCAAATTTATTAAAAAAATCTAAATCCACCCCCTGAGGGGTGGGGTTAGTTCTCGTGAAAATTGGTATATTGGACTTTTTGAGGTTGAAAGTGAATCTGATTATAAAAAAGTTTTAACTCCACCCTCCAAGGGGCGGGGTGGTTTTCTTGAAAATTGGTATATTGGGGTTTTTCAGGTTGCTGAAACTGAATCTTATAATAACATTTTTCTAATTTCACCCCCTGAGGGGTGGGGGTTGTTTATGTGAAAATTAGTATATTGAGGTTCTCAAGGTTGCTGAAAGAAAATCTGATAATAAAAAAAAACTCCACCCCCTAAGAGGCGGGGGGTAGTTTTCGTAAAAACTGGTATATTTTTAAGTTTGCTAAAAGTGAATCTGATAATAAAAAATCCATTTTACACGCGGAGGTGAAAAATGGGAAAGCTCTTTTACTGGGCAGTATATTTTGATAACATTTTTACTTTACTTTTAGAAAAAAAAAACATTTTGTTATTTCATAAAAAAATAACATTATTTTGAAAGTAGACGTCATTTTAATGTAAATTATTAATGAACAGAACATCTGACCGTTATTTTTCTTTTGTTCATGTTTTAGAGGCGCTTTCGCCATATTTTCAAAGATTTTTTTATTTTTTACCTTTATTTTAAACGAAAAAAAATATAATTTTAGTTTTTATAACAGTATATACAGCCTGTTCCAGAACTCGCGTACCGAAATTTAAGAGGTGATTCTACATCCAAAAATATGAAAAAAAGTTTCTATAAAGGTTGGTCCGGAAATGAGCCCTAAGGGAGCTACGGCCCTTCGAAGATGACGTATTGAATGGGGAACAAAAAAAAGCACCAATAAAATTTTAATGCTGCAGGGTGATTCTTCATTTAAAACTGAGCAAAAAAGTATTATACACCAAAACACCTAAATTTAATATTAAAGGAGTAATAGCCTTTTAAAAAGTAACGTTTTTGGTGGCACAAAATGTTACTTCCTCTTAATTGCATTTTTTTTGATAACGGTGGCTCCTACAGTGTTACACTATATGATATTTTATATGTATTTTTACTCTAGAAATCTATATTTTTTACAACAAATCCAAAAAACATACACATAGAAAAGTTTGGGGCAAAAATGTTTTAAGCCTCATATATTTTGTCCCTCTGGGCACGCCTCTGGATAAATTAAAAAAATAAATTAACATAAACTTATTGCCCTTATTAATACTAGTATACATGCAAAAGCTCGCCGCTCTAGCTTAAACGGTACCCGAGTTATTAATTAAAAACCTTATTTTTATTACAATTTTAAAGGGCCCTAGATCCCTTAGGGCTCATTTCCGGACCAACCTTTATAGGAACTTTTTTTATATTTTTGGATCTAGAATCACCTCTTAAATTTTGGCATGCCAGTTATGGATCACCCTGTATAATAAGAACAAAATCGGATGTAAAGTTTTTTAAACTAAATTAAATTGTTTGATATTTACAAATTTAAAAAATCTATATAAAACATTTTACTATTCCTTAAAACGACTTTTGTTTGATTAACGCAGTCGTCCCTCCGAAGTGAGGAGGGACGGCTGCGTTAATCAAACAAAAGTCGTTTTAAGGAATAGTAAAATGTTTAGTAAAGTTTTTTATTTCAATTTATTTAAAAAAGAAAATTAAAATTTTACTATTTTTGACTTTTTGATCTATAAATCAAAAACTAGCCGTCAGATCAAGTGGGGTCAATGAAAGATTTTGAACCGAAAGATGAAATCTACATGTAGATGTAGATCATACTAAAAATTCAGCATTTTTGACCGAAAGCCAGTTTCTATAAGAAACGTGCCTGTCTGTTAAATCATTTTTTTTTTTAATCTAAGGTGTGGACTACCTGTCTATAGTTCTGCTACTTATCCAAAAGTAACTTTGATAAAAAAGTTTTTTTTTGGAAAATAAAATGTTTTTGATAAAGAAAATATTATTTTGCGGTAAGATAAGATAAAAGTGGTTTTATCTAGCAAAAATTTTAGCCCCGTCATGACCTCATGCCGTTGACGCGTCAACACAGGTTCCGTTGGATAGAGTGACACGTTTTAAAACTAGATAAAATGTTATCATGATTTTTATTAATTTTTAGCATGTATGTATTATATTTAATAAATAACAAATATTTAAAAGATAATTCTGTGGCTTGGATCTGCGGCATAACTCAAAATACGGAAAAAGTGACATTGGCATTTTTAGTCCCAAGCCACATAATTAATTTGATTCAAAAAATATTTTTTCTACGACTGCTTTAGAATGTAACCAAATACACACACTTTTCAAACGCAGAATGAATCCATTCTAGCTCTAGATACGGTACGAATATTCCCTATCAGGTGTTAGAATGAGCACATGTAGTTCCATCTCTTGTTTATAAAAGTAAAGAAAACTGTAGCAAAAATATACAGGGTGTATTTGAAATAGCGTAGGAAATTTTAACAGGTGATTCTACATGATAAAATATGACAAAAAGTTCCTATAAACATATGTCTAAAAATGCGTCATAAGGGAGCTACGCCCCTTTGAAATTGGCAAAAAAAATCGGTTTTTATTTAATAACTCAGGAACCCTTTGAGATATGTTAACGAGGTTTTGCACGTGAATTAATCCTAACAAGGCCCATCTTTGTATATCATTTTCACGTACTTATTTAAACCAGGGGTGTGCGAAACGGGGAGGCCTTATCAGTTTTTTGTCCCAAACTTTTTTCTGTGTAACTTTTTTGCAATTTTATTTTTGAAATATAATACCTCAGGTCAAAATACATAAAAAAGGTACTCTTGTTGTAATACTGTAGGATTAACCGTTTTTGAGAAAAGTTCATTTGAAGGTGAAATTTCACGGTTCGAGGACGAAAAATTAAATACTAAAATGTCGAAAACCAAAATTTTAATGATGCAATGTTATTCTACATCAAAAACTAAGAAAAAAAGTTTCCATACATGTAGGTCGAAAAAACGCTTTTAAAGCTACCATAGCCCTTTAAAAATGGTGCATATTTAGGAGACCATAGCTCCATTAGGATTGATTTTTGGAAGTACCTGTATATGAGGTTTTTTTCTTAGTTTTTAATGTACATTCGCCCTGCATCATTAAAATTTTGGTTTTCAACATTTTAATATTTAATTTTTCGTCCTCGAACCGTGGAATTTCACCTTCAAATGAATTTTTCTCGAAAACGATTAATCCTACAGTATTACAACAAGAGTACCTTTTTTATGTATTTTGACTTGAGGAATCATATTTCAAAAATAAAATTGCAAAAAAGTTACACAGAAAAAAGTTTGGGACAAAAAACTGATAAGCCCCCCCCCCCCGTTTCGCACACCCCTGGTTGAAATAAGTACATGAAAATAACACATAAAAACGGGCCTTGGTAGGATTAGTTGACGTGCAAAACCTCGTTGATATATCTCAAAGGGTTCCTGAGTTATTAAATAAAAACCGATTTTTTTAGCCACTTTCAAAGGGGCGTAGCTCCCTTATGACGCATTTTTAGACATATGTTTATAGGAACTTTTTGTCATATTTTATGATGTAGAATCATCTGTTAAAATTTCCGACGCTATTTCAAATACACCGTGTATATATTTTACCATGAAATATTGAATAATTTAATGCAATTTAAAGTTTTGCGTTAAAATTACATAAAGTTTATAGTTTTTCTTAATATTTGACCAGTTTTTTATCAATTTAGTTCAAAAAATTAAAACTGCTCCATCTATTGTTAAATATTTAAACCTAATATCTGTCACAATAATCTGAAATAACCTTCAATTTTTGCATTATAATTTGTAAATATCTGCTAAAATTAAATCAAAATCTTTTTTAAGTACTGATTTGATAAAATTATTAAACAACATTAATTGCTTTATTTAAAAATATGTGTTTTGTTGCATTTACAATATCGAGTCACAAAAACATTGTTTTTAACCTTGTCCGCAGTTTAAAGCCATACAGTGTTTCATATTTGCAGTCGAAGAAAAAGTATAGTCTACAACACGTATGGAATAGTCATACCGCGCTCGCGGGACCGTCATACTCGCCTGCCGGCTCGTATGACAAACTTTCCGCTAGCGCTGAATATTGTCTATTCCATACTAGGTATAGAATATACTATTTTATTTAGTAGGCACTTTCTTGTATATTTCCGACTAATAATAGATAAATCAATCTTTAGGTAGTTTAGTGTAAATGACTGCGTAAACCTAGTCCAGTCAAATAATAAATGTACATGGGCTGATATTTTAAAGGGTAGTAGTGGATGTTAACAGAATTTTAGAGTTAATATGCGTCAAAAATGCATATACAACCAATTTATAACCAATTTTGTTAAGGAGAAAGTTTCCAACAATTTTTGTTTGGTTCATTTTTTTTAATAGGTAGATATTAATAACAATCGAGTTAATTCAAAAATAGCCAGGTTGGACTTGAAATTGGTTTTTCTCACTTTTCAGCTAAATTATTCATCGGAGGATAAAAGTGGTTATGAGCAAACTTGTAGCTCTTCTCTATAAGTTTCATATACTATAAATTTTCATAGGTACTTTGGTACGGTTACAGAGGGCGCAACTCGACTTTCAGCGCCCACTGTAATTATACTAAACTACTTATGAAAATTCATAATAATATATTATATGAAAATTAAAGAAAAGTTTAAGAGCTACAAGATTTTTCATAACCACTTTTATCTTCCGATAAATAATTTGGCTGAGAACTCGAGAAAAACAATTTCACCCCTAACATTGCCATTTTTGAATATTTATAATTCGATTGTTATTATATTATTCACAGCGCCAGCGCCAGCGCCAGCGCCAGCTATTATACGGTAGTTTTGAATTTTCAAAAAAAAATCCAAAATTCGACAAAAAATTCTTGAATATAAATTTGTTTCATGAAAAAAAAAAATGTTTCATGAAAAAATAAGCAACTTTTTTTTTGAAATGTACGTCTGTCCGTCCGTCCGTCTGATGTCACGTTTTTCCGTGCACGATAACTCAAAAACGAACAATCCGATCGACTTGCAGTTTTCAGGAAGAATTAAGTTCTACGAGGGAAAGATCCTTATTATTTTTGAAAGTAATCCCCCCAAAAATAAAAAAATTATGGGGGGTTAAGCTTTTAAAAAAATCGATTAAGTTTTTCAGGAAAAAATACTTTTATTATAAGGATCAATTCTACAAATTTTAAAAGAAATCCCCCCAAAAACAAAAAAGTTATTTGGGGTTAAACTTAAAAATTAAAAATTAAAAATTTTGAAAATTTTTAGGTACCTTGTTTTTTTGAATTTTTTTTGCAATTTTTTTTTCAAATTTTTTCGTTTTTCAAAAAAAAAAAAATTTAAAAGTTTTTTTGAAAAATATTTTATTTTTCGTTTTTTTTTTTAAAAATACCTTTTTTAAAAAAAAAATATTTTTTAGGCATTTTTATCGTAAGATGCATATTTATCGCACTCACCCCTAAAATCCAAGATAGCGGACACCCCTTACGCAAATCACCCGGTGAAAAACTAACACTCATAGTAGTGTTTTGTTACTATCCACTACTACATTAATAGGAATTTTTCGTTATTTGACTGGACTAACCATCCATTACCTATATTTTTTAATATCCTTTTAAAAATAAGATAAAATTACCTCTGCGCCGAACCACAGCTGTCCTGCTAAATTCTCCTGTAGAATATCTTCTGGGAACTTCACCCTAAAGTCCCTATTCGCCCTTTCGTCTCCAATCAAAACGTCCATTATTGCATTTGTGACGGTTAGAACCTTGTCTTGGGATTGGCGTAGTTGGTTTACCAACCTGGTGCACCTTTCGGCGTCTTTGCGCCCGTCAAAACTGTCCAACTCGTTGGCCACTAGGTTCAAGTCCTCGTCAGCGTAGAAAAATTGAGCTAGAAGCGATTTGTCGTCCCTCTGAAAAATAAAAATAGTATATTAAAGTACTAGTTTCATAACATAACAAAGTTTCTAAAGTGCTAGTGCGCTAAAAACATGTTGTGAAACGAGTGTTTTATACAATTTTTCTATTTTGCTCGAAAATAAAATTGGCAATACAGTTTTCGCTATGTTTAAAAATCTAAGAACAAATATTATTTTGATATATTTTATAGTCTTTTTCACTGCAAGTAACTAGCCACTTTAACACGGTAAAAAATAACCTAAACACAAAATTTTGTAGAAAATTATACTTTAAAGCGACGTTCACACTCGCACGGAAAACGTCAAGCGATAGGCTTTTGTCTGTTGCCAACCCAAAAGAAAAAAAAGTAGAGACCTCATATGGGCCTATAAGAACACGCAAAATGCGTGTGATTATGAGCTTATAAGAGTCGCAAAATAGAAAAATAATATTAAACGGTTTTTTGAACTTTAACTGTATTTGCACGAAATTAGGGCTAATTGCTTTTCCATTTTCAAAATTTTCCAAATTCGCGCAAAAATTTTCAATTTTTTTTGCGAATTTTTGCGTTTTATGACGGTTTGGATATAAATCAAGCAAAAAAAAATTGTCGGTCGGAT
>OY294044.1:63690640-63761424 GCA_958510825.1 Brachypterus glaber | reverse complement strand
ATAGATGGTAATGAGAAGGCAGACGATCTTGCAAGAAAGGGGAGTGAAGCCGTACTCACAGGACCAGAACCGTGCTGTGGGGTATCATATTTCACTGCCAGACACGAGGTCAGGAAAATGTTGCGGAATGAGCACCAGCAACATTGGATAGATGCACCTAAAATGAGGTACTCTAAACTCTTTCTAGGGGGACCAACCAAGAAAAGAACAAACTTACTTCTAGGCATGTCCAGGAGTCAACTGAGAGCAATAACGGGTATAATAACTGGGCACTGAGTATGCAGGAGGTGTGGGGAAGGGGACGAGGAGCCCTACCACCTCATGTAAATGTCCATCTCTAATAGGCCTAAGATAAAACGAGATCATGAACACTCCCCTAAAACCGTACCTGGACTTTATAAAAGAAACAGGGATGATATGAGGAGATCTGTGCGGTTTACACAACGGTCCCTAGGAACCAGGTGTTGAGGGCTGTGAACCCCGCACTGAACTAAACTAAACTAAACTAAGTCGCAAAACAAAAAATATTTCAAAAACGAAACGAAATCAAATAAAAATTTGATTAGTGACAGCGAATTAGAACTAAAAAAACGGTTTTTTCTCCTGAACTCCTATTTTTTAATGTCCATGTAAACTTTGTTTGAGTATTTTCCCGCTATTTTTCCTATGCCGAACTTATGATGTACTTTGAAGATTAGAAGAAGTAAAAAGAAGGTAAATTATGTGTATCTCGTTTTTATACGATAAAAACGAAAACGAAAAAAAAGTAAAAAAAAAACAATCAGTTTTTAAAAAAATACATATTTATGCTACTTCCGGAGAAACCGAAAGTGAAACAAAAAAGTTAAATACTCCATTTTATAGCCAGTGTAAAATTATATAAATACCAAAGTTTCGTTTTTATCGAATGAAGATTAATCTTAATTTTTGGGGTGGACATAAATAAAACTCACCCGGTATATTTGATTTGCTTTTGGAAATGGAAAAAAAATTTAAAAAAAATCCAAGAAATTGAAGGTCTTCAAAAAAAAAAAAACAAATAAAAAGTTAAAAATGGTCAAAAAGAGAATTAATTAAAATAAGCGCTAAAATGATATATTACATGACCCCCTTTCCATTAAAAAAAATTCCCCCCTGCCTCCACGGTGCTCTCTAAACATACCAAATATATACCAAAAAGTTATTTGGGTTATGTTATTTACGTTTCGAAATTTCAGGTTGATATCTTAAGCCGTTCAAAAGTGAAGGGGGGGGCGAACTTTAGACAAGAACTGTTTATTAAGCATGAATATTTAAGTTTACAAATTAGGAACAAAAGATAATGATAAGCATTTATTTTATTTTCACTGATAAGTTAACAGTGATAACACTAGTTTACAATACACAAAAAAAAACAGGATTTTTTTAAATTTTCCGATTTAAATCCGCCATATTGAATTTATAATTTTTGACTTTAGATTCGGTTTTAGCGACCTCAAAATCCCCAAATGCATATTTTTATGGCAAACAAAAAATATTTTAGCTATTCGCCATTTTATTGTTTATTTTTTCTTAATTTGAATTCGGCGAGTAAGAAAATGTAAAAAAACAACTGGCGCGCAAAACCGTTGTAAACTGGTGTAATTAATCTTTAGTATTTTATCGTTAGTTTTAATGATAATGGTCATTATTATTCTAAAGATAACATTATTATAAACATTTGTAAAAAATATTTAAATAACAAGCTGTGAAGGTATGCAATGCTACGCATTCCATTATATACTTTCACAGTAAATGGTATATTATTATATATTGCATTTTACCAAATACTTGAAACTGTTTTTTTCAAAAAAAACAAAAAATAATTTCTTTGTTAATTTTCTTTTTGAAAAAAAGAAAAATATTTGAAAAAAAAAATTAAAATTCGAGTTAAAATTTATGATTTTTTTATTTTAAAAAAAAGTTTTATCCCCCATAGCTTTTTTTGTTTTTGGGGGGATTACTTTCAAAATTTGTAGAATTGATCTTTGTAATATACCTATTTTTTTTTTAAAGTTACGTTAATCGGAATTTTCTTTCAGCTTTTTTCGATTTTTTAATAAGTTTAACCCTCTATAACTGTTTTGTTTTAGTGGCGATTACTTTCAAAAACAATAGGGATCTTCCTCTTATAAAACTTTTCCTGAAAATTTTAAGTCGATCGGATTATCCGTTCTTGAGTTATCGTGTCTACAAAAATCGTGACATCGGACGGACAGACAGACGGACAACAAAAAAATTTCTTTTTTTTTCATGAAACACATTGTTATCCAAGAATTTTTTGTCTAGGACATTTTTTGGCGATTTTTAAAAATTCGAAACTAACGTATAATACTATTCTAGCGCAGGCGCTGTGAGTAGTATAATAATTATGAACCTAGGTATATAATATTTACCTATATACCTAAATCAGTTTCTGTATTTTGTCTTGGATTAAAATAAAATAATTCATAAAAATATTTTTTGTTTTTATAAAATTTTACAGTAAAGTAAATAAATACTGTGGTAATTTATTTGTATTTAAATGTTGTAAACATAAAAACAAACCTAAAATAAATTTCATTATTTGTAACGTAAACGTGATGATCAGTACTCGGCGAATTTCCAGTGCTCGCATAGGCGCCGCGTCGACTCTAGCGTTGACGCGAGGTTTTAAATATTTACATTTTTATTTCTTTTTATCTTGATTTTTTTTAATGATTCCATTTAAACGAGTAAGATGGGAAAAAAGTTATCGATAAATAAAAATTAAAAACATTCGTATTCGTAAAAGATAAAAATTGAATGTCGGTTTTTTCTTTGAAAAACACCGGTATACATATACATATGTATAGTTAATATGTATAGTCAATATTGTTGTGGGTAACAAATTAGTCGTCAAATGTTTGGATTTAGTGACCTTTATAAAAATTTCCCTCATAATTCGGCAAAATTATTCCGTAAGCCTATGTTTCTGTGTTTATTTTCAACGTTGATGAGTCATAACCGAGTTTACGCCGACTACTGGTGATGATGTTTGAAAAGTACCTAAATGATCAACACTAATATCTTCATTAAAATTGAATTATTTTCTTAAAGCAAATGTTTTTGTTATGCCGGGGCGGCCGTTTGTAAGGGGCGGCCAAATGGTCAAAACCGAGGGGCTCGCCCGTGCGGTCTTTTCTTTAGTTATTAAAATTAAAGTAAAGACCTTTGTTAGTTTTTATTCGATTGATTCTAAAAGCCACACTTTTTGTTCATGTTTTACGGGCGAAAAGTTGAACTTTGTGGCCCTAGGGCCAAAAAGTTTTTTTTCGCCCGCTAACTAAAACTTGTTATTTTTAAGCTTTTTAAAAGAAGATGCTTTACCTTTACTGTAATATTTATAAAGAAATATGACCTTTTGGCCACTTTTGGTCTTGAACTATGTTCTTTTTGGCCAGATACAGTTATTATAATCATTTCATACAAAATAAAAATTTCTTCTATAACATAACCTCAAAATATATTTTAACTGATTAATCTGTATTCATCCACTAAAATGAATTAAAAACACAAAATTTCAATTGTTAAATCAATTTCAATATTTATAATATTTATAGAACAGTTTTGGAAGTATTATTATTTTCATAACAGACACATTTTAACAGAAATTAATCACCAAGCTATAGCTTTTTTAATTTGAAAATGAAACCGCACGCAAAAGAAACGATTTAATTGTTTTTTAGCGATTTGATTGGATAGCAGTTTGTCATGAATAACTTGATAAGTAATAAAACCGGAAAAAGAAATATTTTTTACGATTACCGAAATTTGACGATTTTGACCATATCTTTTTTTTTGTCTCGATAGATCTCTGATTCAAAAAATATATAATACGTTTAGATTAATATTTTCGAAAATATGAGAGAAATAAAATTTTACGCATTTGCAAATAGTATCTAATTGAAAATATTATTTCGCACATGCGAATAGAAACGAATTAAAACATGTTACTTATTTGCATATAGGTTCTAATTAAAAATGATATTCTGCATATGCGAATAAAAACGAATTCAAATATATTACGCATTTGCAAATAGAAACGAGTTAAAACATGATATTTCGCATATACAAATCAAAACGAATTAAATTTAAATTAACTAATTGAAACGAATTAAAACGGATTAATATTGATAACACTAGGCAACAAATCGCAACTTTTTTTTTGCCCCGATCGGAAAGTAAATTTTTCTTACTAATTCGAGGGCGTAGAATCCGAATCTGACCTTAGAAAAATTCCAGGACCTAAAATTTTTGAGATATAAGTTCAGGTAATAATGACGTTTTTTGTAAAATCTTTAAAAAAAGAGTGGAATTTTGAAAATTTTAGTGTATATTAAAAAAAATACGAACCTACTGTCAGAGTAAGTATGCGAAAAAAAATAAAAAGGTTAAAATGAAAGTGCAGAGTTTACTTAATTGCTCATTTGTGGCAAAACTATCAATTTTTTTTAAAAACTTTATAGAACTTAATTTGTAGATTATAAAATTCTCTACAAAAATATTTATACAAATATTTTTTTATTTTGCTTAGTTTGTTCCTAAAAAGTAAATAAATGAAAACGATATAAAATTAAAGTACACAGTGTAAACTTTTTTCCCGAGCCCAAAAAATATATTTTTCTTATCAATTTAAAGGCGCAGAATCCAATTTTACCTTAAAAAAAATTCAGCACGTCTTATTTTTAAATTTTTAGTACATGCAATTATGCCAATTTAAAAATAATTTAAAAAAACAAAATATTATGTATTTTTTTTGTTTTTTAATGGTTCTACATCATAAAAATGTTACTTTATTACATAAGAACCATAATACGTAACATTTTTTTAGTTCATTTTTGACCCCCTAGTAATGATTTTTGAAAATTTTTAGCATGAGTACGTGGCGATAAGCTTTTCCCCTTATGCACCCTTCTTCTTACCCTCCACCCCTACTTAGTTTTGTCACATTATAAATTTTTTTTTATTTTTTTTTTCATAATATCCCTATTTATTCTACCTATGAATTTAAAGTTTCTATGTTTTAAGTTGGGTATTTTTTAACTAATATTGAGTCGCCGAATCCAAATTTGTCCTTGGAATATTTTTGTCTCCCATGATTTTAGAACAAAAGAGGGATAAAATAATGATTTTTTAACATTTTTATCTTATTTTTCTCAGAAAACTTAGGTAATAGAAATATTCTGAGGCCATATTCAGTTTCAGCGACCCAAGATTAGTTAAAAAATATATGACTCCAACCGGGGCAAGAAACCGTGTTGCCTAGTGTAATTTGCTGCAAATAGAAATATTTCAAACTAATTCAAACGGGTTAAAAATATTTTATTTTTTATCCGTTTGAATCTGAATTTTTTATAGGTAACCCAACTTTTTTTCATGGAGGGGGGTCGTGTGATAAATTATTTTAAATCTAATTAAATTCTATTTTTTTACCTTATTATTTTGTATTTTTAAATTTTTGTTGGTGTTGAATTTTGTTTATTTTTTTGAGAAAAGATAAGATTTTCTTTTTTGAAAACAAATAAAGAATATGATAGAAAAGGGGATTTAATTTCCTTTAAAATAGAGAATCACACGACCTCCTTTTCGTTTAAAAAAAATCCCATTTGCCCTCCTGCCTAAACATACCAAATATATTCAAAAATATTATTTGGGTTATTTCAAGTTGATATCTTAAGCCGTTCAAAAGTTAAAGAGGGGACTTTTGAGACGCACTGTATGTATCTATTCATTTAACCCTCTGCCAAAGACACCTTATTTATGGAACATTACTACAAAAACGGCGTAAAAATTACGACTCACTTTAAAAAATTTAAAAGTCGATTTTTTTTTATTTTTACTTTTTCTCGTTATATTTTGTTATATAAACATGTTCTTTATAGCTGTTGTTATTTAATTATAAATGCAATAGAACATAATATTTAAACGAGTTATTTATATAAGTAATATAATTTGTAATACAATGTTATTTTTTGTTAATTTTGACTTGGTAGGGAAATTTATTTAAATTACTTGGTAGAAGAAAAAAATATATTTATAAGATAAAATTAAAAACTTAATCATAAATAAACAACCAAAACAAATAATACTAAAAAAAATAATATTCTTTTTGCAATGAATAATTAGAATTTTTTAACCCTCTGCCATAGACACAGCGTATTTTTTACGCCACCAAATTTTAAATGAACACGCGGAAGATCACTGTGCAACCACCAACTTCTCCGCTCGGATATGGGGCTTAAACTGAATGTCCGAAATGTACTGAGACGCTAAAAGCCGTAGCTAGTCGGAGTTGGGAGAAATCAGAAATTGCATACTATCCAGGCGTAAAATCTACGCAGAGGGTTAAAAAATTCTAAATACGTACACTGATAGAAAAATCTAAAAATAATTCAACCAAACGTTGTTGTAACACCTTTGAGGTATATAATACCATTTTTACAATTATTTTAAAACATTATAACGTTATATTAAATACACTATTAAAATTGTAAATTCATATTATTTAATAATACAACAACGTTGTTCTTACAATAATAGTTTTTTGAGGAAGGATGATTAATAAAGATGGCGACAATCAGCTGATTCTAATAAATGTTTTACCAAAATATTGAAAGTAGGCTTTTGGGCTAAAATTTTGATGTCCATAGGTATACCCAACGATAAGCATGTACACGTAATGTGATATGTAGTTTCTATGTGCACATAAATAAATTTTAAAAACATTACACCAAATTTGTAGAGTTCACGAACACCAGGCTCAGCTAGCCAGCCGGGCGGACGGGTCAAGTAAATTGCCCGTGTTTTGAAGCTAGGATCGTGACGTAGGAAGGAGTGGGATTCCGAACCTGCGGATTTGCAAGCCACGCCTACCTCGCTCTCTGCGCGACAAAGAAAAACCTTATCGCTTAACAGTTTGTTGTTGTAAATCAAACAACTGGACTCGTTTGTAAATACCGAACACGTACACTTTTTTGTTTTTGTATTATATGCAATATATAGTGGTTGGCGCATATACAACTATTTATTGTTGTATACTATAACCTAATTACGTTATTAATTACGCTATTATTCTAAGAGTATTACGTAACGCAAATTTTGATCATTTTGGACCCCCACCCCCCCTGTAACGCTATTTTCCTATACCATTAACATGGGTGTAACACTCCAAAATGACCCCCCCCCCCCTAGGAGCGTTACGTAATACTTGAACGTTCCCTTTGGTATATCAGTCTCAAATAATAAAAGTTTTTTTTTCGAAATTTCTAAATTTAAAAATAGATTAGTATTAGATAAGAATACTTACTAACGCACAGCCAATGAAAGAGTATTTTAATTAGGTTAATTGTTTCACACTATAATTAAAAAAGCCAGGTGAATATTTCATTGCTTAGTAGTAGTTCTAGGCTTGACAACTAGGCTTCATGTCCCTTTTTGTCTACTTCCACAATCACCAAACCATGTTGACTCCTATCTACTTATATCTACTAAATATCTATATCACTGGACAATTTAACTAACGAATGAATGCGGTACATTCAGCAAAATTTTAAATTGTATTTATCTTTTCTTTTTTCGAAATTTCAAATTATACAAAAAAAATTCAACAATTGTTTTTTTCAAATTTTGAAATTTTTGTTTTTTAATGTTTTTTCTTTTTTCTTTTTAAGTTTGACCCACAATAACTTTTTTATTTTTGGGGGAATTATTTTCAAAAGCAATAGGAATTTTTTGCCTCAAGAAATTTTCTAATCGATCAAATAATTCCTTCTCGAGTTATCGTGTCCACAAAAATCGTGACATCGAACGGACAGACGGAGATTTTTATAGTTTCTTATTTTTTCATGAAACTGATTTGTATGAAAGAATTTTTTTTGTCTACGACGTTTTTTACTAATTTTGAAAAATTCGAAACTACCGTATAATATTATTCTAGCGCTCGCGCTGTGAATAGTATAATAAAGAAAAAAAATAAACGTGCTTAAGTGTTGATAAGATGCACATTGATGCACACGTGCATTGTTAACTAGTTTTTGTTTTAAAATTAAAACACAAAGAATTTCGAAAATAAAATATGTCTTTTTTGACCTGAATACTATAAAAATATGATAAGTAAGGTACCTTTACTAGTTATTTTAAAACAAAGATAATTGTATGATGTGAAATGTTTTAATTTTTATGTCGACCTTCTAAAAATTATTCTCAAAATAATTAATTTTTAAAAGTTTAGTAAAAAATTTAGTAAAAAAATCTGTGTAAAATGATGGTACACTGTAAAGCTGAAATCAGTCACTCTCAAGCTGGGAAATTCCACCTGCTAGTAGAGAAAAAATTTCCCATCTATTTATAAATTGACGAGTTGGAATAGATAACCTCGTTATTAATCTTTAGCTGGCATATAAAAGGTTGGGAAGATCTCAGTCTTGGGAAAATCGTTATCAATTTTTAGCTGGCATATGGAAGATCTGAATCTTGGAAAAATCGCAATATTTAGAAACGTTTTTTCTGCCCCCTGCATAACACCAAGAGGATTGATATTATTATAAAAATAACAAAACTTAATTTTATAAACAGAAAATATACTTAAAACCATGGTTAAATGGCAATTTCTTAAATACTTTCCATTTTAACATTATAGACTACAGTAACAGTTAGGGCATGCAAGTCCTGGACCAGAGAACCGAAAATAAAAATTCCGAGACTAAGGTCCCGGGACTTTGGTCCCCAAAATGAAAATAAAAATTTGTATTTTTTTATTGTTTTTGGCTTTGTCATAAAACAAAAAACACTGCATATACCGGGTGTTTCAGGAAGGTGGTTCACCCCCCTTAACTTTTTTATTTTTTTAGGTATGTTCGTGAAATTTGCAGGAGCTATATTATGTATAATTTAGGATTTTTTGACATAGTTTCGCTGGAAATGAATCGAACTTTAGATTTTTAATGGAACACCCTGTACATTTTTAGATATTTCGATTCAGAAATCAATTCTGAAAACAATGATTTGTCACTTGTCAATTTTTGACAGGTCATGTCATTTTTATTTTAAATCTAGAGTGCATTGAATTAGTTTATTCGTTTAATTTTTGGTCTAGTATCACTATTTTGATTTTTTTCCCAAAACTCTAAATTTGGTGGGCTCTTAAAAGTTCCAAAATGGCTCATTAGGTTAAAATGAGAGAGAATTTTCTTACGAAGTTTATTTGGAAAAACTTGGCATTAAACCACTCTAGATTTAAAATAAAAATTAAATTAAAAATGACATGACCTGTCAAAAAGTGACAAGTGACACATGCTTGTTCTCAGAATTGATTTCGGAGTCAAAAAATGTAAATATATACGGGGTGTTCCATTTAAAAATCGGATGTTCGATTAATTTTCGGCGAAACCGGTGCCAAAAAATTTCTAATTATGTCAAAAATTCTAAATTATATATAATCAGCTCCTGAAGATTTCACGATCCTATCTAAAAGAATAAAAAAGTTTAGGGGGTGAAGCACCTTCCTGAAACACCCGGTATAATAATTTTTAGTTTTACAAATTATATTTCCATATTAAATAAATTTTTCAGAATATGAAAGAATAAACTAATAGAAACATAAAAAATCTTAAAAACAACTATAACTGCACTATTATCCGGATAGCAAAGGTTTATACTATGGATATGCCCAGAATATCCGTTTTGGGATTTCCGACATCGCCAGGATATACGATTTCGTCTATAGATATCTATAGGACATCCTCAGAATATACTTTGTTACTAAACGGGAAGCCGAGCGACTTCCGAACCGTATATCCCAAGGATATCCCAAAGGTATGTCCTGAGGATATACTGTACGCCTGTCCTAAATATAGCTACTAATAATTTACACCTATTTTTTTTTGTGAAATTAGCAGCTTGCACCTTGGTGCAAGTTATTCAACTTTTAGCTAATAGTTTCACAAAAAATAATTAAAGCAATACTATTAGCCACTTTTGTCGGGGACATTTGTACATAATTAGTAACTTACTTATCTACGAAATATATTTCCCGTGTTCCGTGGGTAATACTGACGAAATTTTCCAACAGAGGAAAACACAATTTAAATATTTAATAATAACTTTGGAAAAAACTTACGCAAATTTAACAGACCACAAACACCGATGATAACATCCGCCATTAAAGTCACGAAAAACGCGGTAAATTTAAAATAATGAAGGAATAGCCATCATAGGATATCCCAGGGACATCAGAAAGGACATCCATGGGACATCCCCTCGGGACGTACAAAGGACATACCGTAAATCCTTGGGATATACGGGCAGTATATCCTTAGGACATACCTTTCGGGATATCCTTGGAATATACGACTAATGTCCCGGGGCATGCGACATTGAGAGGACACTGAGAGGATATCCGGGGGATATTGTGTGCTATATGGGTAATGCCAAATTTATTATTCTGGCATTTGACAAGAAGTAAAATTTATGTTTTGGGGCTTCAGGACCACTTTTGGTTCCGGGCCTCAATCCCGTTGGGTCCCGATATCAAAAACATGCTCCAGATCTGGGAAATCCCGGTCCCGGGATGGCATTCTCTAGTAACAGTAGTCTCCAATTTGGCAGTCTCGATGTCAAATCATGGGTTAAAATTTATTGAATGAACCTTATCCCCTAATTACAACTTTTTATAACTTTGAATTCTCATCAAAATCAATGGAGAGCCCCTAGCACAAGCCAAAAGCTTATTTGGGGCTCTCCATGACTATGTACCTACACCAAAAATAAATAAATAAATAAATAAATAAATAAATGGGCATTTTCTTTTATGCTTTTGTTTTCTGGCCTATACAAGAGCTGGGTGTATCACTATGGAAAGTCCACGTACAAACATTCGGAAGTCTTTCAAAATTCTCGAGAAAAATATGGAAAATCACTGTAATTTTTTTAAAAGAATTCCAAGATTTTTCAGTATTTTTACAAATCGAATAGTTCAAAGGTGTGAACATGTGTACAAATTTTTTTTAGCAGTTCACCACTGGGACTTGTAGTTTAGCGTAGAACCCTGAACAGGTAGATTACTTATTTTTACTTTAACTTTGTGTGGTATGTAAGCTACACCTACTGTGTCCTTGACCACGAAAAGCCCTGGAACCTACAGGGCTGTTTTGAACTACATAAAGGAGTGAGCTAATCAAACAGAGTTAATTAAACTCATTATCTGATTAATACCTGTTTGGTTATTGTATTTTAATATAATTCTGACGTCACGTATAATAGAAAGCGAAAATGTTAATGAAATCTTATTTTTTCATTTAAATAATTAATAAAATAACAATGAATAATATATAAAGTTTATATTATTATCTTATTATAGGGAGAAAACAACTAAATAAATAGGTATAATAATTCAAAAAATAAACAATATTAATATTTAATAGTTAGGTAGGTATTTTTCTTTTAAGAAAAAGGTTGTGTAAATAAATAATTTTACCTTTGGTTTGTAAAGCCACTTTCGGATGGACTCCATAATATTTCTTGGGAACACAATCTTTATTTTAGTTAAAACACAATCATTTTAAAACGTTTTTACTTAAAAACACGTTATATGACTTAAAACACAAAAATTAGAACACTTTAAAGAAACCATGTTGTGTATAACGGGGATTTGCTTCTTTATTCCCACTTAAAACTAATTTATCATTATATTTATACTGTTGCCGTATTATTTTAAAATTTACGGATATTAGTGTTTAATGTTTTCGTAAAGAAACGCTCGATATTGATAAATAAAACCACTTTTTGACACAACAAAACGTCTGGAAATGAAAATGATTCACGACACTGATTATTTTTGACAGAAAACACCCTGGTACCATCTAGCGGGTGTATAGGAAACCTTGCTTTTCTTTTTTGACAGCCATTATAGGTTTCTCTAAAACAAGTATTTGTATTTTTCGCCATGTATGTTTTTAAATAAATATTATAATAGCAAAGTAACCTGTAATAATGTTATTTGGTTTAGTTAAGATTTTCTGTAAAATTATTGGGGGCCAATATAGATGGCGACACAATTAAAACAAATATTTAAATTTTTCGCCATCTATGTTTTTAAATAAGTATTTTAATAAGTAATCTGCAATAATACTATTTGGTTTCGTTAGGTTTTCTGTTGAATGATTGGGTTATATTGTGAAGCCAAATATAGATGGAGACACATTTAAAACTTTATAGGGTCACTCTATCTGGTGGTGATCCTAGAAAACTACCATTCCCCAGAACCACCACCAGGAGTAGGTTCGAATCATAGACAAAGAACATTTTATTTTTTCTATGGTTCGAGTTGAGGGAAAGTTAAACTATTGTAGAAATTAATTTTCCTTATTTTACCTAAACTAAATTAATTTCAAACGCGGGGAAGCCATCTTGCGGAAGGGAACAGACTGAGTGATTCATCATCATTTTTTAAAGTTTTCAACACTAATTTAGCGCCGCAGTCGAAAATTTTTAAAAATCCCGAAGTCGTATTTCAAAGAATTTCATATTCAAAAAGTCCTGGACTTAGGGGATATTTTTTTTTGTCTGCAAGAATGTGTTTGGACTTTGCATTATTCTGCATTAAAAATATCGTGCAGTAGGTGAATTTTTCATGAATTTTCTGCAGTAGGTGTACAAAAATTTCCCAGTAAAAGATCCCTTGGGGGTGTACATGAATTGAAACTCACCTGGTATATCTATCTGAAAAGCCAGGGGGGTAACGCCCCCCCCCCCCCCCCCGCGCCCCTTCGGGCTCCGTTACCTCCCCCCTTTATTTACGGCCGTTGATTATTTCCTAGTATACCGCATGAAAAAACAAACTAAGGCTTTATTTTTTGATAAACTATCCCAAACTGTTTTTTTTTCTTTTTTTTCCATTTAATTGCATGAGGAACAAAATAGCTAAGGACCTTTATTTAGTCACATGCATTTAAGAGAAGAGAGAGAGACATAAGAAATTATTTCCATTAAGCACTCTTTTATCGTCTTGCGGGTCCCCTTCAAACGTTTCGTGCCTCCCTTTGGAAATTTTGCAGACCTCCTTTAAAATAAACGATAACATCTAATTATTTTCATGATACTTTATTCTTTATTCGCTATCGGATTTATCAAAATAAAGTTTTTGTAATACCAATATATTGGTAAGTATGTAGGTATAATACCTATTAACCCTCCAGTACCCGCACCCGTTTTCCGACGTTAGTACTCGCACTGAGCCTCTCAGATGCACACGGTTCACCTGGGCCATTTTAAATAAAAATTTCGTGGACCCCTACATTTTTTGGTCTAAAACATACTTGATGACATAAGAAATCAATTTCCATTTGAAAGAAAATCGTAAAGGATACACTTTTTTAGAAAGATAAAAAAACGTTTTTTTGAGTAATAGGATGTGTCAAAAAATTCCGATTTGCGAAATTGAAAATGCTCCCTGGCTCAAAAGTTGCTCCTTGGTAAAAAACTGTGGCCACTCAAAAATGAGACAAATCGATTAATGTTTAGAGCACTCAAACTTTGAAAAATATCGGTACCTGTTTTTCGGATAAAAAGTGATTGTATATAAAATTAAGGAAATTTTGGAGGGTTTCTTTGGTAATATTTAGAAACAATACTAATTTTGAGAAAATTAAAAAAATATATATTCCCCCTTCCCTTAAGTTAGAACATAAAAAAATCGCCAATTATTTGAAGATTTTGCGAAAATTTATTGAAAATGGGCATATTTAAAAGGACATAACTTCCTTAGGAATGATTTTTTGACCAAAGTTCATATAAACTTTTTCTATGTTTTTAATGTTAAATAATCATTACAAAAATATTTGTTTTTGCCTTACATTTTTTAATTTTTTTATTTTTAGTTCTTCAAGCGTAAAAATTTACTTTTAATTGCATTTATCTTTAAAACGGTTAAACCTGCGATATTAAATCACAGAAACTTTTTTGTGTATTTTTACATAAAAAAGTATTCCAACCAAAAAATCAAAAAAAGGTACACCGAAAAAAGTTTTAGGCAAAAAACAGAAAATCCACCCGGTGTCTAATCGAAATTAATTTTTTTTTACTCAACTTGAGGAAAAAAATTATGTTTTCTGTATAGTCATGTAGGTTTACATGCTTATATACTAATATATAATTTTGCAGATTTTTTATTTAAAACTATTTTATGCACTTTTAAAAACTTGTAAAAAAAAAATTTCGCGAAATCTTCAAATAATTGGCGATTTTTTCATGTTCTAACTTAAGTGGAGGGGGGATATAATTGTTTTAGTTCTTACATTTAGTATTGTTTCTAAATATTACCAAAGAAACCCTCCAAAATTTCCTCAATTTTTATCGGTATCAGTTTTTATCCGAAAAACAGGTACCGATTTTTTTTTAAGTTTGAGTGCTTTAAGCTACATCTAAATATTTATCGATTTGGCTCATTTTTGAGTGGCCACTGTTTTTTACTAAGGAGCAACTTTTAAGCCAGAGAGCGTTTTTGATTTTGAAAATCGCGATTTTTTGACACACCGTATTACTCAAAAAAACGTTTTTTTTTCTGTCTAAAAAAGTGTATCTTTTACGACTTTCTTTCAAATGGGAATTGATTTCTTATGTCATCAGTTATGTTTTAGTCCACGAAATTTTTATTTAAAATCGCCCAGGTGAACCGTGTGCATTAGACAAAAAAAATAAAACTATTATTTTTTAACATTTTTATATTGTTTATTACCAAGGAAGAAACTTTATATTAATTAAAAATCATATGTTGTTATAATACATAAAATGAAATAAAAATTCTAAACTAAAAAAAAAAATAAACTGGAAGAAAAAAATCAACAGCTATTTTTTTTTTCATAAACAAAAATCAAATTTAACATTTTAAATAAAAAAATATTATTTAGTTAATTGGTTTTGATCAATTTTGACACATTGTTGTTGCATAACTTCAGAATATATAAGAGTTTTATAGATACAAAGGACTAATATAATAGCTTAACTGACCTAATTTCGTGGCATCATATAGTAAACACCTGCAATAAGGCATTCCAGAAACGACCAAATATTATTTGTTAACGTTAGCCCTAAACCTCAAAAATTGTAACGCCTGCATCTGTCAGATGCGTGCGGGTATTGGAGGGTTAAAGGTAATTTTTAACAAATTAAAATAAATATCCTGTACCTAAATTATAACTACAAATAATAAACTTGATAATAATATGACCGCCTCCACAGTAAAATTGCCCAAAGGACAAAACGAAAATAATTAAACTAATTTCTTCGTCTGAGTTTTATCGCGTGACAAATGCCTGTCGCCAGACCAAAAAACAAAATAATCTAGACATCTAATATATTTCTCTATTGGTTCTTCAATCAATATTATCTGAACAGAAAATAAATTGAAATGCCTTTAAAATAACTTGTAAATATATCTGCCCTCCTTAGGATGAACGCGGCAAATCCAGGTAGCAATACAGTCGATTTTTAACCGACTTCCAAAAAGGAGGAGGTTATCAATTCGACGTGTGACTTTGTTTTTTTTTAAGTTTGTTTCCGCATAACTTTGGAACGGATGAACGGAATTTGATGAAACTTTTTGCAACTTAAAGAGGGCATTCATGAGGTGGTCCCGTTTCAATTTGACGCTCGGATAATACTGGGTAAGCCGGATAATAAAGATAAATCTAATCGTTTTAACGAGGGGATCCAAAATGATAAAAATTTGCGTTAAGTAATACTTGAACGTTCCCTAACTTGATTAAGGGGTTACTCAAATATTACGGCAGGCTAAAAATCTTTTAAACTTGATTCTGTGGACCTGTAATATTAAAATACAAAGAGAAAATTATTAAATTTGTGATTATGCCATAAACTGTAAATGAAAATATGGTCACAGCAAATAAAATAGGTCATATGTTACCAGCAAAGAAAGTAAATTTAAATAAGTATTGTAAATTCACTGTTATCTGTTAAAATGTGAATTTTTATTTTGGTAATTTTTCTGCTATCTTTTGTAGAATGTAAGCTATAATTATGGTAGTGTTCGGGACTGTCTGTAAAAGTGTCAGGTTTTTGGACCACATGCATGAATTTTAATGCAAAATTATTGTACCGACAGGAAAAGAACTGAGATTTTACTAAGCCGAGTAATATTGAGGTTAATTTAAAAAATATTGTAAATTCACATTCTGACATGGTAAATTTACTTTAATTATTACAGTTAATAATACTGAAAGATTGACGGACAAATTTAAAGTGTAAGGCGTTATTTGATTATTACTTAACGCTTAAAGTTTAACAAAGATTTTCTTTAGTATTTCGTTTAAAATAAGGTTGGTTGGACTCTTGGGCGCTGAAATAAAAATACTACTAAATTTATTTTTTAGACATTTATCTTTAAGATGATGGCGTCACAACGCACTAATAGTTGTGACGTCAGCAGCCTGCCGAGATGAAAGGACAACTATAATTTAGCTTAGATAATGTTACAAATATACGAGTTCTGTGCCCCTAAAAAGTAAAAAATAAATCCTTTTCGCAAAAAAAAATGAACCGACGTCTCTAAAAAGTAAAAAATAAAAAATAAGTCTGTGCCAATTTCACAGCCATCAATTTAACAACAAAAATAATTGTTAGTATTTAATTTAGGGAGTGGTGAAATTGACACCGGCTTATTTTTTACTTTTTAGAGACAGAAGTCGGTTCATTTTTTTTTCGAAAAGGTTTTATTACATTTGCGGTCACAGAAATATCGACTGTATTGCTATCTGGATTTGCCGCGTTCATCCTAAGGAGGGCACATATGATATAGTATGCGAACACTTAAAAATCCTTTGAATTTAATACTTTTTGTTGAGAGACGAATAGAAGCCGAGATATGAACGAAAAGCAAACAAAAAAATGCGTTTTTGCTCATAACTATGCAAAAAAAAATTGCACCGGGAAAAATCTGGATTTAAGCTTTTTATGCAAAGCCCTTTCAATAAAAAAAAAAACGGGAGAGTGTGCCTTTCATTGCAAGGCCCTTTGACTGGGCTAATTCTTTTCGGGTATTTTTTTTTTCAAATTTGGTATGAGTAATCCTTTAACAAAAGAATCTTTTCTTAAAAAAAAAAAGTTTAAAGCACTTTTTTTTAAATTATTTTTGGATTCTTTTAAAAGGGGCTACTACAGTGCGATTATAAAGTGCCGAACAGTTTGAAAATTAAATACTCTTCGTTTGAAGCCAAGCCTCAGTTAGAGTTGTGCGCGATAAGCCCATGTGATTGCTACGTACAACAGCGCGGTGGCCAGTAAAACGAACACAGCTTTTTTGCATTTTACTCATCGCTAATGCCAGTTTTGTATTAAAAAGTGTTCGGCACTTTATAAATGCACGGTATATGTATATAATTTAATTGTTTTGGAAGGACTTGCTACAGTTGACCTCTTTAATAAAAGTAAGTTTTCCTTAAAAAAAAAATGGATTTGTGATCGGCGTTTTTTTTCCACTATTTTGGACTTATTTAAATGTATAGAGCCCCATAATTTTCTAGGGGGTTATTTTTAATTTCAGTTATTATTGATTATGAATATTTTTAATTAATTAAATAATTAAAACTTTAAACATTAAACTGCTCAGCACTCAAAAAAACTTTGACACCATTTTAGTTGCATCTGGATATACAGCCTGTTCCAGAACTCGCGTACCGAAATTTGAGGGTATATTAAAAACCCTCTGGAAAATATGAAAAAAAATTCAAAAAAAATCCATCTTCGTTCAATTCAAAAATAAGAACGCTTTAAGTGGACCAATACTGTTGCTGATGTTAAATTACCTTTAAAAGTTGAATTTGTAGCTATTGAAGCAAATTTAATTATTGCAGGTACATATTCTGTAGGTTGACATGGTGATTAATGTGACATAAATATTTATTAATGTCATAAAAAAATATCAAAACTTTCATGATGTTTACTTCAGAAGAGTATTGCGAAATGCTAATTTTATATGGCGAGTGTGGCCGGAGTGCTTCAGCTACATCTGTAGAATATTCTATTCGTTTTCCCAATAGAGAACATCCTAGCAGAAATGTTATTTTAAGATTGGTGCAAAGGGCAAGAAATTCTGGAAATTTAACTCCAAACAAAAAAGAGATTGGAGGCGCTCCGCGAACTGCAAGAACTGTTGATAATGAAGAAGCTGTCATTCATGCTTTTGAAGAATAACCTGAAACAAGCCTTAGTATCGTGGCTAGAAATCTTGATATGTCTAAGACCTCTGTTCAACGAATTCTAAAAGATGAAAAAATGCATCCCTTTCATTACACTCGAGTACAATGCTTGACACCGGAGGACTATCCTTTACGAGTCGAATTATGCACATGGCTGTTGCAGAAACATCAAGAAAATGAAAACTTTGTAAAAAGCATTCTTTTTACGGATGACTCTGGGTTTCAAAGAGATGTTTTTTTTAATTCAAGGAACAGGACAGCTTCTTTATTATCAACAGTTTTTGCATTTCGCGAAGTGTCTCCAACCACTTTTCTGTTTGCGTTTAAACTTCCAAAATTCCTTGCCCTCTGCACCAATCTTAAAATTACATTCTAGCTAGAATGTTCTCTTTTCGGAACACCGATAAAAAATTTTCCTATGTTCATTACTTTGAAATAAATAAATAAAATTCAGTTATTGTATTTTTATTTTATTAATTTGTATTAAGAATTTATAGCCAGTAAATCAATTAAAATATCTGAGTTTCTAATAAAAAAAACACTACACTCAGCGCGCTGAATGGAGTTGCAGCGGCAGTTTGTTGCTGCCGTCTAAGACGGGTATCATAAAACCACCGCCGGATGGAGTGACCCTATAAAAATAGAATATTTGATAGCCTCTGTCGGTTTTGTCAAAATATAATAACCTAAAAAGATTCTAAAGTTGAAAGTCTTAAACAATGCACGAGTCAACCATTAAAATGCAACCATAGTTACTAATAAGTAGGGAAAAACTAATTTTTAGGTAATTTAACATCAGCAACAGGATTAGTCAGATTAAATAGCTTCCTTTTTAATTAGTATTGAAGATGGATTTTTTTTTTTAATTTTTTTCATATTTTCCAGAGGGTTTTTAATATACCCTCAAATTTCGGTACGCGAGTTCTGGAACAGGCTGTATTTGATGCGCTGATTTCTGAATCTTTTTTCGTTTCTCTCGATCAGCTTGTTTTTTTGAGATATAACGCACAATGTTTTTTTTGCTTATAAGTAGTTGTAGTAAAAAAATAATTAAGGTTAACTTTTTTTTTTGGTGGATTGGTTCTCTATTAATAGGTCTATACTGCCCTACTACGCTAGAAAGCAGAAACTCCATTTGTCGCCTGGCGACGTTTTCACGTCAACTCTGATGTAATATTTTGAAAACGCTGCTATGCGACAAATAGAGTTACTGCTTTCTAGCGTAGTAGGGCAGTATAAGCCAAAAAAGCTGATTTCAAATATCTTTATTCGTTTGCTTTTTATAAGTTCAAAAAATTAAATTTTTTCCTATTTTTTTATATTACCCCTGAAAATATTATATAAATACTAAATATATGGATCTGATTTTTATAGGCAACACTAACACACATGTGAGATTTGTGAAAATAAAAAAAAATAGGTTGAATCTAGTAACGGAGATTTTACGGGGAGTTATTGAAAGCAGAACAAAAAAATTTTGAATTATTTAAGGTTTATTTAATGTTATTTTAATGTTTTTAATTTAATTTATTGTGTTGCTCTCCCAAAAAATAAATAAAATATTTCAAAATTGTTGTTTTTTTTTTTCGATAACCCCCTTGTAAAATCTCCGTCACTGGATTAAATCTAAAACTTTTTTTATTTTTATAAATCGTGTTACTATTGCATATAAAAATTAGGTTCGTATCTAGTATTTATATAAAATTTTTATCAAAATATATGGAAAAAATGCAAAAAAAAACTAATTTTTGAATTTAGAAGCCTTTTAAAAACAAACGAATAAAGATATTTTAAATTTTAATTAATTAATTTTAAAGATTTTTTTGGCTTAGAACCCCACTAACGAACTAACAACTCTTCTCTCTAGAATACGCATACCGTTAATATAAAGTATCGCCAACATCTCGGTTTGTTTGTAAACAAATAGTAGGTATATTCAGGCCTGAACAATAACAAATACCAGTAATTGTTGTCTCAATTAGAACAAAGCTGTGCGAGTAAGATTGACAAATGTATATGTTGGCTACGTTCTTTTCAGTTTTTAAAAATGAAATGCCTATTCTAGAGGGAAGAGTTATTAGTTCGTTGGATGGAACCGTACTTTATTAGATAACCGACATCATTTACGGCTTTTCTGCTTAAGCAAGAACTATAGTTGTCATATAGGCATGAGAAATAATATAATGCACATGATCCCATCGAGATCAAGTAGCTTTATTCATCCCTGATGATTGGGGCGGGTGCGAAGATGTACCTCTTTGGACTATTACAAGCCTATATAATCAAAAGAAGATATCTCCACTTTTTTTGTATCAAAATTAAGGTACTTATGTGAATTACTTTACGTATCTAAAAAAGAGAAGACAAAATTGCCTCTCAAACTTAACTCAAAGTAAAAAACAAATTTAATATTTTTGAAACTATTAATTGCAAAAAAAATAAGAAGTGTTTTTCTACGAAATTGACAATGCTTTTATTCCAAGATAAAATTTAATAATAAAAGAGTTATTTGCAAGCGACAAGGGCCTTGTCCCAACCCATTGTTAGCCGTCAACGAACAAACAACTCTTCTCTCTAGAATACGCATACCGTTAATATAAAGTATCGCCAACATCTCGGTTTTTTTGTAAACAAATAGGTATATTCAGGCCTGAACCATAAAAATTACCAGTAACTGTTATTGTTGTCTCTGTTAGAACAAAGCTGTGCAAGTAAGATAGACAAATGTATATGTTGGCTACGTTTTTGTCAGTTTTTAAAAATGAATTGCCTATTCTAGAGCGAAGAGTTATTAGTTCGTTGGATGGAACCGTACTTTATTAGATAACCGACATCATTTACGGCTTTTCTGCTTAAGCAGGAACTACACAGTAAAAACTGCATGTAAAATAATGTAAAAATACATGAATTTACATAGTACGGAATAGTAAATTTACTATTCTGGACTATGCATAATTCATGAATTTATGTAAAATAATGTAAAATAATGTGAAAGAATGTAAAAGAATGTAAAAGAATGTAAAAAAAATTAAAAAAATGTAAAATAATGTTAAAAATATATTTACATTGATTTACATATTTTTACATGATTTTACAATGTCGGGCTATGTTTCTTTAAGACGCGCGTGCGCTTTATCAACCAATAGATCTTTAAAGAAAGATTCAAGTATTAAGGGTGCAAATCGTTTGGTTTATGAAACCAAATGAACTTTACGCTACGATATTTCAAAAAAGCTTTGACACAGAGACTTGTAATTTGGAACATTTTCTAAGTAGTAAATATGTTTTTTCAAATTTTAAGTCTATACAAAATATTATCATTCTGGACTATGTAATTTTTACCGTTCCGGTCTATGCAAAATATTACCATTATGGACTATGTAATTTTTACTGTTCCGGTCTATGCAAAACATTACCATTACGGACTATGTAATTTTTATCATTTCGGTCTATGACAACATATTACTATTTACGGACTATGTAATTTAATGTAATTTATTTTTACAGTGTATAGTTGCCATATAGGCATGAGAAATAATATAATAGATGCACATGATCCCCTCGAGATCAAGTAGCTTTATTCATCCCTGATGATTGGGGCGGATGCGAATATGTACCTCTTTGGACTATTACAAGCCTATATAATGAAAAGAAGATATCTCCACTTTTTTTGTATCAAAATTAAAGTACTTATGTAAATTACGTTTTTTTTAGAATGTATCTAAAAAAGGAAGACAAACATGCCTCTCAAACGTAACTCAAAGTAAAAAACAAAATTTAATATATTAATTGCAACAAAAAAAATTTTCGCAAAAAAATTGAACCGACTTCTATGTTTCTAAAAAGTAAAAAATAAAAAATACCTAAGTCGGTGCCAATTTCACCATTCCCTAAATTTATTACTAACAATTGTGTTTTCATTATTTTATTATTGTTTGGCACCGACTTTTTCTGTCATGCAAAAACTTAAGAGGTGATTCTACATGCAGCAATATGAAAAAAGTTTCTATAAAGGTTGGTCCTAAAATGAGCCATAAGGGAGCTACGGCCCTTCGAAGATGACATATTGAATGGGGAACAACAAAAAAAGCATCAATAAAATTTTAATAATAATAAATAATAAAAAGTATTCTTCACCAAAACACCTAAATTTAATATTAAAGGAGTAATAGCGTTTTAAAAAGTAAGGTTTTTGGTGGCACAAAGTGTTACTTTCTCTTAATTGCATTTTTTTTTAAACGGTTGCTCCTACAGTGTTACACTATATGACATTTTTTATGTATTTTTACTCAAGGAATCCATATTTTTTACAACAAAATCCAAAAAAAGTACACATAAAAAAGTTTGGGACAAAAATGTGCTAAGCCTAATACATTTTCCCGTCTAGGGACGCCTCTGGATAAATTCAAAAAAATAAATTAACATAAACTTATTTCCCTTATTAATACTAGTATACATGCAAAAGCTCGTCGCTCTAACTTAAAGGGTACCAGAATTATTAATTAAAAACCTTATTTTTATTACAATTTTAAAGGGCCGTAGCTCCTTTAGGGCTCATTTGCGGACCAACCTTTATGGGAACTTTTTTTGATATTTTTGGATGAAGAATCACCTCTTAAATTTTGGCATGCCAGTTACTGATCACCATTAATCGGAATAAATTCAGTTATGACTCATCAACGTTGAAACACAGAAACATAGGCTTACGGAATAATTTTGCCGAATTATGAGGGAAATTTTTATAAAGGTCACTAAATCGAAACATTTGACGACTAATTTGTTACACACAACAATATTGAATATACATATTAACTATAAATATGTAAATATATCGGTGTTTTTCGAAGAAAATAAAAATGTAAATATTTAAAACCTCGCGTCAACGATAGAATCGACGCGGCGCCTATGCGAGCACTGGAAATTCGCCGATGACTGCTGATCACCCTGTGTAGCACAGTTAGTCTGAAAGGCAAAATCATGAAAAAAATTGTGGCATGATTTCCTATCGTTTTCTATTAAAAAAACTAACCACTAGATTTTTTTCTAATATATATTTTTTAATAGAAAACGATAGGAAATCATGCCACAAGGTCAGTTTTTGTGGACAATTTTTTTCATGATTTTGCCTTTTAGACGAACTGTGATAAACAAAAGTACATTAAAGTACAGATAAACAGATGGATAGACGGACAAACCTTCGACTTTTTTAACAAGCACATTTATCACATTTTTACGATGTTTAATGACTTTTTAAAAATGAAAAAGCAAAACTAAAATATTTTTGGTTGATTTCAATAACTATAAAATTGGAGATATCTTGTTTTGATGTTAAAAGCTTTATATTAACATGCAGTTGGCAGCCGTGACAGGGCGATGAGGGTGGGAATTAGAATTTAATCGGCAAGTATTTTGTGTCAAGAACTATTATGATTTAATATGTAACGATGTAATCTGATATGATTGTTTTAAAATAGATAAGAACTTTATACACCCACCTTAACTTTTGAACGGGATGAGATATAAACTTTATATTTGGCATATGCATATCACACAACAAAAACTATCATTTGTCATATTTTTCAATTTTTAATTCGGTGAGGCGACGCCAGGGGGGCAGTGGTGGACAATATCTTAAATGGCACCCTAGATCTTGTGATACGTCATTTTAAAGAGCTTTCTTTATTTAACCATATAACTATTTATTTTTTATTATTTAGTTTGAAGATTTTTTTTCTTCAAAATTTATGAAATTTTCAGTATTTTGGAAATTTTGCGCAAAAAGGTGCAGATAGTTAATATATGGTGTATAATCATGTTAAGACTAATTATTTATCATTTTCATGTAAAATTTTTAATATTTATGCACAAAATATTAAATATTTGAATAATTTTGAAGAAAAAAAAATCAAAAAAAAAATAATAATAGTGACACAGTTAAATAGAGAATTTTAAGCTCTTTAAAATGAAGTATCACAAGACCTAGGCTGCCATATTGTTCCCTATTGCCCCCCTGGAGCCACCTTACCGAATACAAAATTGAAAAATTTGAGAAATAATAATTTTTATTGTGTAATTTACATCTCATCTCGTTCGAAAGTTACGGGGGGTATACCATTTAAAAAAAATAACCCTGAATAACTATAAAAGTTTTACCAATGGAAATCTACCGAACTAAGCTAAGCGATGAATTAAGTAATGCCAACTTACCTAGTTGGTAGTGAGAAATTTCTTTTTTTACTTAATCAAAAAGTCGACAGTAATGAAAAGTACTATATCGAGCACACTTAGTGATAGATGAAATCAATATATATGGGAGATTTAGCTCAGCAGTCAATGGCATCGATATAGCCTGACACTGATCTAATGATCGTGAGTTCAAACCTCACTGGCGCCGATTGCCTTTTTCAGTTAATTAATAATTGAAATTTGGCGAAGGCGTACTCCCTAGATATATTGGTTCCCTCTACTACTAGCCCACACAAGTCCTGGAATTAGGGGATGCTTAATTTAGTAGAATAGTACGAGGTTAAAAAACAAACAACAAACAACAAAACCGTAATAAAAGACAGAAAAAACGATTTATCGCGCAAGTGTGCTACACTTACCGCAGGGGGACATCCAGAAACAACCCTACTATTTTTAGTTTTATAATGATTTCATAAAAAAATGATTTCTTGAATTGTTACACATATAAAAACAAAAATATTATTAATAAAATATAATAGCGAGAAAAACATAATGCGTTACTCGTAGGTAAGTTTTTTTTCTGTCTTCGATCGTGTTTCTGGACCTCAGCTCCGCTTCTGTTTACAAAATACCAACGAACTAATAACTCTTCTTTCTAGAATACGCATACCGTTAAACTAAAGTATCGCCAACATCTCAGTTTGTTTGTAAACAAATAGTAGGTATATTCAGGCCTGAACAATAACAGTTACCAGTAACTGGTAATGTTGTCCCTGTTAGAACAAAGATGTGCTAGTAAGACAGACAAATGTATATGTTGGCTACGTTTTTGTCAGTTTTTAAAAATGAAATGCATATTCTAGAGAGAAGAGTTATTAATTCGTTGCAAAATATGACCTCACACAGAAAAATTCACCTGAACTAGGAGCGCGAATAACTACACAGGCCCACAAAAGAAAAAAAGTGGGCTCTGCTGGGGTTGAGACCTAACACTTCGTCGGCTTATTTTGTATCTACACTGTCTGGACCCACAAAAAAAGTGGTCTGTGCTGTGGTTAAGACCCACGGATTCTTATGTATTTTGGGATGCTGAACACGAATCTGCCATAAAAAAGGGGCTTATTTTGTATCTACACTGAAAAAACTGTCTGGGCCCACAAAAAAAAAGTGGTCTGTGCAAATCTGTCATAAAAAGGCACTTCATCGGCTCATTTTTTTTCTACACTGAAAAAACATTATGGGCCCACAAAAAAAATAGTCGTCTGTGCCGGGGTTGAGACCTACCTATTCTTATGTATTTTGGGATGCTGAACACACATCTGTCATAAAAAAGGCACTTCATAGGCTCATTTTTTTTCTACACTGGAAAAACTGTCTGGGGCCGCAAAAAAAAGAGTGGTATGTGCTGGGGTTTAGACCCACCTATTCTTATGTATTTTGAGATGGTGAACAAGAATCTGTTATAAAAAATGCACTTCAATGGCTCATTTTTTTGTTACACTTAAATAATATGAAATTTTTACCATTTTAGACAGTTTTTTCAGTGTAGCAAAGAAATGAGCTGATGAAGTGCCTTTTTTTTATGACAGATTCGTGTTCAGCATCCCAAAATACATAAGAGTAGGTGGGTCTCAACCCCACCACAGACCACTTTTTTTATTTTGTGGGCCTGTGCTATTAACCATTTAATCATTTAACCACATACAGTATTTTCAGACATACTGAAAATTTTAATTTTATTTAAAAATATATACATTTAAGATATAAAAATATAAATAAATAAATATGGAGTATATAACATGTAATTTAGAAGTCGGTGAAATTTTATCAACCTATTTCTTGCTGAATTTGATCAAATGTTTTTCCTTTCGTTTCTGGCACCACTAAAGCTACGAATATCATGCTGGTAATCATTATAAAAACGAAAATAAAGTATACTGGTCCATATATTTTTTTCTCAATTTCAGTAAACATCATAGGCACTACAAAAGCCATCAACCAGTTAGCAGCTCCTGACAAAGCCATCATTTTCGACTTAATTTCATTGGGCATAACCTCAGCCGCTGCCATCCAAGGTATTGGTCCGTACCCAACAGAAAATCCAACGATATAAAGTGAACAAGCAATAACGCTTAAAGCGCCAGCTTTTTCTATGGATTTTTCTGATGCTAATTTGTAATCCTTTATTGTAAAAAATATTGCCATAGCAAGCAATGATAATGTCATTAGCCCGGCTGAAATCTGAAGGTAAACTTTTCTGCCCAAAAGGTCGATAGTTCCTGCAACTATAACACAACATACAACTTGGAGGACTCCCACAATTATTAACCCTGTTTGAACTGACAGATTTGAGCCGTTTTTCTTCCCAAAGATTTTTGAACCTGCATAAAACATCACGATGTTGATACCTAAAAGTAATAAAATATACGTAGTTATTTGTGATATCCGCGCCGATTCAGGCAGGGCTAAGGGGCTCGGACACAGATTTGGCTGATTATTTTTTTATGTGTAGCCCAACGATGGTTCGAAAATATTATTTTTTAATTTTTTACAAAATTTTTAAATTTCTCGAAAATGTGACATTGACGTGCAATAACTCAAAAACTATTTAAGCTAGAGAACTGCGGTTTTCGCCATTAAAAAATCATATTTTTTTCTATCAAATTGTATGAAATTAGTTTTGACATTTTTTTGTTTTTTCAAGATGGCGGCAAAAAAATTTAAAGCTATTTTTCTCAAAAACTCCATTTTTATTTTTTTTTTGAAAAATTCAATCAACTACTAATTATGTGTAATCTTGATTAAAAAAAATTAAAATTCGTTATTTCTTTGCTGGAACCAATAATATAGCAAAGAAGCGGAATTTTAACAACTTTTTCGAACTTTATTCGCAGTAGGCGTGGAAAATATCTAGCTTACCGTTTAAAACTATTGCCTGTATGTCCTATTTTATTCCCGTTTTATGATAATATATTTGTAAGATATACAATAATATTGTATAACAATATATTATACATTTATAAATGTTTTCTTATGGTTTTTTTTTACCTTTTATGGATATAGTGTCTTTATATATTTTTGGCTGGTCATCGTCAGATGATAATCGAAACCAGTAACTAACCTAAACTCGCCTAAATTATTAATAAAGTGATTGATGACTAAAAGTTTGATTTTTTTTAAACATATTATATTATTATGATATCCGCGTCAATCCATGTAGGGCTGACGGCATGGGTCACGGATTTCTTTGATTTAATACAAGTTAATTTTAAACAGAAACAAGAAATTTAGTATACGGTTCTTTAAAAATACAAATTTTGAAAAAAAAAATGGTTTAGGTAAATTTACCTCTTAGCCGACGATATGAGATTTCGTGTGTTTAAGGCGATTTTAATCTAGGCTAGGCCGAAAAATTAAACTTTTTGTAAATGTTTATTATACAAAAAGTGGCGGTTTTAGATACAGACGATTAAAAAATATTTTAACTGAGGAAAATAACTTTTAGGTAAAGTGTAGCCATCTCTTATTATTCAAGTTTAAGTTTTTATGAAGATATCTCGATTTATTTAAAAATATGGCTTATGTCCATTGTCCTTTAAATGTGAATCACTCTCCTGATCCCGCAGTAGTAAAAAAATAAATATATATAGCGAAGTCCCTTTTGGATAATTGGATAATAATTTAATTGAATTGCAAATTTCGAAAAGGGCAAAATTGAAAATTTTTAGGAGACACAAAAAACTGAATTTTTGTTGAACCATTTGACTTATTTGAGCAGTTTTTTTTTTTGTTAAAATTACCGACCGCTGTGTAAGTAAAATAGTATTGTTGAAGGAAAATTTGATGGAGAAAATTATCGTTACAGTTTCCCTTTTCGAGCTGGTTTTAGTGGTAAAACGGCATTAGTAAAGAACGCATCTCGGAACGCATATTATTGAAAATAAAAATACTGTTAAAAATTAAACAAAAATACAAAAATAAGATTTTTATTAAAATTATTCTTCGACATCCAGCTATGATGTCTGTCAGCCACTGCAGAATTCCTTTATAGAAGTTTTCAAAATTCCCTGGTATGTATTGTCTTAACTTTTGGAGGTCGTTTATTTTTAAGACAATCCAAAAACAGTTGAAAATTTTTAAAAGTTAACAATTTGCAAAACATTTTTCGGTTTTTTGAAAACAAGTAAAAAATTAATAATTTTTTGAATATCATCAACTTTAACGCGCTGTAACTTTTTTTCTGATTGTTTTAACAAACAAAGTTATTTACATTAATTGTAGAGAATTCAGTAACGAACAAATACCATGTTTAATTTTTGTTGAGCGACAAGCCGAAGCCGAGTTCCAGACCAAAAACAAAACAAATGCGTTTTTGCACATAACTGTGCAAAAAAATGTCAACGGGGTGCAAATTTGTATTTGAGCTTTCCAAATGAACCCCTTTTGATTACGAAAAAAAAAACAGAGAGTGTGCGTATCACCACAAGGTCAAACTACCGTTCGACTGGGCTAATGAGACCTTTTCGATATTTATTTCAGAAAGTCATGTGTATTTCACCACTATGACAACCAGATATGAGCCATTCTCGCTCACAGAATAACGTACATGAAAAAAACTATATAAAAAACAAGTTTTTAAACTTAAAACCCTTCTATTGATTACGTATTATGTATAACTAAAAAGTAGAAAACAAGATACACCAATTTACAAAAACGAATTTTTTAAAAGAAAAGTTTTGCACGGAAAGAAATTAGTGGGCTCTGCGCTATACATTATAAGATATTTGGTAACAGTGGCAAATTATAGTGATTTAAGCTATAGATTATAAGGGACACAATAACTAATAATGTTAAAAATAAATTGGAAACGATTATATATATTACAGACACGATTATATTTATTACAGGCACTGTTATAAATTTACAGAAATTTTATTATATTATAAAAATTATTAGCACGGACAATAATTAAATCTATTTAAGCTATAAATGCCATACTATTTGTTATATTTTATTATTCACTAAACAATTAAAGTATTTCATATAAATTTTTACACTGACTGCCATAATTGTAAGAGAAAGCCTTAAGCGATTATAATTTGCTTGGTATGTGTGTTATAGCGCTCCTAGCTATAATTTTTTTTTCCGTGTGGAATTTGTGATTTCTTTATTTTTGCCAACATTTCCAAAACCCTTCTTTTAAAAAATTCGTTTTTGTAAATAAAATAAAAACTTGTTTTTTATATAGTTTTATGTACCGAACTTTAGCTGTCTAAGTGGGTAAAAGGAGTTTAAATTAGCCGCATGTGCTATGTTGGGGGGGGGTTAATTTATAAGAAAAGTTTTTGAAATAGTATATAATTTATAGAAGGGTTTTAACTTTAAAAACTTGTTTTTATATAATTTTATTTTCAAGTTTTTTAGTTATATTTAACATATATATATATAACAAATATTATTGATATTGTATGAGTGGGGGGCGGTTGGGGGGTAAATTTTATATTTAATTATTTTGTTAGGGTAGAAAATCATATATACCAAATTTCAGCTCTCTAAGTTTATTCTAAGTAGGTATAACAGAGAGACCCTTCAGCCGCATGGGGGGTGATGGGGGGGGGTTGACGGTTGTTTTTTAAAAACTTGTTTTTATATAATTTTATTTTTAGTTTTTTAGTTTTTTAGTTATATTTAACATATATATATATATATATAACAAATATTATTGATATTGTATGAGTGGGGGGCGGTTGGGGGGTAAATTTTATATTAAATTATTTTGTTATGGCAGATAAGCATGTATACCAAATTTCAGCTCTCAAGTCTATTTTAAGTGGGTGAAAAAGCATTAGGCAAATTTGAGGACAAATATACCTACATACATACCTATATATGTAGTGTGAAGTTAATAGGGTTTTAAAAAGAATGAAAAAGTCCATTTCGAAAAAAACCCTAGATGTTCCCTTTTCAAAATTTGCAATTCAGTTAAATCTAAGTTTAAGTCATCATACCTGAAAACTGCTGGTAAAACATTAGCATGAAGACGATTAGGCATGCCTTTTTGGCAGCCTTGGTGCTCATGGCCTCCTTAAATTTTCCTTGCATTGCCTTTTGTTTTTCAATTTGTTCCTTTGCATCTTTCACATCAGCATTAGTATCATAATCCTTCTTACGTAACCAAGTAAAAGCTTTTATTGCCTTTTCATCCTTTCCTTTTTGAATTAAGTATACTGGTGATTCAGGTTGAAATACCATTAAAAGAACAAAAACAAAGGGTATCACTGCGCATGCATACATAAAGTGTTTCAATTTCAAATATGCACCAAGTACCCAAGCATATAGTATGCCAATAGTAATAAATAATTGGAAAAATGAACAAAGCATTCCTCTGACTTGAGTTTCAGCGATTTCGCTTGTGTACAAGGGTGCAGCGACACAAAAAGCACCACCTCCCAGTCCAAGGCAAAACCTTCCAATGTACGCCATAGAATCATGTTTTGTGAAAATCATTAACAACCAGCCAAGGGTAAAAGGTATTATCGTTAGAAGGCAGGTTACCTTGCGTCCAATATAATGTACGCTTACTCCCGTTGGTATACAAACCAACATACAGCCTATGCACATAATAGGTCCTAGATATTCAGTGGACATTTTTACATCGTTAAGTTCTCCTGCTCTTAGTTTATCATCATCTAATCCTCCCGACCATCCTATGATGATTCCGGTGCAGAGTGCACCAAAACATACTGATATAGTGGCTAGCAGTTGAGTCCATCGGATATTTACCATGGCTTATTTATCTATTTTTTAAAGGCACCATAAAGTTTTATGATAATTTACTTTATTTGGAAAACACTTTTACAAAAAAAAACTGACAGGTAAAATCTGTTTGACACTGGTATTTTGTAAATCATAGCAACCAGAGCAATCATAGCAATCGCTGGTAATATCAACTACGTGTAATTAGGGTCACTCCATCCACGGCGGTTTTTTTACAACCGCTACAACAACAACAAAAAATCAAACAAAAACGTCCTCCATGGATCCAATTTGTTATTTTTTGGTCAAAAAAAATCTTCTAGTTCGGTCTAATCAATACTAAATAATATAATAAAATTGTTTTTTTTTTCAGTCAATCCAAACAACCGAAATCATGGTGACCACCGTTTTTTGATGTTTTTTTTTTTCAAAAAAACTTTATGGCCAAAAAATTACACTTTAAATATCTAAAAATAGTTATTTATGGTACTAGTGGGTAAAGTAAGATATTGCCCATGAGAAAATTAACCTGCGAGGCGTCAGCCAAGCAGGTTAATTTTCGAGAGGGCAATATCGGTTTACCCATGAGTGCCATACAAGGTTTTATCCAATAAATAGCTTAGGAATTCATATTTTTATTAAAAATTTTAATGACATTTACAAGAAAATAATTTGACCAGTGACAGTTGAGTGGGTAAAATAAATAATTATCCACTCAATAAAGTAAAAGCCACGCGGGGGTTATTATTGAGTTTATCTATTTAAAATAAAGCAGGTAATTGTCTTATTATCTGTATGTATTGGATAAAAATATTTTTGTATTATTTGAATATAAATAAACATACCTACAAAATTTCACAATGAATTCTTTTTTCTTTCTATATAAAAAAAATGTTTAAGAAAGATAATTTTTAAAATTTGAAGGTAGAGAGACCCCTTAAAATCACTTAGAATCTCAGTAAATATGTCCAGTCCAACCGGTTGGTTGCAACCCTCTCTGAAGATCATAAATGCTGCAAATGCAGTTCTATAGTTTGACTAAGTCCATCACCCACGAGTATTCAGTTACAGAGTCCCTTTGGTGTTCCAGTTTCTAGGTGGGAACATGTTGCTGATTCCAGAGACACGATTAATTTATGATTAGATTTAATTACTGATGTATATTCTATTTAAACAAACATACCATTGTCCCAGAGCTCTAGAATTGGAACTATTCACAGTGTATTATTAACAATATTATTATCTCTCTTAGTGACTATTTCACAAACAATATATAGGCCAATCAAAACCTTGCATTTTTAGTTTCTTGACCAATCAGATTAAAATTAATCTGATAATTTTTGCACCAGTGCAATTATTACTTCGTTACTATGGAAACAAGAAACTGACAGTTACTGACAGCTTAATAAATGTTATATTTTTGCAAAATGTGTTTTTAATTTGTAAATCTTAGCTTTAGTTGATTTAGTTTTATTGATAAGCAATATAAATGCTTATTTTATTACCAAAACATCCTAGGTATAAACCCTAATTCATTTCAGATAATTTATTATATTTTATGCACTTTCCATCTTAAAAGCTTTAAATCACTGATATTCATAAAATTTTATTTATTTAATTGAATCTTGGTATTAAAAACAAGCCACTCAAAACTAATTTAAACACTTATTTATTAAAAATATATTTACAGTAAAGAATTAAATAATTTACTTCTTTTAAATGACGGAAATCAAAACATCAAATGACTGTGCTGGTACCAGTACAGCGTTGCCAAACATTATTAGAAACCGATCACAAATTGTTTTTTTATGGGTGGAAACACCCCTTATTTTATTTCTTTTCAGTTGAAAACTAAACTTTTTAATCAAAAACAGCAATGATCTTTATTTAAATGCCAAAATATATTATAACAACTATTTTATTGGAATAATCTTAAGCATAAAATATCCCTCAAGCAAAGTATAGACTTGGCAACATTCGCGAACAAGTGAACATCGTGGTTTTAAAAAGCGAGGCAAATTTGAGATTAAAATTTTTAATTATAGTTGTAAAGTAATATTATTGTTTAGTTCTAAAATTTTGAATTTAAATATGAAACAACATTAAACATGGTAAAATTATATACGTCCTTATTTTGTTTGTGAAATAGTCTTTCAAAATAACATTCGTACATGTTGAATTATACATAAATTTTTTACTGTATATAAAAAAACATTTTGCTTAAGGAAATTGTTTTCTTGCATTTTTCGTCAAAATTTTGTAACACGAAAAAAGCATTCAAACAACTGCCAAGCAAAATATTTTTTTACTACAGTAAAAAAAATTATCGATAATTCAGCATGCACTTATGATATTACTACTGATAAAATTTGAATTCCAAACTCAAACTTGTAGGGAAAAATATAAATTTATTTATTATTACAATCAAATGAAAAATAGTGTATGATACACGGCCGAAAACTGTTTTTAGGGTGATTACGGACAATGCTATCCGAGCTCGGAGGCGAGGTTGGCAACCGTAAAAATTCAACTTATCGCATTTGTATCATAAACTACTATTGTCTAACTCTAATACTTGAATTTGTGATATTTAATGAAGGCTGATTCAGGCATAATTATCACTAACTTAACTAAGCCGTTCTGTCCATATTATTGGTCAAAAATAAAGATGGCCTCTCATCTGGCCAATCTAAAGGACAGAATTGCTTAGTGATAATTATGCCTGATCGGCCTTTAGTCATTCAATAAAACTCCGAAAACTTTCAAGGCGTGTTTTTGCTTTGTTTTTTTTTTATTGATAGGTATTTCTTTTAAGAAAAAAGTATGATGAAAATACAGTTTGATAGATGTAGTGATACATTGGTAAATATAGAATTAAAATTTTGGTAAAATCCACTGGAGAATCTCTGCTTTATGTTATAAAAATTTACTTTTTTTTATTCTATATCTGCATTAAAACGTAAACGAATAATAAAAAAATAATTAAATTAAAAGGGGCAATTATAAATGGCTTTTAAAATATGTAAAGGAGGCCCAGGAAGGGAGGCAAGTCCTGAAATTAAAATATGAAAATGCAATGATTTGAAAGACTAAAACGCACAGATGGCTGAAATATAGTCAAGTTTATATTGTTTTATTATTTTTTATGAAAATTTTAGACATTATTATAGGTAATATTGGTAAAATAAGAGCAGAACATCCATTTTTTCCATAATGGTCTTTATTTCTCCTAATTTTTACAAAAAAAAAACTGTAATCCTTTTAATGTTAGAAATAAATCTTCGGAAGAAGGTTATTCAGAAGTTCGCCAAATATTGAACCTATTAACTTGAACTTAGAATAAGAAAGACTTTTTTCTTTCTGACTGCTAAAAAGTCGGTTAATTGACCACCTTTAATTGGAATATCGAGGAATACAATTTATTCAATACAATCAAAAAAAAAAAAAATTTTGTTTTGTCCAAACGAAACTCTTCTAAATATTATGATAGGTTCGGTTGCTGCGTATAGAAAAGTACACTGTCTTAATTTTATTCTTTAACTGTTATTTATTTGTTTAAATTAATTTTTTGTTTATGTGAGTGTTTACTGTGACAATGACTAATCTTTGGCTTTAATTCTCTGTTCGAAAACAACGAAAATTCATCGTCGAAACGTCACAGCAAAATTAGATAACAATTTTAGTCAGATCCAAAGCCCTATTTCCCAAAAACTAAAAGGTTAAATTATACAAATCGGGCAAAAACTTTCAATTTGATAATAGAAAAGCTAAGAAGAGAAATCAAGTGAGAGATAAACTGATAAAATGGTAACAATCGATAAAAATGTTGGGAGGGAAAATAATGGAATAAAAATAGTAAAGCAAAATCGGGGTTTTACTTTTAATTAAATGGTACCAGAGAACACTAGTTTAAATGTAAATTAAGTTTTTAGAACTTAGGTTAAATTAAAATGACAAGCTAAGTCAATTTGACCTAGTAAAATAAATATATTTAATAAAAACATCAAAATTGAAAAATTTTAATGATCCAATTTAAACAAAACAATTTTAAATGTCCCACTCTTTTTCGATAGAAGTGTTTGTTTGTTTTTTTTTCTTTGTTTTTTTTTAACCTCGTACTATTCTACTTAATTAAGCATCCCCTAAGTCCAGGACTTGTGTGGGCTAGTAGTAGAGGGAACCACCGGCTTTAATTGACTTTCGAACCAATATATCTAGGGAGGTTTGAACTCACGATCATTGGATCAGTGTCAATATCGATGCCTTAGACCGCTGACCTAATTCTCCCATGTATGTACGCGCAATATGTTTTAATTCAGCCTCTAGAATAACACCGCAACTAATAAACCCTTTTGAAGAGTTATTTAGGCTAGGGACACTAGATCTAGGTCTTAACTTAGCAAGGCTCAAGACCTAGATCTAGTGTCCTTAACATAGGCACATATGAGTACAGATAAAAATAAATTCCGCCCAAATGAAATTTACCGAATTCATTAACGCTATAATTGTTGCCATTTGCTTTGTTTCCAATCACAAGTGATATCCAATGCCAAGATTCGAAAATATTCAGTTGTTTACTTGTTTTTACAATAAAAAGCATTTTTAACTTTTGCCACTAAATTAATTTAAACAAAAAACTCGCCCCTGAAGAAGAATTTAACCAGTGAAATTAAAATTTAATTTAATGTGCTTAATAATTCTGACATTTTATTTTTCAAATGTTTTGTTAGTATGTTAATTAATTATTGGGTAAACAATTCAATAATGAAACAAGCCGTTAATAGTAAATATATACCAAGGTAGAGAAGACATTTTTTATAGCCGAGCGTATTAAATCCCGAGCTGCGTAGCAGCAAGGGATTTAAGAGTGCAAGGCTATAATAGTCATCTCTACCGTAGTTTATATATCAGTTTTTTTCACTACTAGCACTATTTAACTATTTTTATTCAAATAACAGAAATTATATTTCTTGAAATTTTCATAAAAATCAAGTGGCCTTGATTAATGACATTTGCTCAAATAAATACTTTGAACTGACGTTTAAAAAAATTATTATTTTTTTATTTTCTTCATAATATTTAGCTAATTATTGATTGTATTAATTGTTAATAGTTATAGTTAATTATATTTAATAAATAAAAAGTTATTTAAAGCTATTTTCTTGGGTTTAATTAGTAAAAATTGCACTAAGAACTGAAACATCTAAAGTGATTGTTTATAAAATTTACTCCTACTAGGAGAGAAAAAATTATTATTGCTATAGGTGAAGAAAATTGATTTCGCAGTCTGAAATCATGATAAATAATGGTATGTTCTAAAGCTAGTAGTGAAAAAAATAGTTTATGCTACTCATTTCATTATATATTATTCACTGTGGATAAAATAAAAAAAAATCTAAAAAAAATTAAAGAAAAATCCAACAAAAATATATTTTTAATTTTTTTTTATGAAACACATGCGCTTTGAACAGTATAATAAGAAATGAAGAAGCCAATAGACAAATAAACATATTCTTAAAAAAGTAAAACCCTTTCTTATTTCCCGGCCTACTGTGAAACGGCAGCAAAGTGCCTGCGCATCCACCGGGCGGCTAGATCGAGCGATAACCACATATCGTTGGGGAAACAATCGAATTAGGCATTTAACGTCAAGTTTGAAGAATGGTCGGTAACTTGACTCCCCTCCATACCGACCGACATAGCAGAGTTTGTGCTGCTGATTAAATTGTAATCTAATATAGCTACCGGGAAATATACTGAACGCAAACTGAATATTTCGGCTTCGTTATTTCGATTTTATCGTTTTATTATACTCTTTAAAGCTCTGAAGCTGGAAGAGCATTATAGGTCGGTTTGAGAACCTTACCGGTGTTATGATCCGCATATTTTATAAATAAAATTTATTAAAATAATATCGTTTTAGAAGAATTTAAGTTGACCTAGTTAAATTCTCGTAGCGAGCTGAGAGTGAATCAGTCATAATCTCATAAGTAATTAATTTTTATGGCTATAATAATTATTATTATTAACGATTATAATCGTTTCAGATGGCATGAATAGTAATTATCTATATTTATTGTTTTAAAAAATCCTATATAGAGCAATGTACAAATTCAGAGCTTCATTGAGTGTTCTTTAGAGTGTCTCCAGGTCCATTAAAAAGTGCATAGTCAAAATGTAGTTTCTGTTAGGAATAATTTTGAGAATTATTCTTGAATTAAAAATAGTTTTAAAACTTTTGAGACTTGTAATATCAGACTTAAAAATAATTTTGAACACTTATAAATATTGTTAGTAAGTTCGGGTAATATGGAATAGACCGGTTAATATGGGATGGCTTGTATTTTAATCAGCGATGGCTACATCTGTGTTTCAATACTAATATCAACTTAATAATTAGCCCATAATACCGCTGATATAATTTATTTGTGCCAGTTGACGTTCACAAGTTGACAGAATGCAACATTAGATATTTTGGGTTTTCAAAGTTTTGGACCGCTGTTTGTTACAATTATCTAGTGTCATTATTGGTTGGCAGATATCATTAATATAGCCAGGTAAGTTTGTGCTTATGTCAGAGAGAATATACACAGTTAGATAAGTAAAATAGTTTTAGAGATAAATATTTAGCAGAGTTTAGTTTTTGAAGCCAGCATTGCGGGTAATATGGGATATTCCACATTTCACGTCCTATCGATATCCTATATTACCCGCTCTAATTTCTAACTGGTTGTAAATAATATTTTGCTTTAAATGTAGGTATTTAAAAAATCGCTTATCTAAAAATAATAGTTTTCTTTTCAGGTATCATGTCTGAAGGGGATGTATTTTTATGTGACTTTTGCAAATAAAAAGTTCAATTGTTCAATACCGTTCAATAAATAACTATTGAAAAACTTAAGTTTGATTTATTTTATCCTATACCTATGTATTTTTTATGTATATATTTTACACATATGTATCAGGTCTATCCCATATTACCCTACCTATGTATCCCATATTAACCGCCACTTTTGTTGGGCACCTAAATTTGCTTATTTGAATTTTTTATGTTTTTATAGAAATACATTTTGTTTAAAGGCAAAACTTATTAGGTCTAGTGATTGCCAATACTATAGGCAATTTAATTCTAAAATTTGGGAGTAAAAACTACTTTCCATCTCATATGTTGAAAAACAAAAATGGTATTCCATATTACCCGAACTTACTCTAGTATAAACACTGATAGAAATTTTGACGAATAATAATGAACTTTGAAAAATATTCTGTAAACTTATTTAAAGGATTTATACGTACCAGTTTTAATATTTACACTGAGAAAAATGTAGACAATAGTTTGGGCGTTAAAAATTATTGTGAACATTTGGGATTTTAATTTAGAAGTGTTTTAATTTAGAGGTATTTTAATTTAGAAGTATTTAATGGAAAATTACTATATAATGGAAATTAGAATTTAGGGGCTTTGCATAGAAGTAGGACTTAGAAGTAAGAATTGATATTTCATGTTCTTGAAGAATTTATTCACATTTATTTAATATATTATTCTTAAGTCAAGAAGCAATTGTTTAAATCTGTTTCCAAAGCGCCGCCTCACTAGAAATTCTAGTCTAGAATTCACTGCTCCCGAATAAAGTGGTAACTGGTAGTTAAGTATATTTTGCGCTCGGGTATACCTTAACTATACGAAAGAAGATTGGGTGGCCAACCTAACTGAGTAAGTTAGCAAATACAAGTTATAATCTTCGCTCGGTTATACTTGATACAATAATAATACGAATTTTCCACTTTACAACATTAGTGGAAAAATATTAATAGTAAAAGAACACTTTACAACACCGGCACGAAAAAAAAACAATTGGTTTGGTACTAAAGATTTGTCAAAATTAAAAAATTACAGGGTTATTCAGAAATAAGTTCAAGAAATTTAAGAGGTGATTCTACGTTAAAAAATATGAAAAAAAGTTTCTATAAAGGTTGGTCCGGAAATGAACCCTAAGGGAGCTGCGGCCCTTCGAAAATGGACATATTGAATGGGGAACAAAAAAAGCACCAATAAAATTTTAATGCTGCAGGGCGATTCTTAAAACTAAGCAAAAAAGTATTTTTCACCAAAACACCTAAATTTAATATTAAAGGATTTATAGCCTTTTAAAAATTAACATTTTTAGTGGCACAAAATATTACTTCCTCTTAATTGCATTTTTGTTGAAAACGTTTGCTTCTACAGTGTTACACTCGGTTACACTATATACACTGTATGTATTACAAAAAATCAAAAAAAAAAAAATACACGTAAATTTGACAAAATAGCCGAAAATTTTTAAAATTTGGTGACCTCAAAGTTCTGTGCTGGCCTGGATTTTTATTCTTGCCGATAGTTCAGAAGATTCCTCGAACTATTAAATTAGCTTATAACAACTTTTTCTAGATATAACGATGTCAAATCGTAAAAACAATCAAATGAACCCAAGCAATTATCAGACAAAATAGATCTATACAAATTTCTTAAAATTTGAATGCTTTCATGGAATACTTCGAGAAAAAAGCTATTGAGTCATTTCCATTAAAACCTAAAATTTGGCGCAGATACGTAGACGATGTCTATGCTATTTGGCCCCATGGCATGGAAAGCCTTCAAGGTTTTCTAAATCACCTCAATTCCCAACATAAATCTATACGGTTTACGATGGAAATTGAGAACAACGGATCACTTCCCTTTTTGGACGTTTTGGTTTACAAAACGGAAAATGGCTCAATAGGAATACAGGAAGCAAACCCACACTGACAGATACCTAAACGCATTTTCACATCACCATCCCTCTCAAAAACGCTCGGTAGTTAATTCACTTGTTCATAGGGCTTTCAAGATTTCAGACAAGAATTCCCTAGACACAGAACTCCTTAAACTAACCAAAGCCTTGACCATGAACGGTTATACCAAAAAAGACATTAATAAGACCATATACAAATACAGAAATCTCAGACCCAAACAACAGGACAATAGTGACAATGACAGACAGACACAAGTTATACTTCCCTATGTAAGCGGTATCACGGATAAAATAGGTAAACTTTTTAAGAAGTCAAATATTAAGCCTATATTTCTGTCCAACCAAAAATTAGGTCAATGTTTGACTTCAACAAAAGACAAAATACCCCTGAGTTCAGAAGGCGTATATAAAATACCCTGCTCCTGTGGTACGGTTTACATAGGTGAAACTAAGAGAAAAATTTCTACAAGACTTCAAGAGCATGAGCGCAATATAAGAAAGAAACAAATTTCCTTATCAGCAGTAGCCGAACATGTACATGAAACAGGTCATAAAATCAATTTGTCTGAAACAAAACAAATATTAACAGAAAACAGAAAAATGCCAAGGAAGATACGGGAATCGATAGAAATCATCAAGCATCCTAACAATATCAATCGGGACACTGGTTACCACTTACCTGCAATATGGAAGTCTTTGATAGGAAAAACCTCGTCACGGGTGAATAACCACAACTCGTCATAAATAGTGACACAAGTTGATTCGAAACTTAGTTTCAGATTAATCCCTGAAGATGTCTCTAGTAGTAAGAGACGAAACGTCGGAAAGTGAAAATCCATTAACACGGTCTAAACCCGAAAGTGAAAGTTCTTTATATCTTAATGGCCGTGAAAGCTTAAAATCTAAAAAAGAAACAAATGCTTTGGTTTGGTAATTTTTTTAATTTTGACCTTTAGTACTAAAGGTCAAAATTAAAAAAATTACAGGGTTATTCAGAAATAAGTTCGAGAAATTTAAAAGGTGATTCTACGTTAAAAAATATGAAAAAAGTTTCTATAAATGTTGGTCCGGAAATGAGCCCCAAGGGAGCTGCGGCCCTTCGAAGAAGGACATATTGAATAGGGAACAAAAGAAAGCACCAATAAAATTTTAATGCTGCAGGGCGATTCTTCACTTAAAACTAAGCAAAAAAGTATACTTCACCAAAACAGCTAAATTTAATATTAAAGGATTTATAGCCTTTTAAAAAGTAACATTTTTAGTGGCACAAAATGTTACTTCCTCTTAATTGCATTTTTGTTGAAATCGGTTTGGACCTACAGTGTTACACTCGGTTACACTCGGTTACACTATATGACATTTTTGATGTATTTTTACTGAAGGAATCTGTATTTATTACAAAAAGTCCAAAAAAAATACACGTAAATTTGATAAAATAGCCGAAAAAAATTTAAAATTTGGTGACCTAAAAGTTCTGTTCTGGCCTGGATTTTCATTCTTGCCGATAGTTCAGTAGATTCCTCGAACTATTAAATTAGCTTATAACAACTTTTTCTAGATATAACGATGTCAAATCGTAAAAACAATCAAATGAACCGAAGCCTATATCAAACAAAATAGATCTATACAAATTTCTTAAAATTTGAATCCTTATTTAGTCCATTCTTTGCTATGTCAGAAGCAGAAACCTCTTTTATTATCTACCTGAAATTGATCAGCTAACAAGTTTTTCCCTAATATACACTTTCCACAAAATGCAAAAATTGGCCAAATATAAGTACGAAATATACATAACAAACTCCAGCAAACTGTTCTCTAAGAAACAAGAAGTACTGAACCCAACATAAATTATAAAAATATTAATAATTATAAAAGTGATGATTTTGGCTTTCTTTACTGACCCCCTTGAAACCACCCCCAACTTCTGTTTTTCAAATATACATTCTAAATTCAATTATTTATTATAATTATATATTATATTATATTTTAAAGGGCTCCAAATAACAATTATTATTTATTATTAATATGGTGGTATTTAGAACAAATTTGCAGGTGATTCCAAGAGAGTGGGTTATTAAGGGTGGTTTTTGAATACATTAATCAGTTCTCTTTTAGGTATAACGTAAGTTTTTGGATTTTTTTTTATGAAAAATATTGCTTGTGATCTGATGGGGTTGTACTTTGGAGCCCCTTATAAAAATAATATATTACTTATTTATAATGCCTGGTTGAATTTACAATGAAATGTGCTTTCATATTCTTTAGTAAACATAGGGGGTGCTATTTAAAAAACAAAAGTTGGGGGTGGTTCCAAGAGGATGGGTAAGTAAGGGGTAGTTTTGCATGAGTCAGTAAATTCTACTTTGACTAGCGTTTAATTTTGTTTTTTCAATTATTTTTATCTTTTAAAATAACGGAGATATAGTCCGTCTAAAACCTGGTGGGACAATATTATTAATAAACAAGCCGTGAAGATATGTAATGCTAAGCATTCCAATAGAATGGAATGATTCCATTATATATTATTCACAGTAATTGGTATATTGCATTTTCCCAAATACTTTAAAAAAAATAATTTTCAAAAAAAAAAAATTAAAAAATACTTTTTTTTTTAAAATAAAACGAAAAATTTTTTTATAGAAAATTATTTAAAAAAAAAATTAATTTTTGTTTTTGCGAAAAACGAAAAATAAAAAAAAAATAAAAAAAAAAGTTATTTTTTTTTAATTTTTCAAATTTCAAATTCTTTTTATCAATATTTAATGGCGAAGGCTCTAAATTTCAATGATAATAAAAAATGTTTCTAAGATGGGGCAGGGTGAGCTATAAATATTTCATACCTCAGAGTATGCTACGAACTGCGAAGCAATGCTAATCCTCACTGCCTGTTTCGATTTTATCGTTTTATTTGTAATGTTTGCCGAATTAAAATCTCATCTGCTCCGCTTTGTTATTATTGCCCCCTTCCATTCTATAAATTACAATTGCTGATGGTGAATTATAATTTAATTTTATGTTCTGTTCATTTTAATTATGTCATTATTTGGAATACACATTTTGCAATTATTATTAAACCCAATTACGAGCACCGGTACATTTTCATAATTAACTTCACAAAATTTATTTAGCGTTAATTCTTAGTCAAAGAAAACCTATACGTAATTAACATCTAAGCTGGTATACCAGTGATGCAAAATTTACTTTAATTTTCATACGCTTTCCTAGGAAACCAAAAGACGTCTTTTTTATGTCAAGAATTGGGCACTAACTGACCTACATGACGTCATATTATAACGTTTTGCTGTCGTCCCATTGGCGTGCATAAGTCACAGCCTACGACATAACATTACTGACGTTATAATAACGTTAGAATAACGTGTTCAACTTTATATATCTCAATTATCATTAAACCCAATTACGAGCACCGGTACATTTTCATAATAAACTTCACAAAATTCATTTAGCGTTAATTCTTAGTCAAAGCAAACCTATACGTAATTAACATCTAAGCTGGTATACCAGTGATGTAGAAATTACTTTAATTTTCATACGCTTTCCCAGGAAACCAAAAGACGTCTTTTTTATGTCTATTATTGGGCACTAATTGACCTAGATGACGTTTTTCTGTATTCCCAGTGAAGTGCATAAGTCACAGCCTACAACATAACATGACTGACGTTATAATAACGTTAGAAATATGACGTTAGAATAACGTGTTCAACTTTATATATCTCAATTATTATTAAACCCAATTACGAGCACCGGTACATTTTCATAATTAACTTCACAAAATTTATTTAGCGTTAATTCTTAGTCAAAGCAAACCTATACGTAATTAACATCTAAGCTGGTATACCAGTGATGTAGAATTTACTTTAATTTTCATACGCTTTCCCAGGAAACCAAAAGACGTCTTTTTTATGTCTATTATTGGGCACTAATTGACCTAGATGACGTTTTTCTGTCTTCCCAGTGACGTGCATAAGTCACAGCCTACAACATAACATGACTGACGTTATAATAACGTTAGAAATATGACGTTAGAATAACGTGTTCAACTTTATATATCTCAATTATTATTAAACCCAATTACGAGCACCGGTACATTTTCATAATTAACTTCACAAAATTTATTTAGCATTAATTCTTAGTCAAAGCAAACCTATACGTAATTAACATCTAAGCTGGTATACCAGTGATGCAGAATTCATTTACTTTTATTTTCATACGCTTTCGCAGGAAACCCAAAGACGACTTTTTTATGTCAATTATTGGGCACTAACTGACCTACATGACGTCATATTATGACGTTTTGCTTTCGTCCCAGTAACCTGCATAAGTCACAGCCTACGACATTACATTACTGACGTTATAATAACGTTAGAATAACGTGTTCAACTTTATATATCTCAATTATCATTAAACCCAATTCCTGTTCTGATTTTTCCAAATTCCAATACTTAATTCAACCAAGGTGCTGTCCCCTTACCATCCCCTATGCAGCCCCTATTCCGCCCCTAAATGCCGTTCTACGCCCAAGAATTTTTTACCTTTAAGTTATTGTAAATACTTTTTTGACAGGCCCGTTATCTTAATTTTTACAATGTTTTTATTTATTATCAAATTCCAACTTTTAAGTTTCTAAGATTTTTTATTTAAATTCATAGGTTAAAAATATAAATTTTCTTCTCTACGGCTCTGACTGAACTCCCGGAGGCTTTCTTTCGCTATTCGATATTCGCTATGAGAAAAGCATGCAACTACCCCACTTTCCTAGTCACCTTTCGTGTAGTTCTCATTAATGAATTACAAAAACCCGCTTTGTGATAATAAGTTACTCATAAAGGAAATTTAATTGACTTTTATGTATAATTTTTTGAATGATTTCATAACAGACTTATTGACAGAATTATAGAATAATTATAGCTTGAAGCTCGCATGTCAAATATCCAAAAGGGTTATTTATAAAACTTCTGGAAATGTCTGTTGACGAATATTCATACGCTTTCTACTATTATTAAAACCCACTAATTATCAGGGTAATTTTGCAAAACAATAATTTATATGAATTGCTATTCTCTTTACAGCCTTTAGCTAGAAAAGTGTTATACACTAAGAATTTGTTAGATTTCAGGAACAAAGTTTTTAAACAAAATACTTCTGATAAAATTGTGTTTCAAAATAATAGGCGCCAACTCCGGAGAAGCCCAAGGCCATGCACTCCCCTGGACTCATAACAAGGAGGCCGGGCCTCCCTTGAAATATTGTCTATACACTCTAAAAACTGTTTTGTGAAATTACTTACAATATCGTTGGTTATTTAATGCCACCGATTTTGTTAGTAATATTACATATCAACTTTGTAATTTAACTAAACTGCGTTGTAATCTTGTAAATTCATAAAAATGATTTTTTTGTAATTTCACAATATTTTCCTGTGATATTACATAATAATTTGTGACATTATTTCGCATTTTTACAATATTACAACACGTCTTTGTAATTTTAAATGTTTTTTTTTTGTGAAAAGCTAAAACATTTGTATTTGTAAAAGTATTTTCGCAAAATTTAGTAAATCTACAATAATATTGAGTTTTTATTAAACTAAATTTTGATTTTACAACATAACAATATAAAATCGCTGCAATAATGTTAGTATTTTTTTTTGTAAAAATACCAACGTTTTTTTCAGTGTACTTTTAAATATTATAAAAGCTTTATATATTTTAAATATATTTTTATTTTTTATTGTTTAATAAAAATTTATAACTTTTATGTATTTTTTTTACTTAAAAAAAAAATTGCCCCCTGGAATTGAGAAATGTCGGCGCCTATGTTCAAAATATTTGTGCATTTATCCCTTCTATCCGTTTCACTGTAAAAAAATTTTTCAGCAGAATAAATCAAGAAAAAAATGTTAGATAAACCTATTTTAGGAAAGAACTACATAAAAAACCATCTGGGCTCACAGGGCCGTAGCTATGGGGGGAAGCTCAATCTATTTTCTAATCATCGATAATTAGAAAATAGATTGATGGAATAATAAACTAATATTTTTATAATTTTGTTTAAAATTAAAAATTTCTGTCCTTAAAAAAATATTTGTATAAATATTTTTGTAGAGAATTTTATAATCTACAAATTAAGTCCTATAAAATTTTAGACAGATTTGAAGTTTTGCCACAAAAGAGCAATTAAGTAAACTCTGAACTTTCATTTTAAGCTTTTTATTTTTTTTCGCGTACCTACTCTGACAGTAGGTCCTTGGCATATATATTTTTGATTTCCTCTTATTTTTTTTTAATATACCCTAAAATTTTCAAAATCCTACTCTTTTTTTAAGATTTTGAAAAAAAAGTCATTATTTCAGATTCAGTTTCTACGCCCTCGAATTAGTAAGAAAAATTTACTTTCCGATTGGGGCAAAAAAAAGTTGAGATTTGTTGCCTAGTGTAATTTAGAACAAAAAACACTACTTATCTACAATGAAGAGTATACACTATATAATTCAAAGCATTACATATATTTATGGCTTGTTTAGGTAAATTACTGGTCCTATAACAACAGCTGTGGTTTTAGATTTTTAAATTTTGGAGTAAGCTTAAAAAACTTTGTAATTGCTAGTATTATTAAGCTTGGGGCTTTCCCCTTTCGGGAATAATTAATTTAAAGTTTACGTATCAAATTAATGATAAATTAAAAATTATAGTTTGTAAACATAATTTAATTAATGATGGTTTATTGAGATTTTCATAAACCTTTTGATGCAGTTCTGCCAAACACGGTAGTTTTTTGGCAGAATTTTTTTTTCGAAAGGAGCGATTTTGGGGATAGGTATTTTCTGATTAAGGGAACGTTCAAGTATTACGTAACGCAAATTTTGATCATTTTGCTTTTTAAGGTATGTTGAATATGGCTGGAGTTATTAATTTTTTCCTGATGAAAAACACATTTTTTTTTTCAAATACTCGCACTTGTTATTTATCAAAAAATATACATAAACTAAAACTGTACCACCCTTTTGTTATATATCCCTTAAAAGCATGAAATTTAAGAAAGTTTTTGTCATGATAAAAGGTTATGTAATATGTACTGATTTTCGAGTTATTCGCGTAATAAAATGTGTATATTGACCCCCCCCCCGTACAGTGGACCAGAATCAAAAATAGCGCTGATTATAAATATATTATTAGAATTTTAAAATTCAAAATGGCGAATCTGTCACTGATGACATATTCTAAATTATTTTAGCGATTTTTTTAAAATCTAATATTTAGTTTCTAATGGATGATAAGTGAAAAAAATTCAAAATTTAGGTAAATGTTCATATTTTTTCTTTATTTATGGATCATAAATAACTTTTTAATAAAAAACATGCCGTGAAGATATTTAATGTTATTTTTTTTTGTTTTTGAAAATTATTTTTTTAAAGTATTTGAAAAAATGCAATATACCATACCACTGTGAATAATATATAATGAAATGCGTAGCATTACATATCTTCACTGCTTGTTTTCTATTAAAAAACTATTTATGATCGATAAATAAAGAAAAAATATGTGCATTTACCTAAATACTCAAATTAAACGAACTTAAAAAAAAAACAATTTAAAAATTAAATAAACAAGAAAATAAGTCGGCCATGTTAGGTCTGCCTTGATGTGTTCTTACATTTTTTTATAAATTGATAAGATAGACTCCTGTACAATTCTAGAAATACCAAAAATCGGATAAATTAACAATTTATTTTTTTAAAAGTGCGCCATTTTTTTTGCTCTTATTAAATAGTGACACTTTTTTACTTATTATTCACATTAGACCCTAAATATTAGATTTAAAAAAAATTGCTGAAATAATTTAAAATATATCAACCGTGACAGATCCGACATTTTCAATTTTAAAATTCGAATAATATATTCGTAATCAGCGCCCCCAAGAAGTAAGTTAATACAGAATTTTGGCTAACTATTTTTGATTCTGGCCCACTGTGCGGGGGGGGGGCTATATAAATTATTTTACAAAATAAGTTATTGTTCCATATTCTCTTCTATTTTACTTTCAAAACATATTTAATGCGTTTGGTTTAAATATATGACGCTAACACTGTTTTTCCTAAATAATAACATATTCTAATAACTCGAAAACCAGTACATATTACCTAACCTTTTATTATGATAAAAACTTTTTTAAATTCCATGCTTTTAAGCGATTTATAACAAAATGGTAGTAAAGATTTAGTTTATGTATATTTTTTGAAATAATAAGTGAGAGTATTTGAAAAAAAAATGTGTTTTTCATCAGGAAAAAATTAATAACTCCAGCTCTATTCAACATACCTTGAAAAGCAAAATTATATTATATTGCTAATTAGTTACTCTTCAACTCTTGTAAATATAAAATTAATCAAAAACGTCCTGACAGTTTCACGACAGCTTATGCTGGGCTTAGTGAAAATATGCAGATTTGGCAGTTTTTACAAAATCTCAAAATTAAAAAAAAACTCACCCATAGATTTTTTTTTAAATTGCATTATTTTTATAATCCAAAAAGTGGTTAGTCAGAAAATACCCAACCCCAAAATGGCTCCTTTCGCAAAAAAAAAATCTGCTAAAAAACTACAGTTTGTGTTTTATTTATGTAAAATAAAGTTGTTTAATTTCAGCCACAAATTTTTCTATGCGCGCATTAGCGTTACTAAAATTCAGCGAAATTTTCTAGATGCGTTACGAGGTGTGTATATTTCGTATTTGACTAGTATGTTGACTAGGATATGAGCATTGATTAAAGAAGAGATCCTTTATAATCACTGATATGAGATATAATAATAATCATAATAATAATAAATTTATTTCCTAAAAAGAATTGATATGCAATTGTAGGATAAAGTCAAATAAATATTATAATTAAAAAGTTACAAATTAAGTTAAAATTAAAACGTACACATAAGACATGGATACATATATAAATACCAATGAATAAATAAATAAATAAATAAATAAATAAATAAATAAATAAAAAAAATAAAAAAAAAAAATAAATAAATAAATAAATAAATAAATAAATAAATAAATAAATAAATAAATAAATAAATAAATAAATAAATAAATAAATAAATAAATAAATAAATAAATAAATAAATAAATAGGTGTCATAGGTTAAAGTATTCTTGAATACTGTAAAAAGGATTCTGAACAAAATAAAGCTTGGCTTCTTTTTTAAATGTACTAAATGTTAGCGATTTTTTTTTTCATTAGGAAACTTGTTGTAGACTTTTTTAGCCATATAGTAAGGCGATTTTTATATATGGATACACGTTAGTTGAGCAAAGTCGCATTTTAGTGATTTCTACTAGGGTATAATAAGCTTGTGGTTGTTGAATGTAAACAACAAATAATTATATCAACTTAGAATAACTTTTTGTTATGATTATCTAAATACTACTTATACCAAAAAAAAAAAACTTGCTTTCAGTAAAACAAATATTAATCAAACTTTATTCGAAATGTAAACTATATTAAAAGTTTTTTTAATGGAAATGCTATCATGCAAATAATTACGTATATTTTATAAACCAATTGTGTACTTCCGCGAAAACGGTTTCAAGTGGTTAATATGCACTGAGAAAATTAATAGGTACCACCTGTAGTAGTTAAAGTAGGCAATTGAACTACAATAGTGGTCTTATTAGATAAGTAGTAGGAAAAGGTTCGTTTTCTGTTATAATACTATTTAAACTAAAAATAATTTAATATCAGACAAAAAACAGACCAACAAGGAGACAAATAAATAAACACACGAACAAATAGACAAACAAACATTCAAAAAAATAGAAAAGTAAACAGAAGTCAAAGAGATAAACAAATATACCAACCAACAGACAAAAAACAAACAAGCAGGCAAATAAATATATAAACCAGCAGACAGACAGATAGACAGACAGGCAAACAATCAAACCGAAAAACAAACAGATAAACAAACAGACAAACAAACAGACTAACAAACAGAGAAACAGATAAACAAATAGACAAGCCAACAGACAAAAAAACAGACTAACAAACAGACAAATAGACAAGCAAACAAATAGACAAACAAAAAGACAAACAATAAGACAAATAAACAAACAGACAGACATACATGCAGACAAACAAATAGACAAACAAAAAGACAGCTAAACAAACAGATAAACAAATAACAAACAAACAGACAAACAGACAAAAACAGATAAACAAACAGAAAAACAAACCGACAAACAAACAGACAAGCAAAAAGACAAACAAACTGGAAAACAAACAGGCAAATAAATAGACAAACAAACAGGCAAACAAAAAGACAAGCAAACATACAACAAACAGAAAAAACAGACAAACAAAGAGACAAACAAACAAACAAACAAACAGACAAACAAACAGACAAACAAACAGACAACCAAACAGAAAAACAAACAGACAAACAAACAGAAAAACAAACAAACAGACAAACAAACATACAAACAAATATACAAACAAACAGACAAATAAACAGACGAAAAAAACAGACAAACAAACAGACAAACAAACAGACAAAAATAGAAATCGGCAGTAACTGACAACTTGGAGCTTTTTTGTGGGAAGTATATACAATTTTAAAAATAATTATTACAATGCAATAAGACAATTAACTGATTCAGGAAGTATAAAATTAATTTTAAATAATTAATATTTTATAAATTACCTATTTTTAATGCCATATTCCAGTTATTTACTGATAAAAGTATAATTATGTTGCTAAAAAATTAAAATGAAAGAAAAATAATTAAGAAATCCTTTATTGCAAATATTTATTAACTATTTAATTTGTAATTTGTCTTTTATGCAAGGTTAGTCAACTGTTATAAAAAAAATCATTTACTTTTAAAATTACATGCATACATTTAGTCATTTTAGAAATCTGGTTTATATATTTAGATAACACCTGCTTAATCCAAATAGAGCAAGTATAGCTAGATTGCTTTACATCAGAAATATTTAGAACAAAATTATTAATAACTAACCCTTAATCCTATTTTTCAATAGGCAAGATAATATTTAAGCCCGGGAGTAGGTTTCAATTGTGGCCTTCGCAAAAAAAAACTGGGGTTTTAGACTTTTCTCGTCACACTATGGGGTTTGGAAACATGAACTTTATTCGATTTTGTGAAATTAAGATTTTCTAGGAAAGGATTATTGCTTCTGGTAGCCTAATAGATGTGGTGTCGCAATTTGGTAATTTTCGTTATGAATTGTGTTGAACAAGATATGTACTATTGTTTATTACTATTTTTTCGATTGTTGTACCTAACTAGCATGTGTAGAATTGACTCATAAAATAACTCCTTATTTTTTTTTATTGAAAGGTTTTTGTTATACTTCAGAGTGCGTCGGGTAATTATTTTAGTGTAATATGAAAGAATAACTATAATAGTTAAAAGAATAATTCTAGATTACACATATACAAAAATTATCCGCAGAAAATAGCAGTTTTACTTTTAGCGAAAACCCTTGGAACCCCATTTTTACAAAGATATGAAAAATAAAAGAGTCCAAAAACCCCCTAACTACAAAAAATATGAATATTTAAAAATGGGATATCCCCTACCCCTAATGATGAAGCTAACATTTTTAAAACTTTTTAATCATTATTCTCAGGGTATTTTAAAACAAAAAATACCACGAAATAATTAAGTTCAACTTTTTGGGTCATGAAAAAACTTCTCGAGGGACAGACACCCAGACAGCACATACATAATAACTAGTAGATATCCGGGGGATATACTTTCTAGATATCCAGTATATCCAGTGGATAACCTGGATTGATAGTAGATATTCCATGGATATCTACTGGATATGCACAGACATTTACTTTTTAACCTCCCAAAAGTATATCCATTAGAGATCCATCATGGACGGAACGTTTAGTGGATATATGGCTATCTAATGGATATCTAGTGGTTATTATGCGCTGTCTGGCCAGACTGTGCAGCTGGGCACACTTAAATTGTTCGGAAATAAGGGGGGGCTTGTCCCCTAAATAAAAATACCCCCTCCCAGTGTTTTGTATAAAGAAAACATATTTGTAGTTAAAGCTTAATTATCCCCGAAATGCTTAGGCAGCCTCTTCCAATATTTACTTCTAGTTGTTGAAGTTGGCAGCAGTTTCTTTAGTTTAATAACAAATAAATTCGGAAATATGATGTATTAGATCAATCTTGTGGGCTAATGAATCCACGCCTTATATTCTTAAAGTCTTTTGTAAACTTTTTTCTATTTAGCTACTATTACAAGCTCATAATTACATGCATTTTGCGGTTTCTTATAGGTCCATAAGAGGTAAGTACTTTTTTCTTTTGGGTTGGCTACAGGACAAATGAAAATCGCTTGACGTTTTAAATAATTTAAACTGGCGCAGGTATTAAGTTTCAAAAGGTGTAAATTATATCCATCGATATATTCTGAATATGTATATACATACCTATACAGCGTTATTTTTTTAAATGGTACAGTACCTTTATATATATATATATATATATATATATATATATATATATTTTTTTTTTTTTGATTAGATAGATGTGCTTCTTTGAGCAAAGTATTCAAGAACACATTCTATATGTTGATGTAATTTTTTGAATACTGGCATTTCCGGTTTCACTGGAATTAACCCTAACCTTTTTTTAAATGGGACACCCTGTATATTTTAGGATTGTTTAAAATTAAAGACCAGATTTGGAGAAAAAAACTCAAATACAACTACTACTTTAAAATGAATAGTTTTGGATATATTTACTTTTTAGAATTTTAGATCAACTTTCAGGGGTCGAAAAAAATATATTAATTTTTTGGGGATGTTTTTTAAAACCGCCCGTTCAAGTTACCACTACCAACAAAATTATATGAAGCTCGTGTGTAAAATGGGTCGAACATTGTTAAAAAAATTAAATAGTTGACATGCTCACATTTTTATAAAGCAATAATAAAGAAATGCATTACATCGGCTAACAAAAAAAAATCTCGAGTGCGGCAGACCAGACTGGTCAATTCTTACGTATTTTGGGTAGCTGAATCTGAATCCGAGGTCAGAATTTTTAAACATGCTCGGATTTTCTAGAATATTTGGTACTCGGGGGTTTTTGGGGTCTGGTGCCAGTTTTCCAAAATTCAAAATAGCATATTCAATATGGCGGATTAAATTTTCCGAGAAACTTTAAAAAATCTATCTCTTCAAGCAAAAATGTTACAATGATATTAATAAAGATTATGTACATTATTGTTTTTTCTAAATAACTCTTAAACTATTAATTTTGGAATAGCAGATTTATTTAAGTTTTTTTTTTGCAGAATTGTATCAATAATCAAATGTGACTAAAATATACAGGGTGTCCTATTAAAAAAAACAACGTTAGGGATATTTCCGGTTAAACCGGAAGTGATCGTAAGAAAATTATACCAGCAAGTAGATTATGTTTCTAAATAAAACTTTTCTCAAAGAAGCATATCTCTATCTCATTACTCATAAAAGATAAAGGTACTGTATCATTTAAAAGAATAACCCTGTATAACTAGAAAAAAAAATATTTAGTAGAAAAAGAGAAGAGTGACTGCAAAAGATATCAAAATATAATTAGGTTTTTTAATTTTAAACACGGCGAAAACACTAATGCCAACCCAAACAAAAATCCCTAAATCAGTCATCATTTTAAATGTAAGTTTTTTTTTTAATTTTAGAGCAAAAAAGAAAAAATTTATAAAGCACTCATTTCATAACACGTTTTTAGCGCACTAGTACTTTAAAAAACTCGCCGCAAGCGGCTTGTTTCCAAAACTTGTACTCGTGCTCTTAAAACGTATTTTATTAAACTAGTACTTTAATATACTATGCTGTTTTATTTATAAGGTTTAGTGGTTTAGCAAAACCAATTTTTACTACTGGCTCTATATTTGACAATGCTGTAAATAAAAAGACTATTGTGTCAACAAGCCCATCTGATTAAATTATTTTCGAGACACTCCATATGACAAAGATACATCTATTTTGATTACACAATACGATGAGAATAAAATAGGACAACTCTATTAAACTAGAGGGGTGACAAAGGGTGAAAGTGCAGAAAAAAGTACGAGGGGACACTTTAAATGGAAGAGGATTCACTTAGTTCACTTGATCCGCTTGTTAGTTGATTGACTTCTAATGAACTTATGCTGTTTTCTGGTCTCTGGGGTGTGCCCAACAATTAGTTTGTCACCCTTAAGCCTGTGGAGGCAAAATTCGCATAATAAAAACGGGAAATTTATTTTGGGAAAATTTTACCAAACGTTCTCAACTAATAAAATTATATTTCCATTAATAATATTAGATTAGATTACAGTTTTAGTTAATACTAGCTTTGGACACGTTATTCGCACGGAAATTCATAAAGAAAATAGTCTAATTGCCACCACATCTTTTGTAATTTGTAAGCAGTATTCAATTCTAGGTTTGCCTACCTTTTTTGACTTCCAAATCACTTCCCATTTGATCCCTCTTTTCATAAGATTCGCTTTTTCCAAAATTTCTTCACTACGCACTTATTATACTATTCACAGCGCCTGCGCTAGAATAGTATTATATGGTAAATTCGAATTTTCAAAAATTTTCAAAAATCGTTTTTTTGTGGAGACGATAACTCAAAACGAGTAATCCGAACGACTCGAAATTTTCAGGAAAAATCAAGTTCTACAAGGGGAACATTGTTTTTAAAAGTTATCCCCCAAAAACAAAAAACATATGCGGGGTAAAACTTTTTAAAAAATAGAAAAAAGCTGAAAAAAAATTCCATTTAACTTTTTGAGGAAAAATTATTTTTATTATAAAAATAAATTCTACCAATTTTAAAAGTAATCCCCAAAAACCAAAAAGTTATGAGGGGTTAAACTTGAAAAAAAAATCATAATTTTTTCCTTTTTCTCACGACTTTTTAGATGTCCCTTAGGAGGGTCGTAGCTCCCTTAGGGTTCATTTCCGGACCAACCTCTATAGGAACTTTTTTTCATATTTTTTAAAGTAAAATCACCTCTTAAATTTCTCGAACTTGTTTCTGAATTATCCTGTATAGACACAGAATATAAAAGTATCTGTCCTTTTTAATTAAGACTTAACATTTTTATATATTATGCATGAATCGGTTAAGTGCACAGATAACTTTAATTGTTGTTTCCTTTTATTTCCTTTTATTTGGCAGATGTATGATGCACCATCAATCCAACATATGGAGGGCAATTAAATTAAAATTCGGGGGTTAAGTTAGCATATAGGGTCAATAACAATTTATCACTCAAAGATAAACAGACAAACATACAAAATCACTATCTATAAAAGTATGCATTAATAAAAAAATACACAAAAAGAGTCACACTTTTGCAGGAAGTATTAGGTATTACTAAATTGAAGAACAGTGCAAACACTGTAAATATTTGAAAAGTTTTCAATGAAAACCATGATTTTATTCAGTAGTATTAAATTTTAAAAGTAACCTTCTTAGTTTTTTGAGCCGAATTTTGGACAGAATTTTGGATTTTTCTGGCAATAAGTTGGAGATTCACAAAGTTCCTGAGAATTATAAATAGACCTAATTCACATATTTTTAGATGGGATAAAAACTGAAGTATGGCTTTGTCTATTTAATATTTTTTTATTTGTCCAACTATTGAACATAATTTAATTAATTTAAAATATTTAACTAGTATATATCGGTAATTATCAGAAAAATTCAAATTATTTTTCATCCTAAATCACTACAGTATAACCTCTTTAATCCAAACCCAGTGTTTCGGACCTTCCTTTAATCTGGTGGTGCGTAAAAATAAGTTCCGCATGATTAGATTTTCAGTGCACATACACTAAGAGTACTGCCCATATTTGTTTACAATTTTTAATATATATATATATATTTTATTATACTATTTACAGCGCAAGCACTAGAATAGTATTATACGGTAGTTTCGAATTTCCGAAAATCGCCAAAAAACAACATAGACAAAAAATTCTTGGATACAAAATTTGTACACATTTAATGTGTTACATGAAAAAAAAAATAATGTCACGTTTTTAGTTTACACGATAACTCAAGAACGAATAATCCATAGAAAAATAGACTTGAAAGGTTCAGGAAAAAGCAAGCTCTTCCCCAAGAGGGGAAGATCCTTAAATGTAAACCCGCCAAAAACAAAAAAGTTATGGTGGGTTAAACTTTTAAAAAAATTGAACTATAATTAAAAAAAAAAGTTCAATTTTGATCGTTTTGCGTAAAAATAAATTTTCTTGAAAAAAAAAATAATTAAAAATAAATTAAAAAAAAAATTGAAAATACATATTTTTAATTTTTCTTAATTCTTTGAAATAAAATATATTTTTTTCCTTTTTTGAAAAAAGAAATTTCCCTAGGCGACAAATGAAGTGCTTTCTAGCGTAGTAGGTCAGTATAAGCCCACGTTCATTAAAATCAAAAAAGAAAAAAAAAGAAAAAAAAATAATTTTCAAAAAAATTGAAAAACTAAATTTTTGAAAAAATCCCATTTCACCCCTGATCCGATTTTTACCAAAAAAAATTCCCAGTCTAGAGCTTTAGATAATCAACCTTTTGTCCGAATTTGAAGTCTTTATCCCTAAGCATTCTTAAGTCATCGTGGACACAAATTTCCTGGACCCACAGACCGACAGACAGACCGATAGACCGAGCGACAGATCGACAGACAGAATTAATTTTTTGACGGAAATCATATTTTTTAGATATAAAACGTACAGAAACGTATAAAAAAGCAATAAAAAAATTTGGAATTTTTTTTAGTAACGCAAGACTTTCCTTGGAAAAAATAATCTTTTTTCATTTATTTTATTTTTTTTATTTTTTTTTTTTCGAAAAAAAAATTTTTTAGAATTTGGGAAAATGCAAGATGACTATAAAGTCATCTTGCTGAGAATATACCTTTTACTAACAGTATACTGTTAGTAAACAAAGAAATGCGTAGCATTACATATCTTCACGGCTTATTTTTATTTATTTTTATTAAAAAAAGGATTTTCATGCCGTATTTACTATTGGTCCAGTCAAATAATAAAATTTATTTAATATAAATTGCAATAAATGTACCCGGGCTGATATTTTAAAGAGTAGTAGTGAATGGTAACAGCACACTCCTGTTAGTTTTTCACCGAGTGATTTGCGTAAGGGGTGTCTCCAGTCTTGAATTTTAGGGGTGAGTACGATAAAAATTCATATAACCAATTTTGTTAAATTTCCAACAATTTTTGTTTGGATTATTTTTTTAATATATCTATTAATAACAATCGAGTTAATTTAAAAATAGCGATGTTGAAGGTGAAATTGATTTTTTCCATTTTTCAGCCAAATTATTAATCGGACGATAAAAGTGGTTATAATCAAACTTGTAGCTCTTGAAATTCTCTATAAGTTACATATATTATAAATTTTTATAGGTACTTTGGTACTGTTACAGAGGGCGCAACTCGACTTTCAGCGCCCACTGTAACCGTAACAAAATACTTATGAAAATGTAATATAAAAAACTTATAGATAATTCCAAGAGCTACAAGTCTACTCATAACCACTTTAATTCTCCGATGAAAAAAACAATTTCATCCCCAACATGGCAATTTTTAAATATTTATAACTCGATTGTTATTAATATATTAAAAAAAATGATCCAGACAAAAATTGTTGAAAATTTTCTCCTTAGCAAAATTTGTTATATGCATTTTTGTCGTAAGATGCATATTTAGCGAGATAACCGCACTCACCCCTAAAATTCAAGATAGGGGACACCCCTTACGCAAATCACCAGGTGAAAAACTAACAGGTGTGTTTTGTTACTATTCACTACTACTACTCTTTAAAATATCAGCCCATGTACATTTATTGCAATTTAACATAGGAATTTATCGTTATTTGACTGGACTATATTAATATTTTTACATTTGGTTTTATATCGTCCGGATTAGAGGTTCTACTGTATTTCCTTTTACTCTTTTCTATAAAAAAATGATTCCATCCAGATAGGCCTTGAATTCATGAAATAAATCAAATTAAGTAGTTATCTTATCAATATTAATAAAACACAAACATTAAAAGGTACGAAAGAAGAAAGAGCACATATCTGCGATAAAATATTAATTAGATATGGGACTTCCGAGAAATACAGCTTCACAATTATGTAGAAAGATAACCAGAAAAGACGAAATAGGTCTTGTAATAAAACAGCTATAAAACAACTAGCTAAGCCAGGTCGCATTATACGAACAAATCGTGAAGATATGTAATGCTTCGCCTTCCATAATACACTCTTCACATTGGAGGATACGTTTTTTGTACGACTGCTTTAGAATGTAAGCAAATACACACACTTTTCAAACGCAGAATTAATCCATTCTAGCTCTAGATACGGTATGAATATTCCGTATCAAGTGTTAGAATGAGCACATGTAGTGCCATCTCTTGGTAAAAAGTAAAGAAAACTGTAGCAAATTTAGGAAAAAATATATAAATATAAAAAATATATATATTTTACCATGAAATATTGAATAATTTAATGCAATTTTAAGTTTTGCGTTAAAATTGCATATAGTTTATTAGGTTTTCTTAATATTTGACCAGTTTTTTATCAATTTAGTTCAAAAAATTAAAACTGCTTCATCTATTGTTAAATATTTAAACCTGATATATGTCACAAAAATCTGACATAACCTTCAATTTTTGCATTATAATTTGTAAATATGTGCTAAAATTAAATAAAAATCTTTTTTAAGTACTGATTTGATAAAATTAATAAATAACATTAATTGCTTTATTTAAAAATATGTGTTTTGTTGCATTTACAATTTTGAGTCACAAAAAACATTGTTTTTAACCTTGTCTGCAGTTTAAAGCCATACAGTGTATTATATTTGCAGTCGAAGAAAAAGTATAGTCTACAACACGTATGGAATAGTCATTTATTAATATTTTCTATTCCATACTAGTTATAGAATATACTATTCTATTGATATTCTTAATACAAAATATGATTTCATTGACCTCACACGTACACGTGTACAGGGTTTACATTCGAAAAAAAATGCGCTCTTTAAACTTTTTTTGTGTATTTTTTTTTTATAAATATTTTATATCATTTAATTTTTTCTGAAATTTGAAGCTTTTTGGACATCCAACGTAACATAACCTAACTCTTTGGTTAGATAGGTTTTTTCGCCTGTTTGATACTTATGGCCCTGCCATTTAAACGGGGTGAATAATATTCTGACGAAAAATATAACTTAAAAGTTTTAAGAGCCCTAAAAATCAGCAAATAAGAATTCAGGACTTACACTTAGCTTCGTATATGTTGGACGTATAAATAGCCTGTTCCATGTAAGGGCATATCCACAGGCTCGCATAACAACATAGTACATAAGAATGCGATGTCGTGATTGACTTGATGTGCCGCCATGTATCTTGTAAGCCAATCACGGCATCGCATTCTTATGTTTTATGTTCTTATGCGAGCTTGTGAATATGCCTTAAACTAGCTATTTATGCATCCGTTGTAACATAACTTCTTTTGGTTTTAGTTGTTTTTTTCCCCCGTTTGGTGTTTTTTGCTAGTGGGGGCTTATCCCCCATTTAAATGAGGAGAATACAATTCTGAAAAAAACTATACCTTAACTATAACTATAACTATAACTATAACTATAACTTTACCTATATGTTTTGCGCAAATAATGTGCGGTTATTGCTTTTCCTAAGACCTAGTTAGTATACTATAACTATAGTTAGTGTCTATTAGCCACCCGTTGTCTATGACAACGTTTGGGAAGTGGCGATCAGCTGATTTTACATATCTGCTGTCAGAAAGTTAGTAAACGTCAAACACATTACCTCAAATTGACAAACTAATTTTCAGATAATTTTTCCGTTTTGTTGATGTAGGAAAAATAGCAAACGAAGCAAACCAAACAGTGCACATCAAATGCTTTTTTACTCGCCTCGTAGGTTCGCGTACTCGGTGCATAATATACTATTACGCGGTTAATCTATTGCGTGGTTAATGTTTAGCATAGATAAACTTTGTGAGGAAAATGCTGCGCAGTAACTGACTGTACTATTAATTTTTTGTACAAAATTTCTTTCCCCTTTTTGTCCATCGTATAATACTCTTCTATAGCATATAGTTTTGTGAAACTGTGAAGAGTATAATACCATCACATCTATAATCTGTATTATACGCACACGCTATTTTATGTTTTTATATAGGGAGGTCGCCATAAACAAATATACTTATATAAGAACTTGTCATTGTTCAATTAGCAGAATACCTACATTTAAAATTTAAATATTAATCTCCATACACAATCTTTATTCGTAATCATTACTCCCGTCAGCAACGGCTTTTTGCCTAAAAAAATTCAAAAGTTTAGAAATTTTGTAGATAGATAGTTTAAACATTTCTGATAAAGTCCCTAGAAATTGAAGGTGACCTTGCACCTCCATCTTGATTTTAAAGTATACTTTTGGACTTTTTTGCAAATGTGCAGTGATAAAAAAAAATAAGTAGGTAATTAAATAAAGTTAAAAAAAAGTATTTTATAAACTTTCTTTTTAATAATTGCTTATTTTTTTTAAATGTTGACTATTTAGAATATACATGTAAAAAAGTCCAAAAGTGTTTTTATATAGGGAGGTCGCCATAAACAAATATACTTATATAAGAACTTGTCATTGTTCAATTAGCAGAATACCTACATTTAAAATTTAAATATTAATGGACAATCTTTATTCGTAATCATTACTCCCGTCAGCAACGGCTTTTTGCCTAAAAAAATCCAAAAGTTTAGAAATTTTGTAGATAGATAGTTTAAACATTTCTGATAAAGTCCCTAGAAATTGAAGGTGAGCTTGCACCTCCATCTTGATTTTAAGGTATACTTTTGGACTTTTTTGCAAATGTGCAGTAATAAAAAAAAATAAGTAGGTAATTAAATAAAGTTAAAAAAAAAGTATTTTATAAACTTTCTTTTTAATAATTGCTTATTTTTTTTAAATGTTGACTATTTAGAATATACATGTAAAAAAGTCCAAAAGTGTACCTTAAGATCAAGATATCGGACAATTTTTGAGAATTTTCTTATTTTCTGAAAAACTAAGCCAGAAAAAAGTTTTAAATAGTACTATACAGGATTTTAAAAGTTTTTTTTTAATTGTCTGTTTAAAAGTTAATTGCAAAAAAACCCTAGCTGTAGCTTAAAATCAAGATGGCGACGCGATTTCATCTTTAATTGTTGGGGACTTTTGGTCTAAAAGGTACATCTATACTACATCTATACTAGTTTTCAAAACTTTTGGATTTTTTTGAGGCAAATGGTGGTTTTTGTAGTTCCTTGACATCATCAAATCCATTTTTTTTTTTTTAAACCATTTTTTTAACCAATTGAGTCCCATAGCATATTGTTTTTTAAATAGTTTTTATTGGTAATCCATATTTTCAAAACAAACTATTCTTAGCAAAAAAAATCTACCCAATTTTAGAAGGAGAGGTAGATTTTTAAAATTTTTGCAAAGCGGATAATTTTTAGCAAAAAAATTACCCATTTTTAGCAAAAAAGTTACATTTTGACATTTTTTATTAGAAAGGCTTAATGCCTACGGGATACTCAGTGAGCTGATAGGCCTAAGTATTCAATCGGATACGTTAAAAAACTCTATGGCCCCAAAATGTATTTAAACAAATAATACAAAAAAAAAAACGTTCTTATCTTATCTACTTTTTTTTTATAAATTTTGGTGCCCCATGGCACGGCCCTATGGTATACTTCATGTGTCACTTTTGAGTACCTAAGCAAATTTTCGACATCACAAAAAGATTCTTCATTAAAAAATGTCAACAAAAAAGTTCAATGGACATTTGTCAAAAGATTCCAAACAAGAGAGTTACAGCGCTTTAAAAGAGCATTTTCAGCTAAATCTAGACGAAGATAAAGAAGAAAGAAGAACAAGAAGACCAAGAAGAATACGAGGGAGAAGAAGAACAAGTAGCATAGTTAACTCATGCTTCATACTATAGTTCTCTGCATGAAAGAAAGTCTCCGACGTTAGGGGTAGGAATCACTCTCGCTCACTTCTTTCTGTCAAGAGCGTTATAAGGCATGAGTGCCTACATCTGGCCTTTCACTTGCACACACATTCCAAACATATTTCTCGTAGCCACCGATCCGTGCTTCAATCTATATCTTAGCCTTGTCAATTTGTAGGCTAACTTCGTCTGTACCTACTTTGTTCTTTGGTTCTTGGTATGTTTTTGCTCCAGTTTGTTTTTTTTTTGTTTTTTTTTTAGGGTCACTTCATATGGACTTTTTGGTTCTTAGTTTTTGCCTGTTTTTTTTCTGGGTTAGTTTTCTTTAAAAAAGGAAAAAAGAAAAACAGAAGACCAAAAACCAGAGGACGAACTAAACCCAGATTTGGGTTAATTATCTGCAGTTAAAGTGACCTTATCAATTTGTCATATATTTGTCTGTTTAGATGTTTATATTAATTAAAAATATAAATCCTAAATATTTTTGGAATTAAGCTAAACAAAAAAAAATATTTCTCTTTTGTTAATTCGTAAGTAATTAACTTTCAGTCATTATGTTGCTAATTAAAAAGTTCCCAAAATAATCCTTTTAATCCAACAAAACTTCTAAATAATTTTATCTGATTTTTCGCTCAAGTTCACCCTATATATTTAGAAAATTAAATTCCATTCTGAAAGTGCTTTTATCATAATTACAAGAAAGTAAGAAGAATCACAATATAAATAATAAATAATCAAATTGTTAGTCACATCGCATGGCGACGAGGGAGAACTTGAGGATTCATGAAACTTATACGGAGTATCTCATTTTAACAGTAGCGTAGGCATTGGATGGCAATTTAGTTATATTCTAAGAGCTGGTGACCAATAATAATAATAATGTCACTGTCAAAATCAAATGTACATTTTTCGAATAATTTATTTCTATAAAATTTAAGTACTAATGTTTATTTAAATTACTAAAATCATGGTTTCACACTATGAAAAAGAATATGCTGGAGATGTTGGTATAAAACATAGAACAATGGAAAAAAATGGAATGGTAAACACAATTGAAGCACTGAAATTTATGGATGATGGACACTCCGTGATATAAAACACCTTATTAAAATAGGTCTCTAAAGAGTATAAATAAAATAAATAAATAAATAAATTTATTTTATTATTTTCTTCCGGCTGTATTTCATATGTCTTAAAGTACATTCAAATTAAGATATTTTAAAATTGCTAGGCTCCGGATCCGGTTCCTTTGGGTGCTAATTTAATTACCAATTAAAATTAAAAAAGTTAGAAACAAGGATTTACTACAAAGTAAACAACTTTAAAAATAAGGACAAAAAAATTAAAAAAATATTAAAAAGAAAAATAATATGTATTAAATAAAAATAGTTGCAAGTTTAAGTAGATAAAATTTGTATGTATAGATGCTCTTGGAGTATTTTCTATGTGAAGTTTAATTTCTTTTTTGAATTAGTTTTTATTTAAGCTACTATTTTTTAGTTTAAGAGGTAGTGTACTAAAAAGTTTAGGCCTTAAAAACGTATGACTTCATCCTATTGCAAGTCTCATTTCTGGAACTACAGAGTTAATGTCAATATTTCGGGTTTGATAGGACACACCTGGTGTGTTCTAAATGATTAAGTTTATTAAAGTTTGTATGCTATAGTTCCTCCAATTATGCAAGATAGTAGTTTAAAATTCCCGCGATTTTTAAGCTACATCATTGGTTAAAAACTAGTACCTTTTAACATAAAATATTGTGACATTTTTTGTCTATGACAACTTAAGGCCTATCCAGAGGCTCGCATAACAACCATTACAATATCCATGACTACACATCAAGCCAATCCTGGCATCGCATTCTTATATACTATACTTGTTATGCGAGTCTTTGGATAGGCCCTTTCCAGGAAAACAGTACTGAAATCTGTTAAATTTTTGATACAATACGATTTATGCATAATTATGCTATTTATGCGCTCTGTGGTGTAAAACGGGCCGCGTCCCTTACTATCTTGCATAACTGGACCCAGTATAGTAAATATTTGTGTGTAAATAAAATAATTGTCTGGTATCCAGTATATGACTTTCCTCGTACAACCTTTCTGTTGAAAATAGTCTTGGGACTTTTAACAATACTTTTAATAGTATATTACGCACGGAGTACGCGAACCTAGTTTTTAGTGCACGAGAGTGCGTTTTTATTTTTACTAGGCGCAGCCGAGTAAAATATTTTAATTAGTAATTAATTAATTAGTAATTTAGTAGTTAGTAAATTAATTAATTTAGTAATTAGTAAATTCATTAGTAATTTATAATAAACATTAGGGGCGGCGGTAGCTCAGTCGTGAACGCCTCGAACTAGTATTCGAGAGGCCGGGGTTCAATCCTCGGTTGTGGAACAACTTTTTCACAGAAATAAAATACCGTCGTTTCCCCACCACGTCGGCTTGTGCTGCCGAAGATCTAAGCACACAGTACAGAAAAAGGTTTGCAGTGGATAATGCCGCATAGCACTCGGACGTGTGATACTACCCGGGCGCACCGAGAGGGAGCAGCAAGGTAGCTGTCAGTTCTGTTGGCAGAGCTCACTTTAAGGACTTCCAAGCAACCAGGATCTGTACTAAGGCTGCAAGCGACAATGATCCTTAAGCAGTTTGGCGCCAGTCCAAGTGCACTGGCAGCCAATAAACTTAAGGATCAAAGCCGCTCACTTAGCCAAAAAAGCCGACAAAACGAGGTTCGGATTCCTCGCTAAACTGTAGGTCCCGGGGTACAACAACTAAAATCCTCGTTAGAGTAGAAAAACTAGTAACACGGGGGTAGGCAAAAAGGACCATATGGTCTAGTTGCCAGGCTTGACCTCCCCACCATTACTACTACTACTACTATAATAAACATTTTTAAATATTTTTTTGCTTATTTTTATGTTTTATGAAGTTTTATGTCGATATAAATCAATTTCAAGCAAAAAAAATTGTCGCTAGGTCGATCGGTCGATGTGTCGTCGATCGTTCTGTCCGGAGGTTGCTGAAACAGAATCTGATAATAAAAAAATTCCACCCCCTGAGGGGCGGGGGGTAGTGTTCGTGAAAATTGGTGTATTGGAGTTTTTGAGGTTGCTGAAAGTGAATCTGAATATAAAAAAATTCTAACTCCACCCCCAAAGGGGCGGGGGGTAGTTTTCGTGAAAATTGGTGTATTGGAGTTTTTGAGGTTGCTGAAAGTGAATCTGAATATAAAAAAATTCTAACTCCACCCCCAAAAGGGTGGGGGGTAGTTTTTGTGAAAATTGGTATATTGGGATTTTTGAGGTTGTTAAAAGTGAATCTGATAATAAAAAAAACATTTTACGCGCGTAGGTGAAAAATGGGAAAGCTCTTTTACTGGGCAGTGTATTTTTATTATGTTTTTTTTCTACGTCAATGTACGGTTTTTGTTTGGAGTCTATTGTAAGACTATAAAGATATACACATATTGTTCTGGTGTTTAGAAAGGGCGCTAATTCAATTTTTGTCTCTACGGACCGAAAATATCCGTATTACACCACGCAAGAGCCTATTTGATGTTACGAAATATATTTTTGGGGGCGCGATATTGTGTGATGGAAAATTTAATCTAGAAGCGTAATAAATTGGCTTGTTGGAATTTATATGGATTGTTTCAAACCAAGAAAAACAGGAAAACGTTTTTGCATTATTAATAATATATTACGAATATAAGTATAGAAAGTATATTTATTCAAATACTTATCTATTAAGGAACGTTCAAGTATTACGTAACGCTCCTAGGGGGAGGGTGGGGGTCGTTTTGGAATGTTACGCCCTTGTTAATGGTATAGCAAAGTAGCCTTATAGGGGGGGTCCATAATGATGATAATATTTGAACGTTCCCTTATAGCTAAGTATTTGAATAAATATACTAATATACCGTGCGGTCTAAATCCCCCCCCTCTTAACCTTTGAACGAGCAGAGATATCGACTTAAAATTTTTAACTCATAATTAAAACAACTTATATTATCTTTTTGCATATATTTGATATTTTCAGCTCTTGCTGGTGGGCATTGGGAGATTTTTTTTTTAAATAGAAAGTGGGTCATGTGATGATACATTATTTTAAAGCTTATAAAATTTCCAATATATTCCTAATTTTTTTAGACATTTTTTGGGGATTTAAAACATACATTTTCAAGGGTTCAAAATTTCTTTAAAAAAATCAAATGATTTTTGAACAATGAATTATTTCAAGTTGCAAAAATGTAAATTATACTTTTAAACTAATTTTAATGGATATAAATAAAAATTTACAAAAAAAAATTAAAAAAAATAATTTTTTAGCAAAAAAAAAATTAAAAATTATAATAAAAATATAATTAAAAATTAAAAAAATGTTTAAATAAATTAAAAATACATGGTTAAATGGAGAATTTTATAAGCTTTAAAAGAATCTATCGCACGACCCCTTCTATTAAAAAAAATGTTCCCCTATGCCCCCTGCCCACATTTTAGGAGCTGAAAATATCAAATATATGCAAAAAGATAGTTTAAGTAAGTTGTTTTATTTATGCGTTTTAAATTCTAAAAAGTCGATATCCCATATAAAGTTAAGAGGGGGGTGACTTTTGGACCGCACGGTATAATAGGTAACCTATCCGCACTTTTTTTTTTTTAAGTGAAAACTTCATTGACCAATTTTTGTTAGAGAAAATCTTATGGGTCCATAGTCTTCATAGTTTTCACTTCTGTCGGCAGTCCCCATGACTGCTCATGACTTTTTTGTTAGAAAAACGAGTCATCTCATCAAACGTTTTTAAATAATTACAAATATATAAATATCTTTTATTGAGTTTAATAAAAGCAGCCATTTATATTTGTAATAAAACAGTGAATTAGCAACCTTTTATTTTGCCCCAAGTTGGGAGTTAGGAGTCTTAACAGATAAAAAGTTTTACATGTAAAGGGGCAGATTTCCTAAAAGTGCGAAAATTTCAGTTTCTTTTACATTTTTACATAGTATTGGTTCAATTAAAAAAATATATATTTAGAATAGTTTATTTACTACAAATATACTTAGAAAACTGAGTTTATTTCTGGAGATTAAACTGTACTCTTGTCCTTTATTTTGCTTTTTAATTTTGACGATTAAAATTATATTTTCCACACATCTATTTTTTTTTATGTGGGGGAATTTTCCCAAAAAAAAAAGAGATGGGTAAAAGAAAACTAAAACTTGTGCAGTACAATTAAAGTATACTTTAATGTGATATACTCACTGTTTTACTGCACAATTTTTAGTTCCTCATTGCAAAATTTATACTTTATGTGTATAACAAATGCATTTGTTCGTTTAAATAATATAGTAGAGAAAAAGATGCAAGTCGCTAGGTTTGGACTTTGACATAGAGACTTGAAATTTGAAATAAATTTTGTTTACTACTTAGAAAATCTTTGTTCCAAATTTCAAGTCACTGGGTCAAAGGGTTTTTGAAATATCGTAGGGTAAACTTGTTTTACAAGCGATATGCATCTTTTTCTCTTCTATAGCTAATCTTCAAATTCCCTAAAAAGCTGATTCAATAAATATAATTAGATTATGACATAAAATAAAAGAGCAATTTTCCTGGTCCTTTCAGAAGGTAATCTGGTGATTCAGCTAAAAAAAGTTTGGTCTAAAACTGACCGTTTACTATCAACAGCCAAATCTCGTAACATGAACTGACATTTAACTTAATCCTATAGGGATAACGCTGATGGGATCTATAATCACTTGTCTACTAATGTTTACTATCTAATAATTCACTGAAAGGTCCTACTTCATCTTTTTTCCTTTAACGCGTTTCACTCTTAAGCTTTTTAACTGTTCAATATGTTTAGTGAGAACGAACTAAAAATATCAAATAATAAGTATTTTCTTAATAGAATTTTAACACTTCTAAAAAATCTACGTTTTCTTTAATGTTTAGGCGAGAGTCTAGCACATGACTCATTTTATAGATAATATTTATAATAGATTTAAAAAATTGTCCTTTCTCTGAAAAACGAGGGTTACCTTTGATCTCTGTACTTTAATAATTCTTTTTGTAATTTTATTTGTTTTTGTGGGTGGGTGAGAATTTTTTTAAATAAATAATCACTTGTTTACTAATGTACTAATAGTAAATTACTGAAAGGTCTTAGGAAACGTTTAAGTATTACGTAACACAAATTTTGATCATTTTGGAGATTTCACTCTCAATCCTAAAGTCCCTGATCCACTTTTAACTTATTAATATATTTTTCTATTTTGCGACTCTTATAAGCTCATAATCACACGCATTTTGCGTGTTCTTATAGGCCCATAAGAGGTCTGTACTTTTTGTTCTTTTGGGTTGGCAACAGACCTGGCCTATCGCTTGACGTTTTCGGTGAAAATGTCAATGTCGCTTTAAAGTTGAATTTTCTACAAAATTTTGTGTTTAGGTTATTTTTACCATGTTAAAATTCTGGATTGGTTAATTGCAGTAAAAAGGAGAAGAGATGACTTAAAATATATCAAAATATCATTTGTTCTTAGAATTTTAAACATGGTGTAAACTGTAATGCCAATCCAAAACAAAAATCCCTAAATCAGTCATCAATTTAAATGTAAGTATTTTTAAATTTTAGAGCAAAATAGAAAAATTGTATAAAGGACTCGTTTCATAACACGTTTTTAGCGCAGGAGTACAAACGAGCCGCTTGAGGCGAGTTTTCTAAAGTACTAGTGCGTATGTTATGAGACTAGTACTTTTTATACTAAATACTATTAGTTAACATGTATTAAAATATTAAATAAATTAATATTTTCTTAACATATTTTTTTTTAAGACATAAAACCCAACTTCTTTTAGTCTTTGTAATCTTAGTACACTGTACTAAGTCTATCCATTATTCTCTACTAATTTGTAAATATCTTTAAGATTAAAATATATATATATTCAGTTTATATCCTTTTTTTTACAACTTTATTATATTTAATATGGTTAAAATATTTTTATGCTAGCAGGCTTTGTTCATCTTGTTTTCCATTCCACTTTTTCATTTACACAAAATGGCTATAATTCTAATATATTCTAGTTCTTAAAACACAGATCACAGGACAAGAGCTATTAATTTCACCTGGTCATCTGATTGAATTTATTAAATTGTTCTTTCCATGAGCCATTTGATAAGTAAAGAAAATGTTTTTTTATTAAAAAAAAGTAGTTTGTTATTATAAAAACATCCAAAACGGCATTTAAATTAATATTTGGATACCTTATACTTACATATAATGGAAAAATATTTAATTTAAAAATAAAATACATTGATATATTTTAAAATAATTTGTTCCTGAGTCAAAATCTAATTCATTTCGACTGGACAGGAAATGAACAAACCACAAAAACTTAACCCACACCTTTAGCAATAATCAAAATATTCGAGACAGAAAAAAATTATCAATTTGTAAGGCTAACTTGACTAGGATTCTATCACGAAGCTTCAATTAATACGTAACCTATCATTTGAGTAAGTCCATCAGAATAAAATACCTATCGTGGAATTTTAGGATTGCAAGTCTATTTATTTAAAATTAAAAAATCATTATATTATAACTTATAATTTATAAGCATTATCAGCAAGTATTTTAAAAGTAAATTTTTTGTACTAATCTGAAATAAAAAAGTATAAGAAAGTAGTAAAAGGTTCTATTATTATTTACAAGTACATTTATAAATAAAAAAAAATTAAAGAGGACCCAAGTTTGTACTTTTTGGTTTGGACTTTTGAGGTACCCAGCAAAGTTCATTTATAAAAAGAAACACATAAAAGAGATCCCAAGTTTGACCCTTGTGGTACACCATACTTCGTTTATACAGCTTGCTATAACTCTTACCATTAGGTACTGGATTTAAGAAGATTTATTTATTCTGATCAAGTATCTTTGATCCCGATAATATTATGATCAGAAGAAATATTTGAACAAATATATTTGGTAGGTATCAACAACTAATATAACCTTATGTTGGAAAAGTTGCATTAAAGGGGGATAATATCTCGGTAATGGATGATAACATTACTTACACTCAGGCTTCTGGACCACTGTTTGTAGGCACAGATACTTTTTTTTCCATCAATTTTGGTGGTCCCTACCCTAACCCTATTTTTTTCAAGGCGAGGACTCGAACCCACACTGTAACCAGACGAGTTGTGTTAAACCCCTTAATTGCTGCAGCCACTGCCTGGCTTTCCTATGTTGTTACCATATGTATCAGAAAACTATTACCAGTCCCAGTCATTTTCAAAATGTGATATAGATTTTTTACATGTTTGATACTAATTCTGTTCTAAGATGCATTCTTAATGAAAATCTTAGTACTATCTTAAGTTGGTACCAAAACAATCTAAAACTGAAAATGTGAACAACAAAAAGGACTCTTTTCTCATGGACGAAGAACTATTTGATCTTAAATGACAACTTTTTCTAAATTGTTCTCTTTTCTGAGGTTTGCGTGTTGGATTATTTTTTTGTCAATTGATAATATCCTGTATACAGGTGCCTTTTATGGACAATTTGGATAATTTTCGAAAATACACACACATTACTGGAAAAATAGAAACAGGTAGGTAATCTATATGACAATTTTTAAGATAATTTGAAGGCGGGTGGATCAATTTTAATTTCCTTTCTCTTCTCTATGGGAATTTTTAG
>OY294044.1:63517770-63690440 GCA_958510825.1 Brachypterus glaber | reverse complement strand
CATTCAGAATTATTGGTAAATAATTTAAACCAATATAATCATAACCATAACCGTATACGGTTACACGTAACTTTGGTAAGCAATCCGAAAACGCTTTTGTTATTTTACCTTTGGAATTTAACTGATGTAGACCTAATCTAATCAAGTCTTCGTTTATTGTTTAAAACAAATTTTAAATCCAATAAAATTTTATCAGTTTTTTTGACCCATTGTCTAGACATAAAAGAAGGTAATAAATTAATTAATTACCCGTTTTTTAACCATGACTATAAATTATTGTTAATCTGGTACGTATATCAACTGTTTATGGATGTGACATTTTTTTTGGGAAAATATCGCCAAAATATACCTACACTGCAGTGCACTGAACATTAAACAAGCCGTGAAGGTATGCAGGGTGGTCCATTTATCATTAAAATAAATAAATATATCAAAAAAAGTTTTAAATAAACGTTATAAAAGCTTAATGGGAGCACACAATAGTGTGTATGGGGAAGGGGCCCTAAGATAAAGAATCTGGTAAGATGACTAATCGTCTGCAACAAGCGAATGTCTACAGATGGAGCAACAGTTGCAGTATGTGTTAACTACCTGACTTAGCGCCAAATAAAAGCGCTAGTGTTATTTCTTCCAAAACGAAGTTGGTTGACGTAAAAGCCGTATTTGGTTAAATGAGTGATTCGTTAAAAATTTGAGTGTACCAATTTTAGTGAATAAAATTTTATGGGTATTGGCCTGAAATTTCTATATACATTATTATATATTATATATTAAATGCCTTAATTCAAATTAAGTTTCAAATTAAGATTTTTTAACTATAATTATTATTTAAACAGTATTAGTCAAAGCGGATAAGATAACGAATACCAAGAACTGGTAAAATTACGACACTATAAAACACATAAATAATATCGATATAGATGTTTCGAATGACAAGTACAGTAACTGTCTAATATGCGGGCATATTGGCAAAAAAAAATGAGATATGGTTTTAATGCTTTAGCTGCAAATTATGAGCCCATATTTACTGCAATGAAATGAGTTCAAAAGAAGCCAAAGTAAAGATTTGCATTTGTGATTTTTGTGAAAATTAAAATACCCTTCATTATCCTAACAAGTTTTAAACTATTTTTCTTATTCTTATTTTTATTTTTGCTTTTAATAAAGGTTTTTTTTTAGTGCTAACTTGATGACTAATTACATTTATTTTTTTTTAAAGGAAATGAATGATTAAAACAAAACAAAATTAGATAAACCATTAATGGAGCTCTCTACAACTAGAATTATGAAACAAAAGATGTCTACCCTATCTCTATCTCATTTGTGCTACACTTTCCAGCCAACCAAATAAATACTGTATTTGTTTTTCATACAACAAATACAGTATTTATATGGTTGGCCGGAAAGTGTAGCACTGAGCGGCAAGAACGAACATAGCTAATGTGAATCTGTAGAATAAGATAATTCTACTAAAATTTAGATGGCGCCAGTAATTTCTTTAATAAAAATAATATAGTTACACTTTTCGCCCAGCCAAGTAAATATTGTATTTGTTCAACAAAGAACAAATACAGAATTTGTTTCGTTGGGTGGAAGTGGGAGTGTATGTATGTCTTCTATCCTTTTTGGGTAGAACTTTTGTCCCTGTTTAATCTAACGGGAGAAATCACCATTGAATTACCACTTTCTAAATAAAAAAAAATGATTTAAATGAAAACCCTATTTCATACAAACCATCAAAGCTTATGTTCCTCAACTTAGGGCCCCTTCCCCTACTTAAACTTTTATAACTTTTTAAAATTTTTTTTTTGATATTCTTACAATTGAACTATTGGACTGTCATGATAAATGGACCACACTGTATAAAGTATACTCCTCACAGTTGCAAGTAATTTTTTTCTTGGTTATGTTTTAAATATTTTTAATTTTTAAGTGGCCCCCCTATAACTGATGTTTAATAATTTTCCTGAAAAAATGACGTTAATATCACTTTCCTTCTATTTTTTATTTTTGAACAAGTTTATTACTTTTTTTGTTTTTGGGGAATATTTTTACAACTGATCTTTTACATAAAAGTAATTTTTACCTGAAAAAAAAAAGGTTGATCGAGGATTTTCTTCCAACATTTTCGAATTTTTAAATGTTTAGCCTCCATAAATTTCTTTTTTTGGCTAATTCTTTTCAGTCAGTAGGCTTCTAAGATAAATTTTTCCTGAAAAATTAAAGTTGATCGGGTTATTCTTTCTTGAGTTATAGTGCTGACAAGAAAACGTGACATATAGACACATGGACGGACGGGCAGACAGACGAACTTTGGTACAAAAATATTTGATTTTGGACAAAAATGTTCTTTTTTCGCTGTCCGAAGTAAACGTATAATACTCCTCTGCTGTAAAGCTGCAAGAAGTAAAATTTTTTATAATTTTTTAAAAAGTCAATTTAGCATTTCATGTAAGATGTGGAATTACCAAGGCCAAAGCCAGAAAAAAAGTCTAGGAAAAGGCTCAGTAGGGGCTATAAAAAAGTTACCCAAATACTGTTTTTTTTATTTGCTCCTGGGACACAATTTTTTTCAATTGCGAATTTGTAGACTTTATTCAATAATTTATTTCTAAAAAATTAACTGATATAAAAAGTCGCAGTATAAAATATAACATACATTGATAAAACTGCACTTTCACGACACCACTTTAATAACGGACACTTTTTCGACTTTGAAAATATTAAAATTCTAGATAGTGAAATCAACCCCCAAAAACGCAACCTCTTAGAAATGATACACATAAAAACTTTAAAAAATACAATTAACTTTAGAACTGACACTCAAAATCTCAATCATGTATATAATAACATTATCTAACACTTCACACAACCATACACTTCCAAACGCACCCAACCTTAAATCAATTAAAATCCAATACACACATCCACTAATAGTGAGTCACTATGATACACTATACCATACACTACATTACTAACTTTAACTATATCTTAATGTCATTTGTAATTATCATTGACATTGGCAGTGACAATATGTTTATGCCAGTGTGGATGCTAAATGTTATAGTATATTAAAGTACTAGTTTCATAACATACGTTTTTAGCGCATGAGTACAAGTTTAGAAAACGAGCCGCTTGCGGCGAGTTTTCTAAAGTACTAGTGCGCTAAAAACGTGTTATGAAACAAGTGCTTTATACAATTTTTTCTATTTTGCTCTAAAATTAAAAACAAACTTACATTTAAATTGATGACTGATTTAGGCATTTTTGTTTTGGGTTGGCATTACAGTTTACACCATGTTTAAAATTCCAAGAACAAATTATTTTTTGATATATTTTATAGTCATCTCTTCTCTTTTTCACTGCAATTAACCAAGACACAATTTCAACACGGTAAAAAATAACCTAAACAAAATTTTGTAGAAAATTCAACTTTAAAGCGACATTTACACGGAAAACGTCAAGCGATAGGCCAGGTCTGTTGCCAACCCAAAAGAAAAAAAAGTAGAGACCTCTTATGGGCCTATAAGAACACGCAAAATGCGTGTGATTATGAGCTTATAAGAGTTGCAAAATAGAAAAAGACTATTTTTTACCTGTTACCTTTTTTGTTTCTTTCAATTTCAAATTATTTTTTCCTTCAATGTCATCAATTTATATTTTTTACTCAATATTTTTTATATAACTTTACAATATTTATTTAACGAGCCCTGAAGATGGCCTTACAATAAAGACCGAAACGTTGGCAAAAAAAAAAGATTTACTTTATTCTTTAATTATTTTCTGTTCTAATAAAACAAGAAAAAAATATAACATACATTGTAACGATATAAATCGTCACTTTGTAATATAGCAAGGGTTAATTAAACTATTCGTTTACTTACGTTATAATTTATGTTTATTTTGTATATAAATAGTTACGTACGTACAGAACTATTTTGTATCTGGGACTATTTTGTAGCAGGAACTGAATTCTAACCATATGAGTCTCTATTCCATAGTTCTACCTGAAAATAACATAAAGAAAACATAATTAGAATATGATTTTTAATAATAAAGAATCATATGACTTATTTCTCTATAGTGCATTTGTCTATGGACTTACCTGGTTTTTATATGTTTCAGAGTCTATTGAGGGTTGGATTTCACTGGCTTTCACCTGTAGCCTGTCTCTCCTGGAAAGTTTCGTATGCTTATTCCTTCGGGATAATCCAGAATTTGTTGAAAATAGTTTGCTGGAACTGCTCACTTAGATTCAGTATTTTGTTTATACTTAGTTCACAGGACACTTAGTATTCTGTTCGTATTTTTATTAGTTTTGCTGATAAACAATAAGTATTGTTTATATTTGTTTCTTAGAGTAATATTTTGAGGTTAGATATCACTAATACGGATTTATTAGGAAATATTCTTTTGTTATTATCTTTGATGTAGTTTTCGTTACCTTTATTAGGAATCCTATACGGTAAAACTGTAGTTGATAATGACTTGCATAGATGTCGCTAATAGTTCAGAAATAGTATTTTATTTACCTGAAGGGTTCATACCGGTTGATAAGGTCGATTTTCGCTCCTTCTTGAAGCAACTCGAATACAATGGTGGTGTCATTTTGACGAGTGTTTATTTTCTGTAATCATCGAAGTAATCCTTCATGTATTTTTATTTAAAGTTAGTGAAAATGAATATTTAAACAATGCGGAAGATATTGTAACTGTTATTTTCTACAATTACGCATTAATAACGTTTCGATGGACATCGAAGACTTAGTATGACATGTAAGTTAAGTTTTTCTGTTTCTTAGAATATTTCTAAGATATAATTATTGTTTTAGCACCATTAATTAAGCACCATTATTACTACATTACTAGACCATTAATTAATTACCATTTCTATACCATTAATATGGAATTACATTAATTTAAGTTGAAGTTTATTTTGGTATATTTGATATACAAGTTCTCCGCATGGAGTGATGTTCTGTTGGAACATGGTTCTGTATTTTTCGGCATAGATAAATTCTATATGACCGTCTAGCAGACAATTTTATATTGGACATAATTTTCAAAAGTATATTTTATCCCGGACAACATTTTCAATCGTACATTTTATCCTGGAAGATGATTTTTCCAAAGTAGATGGGACAGCCTATATTTTTTTTCTTTCATTTGAGAAATGAATTCATCAGCATAGGGGAGACTTGTACAGATGGAGACGATGGAATTCATACCTCATGGATTTTGCAGAAACCAGCTAAGTACTCATTCTGAAAACTTTTGAAAGCAATATTTCATATTTTTAAATTCTTTTATTTTAATATTCTTATAACTGTAAACTTTATCAGATCTGATATAGTATTGATTAATACTATATGCCCTTCTGGCTTTTGTTCATTTTTAGGTACTTATTTTTTTTAAAACATTTAATCTCATTTATTAATTATTAAATATCATACTTTTGATTAAATGATTTCTAATTTAAGCATGACTTTTATACACTGCAAGAAATGATTGTTGTTTACATACATTTCTTGGTGCTTGCTGAACTTCATGTTTTCTTTATACATTTAAGTCGAATGATTTCTGAATTTAGTAATTTTTATTAAGATTTCTTTAATTATATCTTAATATAATTACACATATTTTTTATATATATTAATACATTACTTGATGTGCTTTCATTAAGTTTATTTATAATAAATTTCTCAAATGAATTATCTTATTTTATTTAAGAGTTATATTTTCTCAAACTGAAAAGCTTAAGTATTTACACTAGGTTGTTACTTACCTAAAAGAGTAAAAGATAAAGTAACTGGCGCCCCATAACAACATTAATCAATTCTTTCTATTTTTCCCTTGCCCATACCCATTGCTCCGCTGTCAAAACTAGCCGTTGGCAGTGAACGTATTAATTACGGTACAACATTTATAGAACAAGAACAACAAGAAATTCTAAAAAATATCCTTCCGGTTTTTAAAATCCTATTCTAAATTATATAGAGCTTTGTAGTTTTTCCAAATTATATACTACCATCAAAATTGTGAGAATGTATTGGACTTTTTAACAATTCCGTAGTCTAGTAAATTTGACATCTCATCTTTTGGGTGCTCAATTTTCAAGACATAAAAGTGTTCCTTATAATTTAGGGTTTCTGTAAACAGAGAGCAATTTGTAAAAAACACAACAAGCCTCTAATATAGGTCTGCCGTATTTGGATTTTTGCGTACGATTTCGGCTTGTAAATGGCTTCAGGTAGAAAAATAGTAAACTTGTAAATAGCACACAGTTCATTTTTAGCGAGCTTTTTAAAAGCAAAATATATTTTTGACGAGACCTCTTTTTTACTAATTTTTCAATAGAAAAAAATACGAAAAAACAATATATTAAGTTAAGTTATTGTTTTAATGTTTCCAAAGCACCATCTCACTAGAGCTTACAACTTCCTAATAAAGTCGTGAAAGTTGTAACTGGTGGTTAAGTATACTCTCGGCTCGGGTATACTTTAACTATATGAAAGAAGATTGGATGGCCAACCTAACTGAGTAAGTTAACAAATAAAAGTTAAAACCAACCGCTCGGCTATAACCGAATTTCCCACTTTATATCACGTTTCTGGTCCTAAGATGCACCGATCTTGTGATATTTTAAAAATTTCGTTTTTTTGTGAAAATTACTTCAAAAAAATTACAGTTCCAAATCGAGTTCAAGGTCGCAAAATTGTTTTTTTATTTGGGGTCCTATAATCCACAAAATAAACTCAAAATCAGTACCCCCTGAATTATTTCTAGGTAAAACTACCTGACCTCTGGAGACGTATTCTTGATTTTCTGGGAGTAGAACAACTGATAGAGCAATGCTTAGAATATGACGCATATAGTGTTGAAACCAATAAAGTACGATCACAGCCTTAGACTCGTTCTATCAGTTCTTCTACTCCCCGAAAATCAAGAAAAGGTCTCCAGAGGTCAGGTAGTTTTACCTAGAAATAATTCAGGGAGTATTGATTTTGAGTTTAATTTATAGAGTATAGGACCGCAAATAAAAAAAAAATTTCGACCTTGAACTCGATTTGGAACTGTAATTTTTTTGACGTAATTTTCGCAAAAAACGAAATTTTCAAAATATCACAAAATCGGTGCAAAAAGTCCCCTAGAGTATTGCAGCTATATAAAACATTTTTAATTTATTTAATTATATTAGCAAAACAAAAACGGTTCTGGTTAAATACTTAGCTTTTAAAAACTCGCTAAAAGTGAACTGCTAGTTATAACCTTATCTTAATTGTTAATGCAAGTATCATGTTTTCATGCTAAATTTCGTACTTTTTTGAAATATTTATTTATATTTTAAATTATCTAATAGTTGACACTTTTAAAGAAAGTATAATCTAATGATTTAATTTTAAATTTTTAAAATGATGATTTCTGCATCAAAAAATAATTTTTTTTTTCTTTTATGAAGGGCTTTTACAGAATTTAATTGTTAATATAAGACACTGCCTTGACTCAAATGAAGGTTAACACAATTAAAATAATTTTTTTATTTAAAATAAGTAATATTTTCGATATACTGTAAAATTTATAAAAAATTACTTGTCTACTCAACTCCTTTTCTCTACCTATGTACAAATATAAATTTAAAATATATTTTTTATGTAGTTGTTTATAATATTTATTTAACAGAATTATATCAGTCACCTTAATTATACACATGCGCGCCCCGAGGGGAGGCAGGGGGCAGTATTTTTAGAAAGATTCTTAAAAAAGCCAAAATTTGTTTTATCGAGAAACTTATTTGTTCGTCCCAAAACAAATTATTTTCTGCACAAATGCAGGAGCGTTATGTTACCAATTTTGTACATTTTGCTTTATTAATAAAAAATAATTACAACTTACCTTAAACTTTGAGATCATAGGAACTGAAATCCATTTAGGTACTTGAACAATGTTTACGCATTATTTATTCTTCATTTTTAAAGGTAATTACTCCAAGAACAGTAAAAAAACGTTTATTTAACTATTCCAGAGCATAATTATTGGTATTTTGACTATTCTGTTATTAAATAAGGAACATTTCTTTCACATGTAAAAATAATTAAAATTTTAAAGTAAAATGTAAGGTTAGATCTACTTAAAAAAAAAACGTGTTATTGAAGGTCAGATCTCGTTCGTAATGCAATAGTGGCCCAAAATGAACACAATGTATAGTGCAATAGTGACCCACCAATTTTTTTCTCTAAGAAAGTAAAGTAAAATAAATTTGTTTGGCATACATTACCTTAATGTTGGTTGTGTCTAAAAACCCTAACAGAAAAATTTTAAATAAAATAATGCGTCTTAGATCAAAGATTAAAAAATCGGATAATCGGATTTCTAAAAAAAAATTGCATTCGGAGCTAAATTTTGTATTAAACGTGATGCCACTCGACCTCTTTCATATTAACCCCTCCCCCTGTGAAAAAGACTGGCCCTTTTTTGAAATTTATAAAAAAATTTTGTTGATAAAGTTGTGAAGCCGAATCAAAAATCCTGCGGGAGCCCCTGATTATGACTTCTACTCTGCTTGTTAATATTTTAGAAATATCGTAACAAAAGTCAACCCTGCCTCTTAACTTTTGAATGAGTTGAGATATTGACTTTAAATTTGGAACCCAAAAATAAGACAACTTTGCATATGTTTGATATTTACAGCTCTTCAAATTCATGATTTTTTTTTTCAATAGAAAGGGTGTCGTGTGATAGATAATTTTTAATGAAAATAAAACTTTCTATTGATAGTATAGTTTTTAATTTTTTAAACATAATTTTAACATTTTGAATTTTTAATTTTTTATGATAAAAAATTCGATTTTTAAAGATTTTTTTAGTATTTTTTTATTAATTAATTAAAATTAGTTTAAAAGTATAATTTACGTTTTTCATCAAGAAATTAATTATTTTTTAAAAATATTTATTTTTTTTTAAAGAAATATTGACCAAAATACCCATTTTCAACCCAACGAAAAAAAATTAAAAAAAAATTAAAAAATCCTAATGCCCCCCTGCCCAAATTTTAAGAGCTGAAAATGTCAAATATATTCGAAAAGATAGTTATTTAAGAATTTAAAGTCAAAATATCAACTCGTTTAAAAGCTACGACTGGGTGATTTTGGACCGCACTGTATGTACAACTGGGGAAATTTTTAGAGTTCCATAATGCAAGGAGGCCCCTTGCCAGTAGTGTAATTTATTTTCTTTAATTTAAATACTTTATTCGGCTATTTTTAAATTAGTTGGTTTTTATTTTTAGGTCTAGCCATTATTTTGATAACCCTTCAAACTAGAGCAATTTTTATTTTGAAAGAGTTAAGATAAAATGCTTTTTTCCCTAATTAGAAAAAATCCTCTTTAGCCAAATAGTTAAGTTAATCTTATCCATTTTATGTGACTTTTTAACAAATTATTCTACGGTAGGTAATTTTTTAAACTCCGGTGGTCTCTTAATATGTCTAGACAATGGTAATATTTATTTGCTTTGCTACCTGTAGGTTTAAAATCACATTAGCTGAAGATTTCCGCTCAAAGTGCTATAATTCTATTTTTCCTACGGTTTTTACTACGTTTTTTACTATTTTCCTCAGATTGCGAAACTGCTACCATTCATAAATTTATAAAATATGGATTGAAGATATGCGTTCGTTCATTTTAAAATGTAGGGAACAGCCTGTTGGAAGTGTGAGATCTAAATTTTTAGTTGGATTACCACTCCTGTGGTTAAAATACCTTTGAATTAAGGTCCCATGTACGAGTATAAAATATAAATAAATAAATAAATAAATATACTAGAATAAAGAGGATTTTTAAGAACTTTGGAAATTGCATCCAGTTATAAATTGTGTTTTATAAAATCTCATAATTTTACATGAAATAGATAAAAATATTTATATTAATTCATTCAGTTCTAGGTTTTTAGTTGTACCATGAAGTGGAATCCTTCAAGTGTAGACATACTATAAGTTTAAAGCTTAAAGTTGAGAGCGCGATGGCCTATAGTGAAAATTATTACTATAGTCAAGCTTAGCTGCTATCGTTTTAAAAAGTACTGGTGCATTTGTTGTATATTTTTTTAAGCCAATAAAAGGAATTCTAAGAACGCTTTAAGTGGACCAATACTGTTGCTGATGTTAAATTACCTTTAAAAGTTGAATTTGTAGCTATGGAAGCAAATTTAATTATTCAAGTACATATTCTGTAGGTTGACATGGTGATTAATGTGACATAAATATTTATTAATGTCACACAAACAACCACCGGATGGAGTAACCCTATAAAAATAGAACATTTGATAGCCTCTGTCGGTTTTATCAAAATATAATAACCTAAAAAGATTCTAAAGTTGAAAGTCTCAAACAATGCACGCGTCAACAATTAAAATGCAACCATAGTTACTGATAAGTAGGGAAAAACTAATTTGTAGGTAATTTAACATCAGCAACACGATTGGTCAGATTAAATAGCTTTCTTTTAATTGGTATTGAAGATGAATTTTTTTTTAAATAGTTTTCATATTTTCCAGAGGGTTTTTAATATATCCTTAAATTTCTGTACGAGAGTTCTGGAACAAGCTGTATAATGAGCTGCACCTATAACTTATAGTTTTAAATTAGAAGTAAAAAATATTATAAAGTTATATATAAGGTATGTTGTGTTTATTAGAGGCCAGAATTAATTAAGATTAATTCAAAATAATATTGCCGGAAATTTTATTTAGTTCGACTAAGAAACAATAATTAATAATAATTGGTATTTAAAGAATATTCTTTATATGTATACGAAAAGCCTTAAATAGGCTTTTAAAAATAGACTAATTTTCTCATTCCAACTTAGAGGCTGTCTATAAATGATGTCACGCAAATTGACCAAAATTCATATATTTCATACCCCGTTTCTCGCATTATTAAAGGCTGTAGAGATTTCATATTTTGGCTACGCCCCCCCCCCAAATAGGGGTAGCCAAAATATGAAATCTCTACAGCCTTTAATAACGCGAGTGTATGAAGAGTATGAATTTTGGTCAATTTGGGTGATATAATTTATGGACAGTAAGTTTAGGAACTTTTTTTCAATTATCAAGCATTAGGACTTTTTTAGATTCATTCATATAGCTTTCATTTGCAGTCAATTGCCAATGCTTCCAAAAATTTTGTTGCATTTTCTACGTTCATTAAAATCCAGGACACTCAAAAATTGTATCTTATAACCTTTTTTTCTCTTAATTTTTCAAAAAAATAGTTAAACTTTTAAAAATATGACTTAGGGAACGTTTAAGTATTACGTAATGCGCTAGGGGGTGTTTCGAAAACGTTACGCCGCTTAAAAAATTTTAAGCTTATCAAATGTTTATTGGATCACGTTTTTAACAATGATCTAGGGCTAAGATACGGATTCGTTGCTAATTTTATTGGCGTTTACTAAATACTCCAAAAAAAAAAATTTTACATAAAAAACCATAGGCAGTAACCGGTTTTCGGTTAACCGGTTGCGAAAATACCTCAGACCGGTTTTTGGTTAAAAGACTGAAGCAATAACCGGTTTAAACCTTAAAGGAAAATTTCCTTTCAAGTTCTTTACTTTATGTAAAAAAAAATAATGTTAAGTCTGGAAAATGTTACGCCGCGTTACATACCTGGAGGGCTCAGCAAAAATGCCGGGGGGGCTCAAATCAAGGCCATGGGGGCTTAGCCCTCCTGCCCCCCCCCCCCTAGTTACGGCCCTGCTTCCAAGTTTAATGTAAGATCTTCTTCTAGTAATTATCTAGTGAAAATTTTTAGGCTCAAGCCAGATATCTATTGACACGGTGCGTTTTTGCAAAGGTTGAGTCCTTATAAGCACCAAGATAAACACCAAGGAAGATAGATAAACACTATACTTTACAAATAAAAAACGGTAAGGTATCGAGAATCAACTTCCTGTGCGCAAGGCTATAATCTAAAAGTAGGTTCAACCCCATTTGGTTTACCTTATAATTTTGTAGTGCCGTTTTTCAACTAAATCAAAATTGACTCTAATTTGTCGGCATTTATGAACGAGACAGGTAGATTTTTATGACTAAATATTTAGTGTAGTAGTAAAATTACTACGACAAATTATAGAATATCCCATTCATAAAAACTTAAATACCTTTTTGCTAAATCTGGGTTTATTTACCATCCAAAAAAGCCTTTCAAATAGCTACACAGTTAAAAATTTATTAAATTTAAATATAGTATATTATATAATCTCTTCAGACCCATGTATATAAAGTATTTTTCCTACGATCCTCTATGAAAATGACATTTAGCACACTCTTTTGTTATTTAGAAAACGCCTCATATCGCACTAGTTTGATATCACACTCATGTGATATTTATGTATGGAGGTTTGCCTAATTTTATTTAGATATTTACCTCGTAGATTCTACGAATGTTATTCACCTTGTTTAATAAACTATTTTTCACCTTTCACCACAGCCTTTTATATCTTTTAAGTGTTTTAATCCAAATATTTCTGTTTTTCATTTCAAAAGTAGAAACTATAGTTATAAGGTTACTATTACTGTCTAGTCTAGATCTTATAAAAATTACTTAATTCTTTATTTAGTTACCTTACATTACATAAAAAAACTTCAAAATACACAGTATTTTTTTTATGAAATGTAAAACAGTACAACTTTACTGTCTTATATGACAGCATAAACACAGAAATCTAATTTTTTTATATAAGAATGCGGTACCGTGATTGGCTTACAACATACATGGCGACACTTCAAGCCAATCACGGCATCGCATTCTTATGTACTATGTTGTTATGCTAGCCTGTGGATATGCCCTTAATAAGCAAATTCAATTTTGCATTTATTTAGGAATAGGCAATCCATTAAACAGCTATGTATTGTATTAAATATAAAACCAAGAAAACTAAAGCTAAATGAAAATCATATTTCATGTTTGGCATACCTACATTTATAAATTTTTATGGTATTTATAATTATTTTGTGCTTTGCTTTTCTTAAAAATTAATAAAAATTAAAAAATTTTAAAATAAGAAACTTTATATTTTTTCGGGATCGTGGGAAAAATAGTGTAGATAACTAGTCATGTAATATACTATATAACTTAGTTTTTTTTTTTTGGCATATATTAGAACTTTATCAAATACATATTTTTCTTAAACAAATATTAAAAAAAAATAACAGTGAAGTAGAAATTTTGTAGATTTTAAAGTACACTGATAAAACAGTTTATTTGTGTTAACAAAATATTTGGTTGGATATAGCCAATTCAAATATTTGGTTGTGACAAATAAATTTTATTTCTGTCAAACTATTTTGTTCTCATTAATAAATCATTTTGAAATTAAACTATTTGTTTATATGAACTAAATATTTATTTGACTCAAATAAAATTTGTTACTTAAATAATTTAATTGGATAACTCCATCCCTAAGGGAAGGGACTGGGAGGAAATAGTATTTTTATAATATTTTCATAAAAATTGGCATATATGGGTTTTTGAGGTCGCTTCTCATAATAAAAAAATTCTAACTCAACCTCCGGGAGCGGGGGGTAGTTAATTTTAATTGTTTACTTTGTTTTCCTGAAAATTGGCATATAGGGGTTTTTTGGGTCGATGAAACTAAATTTGATAAAAATTTTCCAACTTCACTGTACATAATTTTTTTTTTGAAAAATGCTTTTCGCCGCATATGGTAAAATTGGTATTGACCATTTGAAAAACAGCAACAAAAAAAAACTGAACAGTCAATTTTTTAAAAATATTTTTGTGTGGTATTGAAAGATTTGTGCTAGTACCATTACCTCCAAAAACCCCTAAATTCTAAATTGGCAAGTTCGGGGGACTATATCTCAAAAACTGTACATATACGATTAGACTGAAATTTTGAAATAATATGGGGTAAATAAAATATATTATTTCCAGCAAATTTAGAGGCCAAAAACAGGGGTTTTTGTGCGGGGTTCTTTTCAAAAAAAAAAAAATAAAAAATAAAGTTGTATATGAAACTAGTAACTTAGTCGTAATAGTATATAAATAATACAATATTGTTTTTATCATGACATGTTACCTTTTAAAATACTTACATTAGGTTTGTTTATAATTAAATTGATCATTAACGAAAAACCTCTTGTGATATTTTATTTTAGAATTAATTATTTATTGCATTTTATTACTTTTCGTAATTAAATTTTTAATTAATCTTATTAAATACATGTAATAACATTATAAAAAAGGAATATATTGCATACTTATTATATCAACAAAATACTTCATTGTCACTATATTATAAAAATACTCAGGGATGAAAAATTTCCATCTAAATATACCCTAATGAAAATTAAAAAAAAGGCCATCACTACTAAAAAAAAAGTTTACCCCTGACGAAAAATTTTGATGACCAAGAAAAAAAGGTCCTCGATACTGTACCGCTCCAATTTTCGCAACTATAAATTTATTGACCAAAAAATAAATAAAGGTCGTCGCATCTACCAATTTCTCAACTCTGCCAATTAATTTACTCAAATATTTTACCAATTTCCCAAACTCTGCCTCTCAATTTTCCAACTATTTTCCAGCTGTATAATGGATTTCCCAACTCAAGAGTGGTTAGGATAGGTGGCGCCCCCTACCCCCTTTACGTCATTCCTGGGAAATACTATTAGATCTGATTATGAACTCATACCATATCATATATATCAGGCACAGAACAACCCACTACAGAGATTGGCCTGTAAAGAAAAGGAAAAAGTGCACGAATGACAATATCAAAGTAAATGTCTTAGGGAGGCAAGAGGGAACATAGCCTAGTCAGAAAGGGACTGCGGCTAATTCACAGGTTAAACAACCTCATGGGGAGTCAGTACTTTGGCGGGTGACCCGTCGATTCTTCGGAGGGAATGGGTTATTGTCCTTCGTTGAGAATACTACTTTGCGGAAATAACTCCCGCCGTGTTCTATGTAAACAAGATGATGATCCGTCTAAAACCATCAGTGGTTTTAACATTATTACTTATCTTCAACCTGTTTCGGTTAAAAATGTTGTCAGTATATTGAACTTTAGACCATATTTCCACTATCCTATGGAACTCAAATTAAGTGCATACTAATCACTGTAGTTCAATCCACCACAAGGTGGTGCTTATCATCCTGTAGGCCACTTCCTATAGGGACCTCGGTAGTCTCCTTTTATTATAAATATATTTTTTTAAACCAATTCTTATAGCAATGTTAAAAAAATAGATCATAATTTGTAACAATTATACTATTAGAGAAATGCATTGTTTTATATTTGCACGAGTTTTTTTAATGATACGTTGTATTGTATGTTTTAATAAGTATATTTTAACTAAGGTATTGCATGACAGGGTGTAAAACATAATTAAACAAAGTATTGTTATGTGTCATATTATTTATTTATTTTTTAATGTCATATAATCTAGTGCTTATAATAATAAACTCATTATCTACAATTACATTATTTATTATACATAGATCACACTACAATTTCTGTAATAAAGAATAGTTTTTTTTATTACAATAGAAATAAAATTAAAGTAATTATAATTATTTATATACAGTACATTGGATATTTTTTATATAATGATATTATAAGCTATAATTTATAACTTCTTTTTTATACGATTTAGCTAGAGACAAAGATCTAGATCTTAAGTGGACGAGCTAACTTAAGAACTATATCTAGTATCTATAGATCTAGTGTGCATGGGTTTAGCAATCTTTTACTCAAAATCAAGCAAAAGGCTTATTAACAAAAAAACATCGTAGTTTTATAAAATTAAAGCATAAAGCTATATGCATATATTATAATATATGATATTATCACATAATCCAAACAAAAAATACTTTTAATTTTAGAATTATAAAAAGGGGAAACAATTATCACATGGAAAACTTAAGCACATAGACATCCTAGATTTTTAATCCGTTAGGACGCGCGGAACAAAATGTGACTACTATGAAGGCTGGCTTTGACGTGTTAGGTAGAGTATGATTCTGGGCATTAGACAAAACTCTCGCACTATACACAGGCACACTTTTATGGACTGTGGCAGTTACTCATTATTATAGTTAAATTAAGTGGTTATTCCCCTCGTTTACGTCTACGAAAAGGTGGCATTTTCACTTGGTCAATTATCATTTTAGAAAGAGTAAAAAGTCTGGTGTAATTTTATATCGCATTTTAGATTGCTATTTATACGGGAAACAATTTACCTTGGAGTGCACTGGAGTGCACTTTTTGCGTTTTGTTTTTATTTTTTAGCAATTATGAAAAATTCTGTAGATTTTCTAACGTTAGAAAGTCTACGGTTTTTTATGGTAGTTTCAATTTTTTTGCCAGAAATTTTTATCGTATAGATTTGCAATTTTAAGGTTAGGTTCTTTTAATATGCCTAATTGGAAATTAGACTAATCATTAATTACACAGGCACAAAAAAGTCTGTTTCCCGAGACAAACATTTCTATACGTTTTTGGGGTCGAAAAAGTCCGAATCTGTCGCGCAGTGCCGCCGCGGTACCGCAATTGAGGTGTGTGATACTATAATAAGGCCCGGTACACACATGCGTTTTTTTGCAGTACCGCAATTTTAGTGTGTCATACTATAAATATAAGGCCCGGTACACACATGCTTTTTTTTGCCGCGCGGTGCCGCTGCGGTACCGCAATTACGGTTAGTGATAATATAAATATAAATGGGGAAGACGGACGCGCGTTATCGCAACGTCGCCGGAGGTATGTGTGTATTGCCCAATTATATTTATAGTAGGATCACACACCGCATCTGCATGTTTGTAACAGGCCCAAAGCCCAAAGTATACAATATTCCAACTATTTAATTGAAAACTTTATTTTGGTATTTTGAATTTACTCTATAAAACTATAGCTCTCCTAATAATATTCAAAAAAATTTAAAAAGTAAAAAATAAAATTTGTACTGATCTTCCAGACAGTCTAGTGGCCACAGTTGATAGAATGACCGATAAATCACAAAGCTTCAAGGCTTAAGAAATCCATTATGTCTATGAGTTACCCCCCTTAAATTACAAAGAGTATATTAGATCGTATTCCCCATAGTTTTAAATAACTTACATTTATTAATACTTATATACAAAAATATTTTTAAAACAAAATATTCAAATTTAAATAAAAATATTCCTTACTACAGAAAAAGTCCTTAAATAAAGTAAGTACGGTTTCTTCACAATTTGAATTATCGAAATTTATTTTTTACAACTTAAAACACAAAAATAATCACTTTAACAATGTTTTATCAGTAAAGACTTAAATAAAATGATGGGGTTTCAAAAATACTCCAGTATCTAAATATATTGGTGGATTTGGGAGCGTTCAAGTATTACGTAACGCAAAATTTTGAGATCCCCCCCCCCTATTTGTTACATAACATTTTACAAAAAGTAAAAAAAAAATGAAAGAAAATTTTGCTTTATGGTTTAAATCGGTTTTTAACAGGTTATTGCTTCCGTGTTTTATCCCAAAACCGGTCTGATGTAATTTTCGAAATCGGTTAACCGAAAACCGGTTATTGACTATGGTTTTCCATCTCTAATTCTTTTTGTTTAGAGGATTCAGTTAACTGTTAACCACGCCGTGTGCAATAAAATTTGCAAGGAATCCGTCTCTTCAAGCCTTGTTAAAAACGTGATCCAATAAACATTTTATAAGTTTATAATTTTTTAAGTGTTACGTAACATTTTTACTGACACCCACCCCCCCTCTGTAACGCGGCGTAACGTTTACGAGACCCCCCCCACACCCACCCCCCTAGCGCGTTACGTAATACTTGAACGCTCCCTTTCTCGAAATTAACCAAATAATTAATCTTACATTTCACTGGTGTATTATTAATTTGTTTCTTAAGTTTGATAATAACACCGGCACACAAAAAAAAATAATCTCGAGTGCGGCAGACCAGAGTAGTCAATTCTTACGTATTTTGGGTCGCTGAGTCTGAATCCGAAGTCAGAATTTAAAAGTTAGCGTTCAAAATGGCGGATCCAATATGGGGGATTAGATTTTTTAAAGTTGCTCGGTTTTTCTGGAGACTTGGTATTTGGGGGTTTTTGGGGTCGCTGATTACGAATCTTGTGCCAGTTTTCCAAAATTCAAAATAGCGGATCCAATATGGCGGATTAATTTTTCCGAGAAACTTTAAAAAATCCAATCCGCCATATTGGATCCCAAATTTAAAATTTTGGAAAACAGGCACCAGATTCATAATCAGCGTCCCCAAAAACCCCCAAGTACCAAGTTTTAAGCGAATTTGATCAATTTAAAAAAATATCCGCCATTTTTGGTTCGCCATATTGGATTTTGAATTTTAAGCATGGTCAATTGTTATGTAATTTAAACTTCTAAATCTGAATCCACAGTAAGAATTTCGAAACTAACTCGCGTTTAATGATTACCACCTAAAATTTACCAAAAAAGTAAGATTTTTAAGGTTAGAAAAAAACTGAACCCTAACTTTTAAATTCTGACTCGGCGACCCAAAATATGTAAGAATTGACTAGTCTGGTCTGCCATACTAGAGATTTTTTTTGTGTGCTGGTGTAATAATAACTTACCAATTAAAATTCTAATGTTATAAGTATGAGTTCAGAGTTAAGAATCCAAATTAATATTTTTTACCACTACAAATAATAGAAAGTTAAAAATAATACTGATATCTGGGGTGACTTTGATTTTTCAACCTCCGTACCAGGTTTTACTATCTTTACTGTAGATGTGACGTATTGCACGCAATAAACTTTAAATATATTATGTACAAAAAATTATTTACAAATAATAACAAACTCTTAACACATTGATTCTGCTAGGGCCGGTTGAGGGGCATTATAAGGGCCAGCCCAAGGTTGTAAATTTTGTAGGGCACTTAAAGCTGTATCTCCAGGACCCTGTTGTGTAGGGCCTCCTTCGTTCATGTAACCTTTACTCAAAGCTTCAGCTTGAAGCGATAGCATCAGTCTGTTTGCAGCTTGTCGTTCAGCTTCACGTTCCTCAGCAGTTTGTCGCCTGAAACAAAAAGAAAAGATTAATTGCACTGCAAAAATAATTACTACAAAATAGTATTTTCCGAGGTATTTTCCATAGATTTTTTCTGATATTTTTTTTAGAAATGAAATCATAGAGGCAAATCGGTTGATTAATGTGGGTGACATAAATTACAATGTCATATATACCAACAGTTTAGGGATATTAAGGATATTAACGCCCAGTTGTAACGGTAAGGCCGAAATCAAAATCAAAAATCAGAAATTAGTACTTATAGTCCAGTCAAATAATAAATGTAAATTGCAATAAATGTACAAGGTCTGATATTTTAAAGGGTAGTAGTGGATAGTAACAGAACACTCCTGTTAGTTTTTCACCGAGTGATTTGCTTAAGGGATGTCCGCTATCTTGAATTTTAGGGGTGAGTTGCTTAATATGCATCTTACGATAAAATGCATATAACCAATTTTGTTAAGAAGGAAATTTCCATCAATTTTTGTTTGGATCATTTTTTTAATATATTAATAACAATCGAGAATTTAAAAATAGCCATGTTGGAGGTGAAATAATTTTTTCCATTTTTCAGGGAAATTATTTATCGGACGATAACAATTTATGTTTGAATATTTTTTTAATATATTATATAGTTATAGATTTTTAAAAATTGCCATGTTGGGGATGAAGTTGTTTTTTTCGAATTTTCAGTCAAATTATTAATCGGAAGATAAAAGTGGTTATGAGCAAAGTTGTAACTCTTGAAATTCTCTATAAGTTTTATATTTTATACTTTGGTACGGTTACAGAGGGTGTAGGGTAGGTACCCCAGTTATAGCCACCTTAAGAAAAATTCTGTTTTTATTTATTTTTATTATGTTCCATTATAATGTTAAGGTTGCAAGTTTTGGTTTTTCTGAAACTTACAATATATCTCTACTATAAAATAAATGTTTAAACAATATAACTTCAGCTGATATGTTATAAAATAAAAAACAAACAAAATAATACTAATTCTCTAGTTTTAGCCACCCAAGCACCGGTTTTAGCCATAAAAATTCACCAGATATAGCCACTATGAAAAAAAACTAAAAAGATGTTAAAAATAAATTATTTATAATTTTGTAACAGTTTTAGAACATTTAAAATTTATAGTTTTTTTAAAATATATACATCTTAATCAATATTTAAAATGATTTCGTTTTTTATTACATTTTTTCTTACATACATCTTTTCTTGGATAATTATCCGATAATTATAAATATTTATTAATTTTATTTATTTTTTATTTACTTGTTTAGAGTCTTTTTGGGATCTGAACCAGCTGGTAGTTTATACCATATTCGACACTATAAGTTTTACAAAAAAATTTACATGTATGTTACAATTTCACATTGTGACATGTTTAGTTTTCAGCTTCAGTCTTGAATCATTTGAGTCATTTTGATGGCCCGTTCTCGACTATATTTTGTATAATACTCCTCCTTTTTTAATTTAAATGTATTGTAATATTTAAAGGTGGTTTTCGCTAAAATCTTTATTATTTGTATAGTAATTTTGACATATTGATATTTTTTGACATTGGCTATAACTGGTACTACTTAGGTTGCAGTTTTAGCCAATTCTGTGGCTATAGCTAGAAAGAGAAGCATATTAGTGTCCCAGTTATCGCCATGCAAATTTAAGAATAAATTCTGCAAAATATGTATTAAAATATTAATAAAGTAACTGTTTAATGACTTACCTTTAACTTGATATAAATGGTTTGCGAATTTAACTTTACCTGAATTAGATATTTAAAATAATTTTTCTGGCGGTTTCTTAAAAATAGTCATAAGAAATTACATTTTTTCAAAATCAAAATTTTAAATAGGCGCTGTATTCGATTCGCTACAGTTAAAACTTATTTAACATATTTGTTGTCCCAACTTTTATCATTCAAATCGGATTTAAACGATAATTTTTATCTAAAGTCTCCTATTTCTTAGCTATACCCAAGAAACTACTCTGACTAGCTAAACCGGTGCAGTGGCTAAAACCGGTGATCCTGCCCTAACTCGACTTTCAGCGCCCATCTTAACCATAACAAAATACTTATGAAAATTCATAATGTGTAAAACTTATAAAGAATTTCAAGAGCTATAAGTTTGCTCATAACTACTTTTATCTTCTGATTAATAATTTGACTGAAAAATCGAAAAAAACAACTTCACCCCCAACATGGCAATTTTTAAAAATCTATAACTATATAATATATTAAAAAAATATTCAAACAAATATTGTTGGAAATTTTCTCCTTAATAAAATTGGTTATATACATTTTTATGGTAATTCAAAATAGCGGACACCCCTTACGCAAATCACCCGGTGAAAAACTAACAGGAGTGTTCTGTTACTATTCACTATTACCCTTTCAAATATCAACCCGTGTATATTTAATTTAATTTAAAATAGGAATTTTTCGTTATTTGACTGGCCTGTTATAATTGACAATAAACCAGTATGATTTGAAAGAAAACATTCGACTTTTTTGTGTGTTTTGATAACTTTCCTTTATTAAAGATTTAAAATTTCCTATATTAAGTAAGTACAACATTGTTAAACGATTTCGATAATAACACCTTTCTAAAGTTTTTTTTTTAATTTTTATATTTCCTTATTCAACCGATAATTGACAAATAAAAAACTATGTTTTATAAATTTCTGAAACCACTTTATAAACGCTAGTGGTCTGATGACATAATAAATCCTAAGTACTAGGTGACAAATTAATCGAAAAGTGCTTAAAAGAAATAGGTATTATTTCATGCGGAAACGGATATGTAGCATTTTAATTGTATAGTCACGTCTTTTGATTACGAATAACACAAAAACTTAATGGAAAAAAGTGCGTAATTGTGTTTTATCAGCATTGGAAATTTAATAGCATTTAAATCGGTTTCAATTAAGGTGATTTAGGTCGACACAACTATTCTTTAGCAAAATCTAAATGAAGTAAGTAATTATTTGAGATAAAGTTTGAAAGGTAAGTTATTATAGTTAACATTATTACTATAGCCTATTATGTAGTAAATTAAAGATCTCACACTGTTGCCATTGTTTTGTATTTACAAGAAATCTTACTTACCAATAAAAAGTTCATTCATAATAATTTCTTGATGTTTCATTCATAATTTGCGAATTTGATGTAATGCGCATGCGCAAGCGGTTGACTTCGCCAATTTTAATGCAAGGTATTGGTAAAATACAAGGAATAAACAGTCTCTTCCGTGAATTATGTTACTCTGCTGGAAAATTTTAATTATTTGATGCATAATATTTATAGAATATTATGTTATCTTCTTCTCTATACAAAATAAACATGACAACAAAGCGGAAAAAAGATCAGGGCCACCAAATTTGTTTAGTTGGATAATTAATGAAACACAAGATATCGTCGGCTTACAAGTAAAAGTCACTTTTTTGCAAAAATAGGATTTTAATGGCACTGTAATTAATTTTTGATGATCTATATATAAACCGAACTAACTTCTAGGTGGACTGCCAAGGGAGTTACCCACTATACAAAATGCAACAATTTGATTTTGATTAAAATTTTATCTGGCAATAGGCACTAAGACACTTAGTGCACTTAGTGCGTTTTACTTGTAGATTATTTCAAAAGTTTGTGCACTAAGCGACTTTCTAAAAAGAGTTAATTTATAAAAATATGATTGCTTGAATCATTTATATGATATAATATAGCGTTATTTATTGTACTGACAAACGCATTCGAATTTTGCTATGTTAAAGTTGATGGAATAAAGACAGAACAGAGAAACAGAATTCTACCTATAAAATGACAATGTACTTTCGATGTGTAGGTAATAATTTAATTTTCATTTGCAGTGGTTTTTTTAATATCAGATTATATTTCAAAACTAAATTTGAAGCCTTCACACTAAGTCAAAGTCTCGGTGCATTTCTGAGGGGTATTGCACCATGAAGTGTTTTATCATTAATAATGATTCATTATAATTATTGACTTTAGGAGATGCTTCTTTGCCGGCACAGCCGATGGCCTCTGAAAACTGTCTTAGTTCTGGCATAGTAAGCCGTTTCATATAATTAATACTAATTAATTATTATTATTTTTTTGAAAATGTATGTAAACATCTTGTTTTCTACTTTATACATTATACATTACGTTTAATTAATAGAAGCGTTTTAATTTTAAATAGTTGTTTTTTATATTATTTTATTGACTTAGTGCTCTTTACTTGTAAGCCGACGTCGTGGGCCTACAAGTAAAAGGCACTAAGTCCATGTCTTTTTTCAAATTTAATTGAATTAAACTACTTCAATTTTTCTTTATTTTACTGCAAATGGGACATTATTATGTCCAAACATGTCATTGCAATTTGCGGTAGTTTTTTTCCAAAAACGATTATTACAAAAATTAAAAAACAACAACGAAAGTTAAATTTGCCAATATCTCAAAACCATGTTTTTGGACTTAGTGCTCTTTACTTGTAAGCCGACGATATTATAAATGATGTATGTTGGTATAACTGGTCCACTGAAATACTACATAATAGACTATAGTAATAATATTAACTATATTCTATAATATTTCTTCTAAGTAAAAATGGTTGCATATATTTATTATCAGAGATGGGAAATAAAATTAAAAATAAATATTAAACTTTAAGGTAATAATTATAATATTTCTTGTTCTTTTTATATAAAATAATGAAAAAATCTTGCTATTAAGAACACTTTAATAAAAAACTAAATATATATGAACAGTTCCAACGTTTCGAAGGTAATTTGTCCCTTCTTTTTCAGGGTAAAAATTAAAAATAGAAATAAAAAATTATATAAATTTAAAATCTAATTGTCATCTATCAGTTTTTTGACAATTAGATTTTAAATTTATATAATTTTTTATTTCTATTTTTAATTTTTACCCTGAAGAAACGTTGGAAATGTTAGTTTTTTATTAAAGTGTTCTTAATAGCAAGATTTTTTCATTAAAGTAATAATACATAAATGTTAAAGTTATAAGTAATATTACTTCATAATGTTTTATTTATTATTTTATTAAAAAAGATTAGGGTAGATACCCCAGTTATAGCCAACTTAAGAAAAATTCTGTTTTTATTTCTTTTTATTATGTTCCATTATAATGTTAAGGTTGTAAGTTTTGGTTTTTCTGAAACTTACAATATATCTCTACTATAAAATGAACGTTTAAACAATATAACTTCAGCTGATATGTTATAAAATAAAAAACAAACAAAATAATACCAATTCTCTAGTTTTAGCCACCCAAGCACCGGTTTTAGCCATAAAAATTCACCAGATATAGCCACCATTAAAAAAAAAACTAAAAAGATGTTAAAAAGAAATTTATATTTTTGTAACAGTTTTAGAACATTTAAAATTTATAGTTTTTTAAAAATATATACTTCTTAATCAATATTTAAAATGATTTCGTTTTTTATTACATTTTTTCTTACATACATCTTTTCTTGGATAATAATCCGATAATTATAAATATTTATTAATTTTATTTATTTTTTATTTATTTGTTTAGAGTCTTTTTGGGATCTGAACCAGCTGGTAGTTTATACCATATTCCACACTATAAGTTTTACAAAAAACATTACATATATTTCACATTGTGACATGTTTAGTTTTCAGCTTCAGTCTTGAATCATTTGAGTCATTTTGATGGCCCGTTCTCAATTATATTTTTTATAATACTCCTCCTATTTTAATTTAAATGTATTATTGGCTAATATTTAAAGGTGGTTTTCGCTAAAATCTTTAATATTGTAAGTAATTTTGACATATTGATATTTTTTGACATTGGCTATAACTGGTACTACTTAGGTTCCAGTTTTAGCCAATTCTGTGGCTATAACTAGAAAGAGAAGCATATTAGTGTCCCAGTTATGCCATTCAAATTTAAGAATAAATTCTGCAAAATATGTAGTAAAATATTAATAAAGTAACTGTTTAATGACTTACCTTTAATTTGATATAAATGTTTTACGAATTTAATTTTATTAGATATTTAAAATTATTTTTCTGGCAGTTTATTAAGAAAAGTCATAAGAAATTACATTTTTTTCAAAATCAAAATTTTAAATAGGCGCTGTATTTGTTTCGCTACAGTTAAAACTTATTTAACATATTTGTTGTCCCAACTTTTACCATTCAAATCGGATTTAAACGATAATTTTGATCTAAAGTCTCCTATTTCTTAGCTATACCCAAAAAACTACTCTGACTGGCTAAAACCGGTGCAGTGGCTGAAACCGGTGATCCTACCCTATGACATAATGCAAAATGAAATTATTTAAAAGAGTTTTTGTCATACTTTGTAGACGTGTTGACTTATTATTTTATTTACAGCGTTTTTCTTGATCAACAGAGCAAGAATCCTTACAACAATCCATTAATTAAATACATTTCCTGCCATTTTGTTTTTGCTTACGATTAACACAAAAACCTATTAACTCTTATTCTATTGTCTTTTAACAAAGCTTTTGCAATTTGATTCCTTTTTCAAGGTTATTAACGTTGGGCGCCAATTTTAAAATTAAACCACATAAAATTTGGTAGTCCAATTTTTGTATTAAATATTAATACCTTTAAAGACGATTTATACAACAATTTTACATACAAAAGTAATTTAACTAAACAATTTAATTAACAAAATAAAAGTCAAGATATAGACGTTCTAATCTTATATAACATTGGTTGAATTTTTTAGTCATATTTGTATGAACTGGCCCTTAATTAAAAGCGTTAAATAAATTAAGACACAAAAAGTAAATTTTAGAAAAATAAATGTTAAAAAAAAGAATTTATTCAGATGTAACATGATGACAAAAACTGATACAAGAGTTTGAAATAAATAACATTTAATGTTTGGCAGAAGCTAAGTTTTTAGAATAAAATTTTGATAGGAAAACTTTTTTATATTTTAGCTATAAGACTATATTATACCTAGATACGCATAGTCACAACACATATATGGTTTATATATGCATAGTCTGTGCACATAGTTCAAAGTTTTTCGAAAAACTCATGTTCAAAAAGAAATATACTTTGACTTTAAAATTATGTGAAATATTGATAATATAAGTATAAGAGTTAAGTATAACAAATTTAAATATTTAATGCTTGACAGAAACTAAGTTTTTAAAATAAAATTTTGGTAGGGAGTTTAAATATTTGAGAGCTGTCATGGTTTAAGTGTAAAGCAGTTTGGGTAGATTTCTGTCATTGAAAATTTATCACAGAAGTAGCTAAAATTGAAAAGTAACAAAGTGTAAAACTGATATAGTGTGGAAGGGAAAGGATGAATATTTAACCATCTAAACACTAGACCTATGTCGAGATATATTATTCAACATATTTCTGTGTCGGCTCCTAAAATATTCAGTGGCTTTTAGGGTGTCAAATTGGCAATTCGGACCGTCCCTGAAAATGTATATTTCCACCAAAAAAAGTCCCATGCCGGTGTGGGGTTAAAACAGGTTTAAGTTAGAGGGCCTTAATGTGATGATTTCTCTCAAGAAAAAGAGAGGGACAAAAAAAATCTAGGAAAATGGTAAACCCAAATTGTGTTTTTAGATTTTCCAGATATACCAAGTTTTTTTCAATGTGTCATTATATGAGGCGTATAGTGCAAGAGTGGCCCATCTCACTTTATGGAAATATCGAGATAATGGCTATTTAAATTTCTCCGATTTTTTAATCTTTGATCTAGGACGCATTATTTTATTTAAAATTTTTCTGTTAGGGTTTTTAGACTCAACCAACATTAAGGTAATTTATGACAAACAAAATTATTTTACTTTCTTTACTTTCTTAGAGAAAAAAATTGGTAGGTCACTATTGCACTATACATTGTGTTCATTTTGGGCCACTACGAACGAGATCTGACCTTCAATAACACGTTTTTTTTTTAGTAGATCTAACCTCACATTTTACTTTGAAATTTTAATTATTTTTAAATGTGAAAGAAATGTTCGTTATTTAATAACAGAATAGTCAAAATACCAATAATTATGCTCTGGAATAGTTAAATAAACATTTTTTTACTGTTCTTGGAGTAATTACCTTTAAAAATGAAGAATAACTAATGCGTAAACAAGTACCTAAATGGATTTCAGTTCCTATGATCTCAAAGTTTAAGGTAAGTTGTAATTATTTTTTATTAATAAAGCAAAATGTGCAAAATTGGTAACATAACGTTCCTGCATTTGTGCAGAAAATGATTTGTTTTGGGGCGAACAAATAACTTTCTCGATAAAACAAATTTTAGCTTTTTTAAGAATCTTTCTAAAAATATCTTTATAAATCCTTGGTAAAACTTGCATTGTTAGATGTTTTAAGAATAAAATTGACATTTTTAATGATGCAGTTGGCTTTTTCCACATCCTCAATATGTTTGACTGGTAGCCTATACCTGTGGGCCACTCTTGCACTAATAAAAGCGATAATTTTAATAATGCAATAGTGCTTTAAATGCTTTATCGTGCCAAAAAGAAAACCTTCTGTTATGAGGGTGGTATGTAATGAAAGATATAGGTGTCCTTATTACATTTATATAAAAAAACGCAAATCTCAAAAAAACACACATGGGCCACTCTTGCACTATACGCCTCATATATGTTTAAGGTTATTTATCATGACAAATTATGACTTAAAATGTATGTGAAGCTTACGATATTAAGAAATATGCAAGTAAAGAAAACCGTGTCTCCTAACTGAAGGCTTAAAACAAATTAATGTTATCATGGTTTTGCTTTACTTGTACAGTAAACGTATTTTTTTTAAAATAGGACATTCCATTCAAAAGTTAACATTAACAATCTTTTTTTATCTATACCGTGCTGGTTATAAAGTATTGATCATAAAAGTCAATTAAACTATGAATTTTCATTGAAGGTTTACATTTATTTTAGTGTAGTTATTTGTTTAATTGACTCTAAATGTTTATTTCAGTGTAAATTGTTTATATTTATTGGCAATAAAATTTGATTATAATTTGACAGTATAATTCGTCATATTTAGTTACTGAACTAGATGTGTAAATCATAATTAAAATATTCCTGAAACCGTAACAATATTGCAGGAATACGCGGCGTTAGTGTTTTGTTAATAATTGAACGTCAGATCTGATTAAATGTAGCTTTCCAGTTCGCTGTGGAATAACAGAGAAGCGGCAAATTTAAATTTGCGCACAGCATACTTTGATTAATTACGGGTTTATAAAATGAAGTTAATTGAAGGCACAATTAACCAATGTAAACAGTTACGTTTAATAAATTAATATTATTCTACCATAATTTAATGTCATATCCTTTTTTATAATGAAATTGACTAAATAATTTTTTTCAAAGCGATCGAAACATTTTCAGTTCTACGTTCTTATAGTTTAGTTCCAATAAAACATGCCCGCGACTCATTTGCGAGAGAGTGGTACAGGGCGTAGATCATATCAATAGGGTGCGATTCGCGTAATTTCGGTCTAATTCGTCTAAGGGGTCTTTAATGCACACACTCAGAAAATGTCATTCTAATTTTAATACTAAGTTTTATTTGTAAATACATATTTGTTATTTATATCGCCACCATTGGTATTTAATACTTTACTTGTGATATTAAATACTGTATTGTATACAAAATGTTGTCATAGTAACATAGAGACCGTGCTGGTACATTTAAGAGCCCACGCAACATGTGTTTATTAATACTGTAACATTTGGTAAATTATATCACAGTTATAGTTTGGTATACTTTAAGTTGTAGTTGTTGTGTTATTGATCTAGTTTAAAGTATGTTATAGTATTTAGTAAAATAACAATCGGTAAATAATACCAAAATTTTGATTAGTAATAATACAGAGAAAAGTAAAAAAGGATCGATTATTTTATCAGTCTGTAATTGTGTGTGGTTGCAATCTTTATATTATTATAATAATTACTAATATTACTAATCAAAATTTTGGTATTATTCCCAGGTACCTGATTTCTGAAACTTTTTCCCGAGATAAATTGTATCTTGTTCCAATTAACATATATTTAGTTTTTAATTAATTAACTAATTAACTAATTTTAATTGTAACTTTCTGTGTTATTTTTTTGTATTCTTATCCAAAACAAACCAATGAAATAAACCATTTGTATAAAATTATGCTAACAACATTTGTCATTCTAAAATTACATACAGTGCATGATTCCATAGTTTTAAAACAATAGGTTCATGCTTAAAACAGTATAATTTGATGATATGGGTCCTACCATTAATCAGCTAGTCAATATCAGAGTTAAAGCAATACCAACTAGATCGCATGTTAAACCCAAATAAAGAAATTCCCCGCAACAATTAAACCATAAAAGCAGAAATAGAGGACCCGCAAGAACAAGGTACATAATGTCTTGTTACTTTCTCCATCTCATACAGTTGGAATAAAAAAAAGAACTACACCTAAAAATTGTACCATATAAATCTAACTTGTCGGAAAAGTCAAATGATGGCTTAACTAAGTCACGGATATCTGAAACTAAGGGAACCTTCAAGTATTACGTAACGTAAATTGTACCAACATTCATACACTTCATACCACGGTTCCAGCGTTATTAAAGGCTGTAAAGACTTTATATTTTGCCCAAAATCTAACATCGGATCCTAGTAGTGGAAGGTCTGAACATTAAATAACCACTTTCAGTAAAATCCCAACCGTAGCGCTTTTGGAGAAAAGGCTTAACATCTCTTCAGGAGGATTCACGCTTCGTACCATTTATTTTTAGAAATGAGTTTGCTTTAATCTTATATAATTTTTGCTGCAGAATTCGAATCCACTTGTAAAATTTTGCTAACTATTTGCATTTTCTATAAAAACGCAATTACTTATGCATTTAATGCTATTTTAGAACAACCATATTAAAACAGTTTTTTAGTCTAACGGTTTTTTAGCAAGCTAAGAATAAAGCTTTATTCTTATACTTTAAAATTGTAAAATTATAAAACATAATATATTTATGTTTTGTACCTGCTGACCCATTTATAAAAAGATATTTAGAGATGCTTAAGCCTAAATGTGTAGACTAGTGTTATTAGAAATGTTATTTTTTTCTGACAGCGGTTCTCAATAAGTTATCAGTTCTTATTAAGGTTTTATAAAAAAACGTTATGTTTAAACTAAGGAAAAATGCCATTTTTACATTGTTTAAAAATAATTATGTTGCTTTATAATTTTAATTTCTAAGTGTTTTTTTATTTTATGAACTGGATCTATAATTAAATTTCAAAACAATTTGTATTTGATTTTAATTATTTTTACTGAACTATGGCAAGGTGAACTGAGGGCTATGTTTTTTATATATTTGTATTTATGCATGCATATTTATTTAGTACCTTCTATAGCCTAAACTACTGGGTCGATTTTAACGACAGGCAAAAATCAAAAGAATTATCACGCAAGTGATATAGGCGATATCAGGGCCGTGCGCAGGATTTGCTACAAATTTAATGGTAATAAAGTATATTAAAAAACCAAAATCATAAAAACGACGGGTATTTTTTATTTTTAGGTTTCCCAAGATGATTAAGACCATTTACAGAATAATGTTTATCTGTTATAACCCAGGATCAAACCGTTCACCCAATCATATAATAATAAACCCATTTATTTTTTATTGATAATCTAGAAATAAAATATCTGTTTAAGTCTGACTAAACGAAATTTTACCACAAAAAGTATTTTTGTACTTTTAGTAAAGTATAATGTATTAAATTTTGGTTTTGGGACCGCTGCATTTAATCTCCACGATTTTGCTAAATTTGACACTATAATCAAAATTTGACGGATAGCACAGTCTACAAAGTTAAGCATAAATATCTGAAACTATGGTTTAATTAAAGGGTCTGAAAGTGCAATATATACACATATTATGCTTTGAACTTTTACGATTTTAAAGAAGAAGCGTAAAGCTGAATTTTAGGCTCACCAAAAGAGCGTTAGGTTAAAAAACTATTTTAATATGGTTGTTCCAAAATGGCATTAAATGCAGAAGTAATTGCGTTTTTCTAGAAAGCGAAAAGAGTTAGCTAAATTTTTCAATGGGTTTCGAATTCTGCAGCAAAAATTATATAAGATTAAAGCAAACTCATTTCTAAAAGTAAATGGTACGAAGCGTGAATCCTCCTGAAGAGATGTTAAGCTTTTTCTCGAAAAGCGCTACGGTTGGGATTTTACTGAAAGTGGTTATTTAATGTCCGGAACTTCCACTACTAGGATCCGTTGTTAGATTTTGGGCACATTTTTTTTTAACTTAATAATATTGAGGGGTACCGTGAAATAGGGTATGAAGTGTATGAATTTTGGTACAACTTGCGTTCCGTAATACTTGAACGTTCCCTAAGTTTAGTAGTCCTATTGTTTAAAACATAATCCCTCCAATTGTCAAATGTGTCAACATGATTTAAATAAATAATATCAATTTTATCAATACATTTTGGTGCTAAAATAAGGAAAATAGAGAAGAAATTAAAAAACCAAACACGCCAAAACCAAAATATATAGAAATGAAAGTTCGGGCTATCCAAAAGATTTACATGCTATTAAATTAAGTACCTTTAACCGAGACTAACTATTTTAAATTCACTAACATTGCACCTATGTAACTCTAAAAATGTCAGTGTCAATAAAGCACTAAAAACAGCTAAAATTTTTAAATTTTGGTTGCCTCAAGGTTCAATGGTTCTTTTTTTTATTCCAATGTATCTCCAAAATAGTATATTATGATCCAAGAACGAGAAATAATATTTCTCGGTCGCATTTTCTCGGTCGCATGCGGAAATCGTGCATAGAGGCGTGAGCCGAGATTTACAACAGCGTATGAACGAGATTTATTTCTCGTGTATCATAAGCTATTTTTGATTCGCTTGTAAACATATTTTTAACAAAAAAAAACTAAAAATAATAAGTAAAATTAGTTTTAATTTGGTTATGTCAGTTATCTGACAATTTTCCATAAGGGACCGCAAAAGTAAAGCAAAAGACAAACACAACCGCTATGCATTTTTAGATAGGGGACCGCAAAAGTACTTTGGTGGGCTGCAGCAAGATAGTCAATTTTTTTTAAAGATACGTATCATATCGATTTAATACAAGTTGATTCAGAAATTAAGGTACAAAATTTAAAAGGGTGATTCTTGGTCCAAAAATGTAAAAAAAGGTCCTTTGGAAATGATCTCTAAGGGAGCTACGACCCTTCACTGGAACCCCAACTCTGGAACCGTTCCAGAGATATAAAATAAAAACTACTTTTTTTATATACCCTCAAGAGGGTCGTAGCTATCTTAGGGCTCATTTTCGCACAAACCTTTATAGGAACTTTTTTTCATATTTTTGGACTTTTTGGTTTGGACTGAATAACCCCTTTAAAGTTTTGTACTAAAATTAAATTATTATTATTATTAATTTAAATTAATTGAATAAAACTCATCTTTATCAAAAGTCTTTGATGGAAACAAGGACATAAGCCTGTCGCCATATTGAATTTTATGTGTCTAGTGTCTTTGTAAATAAACTGAATATTTTAATAATAATAATAATTATTTTTTTATTTTTATTCATATTCTGCTACGCGATTGTTCTAAAATAACAATGTAAGTAGTTGTGATTTATTTAAAAATGTGACTTAAGTCCCTTGTTCCTCCGAGCCATTCCAATAAAACGTAAACGAAGAGCTTACAAATTCGATTAGAGATTGTTTTAGTAGAAAAAGCAATGGCTGATGTCGTTTCAGACAGGCAACCTTCAGTCAATTACACTAATACGATCTTGCTCAGTGCTGCCAACCACCAAACAGTTAAGTTGACAAGAACGTTTTTCGTAACTATCTAATTTTACTTTTATACCGTTTTGTCAGAGTAAGGATTAATAAAGTTAATGAATTACGTATTTTCCTTGGTTTTATTACAGTTAATGCTTTATTGCCATTCTTTTTAAAGAGATACTTAATAGCAAATCCATATGTTCAAGTTAATATAATAATTATATAAGCATAACATACTAAGAATTGGTTAGGGGCTGTCCATATATTACGTAACGCAAATTGTACCAAAATTCATACACTTCATACCCCGGTTCTTGCGTTATTAAAGGCTGTAGAGATTTTATATTTTGGCTACCCCCCCTTACACCCCCCTATTTGGGGGGGGGGGGGGGTAGCCAAAATACGAAATCTCTACAGCCTTTAATAACGCCAGAAACGGGGTATGAAGTGTATGAATTTTGGTACAATTTGCGTTACGTAATATATGGATAGCCCCTTACCGTATTAACCCATATAGCACCGGTCGTCCAATGGACGTCCATTTTAGATCCCTTTTAAGTACATTGGTCCACTGACTAATAATGGATGTACTGTGTAGGTTCATATATTTACATCCATTGTAAGACTATTAGTGGACCTCCATTCAGTGTCCATAATTTCACCTCTATGCGTTTATTCTATCTAAGTGGGTGAAACAGAGAGAGGGTAAACTTAGGGATGATGGGAAGATAAGGGGGATGTAAAATTTAGTTTAAAATTCACTGGATGAGTATGTACGGGGATGTCCATATATTACGTAACGCAAATTGTACCAAAATTCATACACTTCATACCCCGGTTCTTGCGTTATTAAAGATTTTATATTTTGGCTACCCCTCCTAACACTCCCCTATTTGGGGGTATGAAATCTCTACATCCTTTAATAACGCCAGAAACGGGGTATGAAGTGTATGAATTTTGGTACAATTTGCGTTACGTAATATATGGACAGGTAAGGGGCTGTCCATATATTACGTAACGCAAATTGTACCAAAATTCATACACTTCATACCCCGGTTCTTGCGTTATTAAAGGCTGTAGAGATTTTATATTTTGGCTACCCCTCTAACACCCCCCTATTTGGGGGGGGGGGGTAGCCAAAATATGAAATCTCTACATCCTTTAATAACGCCAAAAATGGGGTATGAAGTGTATGAATTTTGGTACAATTTGCGTTACGTAATATATGGACAGCCCCTAACCTAATTTTAGTTTTAAATTATCTCGTGGGTAATAAATGGATTTTTTAAATTTTAGGGTTGGGGTGTAAGTTTTATATAAAATTGTATTGTCAGACGAGCATGTGTACCAAATTTTAGCTTACTAAGTATATTCTAAGTGGTCCAAAAAGCTTTTGGCAGATTTGCCATAAAAAAACAAACAACAACAAACATTGCAAGTTAAATAACAGTTTTTCACAGTCGAAAAAACCAGTTAAGTAAGCAAAAAAGCAAGTCCTATGGATGCTGGATGGAAAAGTATTTCTCTTTGTATAATATTTCCTTTTAATTTCCTTATATCCGAATCATAGATTGGCAATTTTTGAAAAAAGTAATTACTATTCTGCAATAAAACTTTTTAATCATCTTCCAGATGCTATAAAAACTTTAAAAAGTCTACAAATTTAAAAAAAATAAACTGAAACAATACAATAGAACAACAATACTTAAAATTTCAATATTTTTATATTGTAATGTTTTGATTTTAACCTATTTATTTAACTTATTGTATTTTAGACACTATTTCTTTAAAGGATTTTATGTATATTTTATTATTATAACTGTCTTTTTTATGAAATAAAGGTAATATTCTATTATATTCTAACCAAAGCTTTTAACTAAAGTAAATTAATTATTAAACGTACAACTTGTACGATACAAGTTGCTAAATTAATAGTTTTAAATACAAACTGACAAGAAAAATAGTTTTGTTAACGAAATAAATATAAACAAAATGGGAAAAATAATTAAAAGTAGTGTCGTTTATTAATGAATTCGTATAATTGAACATGTTACTGCAATTTATAGTTATTGTAACTTAATTAAAGTGCATAATTATTATTTGTTAAATTTTTTTCTATCACACAATAAATAATTTAAAACATACGTACTTAATGTAAATATTTTTTATTCGATTGATTCTAAAAGCGACACTTTGTTCATGATTAACGGGCGAAAAGTTGAACTTTGTGGCCCTAGGGCCAAAAAGTATTTTTCGTCCGCTCACTAAAACTTTTTAAAAGAAGATGCTTTACCTTTACTGTAATATTTATAAAGAAATATGACCTTTTGGTCACTTTAGGTCTTGAACTAACCGTTCTTTTTGACCAGATACAGTTATTATAATCATTTCATACAAAATAAAAAAAAATCCATAACATAACCTCAAAATATGTCAACTGATTAATCTGTATTCACCCACTAAAATAAATTAAAAACAAAAAATTTCAATTGTAAAACCACTTTCAATATTTATAACATTCATAGATCGGTTTCACAAGTATTATTTTCACAACAGACACATTTTAACAGAAATAAATCACCAAGCTATAGCTTTTTTAATTTGAAAATGAAACCGCAAGCAAAAGAAACGATTCAGTTGATTTTGTAGCGATTTGATTGGACAGCAATTTGTCATGGATAACTATATAAGTAATAAGACAGTAAAAAGAAATATTTTTTGTACTTTAAAATTAAGTATATTTTAATAATTTATTATAATTAGTAACAATCGAATAAAAAATATTGTATAATACACGGGCAAAAAGTTAAATTTCGATTTCGTAGGTTTATTACCCTCGGGTCGGCTCTATCGGCCGGCCCTCGGCTTCTAAAAACCTACTTAATCGAAAAATTTAACTTTTTGCCCTTGTATTATAAATAACTATTATTTTAACTTACTGAGTAATGTTAGACATAAAAATACCTAATGATTAAATAAAAATTTTACACTGGAGTGAAAATAATTTTAAAAAATATTGTTTTTTTTTATTAAAGTGAGTTGAACTGAATTAAATGTAAGTTTATTAACACTTTCACTGCGCATGACTCTATTGAGAGTCGGCCCCGTCCTTGGCACAGCGCGCACGACTCTCATAGGAGCCAGGCATCAGTTTCAAAGCAGCGTTGTAGGGAGGTAAATGCGCGTGTCAGCGTGTGGCGTGGCATATTATATTATATTCATAGACATATCCGGGTGTTACCGGGTGCGCATGTCTTTATATACAAAAAATACCTTAGCACCAGGCTATGCAACCAGATTATAGGGTAGCAGTGAAAGTGTTAACTTACTCAAAAGAAGGATAAATACAGACTAGTTAAGCCTATGCATAGTTTGTTTAAAATTTCCATAAGTGGGAGCGACGTAAAACATAAATATTATTGTTCGGGGTCGGAAGAGAATATATTATTATTATTGTGTCCATTAGATGGACTAAAAAATACTTTTTTATTCGATTGTATCTAAAAGCGCCACTTTTTTTTATAATAAACCTGTACAAAAACTTTAATTTTTTGGCCTAGGCCATAAAAGTAAAATTGTTGATTGGTTGATTGATACTTAAACTGTTAACATTTAAATTCTAACCTCAAATGTGTTGTCAAAAATACAAATGTATTTATCAATACCGAATAAAAAAATAGTGTATGATACACGGACGAAAACTGTTTTTAGGGCGATTGCGGTTGGATTGCTCCCCGAGCTCGGTTGGCAATCTCCTTAATCACCCTAAAAACGATATTTTTCGTCCTTGTATCATAAACTTCTATTATTAAGAGGTAGTAGTAGTAGTAAATTTTCGGGTTGGCAAATACCGGACAACTAGGCCATTTATGGCGCTTTTGATCACCCTAGGCAATCCCAGACATTTACTATTTTGAGTCATCCCTAAACCTGTCCTTTCAATAAAGGTCAGGATATTGGCTCAGGGGAGGTCTCTTAGTACCTCTTGGTCAAGTCTTTGAGTTTGGACTTTCTGTATCTAACATACTCAGCTAAGTCTTTTTTAGGAGGTAAAGTGGAAAAAAAGAAAAGAGGACGACCTGGAGGAAAGTGGCTAGAAGAGGTAAGAGAGGATCTAAGAAAACTTGGTGAAGAGAACTGGCAGGGAAAAGCCAAAGTCAGGAAAAAATGGAGAAATGATGTAGAAAATCGAAGAAAATGAAAGGCTACATGCATGTAAACTGCGCAGAATCTATCTGAGTTGATGTTTATTTGTTTTTTATTGTATGGTTGGTAGAATAAATTTAATTCCCTATGTAAGGTTGCTACACATAGGTAGAGAAGCTATAGTGGCTATTAGATAAAGACAAAAACACATTAGGTGTGTAAAATTTAGTCCGCCATTTTTACCTTTTAAACGTCAAAATTGTAATCAAAAACAAAACCACAAAAAGGTTTTCACATTTTTAAAGTCTTTACAAAACAAGTCATTTTTAAGTTAAAAAAAAACACTATAAACAAAATAAAACTATAAAGACACGCAAATACCACAAACAACGCCATAAACAAAATATCACCAATTATTCGATTTCATAACAAAAATACAGAGTGCAGCGTTGTCGGACTTCCTACCCATGTAAATTTACGTTTGCTTGCATTTAAACGGTTTGAATGTAAATTTATGCTGTATTTGAGTGTTCTTATTAAAATTTATAGCAAAATATTGGAAATTTATTGGTTTTTATAATTAAAAATTATACGGTCGAAATGGTTTTGGCAACGTAGAACCACCATTTTTACTGTTTAGATGTCAATTTTCTATCTATTGTTATTACGCAGCGCAGAACCCTGCGCAAACGTTTATTGCCTCTATATATTTTCTACCTATGTGGGTTGCTATCAAATTTCAAATTCATTGTCAATACAAACATTATTTTGACGTTTAAAAAAAATGCAAATAATTATTAAAAAACAAGTAGAAATTACAAGAAAAATCTTTAAAAAGGAAACTAAATCTACAAATGTTTTGTAAAAATTAAGCAATATAGTACAGTGCTCAATAAGGGTTTGACAGTAAACGATGTGGAAATATTTTTTTGGCGAGTTAACACAATACTGTTCATAATTTTATTTAATAAACCTAATTTAAGCTCGAGCTGATCAGGTATGGTAAAATTTTATTTTAATAGCATATTATAAATAAAAAAACTTACCTTTATTATAACTTTTAACTTTTTAAAAACGCTCTATAATTATTAGACGTAACATTACAGTTATTTTAATCTACATGTCAAAAATTATCAAAAGCAGAATGCGTAATAAAAATATCACTAAAAGTCATGTTTAAACCACTAATCATAGCTTCCTTGATCCAATTTGTTACTCAGATAGATAAAAATGGTCAAAACACGTTCGTAGACAACAGGCATCAGCATTTTACAGATATAGCTACTTTAATTCTGCTACTTTTGCTTCTTCTGGTATCTAAAATAAAGTGGTATTTTTATTTTAAATTTAACTTGAAAGCACATTAACATTAACTTTAACTTGAAACCAAATTAATAAACAATTTAATTTTTAACCAAGCATTTTTTAAATTTTGTTATTTATTCATACTAAAAACCCATATAGGTATAATAAAAACGGTGTCAGATAATCTATAAATAGAATGACCTTTTTTCATTAGTGATTTAGAATCAAGTAGGTACTATCAGTATTTTAATTGATCCTCATTTGACCACGATTTAAAAAAATACGACTGAAAAAGAAACAAAATAGCCCCGATTTAAACCGTGTAGTCTCAATGTGGGGCGAATGTCAATTGTCTTTCACCGGCGCCAGGGTCTTGTTAAACACGGTATGTCCATTACTGGACAGGTAATTAAAAGCCGAAGCTGTTTGTCGAAAGAACTACATAGCTCCGGTTTTAATATACTGAATAAAAAGATGTTAGATTCTTAAGGGAGAACTCTTTAATTTAAATTAAAAAATGATAGTCAATAAAATATATACTGCACGTTTGTTTGTTAATAATTTGATTTTAAGGATAGATAGATAAATTTCTTATTCACAGTACGTTTTATGTTATCATATGTGTTATATTTTGATGAATTTGTAACAACTACATATCACATAACCGAAAGAGGAAAAGAAAAATAAAAAAAAAGAAATGAGTAAGAAGAAAGAATAAGTTAAGATGATAAAAAAAGAAAAGAAAGAAAAAGAAAGATAAAAAAATAAAAAGAAGAATGAAAAAAAAAAAGAAAATCGGAACAAAAAAGATTTTAAGAAGATAGTGAAGAAAAAAGAGAAACGAAACAATAAAATACATATATAGCATATTCTTAATTACAATGAAATAAAAATTAGTGATTTTAAAGCTGCTGCAGCGCTGTTGAGGCCGTGTAGCTTTGTAGCTAATGAATCACTAGAGCTAGTTTTCCTTATCATCACTGCCAGTGCTGATAAGGAAAACATTCTGGAAAATAAAACGGAAAGTACACCTCTAAGCACACAGCCCCCTTCCTTAAAATATCCTTGAATTGGCATTTTGCTTTCCTATTTTGAAAATTTTCAACATTTCGGGAAAGCCTTGTATTCATGCAAAAATTTTATTTTTTTTGCGTTTTATGACGTTTTATGTCGATATAAATCAATTTCAAGCAAAAAAAAATTGTCAGTCGATAGGTCGGTCGATCGGTCGTTTTGTCCGGGAAACCTTGTAAGCATGATAACAAGAACGCTTTAAGCTAGAGACTTGAAGTTTGGCATACAGGTATATTACCAAAAATTCTCGATCGGGATTGTTTTTGGTGAACATTGGGGTGGGAAAAGGGGGGCAAATGTTTTTGTGAAAATTAGTATATTGAGGTTTTTGAGGTTGCTGAATATGAATATAATAATAAAAAAAATCTAACTCGACACCCTTAGGGGGGGATTTTTTGAAAGTTGATATATTGGGGTTTCTGCGGTCACTAAAACTGAATATTAAATTTTTTCTCCCTGAGGGTCGGGGGGTAGTAGTAGTAGTAGTAAAAGGTGGGTAGGCTCCGACGCCTGACAAGTAGGCCCAATGGCCCTTTTTGTCTTCCCCAAGATTACCTACCCAACCTGCTGCCTATCCTCCCTCTTCCTGAATCTGCCAGACCTTCTGAGGAAGTTCATAACATCTGACCAGGCTAGGAGGCTCATCTCTTCCTTCGCTAGTGTTACCACTCCGAAGACGTCTTGTCTGAGCCTGCCCAGAGCCTCACACTCCCCTATGAAGTGGTAGGGCCTTTCCTCGTCCATCCCACACCCAGGGCAGGTCGGATCGTTTACCGTCCGCATGAGGCTTAGGTGTCGCATAAGCCCACAGTGGCCCGTAAGGACCCCTGTAAGGAGGCTTAGGGTTGCTCGGCCCCTTCCTAGTAGCCAGACCGACCTAGCTTTGCTTGGCCTGGTCAGGAATTCCTTTGCCTGCCTGCAACCGCTAAGCTCGGTCCAGTGTTCCTTAGGGTCGGGGGGTAGTTTAAGTGAAAATCGGTATATTGAGGTTACTAAAAGTGAATCTGATAATAAAAATCAATTTCACGCACGGATGTGAAAAAATGGGAAGCTCTTTTACTGAGCAGTGTATTTTAATCTGTAGTTATGTAGAAGCATAAATGTATTCCCTTAAAAAACATTTTATCCTTACATTTATTTTGACTAATCTTTTTTGTCTCCTCTAAATATACAACAGATAAAATGGGACTACATACTATATATCACATCATATTACTTAAGATAAAGTTATTGGGAATTTTAAGTCTGTATTTTAAAATGATTACATTCTTTAAATAAACTCGGACCTGCTTAACAAAACTGGTATTTTCAGTCACTTAACCCAACTAAAATTTAAATAAATAGAATTTTAAAATAATCATTTAGATTACTTTCGAACTAGATCAAAAGAAACGTCTTTTTTAAAGTTTACTGACTATTCTTGATGATTTCAATTAATAGTTACTCATGACGCAAATGACATCATATGACAGCTACAGATTATCAGCTCAACCAAAATGGTGAGGTTAACTAATTGATTTTTAAATCAAATTAATAATTATAATTATTGATTATAATTAACTTTATTTCTAAAAAATATCTATATTTAAATTTATTATGTGTATTTTGGAGCCTAGCGACTACATACAAGTATTTAGTTTTTCTTCTCCATTTCAAAAATCCTAAGCCAAATATATAATATCCTTAGGCTGGGAATATACTCCTGAGGATATTATCAAAATTTAAAACAAACGTTCGAGCACCTTAAAATGTTAAGGAAAAGTTTAAAAAATCATATCAATGAAAAAAAAAAATACAGTAAATATATTTTTCTACTAACTAATTGAGGTCTAGCTTACATATTATCTACCGTTGTCAAGGCTTGTTTACCTTGACGACTAATTAAATCAGTGAACTCATTTATTTTTGACCGTGTTAAGCATTGTTTATTGACAACGCACAATAATTTAAAAAAAATTAAGAAAACTGTTAACTTTTTTTAACTTATTATTATATGTCAAACTGATATGTCAAAATAAATTTTAAACTATATTTTTACTGGTATTTGGAGTTACTAGCTTTAGGTAGTAGAAAAAATATTATATGTATCACGTATGCGAAGTGTCATATATTCTCAACTGATTTTTTGCCTCGATTACGTCTCAGCAAAAAAAACAGCAGTCTCGAACAATAAAGATTTATTTCGCATACTAGGTGCATAATATACTATTTTCCTCAAGCGTACTAAAATGTTCATATTTTATAACTGAACACACTAGTTAAAAGTGATCTATTTTTTACAGTAAAAAAATTAGTTCATTGTTGTACGCAGTAAAAAAAAGCAAAACAACCACTGGCGGCAGCACAATTTGACTTTGATGACAGCCATACTTCAAACTTGTTTGTTTATTATGTAAACAGGTGGTTGACTCGAGATTCTGTGCAAAAACCTTACAAGGTTCACACAAGTGTGAAATTGATTAAAAATGATTGAAGAAGAATATATGGTTTATACACCTACAAATCTCTCCAAAATTGCAAATGCTACATTAGACAGGTGTACGATTTAGCCTACGAAAAAAATTTAAAATGAGCTAAGGAAGGTTTAAGTTTATTTCGAAAGGATTTTATTGGCCTATTTTAATAAAAAAAAACATACATTATTACTAAATAAATTAAATTCAAAAATTAATATTTAAAAATATATATATAGGATGATTGAAGAAAAATAGTATGTTTCACTCAGAGGAAAAGTGCTTTTTTTACTCGTCTGTAGTTTCCGGACTCTGTTTCACGTGGTCCGTAAATTCTACAGACTAGTAAAAAAAGCTTCACTTTTCCTCTTAGTAAAACAATATACTATTATCTATAGATTTTCATAAGAGGCCAACTCTTTCCGTTTGGTTCCCTGATGAATAAAGTGTCATTACTTCACACGTTTTTATATAAACTTTTTTCTTAGAGCAAATTATTCTATAAAACAATATTAAAAAAATACTAATACCTAAGTAAATTTATTTAACAGATTCTGAAGAAAAAAAATGTCAAAACTTAAATAAATTAAACAAGATACATCTATAATAAATGACTGATTCATAAATATGTGTTTAAAAATACTTTTAGATTTCTAAAAACAAAAGTAAAAATCCTTTGGTTTGGATATTTTTTAAATATATTTATTTTATTCCTTACCCTTACTGTTCAAACAAAAATTGTTAGATATTTTGTTTTCAAGACACTGTTTTGTTTTGAGTAAAAAAGTTTATATAAATATGTGCCTAAAAATGGCTAGTTTCGTATACTATAATATGCCCATAACTATAGTTATGGGCATTTGCTAGTCCGACACTGGGCTTTAATACGTAAATGAGTCATTAACTCAACTATAGAGTGAGTTAATTAATTTTTATATCAGAATCATTTATTGAATAATTGCTGTTGACAGTAGGTAGTATCTAAATTTATTATGATATTTAAATAATATCCGAAGGAAGTAGTATTCATCCGTGTCCAAAATTTGCAGAAAGAAAACATAAATATACAAACAAAAGGCTATAAAAAAATGAATTTTCAATCAACAATATTTTTTAGTTAGATTTGTATGATAAAAAAAACATAGCTTACCCTATCAACAATTTAATTAGTAATTTTAAAATTTTACATCTAACAACTACGTTTCCCTAGATAAATTTTTAAATCATTTTTCTTTCTTATAAATAGTAAATTCATTTTTCTTTTTTATAGAAAACTTTATACCAGAGATAAATAATAAATAACTTTTTTAAACTGAAAACTCTGAAATATAACTTATGTTTCCCGCAAATTCCCCTGCCATTTTAAGTTTGAAAATAATCAACACTCTCTTACTTTTAAGTACCTTATGCATAATCGAACAGATCTATACTTGGAAGTATTATAAAAATTCAGCTTTTCTTTTTTATAAAATTAATTCTTAAATAATATTTTTCCGATAAAATAATTCTGTTTAAATTTTACTCGCTATAACAATTTATCTTAACCCTTTACTGGTGAGCTGACATTAATATATTTATATTAGTTCCTGATTAGGTATAATATAATTTTAAACTATTAGGTATTATCCTGGATTCGGGTCTCTCATGGTCAAACCACATAACCAATGTAATAAAAAAATGAATAGTAGTCACTATGCAATTTTAAATTTAAAAAAAAATGTGGATGTTTCAACCCTAAAACTTTTTTACAATGCCAGTGGCTCATCTTCAGTATGGTGCTGGATACAGGGATCACTGTAAGCCCCTTTTTATTGAACACGGTATAATGACAGTCATATCATTGTACCTATATAATTTGGCGGTATATACCATTGAAAACAAAACGTTGTTCACTCCGAGATATCTTCAGGCCCGGAAACCAGGTATGGCATAAATCTTTCTATTCCTATGCATCGCCTAGCTCTCTTTGAGAAAGGCCCAATTTATTTGGGTACGAAGGTATTTAACAAATTACCAATAAATTTTAGGGTAGGCAAGGTGACTTAAATTTTAACTTTTAAGTAAACCAATGTTCACCACCAATTTGTTTGTTTTTTGTCATCGACTAATGTAAACATTTTTAAATTAAATGTAAATCAGTGTTTTGTATACATTTACAGTACACTTTTTTTTGTATATGACATTATCCAATACTTTTATAAAGTCTATGGAAATAAAGATTATTATTATTATTATTATTATTATTATTATTATTATTATTATTATTATTATTATTATTATTATACCTATACCAATACCTATATTATACTATAGCGAAGCAGGCGAGACATTTTGTGTATTCCCCGTGCATTGGTAGTAGCTACCAATTTGGTACTATTGACAATCATTAAAATACAGGATAGCACAGAACCTTAAGGTAAATCAAATTTTATAAATTTAAAAAGTCAAATACGACGTATATTAATAATATTGTATACTAAATACGTCGCGACTTATACTAATAATATTGTATACTATAATATTAATAAGATTATATACTAATAATATTATATACTATATTATACCATATTACATTACATTACATTTTTGTTTAACCTCGTACTATTCTACTTAATTGAGCATCCCCTAAGTCCAGGACTTGTGTGGGCTAGTAGTAGAGGGAACCACCGGCTTTAATTGACTTTCGAACCAATTTATATACTTTATACGTACTTCATTAGGTAAATAAAATGTCACATTGACTTAAGAGAGGGTGTGTTTAAACGATACAATTTTTGAGTTCATGGATTATTATGATTGCTAATATAATAGTATATTGTAAGTAATCGCAGCAGAAATGCGGTATACCGCAGGTAACGTCTGACAGATTCTGCTAACCCTGTTTACACTATTATTATTACTTTAATTGTAATAGGTAAAGTCTGAAAGAATCTGCTGCTCTTTTTTTCATACTATAGTCTGAAAAGGGTCTGAGTTTCCTGATACTATTCCTATAAAATAATACTACCAATTCTGTTTTAATTTAACTCTTTCTAACAAGCCATTTTAAGCTTTAATAATTTCTGATTAAAACATGATTTACACCGCTCAATTGACAGACAAACATAACCCCTTTTTCTGACAGCCTACGCTCATTTATTATCGTAAAAGAGGCATCACAGTTTGCCTAACTTTTTGACGTAATAAATTTCATACCGCGGCCAACTAATTTGCTCAAAAACAAATTAAACAATTTTCCTAAAATTGGAGAAGGATGGAGCTATATAACAAGGAAAAATTAATTAAACATTCACGTTTAAATACGCTATATTCTTCACATTAAATAAAAGGTGAATGAAATATTATAAATAGATGACAAATAACATTTCATTTGTAAAAATCTTAATTTATTGATAGTTCAGTTAAATGTGAGCGAAAACCCATATTTAAAATACGGATACCCATTATTTTTTTAATTTACAAACCAAACTAGTTTATTCAAATTTGGAGTCTCCACGTCCAGCATCAGAGACATCTTAGCTGGCATTTCTCAAGGTTCCTTGAGGTTTCCGATTATTTCCCTTCTTTAAAATCTTATCACTGCAAATATTCATAAAAAAGGCGCAACTGAAGTTGCCCTGCACGCCTCCAGCACCAAATAGGCACCCCGGCTCAATGGTTTTCCAAATAGAAAATCAAAGTCAACACTAGCCAAACAAAAGCCATCTTAATTAAAAAAAAATGTCTCACCTTAACCCGTTCAGATAAATGACAAAGATATTATAATGTTAATATTAGCCGAAAAAACTAAGTTAAATATATAGGCATTGCCCTATCCAAAAATCTTAAATGGAGTCGGTAAGTCAAAAACGCTATCCAAACATCCAAAGACAGTCTCTCTAACCTATATCTCCTACAAGGTAGGAAAAGTATTACCTATATCCATAAAAATAAACTTTCTCTCGAGAACAGGCTTAAAGACCACTTTACACGGAGCAATTTGTACGCAAGTTTGATGCTATGCAAGTTTGCTGCAACATATACCATGAGGACAATTGGTCATTGATTTGCCTTTTCACGGAGCAAGTTGTACGCAAGTTTGGTGCTATATATTGCAAGGTAAGCAGTGCTGCCAACCAGACAATTTTGACGTGTCTCTGCGTTTGTTGATAAAAGCATAACCTACCATTTCCTTTTTTAGAGAAGTTTTTTTTTGTTAGATAGACCGACCTATTACTAATAATAATAATTATAAACATATGCAGTTGCTACTATATTAGTAAAATGAAATCGATTTGGTAACTTTTTTCCAGGTTGGTACCACGAAAATAACCATAAAACTTGCGTGAAAATTGCCGAAAAATAGAACATGTTCTAAATAATTTGATGGCAAGAAAATGGCCTCAAACTTGCATGAAGGCATGCGCAGTAACTGAATCATTCTTGCAACAAACTTGCATAGCATCAAACTTTCGCACAAATTGTACCGTGTAAAGTGGCTTTTAGACCAAAACAAACCAAACAAACAAAAGGGTTTAAATTGTTCTTTGTTTTTTGAATCTATTCAGTTAGTGTAAAATTATAATTTAAAGTGAGGGAAAGGCGCAGCATTATCTAAATAGGGTTTTGTTAGGTGTTGATACCAGTTGGAGCTTTCATAATTAATTAGGGTGCCTAATTAAGCTCCGCGGCGCAACGGTAATTAGTATCCTTATTAGGGGAAAGCGGAACGCAGCTCTTCTGACCATTTTAATTAACACCCGGTTAATAATTAGTGTTATGTTGTTTTGGGATGCGCTAAAGTGTTTTTGTGCTTAACAAGGCACTAATTTTTTATAATTTAATATGAATTTAAATACATGTAGGTACCGTAAAACCATCCAACTTGAAACAATTTTTAAATTTCAACGATGCTTGAAAAAAAACTATAAGTCGTCGTATCAGAACAACAAGGTTTCAACTGACATTGTGAGATTGCAGTAATTGTCAGTATATTTTGTAAGATAAATTTTGAAAGCTTTTACTTATAAATTTAAAATTTTGTACAAATAACGAAAATAATGCAATCCATATCTATAAAAAGTTTTAATCTTTAAGGTAAAGGATTTTAAATTTATCATAGAATATATACTGACAATTACTCCAATCTCACAATGTCAGTTGAAACCTTGTTGTTCTGATACGAGGAAGTGATAAACCCAAATAAAAATAAGAATATTGTCGCTATTAGTAGGTACTACCATTTGGAGTGCTTAATTTTAAAAATAGACCAATAGGTTTTTTGCAAAAAAAAAAAATAAAAGTAGGTTTTTCAAGTTAGGGAAAGGGTACTTCAATATGCAACACAAGTTAATTTATGAAGAATTACAAGCAGTATCTCAATTAATACATGTTGTAAAAGTATACATACAAAAGTAGATTAATTTCTGTATTTTTAAATGTATATTTCCAATTTGTGTAATATTTTTAGTTAACTTGTACTAATGACATTTTACAGCTAAAAATTTAACCTAATTTCTGAAAATTTTCTATAATTAATAAAAGTAACAACATTTTAACCAGCGAGCTGCAGCGGCATAACACTTAACACACTGTAGTAAACAAAACGCGAAACTCACTGGCCGCGCTCGCTTACCGATTGTCGGTACAGGGCCGAATTTAGACAATAGCATTTTGTTGCAAGTTACACGTCGCGACGCGACGGTTGCAAATTGGATGGTTTTACGGTACGTTAGTCTCTCATTTGACTCATGTTTGCATTTAATACGCATTTTATATTCCTTATTATGCTTTCGGACTAAAATTTATACTGATAATCCTGATAATACTATATACATTTGACAGTAGAATTCGTAGCTCCTGCACAACCCTGCATACCTTTAGTGATTTGAATTAAGTCGCGATTGGAGTCCCAAACAAAGAACGATTGATCCAAAGTTTATCCGAGAGTAGGGCAGCATTGCCCTAAAAGGATAGAAATTCTACTTCGAAGTGTATACTAAACGGATGAATAACCAGTATATTAACCAGTGGAATCGTTTAAAATTATTAAAACACGAAAATAATTTAAACTGTAAAAACTAAACTGAATATTCAGTTACAAATGGATAGGAAATCGAAATTAATTATCCTGTATAACTGTATTTGTAACTGAATATTTAGTTACAAATGGATATGAAGTTATGATCATATACAAATGTACTTTAATTTTTGTTAAAAACACTATAGTTCTAAAGTTACGTACTTTAATATTTAAGGAAGGACATGAAATATTGCGTATTTTTAACAAAAATTAAAGTACAATTGTATAGGTTAATAAATTCCTATCCCCTATCCATTTATAACTGAATATTCAGTTTACTTTTTACAGTGTACTTGATAAAATACATTCAAAAGCAAAACATCTAATAATAATATAGAAGTAAATCTTTATATAAAATTTAAACACCTAGTTTATCCTCTTTTATATTACTGAACATGCGCGCTTATAAAACTGAGTCTGATATTTAACAAGTAGTTAAGAGCTAACTAAACTCATAAAAAGATAAATAAAATTGTGTGTCCCTAATGCTAAGCCTTAATTAATACTTAACTTAAAAAAATACGTGTACTTTTTCTATCTGGCGGCACATTGTACATGCGTGCAAAGTTGGAACATGTGTTTTTTAATGTTGCAATAGCGCAGCTCACACAGTGAGCTTTTTACGTTCTAGTATTAAATAAAAAGTAATATTTACCTCCATTTTGTCCGCCTATTTTGAAACCATGTTTTAACTTGTGCGTCTGTCATTTTAAGCGTTTTTGCTAAAGCAGCCCTTTCAGCCGATGCCAAGTATTTCTGTTTGTGAAACCTTTTTTCTAATTCTGCAATTTGAAGTCTTGTAAATGAAGTCCTGGGCTTCTTTCGTTTGGGAGGCGTCCTGTTTTGGTACGGATGGCCAATTCGCCTTGTCATTGGAAATGATGCTGAAACAAAAAAAATTATATATTTAAAAGATCCAAATCTTGGTAAATTTAAATGCATTTCTCTGTATTTCTGTATATGCAAATATTTATTCATCCTATATTTAAATAAGGGAACGTTCAACTATTACGTAACGCAAATTTTGATCATTTTGGAACCCCCCCCCCCGTAACGCTATTTTCCTATACCATTAACATGGGCGTAACCCTTCAAAATGACCCCCCCCCCTAGGAGCGTTACGTAATATTTAAAGGTTCCCTAAAATTAAGTAAAGATTAAGTCGCGGAGGAAAAATTAGTAGATGTTGGTAAGATTCAGGAATATGATGGCGTTATTTTGTGTTTATCAGAATTAATGAAGATCTAGAATAGGGGTGACCGGGGCTAATTGTCGCACTTTTCATTCAAAGTCAGTTTTTTCCTTTATTTTTGTTTTTTTTTTTAATTGACCAAATGGTAATTTTAGCTGCATGTTTCAGTAATATTATTATAAGATAAAACATGGAAAAATTTACAGGGTATTAGAGTTATGATTTTTTTTATGAAGTCTCGACAAATGCACAACGTGCCCCGTCACGGGGCATGTTGTCGCGGCTCTTAAAGTATATTTTTTTGAAGAAATATAAAGGTATTTAAAAAAAAATAAATAACTAATAAGACATGTGCCTTCCCAAAAGCCGATTGTTATCTAACTTTTTACTCTTGTACCAAAATTGTCAACTTTATAATGAAATAATATTTTTTCTATTTTTTTTTTAATTTAATTTAATAAACGATTTTATTTGCTATCCTATTAAGTTTCACTTTTAAACACAGTTTTGAATAATAAAAATGCGAAAAAGGAAATGTTATACCATGGACATATCTCCAGATCATGCGACAACTAGCCCCAAACCAAATGCGACAACTAGCCCCAGTGGTCAATTTTACCTTATGTATCAAGTACTGTCTAATTAACGAATAAACACTCCTAAATGACAATATCAACAAATAATATACACCTTAAACTATTAATATACATATAATTTTCTTATCTTACATCTTACATCCCTCACAATAAGAAAAAATATTTACCACAAAAAAATTACTGGATCCTTTAATTTTGACATTTTTTAGATTAAATTGCTGCTCTTTTAACTTATTGCTTTTAAGTTTACAAATGATAAATGTCACTTTTGTAACGCGCAGGTTAATCTCGGTTTGGTGCAGAAAGCTATTTAACTTTTTGAGATACAAGCACTTCGACAACTTACCCCTGCGACAACTAGCCCCGGTCACCCCTATAGAACAAGCATGGGGTTATTTGAGGCTCTTTATGACACATGTAATAAAATAAATAATAATAAAATTCTCTAAAAAGAAAGATAAAACAATGCTTTTCTCTAACAGTATATTTTATTTTTATTGATATATTTTAGAAACTACTTAAACTAACAGTTTCATTGTTACTTCTTAAAATAAATCATGTAAAGCTTTACCTTGATATACTTTTTATCAGAACAAAAACCATGATTTTTGCAAAAATAATGATTTTTGAAATGAAAGGAAAAGTCAATAAAACAGAAGTTAAATAATATAAAAACTTAAACAGGTGGTTTAGTTTTGTTCAAAATAGCCGTTAGATACAATATAAGTTGAGGTTAAAAATTATATACAGTGCGGTCCAAAAGTCACCCCTCCCCTTTTAACTTTTGAACGAGTTAAGATATCGACTTCAAATTTAGAACTCTTAAATAAGATAACTTAAACTATCTTCTAGCATATATTTGATATTTTCAGCTCTTAAAATGTGGGCAGGGGGGCATGGGGGGACATTTTTTTAAATGGAAAGGGGGGTCGTGTGATACATCATTTTAAATCTTATAAAATTCTCTATTTAAACCATCATTTTTAATTTTTTTAAAAATGTTTTGATTTTTCAATTTTTTGTGCTAAAAAATTCGATTTTTTAAGTTTTTTTTTATAAATTTTTATTTATGTCAACTAAAATTAGTTTAAAATTATAATTAACATTTTTTTATGATGAAATTAGGCATTTTTAAAAAATTATTTGTTTTTTTTAGAGGAATTTTGACATTAATACCCATTTTCAACCCCATTTTAAACCCAAAAATTTTTTGTTTTTAATTTAAAAGTATGGAGTTAAATGGAGAATTTTATAAGCCTTAAAATGATGTATTACACGACCCCCCTTTCCATTTAAAAAAATGTGCCACCGTGCCCCCTGCCCAGATTTTAAGAGCTGAAAGTATTAAATATATGCTAAAAGATAGTTTAAGTTGTCTTATTTAAAAGTTTCAAATTTGAAGTCGATATCTAAACTGGTTCAAAAGTTAAGAGGGGGGGGGTGACTTTTGGACCGCTCTGTATATACCTAAATTAGTCTCAAGATCCTGTCCATATATTACGTAACGCGCCTAGGGGGGGGGTCAGAGAAATCGTTACAGTTTGTGACAGGGGGGAGGGGGGTCTAGGTAAACGTTACCTAACGAAATTTAATAAATTTAATGTTTATTTCCTAAGCTTGGCAGATGTAGTTTTATTTCAACCTAAATTACTATTTAGTGGCCCATAATTCCCTCTTTCATACAAAAATTGACGAAAATGCATATTTAAATAATATTGTAATCAGTAAAAAAACTGTTGACATTTATATTAAAAAAAAATCTTACTGCCCTGTTCTTGCGAGATCTTGCCGATGAATCATCGGCGATGATACATTTTCGCGCATAATGTGTACTCACAGAACACCAATGTGTTTACTATTTTGTGTACCTGTGCATAAACAATACGTGTTATATGTGACACTCAGTGTAAAAAGAGGTACCTAGTATTTTTTCCCTGTGTGATATTGATTATGAGTATTTTTTTAAAGTTTGAGTGATTTTTTCGTGTAAATTTTTTTTAAGGTTATGTTATACTATATTTTAGGTTCATGTTTGTTTTGTCGAGAAAAACGAATCAATAGTGAGAATACAGTTAAATTTATTGCGAACAAAATTTTTATATTGTTACGCGTTACACAGGGGGGGGGGGTTGGTAAATGTGACAGTTTGTTACACAGGGGGGAGGGTCAATTTTTTTGAAAAATTGCTTTACGTAATATATGGACTTAAGGAAAATGATGGTTCTTTAATCTGTATTTTATTGCTTGGGTGACAAATCCAATTTATTTCAATCTACAGTTTTGACTAATAGGATATTTAGCAAAATGATCAATTAAGAAAAAATTATGAGATTTATCATGTGATATAAATAATCGCAAGTTTTAAAATATGCGAGCCTAGTGAAATAAAATGTGACAAACATAAAACATTTAAAAGTTTTTTAATCAGAGAAGGATATATGGGAATAAAATAAATCTTGAGGCGTCTGAGTCGAATAAACTATGATTAGGAATATTCGCTAGAGAGTCAAGTTAGTCCAGTCCAATAAAGAAAAAATTCTGTGTTAAATTGCAATAAATGTACAGGGGCTGATATTTTAAAGGGTAGTATTGGATAGTAACAGAACACTCCTGTTAGTTTTTCACCGGGTGATTTGCGTAAGGGATGTCCGATATCTTAAATTTTAGGGGTAAGTGAGCTTATCTCGGTAAATATGCATCTTACGATAAAAATGTATATAACGAATTTTACCAAGAAAAATTTTTTTTGTCATTTTTTTATTATATTAATAACAATCAGGGGCGGATTTATTTCATTTTAGGGGAAAGGAAAAAAATTGCGCTTTCATCAAAAATATAATTTTGAAGGTATATCTATGCTAATATATCTTGCTGGGGGGGGGGGGGGGGGCATGGCCCCCATGGTCCCTCGCCTAAATCCGCCCATGATAACAATTGATTTATAAATTTTCAAATATGGTCATGTTGGGGTAGGTTTCATAATCTGTTATGAAATGAGTGCTTTAGGTACACTATTTTTTCTATTTTGCTCTAAAATTAAAAAAACTTACATTTAAATTGATGACCGATTAAGGATTTTTGTTTTGTGTTGGCATTACAATTTTCACAATGTTTAAAATTCAATGTACAAACGATATTTAGATATCTTTTATAGTCAGATCTTCTCTTTTTCACTGCAAGTAACCAAGCCACAATTTTAACACGTAAAAATTAACTTAAAAACACAATTTCGTGGAAAACTAATCTTAAAAGCGATGTTGACATTTGCGCGGAAAACGTTAAGCGATAGAGTTTTGACCTCTTGCCCACCCAAAACAAAAAAAGTACTAATCTCTTATGGGCCTATAAGAACACGCAAAATACGTGTGATTATGAGCTTATAAGAGTCGCAAAATAGAAAAAAATTATAAATGATGACAGTGACATTTATTTAAATACAGAAAAAGTACTGTCAAACTGGAAAAACAAAGGGATTCGGGTTTTATAATTTCTTTAAAAAGCACTAGTATTTTAATGTTGCCTACCCCCTATCATCTGTTAAAAAGTTGGTAAATCTGGATTTATATTTTAAAAGTTTTCCAAAGTTTGTATATTGTTTGGTTATTTTTTACTTAGGGGATAGTTGCATTTACTTTTATTAGTTAGTAAATTCTGATACTACCCCCCCCCCCTAACAAATTTTCTTCGGTACTATGTAATATACATAGTATATTTACATTGATTATAACTAGGTATTCGTTTTGAAAAAAAAGCACTGATCCTCCCAAATGAGACCAGTATTTTGTTTTAACAAAAATAACTAATTTATCATTCCATGAATCTATTTTCTAATCATCGTACAGAGTGATATTGGTAGACTGACAGTTTCGGGCTGCTGGATTGATGGAATAATAAATTAATATTTTTATAATTTTGTTTAAAATTAAAAATTTCTGTCCTTAAAAATGCCTAGCTGTAAGCAAGTAAGCATTTTAGATAGATATTATGGAGTTGGGAAATCATGTTCTGCAAAAAGCAGTTTATTTTTTCTTTTTCTGGTTTTTGATATCAAGAACTACCAAAAAAAAAATAAAACAAAAACTTAGTTTAAATTATTATACTACAAACAAAAGCTTCCAAGTTTATTTTAACATGTGCTGTAAAAGTGCTTAGCAAGGCTTAAAATCTAACACTTATGCTCAGATACAAGCACTTCGACAACTTACCCCTGCGATAACTAGCCCCGGTCACCCCTATACAGTTAAGTGTGCATACTGATGGGACTATAAAGTAATATTCGCTAGATCAGCGAATCCCTTCTTCAGCCTCGTCGCCAAAGTGAGTTATTAAACAAATTTACGATACAATGGTATTATATTAAAACAACATAGTTAAACGTAAAAAGCGCTATTAAACTCTGGCGATTATCAATTGTGAATTAATCATTTCGTTCGTTTTAAGACGCCTATAAACCAAGACGAAAAACGTGATGACTTTAATCAGCGTTTTAATGCAAAACAACATAAAGCTTTCAACTTTGATAACGGACTTCTGCACCTAAGTAAAAAATAACAAGAATTATCTTTCTAACGTTCACCGTTAAAAATACACAATATGTCCCCAGTTTAAGGGGCAACAAATCCAAAAATATTTCCGTGCAGAAAACGTTGTCTATACAACATAAAATGATGCACTAATCGGATTGTAATAAAAATTATCCAGTTTCGTTCCATTAGTACACCAGTTTACCTGTTTTATAACTGACATTTTCAGCAGGGTCCTCTTAGTAACTACTTGAAACTAACAACAATTTAAAAATGAACCAATGAACCTTTTTGTCTGAAAACCAACCCTAACTTCTCTCTTCCTTAGAATAAAGTTCATGGCATCTGTCCAGGCTAGGAGGCTCAACTCTTTCTTCGCGAATATGTCCTGTCTGAGCCTACCTGGACCCTCACACTCCTATAAAGTGGTGGGACTTTTCATCGTCCATCCCACACCCAAAAATCCACAGAGTGGATTGTTTACCGTCTGCTTAGGTGCCGCATAAGCACAGTAGTCCGTAAGGACCTATGTTAGAAGGCTTATTGTTGCTCGGCTCCTTTCTAGTACTCAGACTGATTTAGCTTTGCTTGGGCTGGTCAAGAGTTCCTTGGCCTGCCTGCTAGCACTGACTGCGGTCCATTTCACTAGAAGAACACTGCAGTGTTCTTCTTATTTACTTTCCACCTTAATGTTGAGGACAGTCTTCAATTGATTCCTTTAATTGGTACAATGCCCAGGCAGGGCTTTCCAACTCCAAGTCTGGCAAGTTCATGCGTTTGGTTGTTTTCTCGTTGCCTGGAATGCCGAAGTGGACTGGGACCCACACAAGGTGAACTTGCTCCCTTAAGAATTATCAATACGTCACCAGTTTAATAATAATTTCCACTTTAAAATTTTAATAAACAAACATTTTTATTTTTATTTTTAATTCAATTAAATCATAGGTCGTAAAATTAATTTTGCAAATTAATGTTATTTTCCGAATATTTAAAATTAAATAAATATTTAAAATTAAATAAATTAACTATTTACAATCAATTATGTTAATTTAATAATACAGTTAGTCATTCTTGATGCGACTATTAATTATAATTAGTGTAGAACATACTTGAAAAAGTAGTATAAACCTGCATTTCGCTTATTATTCGTTTTTATTAATTAATATTAATTTATATATTATTAATATAAATATATTTATATCATATATAAATAAAAGGAGAAAATTAACTAACGAAACGTCTAACTAGATCTATAGATGTTTCGTAGTCCATCTTTTAATTGGAAATTATACAGGGTGTTTTACTTAAAACTCAAAAACTGAAGGAGACATTTAATATTTGTACATTTTGAAGGTCAGTGTAGTGGAGAAGTACGTCCGTTTACGAGACTAGGGCGGGTACAAGTCCCACTTACAGCCATTATTTTAATCGATAGTAAACTTTTGGTAACGAAACCAACACCTATTTTACTAAGCCATTTATTTAATCGTTAGTAAACATTTTTGTTTGTGAACCCTACACTTATGTTACATTTACCTACCATATTTTTATGCGATGAACGGTTTCACGTCAATTTTTGTTTTCTATAAAAGTAGAATTTAGATCCAAACTAGGATCTAAATTTAAATTTTGTTAAATGCCAACATTCCAGTTTTAATATATTAATTAGTTTCCTTAATTGATCAATTTATTGATAGAACATCTCAATTAATAGATAAATAAGCAACTTTTAAGATACAATTAATCGTTATTCGTTTATTTGAATTCGAAAACCATTAAAAATATATATATTTCAGTTTATAATACGTTGATAAAAGGTATAAATATTACTCGAACAAACTTAAAATTGTGGCCTTACGGTAAAATAGGTGAGAAATAGAAATTTTTAACATTTTTGACGTTAAAAATATATTCCTAAGACCAAAATTATGAACACGATACAAAAATTTATACTAGCTTTAGAACATTGAATAGGTAGGTTTGTTAGGGCAGGTAGGTGGGTAGTTTTCATACTGCGGAAACAATTAAAGCTTCTGGCACTCAAAAGAACCTGATCCAGAACCTGCCGATTTGAAAATAACTTGATTTATATGTGCTTATGATATATACCGGGTGTTCCAACTCTATTTACCCAGCGATTTTCTCGTAAACTAAAAGAGATAATCAAGTTCTGAGAAAACCATTTTAAATAAGACAACTTAAACTATCTTTTTGCATATATTTGATACTTTCAGCTCTTGAAATGTGGGTAGGTGGGCATAGAGTGACATTTTTTTGAATGTAAAGGGGGGTTGTGTGATACATCATTTTAAAGCTCATAAAATTCTCCATTTAACTATATATTCTTAAATTTTTTCTAAACATTTTTTTTTTGTTTAAAATGGGTATTTTTGTCAAAATTTCTCTAAAAAATCAAACAATTTTTTAAAAATTACTAATTTCGTGATGAAAAAAGGTAAATTATAATTTTAAACTAATTATAATTGACATAAATAAAAATTTACAAAAAAAAACTTAAAAATTCTCATTTTTTAGCACAAAAAATTAAAAAATCAAAACCTTAAAAAAATTGTTTCGAAAATTAAAAAATAAACAGTCCAATAGAGAATTTTATTTGCTTTAAAATGATGTATTACAAGACCCCCCTTTTCATTTAAAAAAATCGCCCCATGACCCTCTGCCCACATTTTAAGAGCTGAATGTATCAAATATATGCTAAAAGATAGTTTAAGTTGTCTAATTTAAGATGGTTTTCGCAGAACTTGTTTATCTCTTTTAGTTTTTGAGAAAATGGCTGGATAAATAGAGTTGGGACACCCGGTATAAAATCCAGCCAGGAGAAAATTATAAAAGGAAAATGGTCACCAGTCACCAGTCACGTAATGGGATGAAAAGTAAAAGGATGATCTTTTTGCATTTTACAAAAATATTGTAGTAGTTTTTAAATATGTCATCACAATTTAAAGCAAGAAAAATCGATTCTCGGTTTTAATACTACTCGACTTTTTAACAGGGATGAAATTTAAATTGCCCTCATTTATAAAAACTCTGAAAGAGGGTAATTTTTTCCATGATAAATTTATACAAAGGAAGCGTGGAAAATTGGGGGATGAGCCTACTCTAAAAAGCTTTAACGATTTAAAAAAGAACATAATGTTATGAAAAATTAAACACCTCAAAATTGTTTCATCGGATCTTAATTAAAATAAGTTAATTCTGTTCATTTTCTTAAAAGCTTAAAAGTACACCGAGAAAATTGTTTTAACCATTATTATGAACAAATTACTATTCATTGTACAGTTTACGTTAATTCTATAAAAGTATAAAAATTACTATCAAATAAAATAGACTTGAACTTTTCAATCCAAAAAGGGCACAACCAAAATACTTTTTTTTGCAGGAAACATAAAAAACGTTTAATTTCTTTAATGGCGATTTCTCCCGTTAGATTAGACAGGGACAAAAGTTCTACTCAAAAAGGATAGAAGACATACATACACTCCCACTTCCACCCAACCAAAAAAATTCTGTTGTTGTTCTTTGTTGAACAAATACAATTTTTACTTGGCCGGGCGAAAAGTGTAACTATATTATTTTTATTAAAGAAATTACTGGCGCCATCTAAATTTTAGTAGAATTATCTTATTCTACAGATTCACATTAGCTATGTTCGTTCGTGCCGCTCAGTGTTACACTTTCCGGCCAACCAACTAAATACTGTATTTGTTGTATGAAAAACAAATACAGTATTTATTTGGTTGGCTGGAAAGTGTAGCACAAATGAGATAGAGATAGGGTAGACGTCTTTTGTTTCATAATTCTAGTTTTAGAGAGCTCCAGTGATCAAAACTGGTAGTTTTTTTTTACTGTGCTCTTAGATACAAACTTCCTCTGTTTTGAGTTTTGTGATTTTTGGTTCGCTATTTGATTTTTAATCAACAAAATGTAATGGAATGAAATTAATGCATTTATTTCTTTATTAATTTACATTATATAAAAAAATACACGTATTTTAGTTATTATATAACGTTATAGGAATAATAAAACTTTATTTTTACACCCTTTAAGGATATATTACCCCCCTTTGCTTCCTTAGCAGTGCCGTACTGGTGTACTGTGTTTTCTTTTGGAAGTCGTCGTTTTCCGCGTAAAAATTTCAGGGAGTTCAAAGACCGTGCGAAAAAAATCGCGCTAATAAAACAGCGCCAAACCTTTATAGCAAATAAGCATACTTAAACCGCGCCATACTAAAACAGAGTATTCTATGCCCTTATGGTATTTTTTCGAGTAAACATAATCCGCGATAGAAAATTCCGTACCTTGATAAATTTTAATTTATAAGCAAAAAATACATGTTTTTTTGCTATGTCTTGTTTTAAGTAAAATATTTTATAAGAGGGATAATATGCCATTCAATCCAATCTTGAAGTGATTTATTAGAAAATTATTATTATTAATATTTTTTTTTTAATATTTTGATAATAAAACACACAACCAAATAACAAAAAAGAAAAATATTGCGCGGTAAACTTATGTGCTTATTTTTTTTCGCGTTAACATTAGCTAAAGGATAAGCGCTGTAAAAGGCAGGCACGATAAATATTTGAGCGGCAAACTAGGCGCGTTTTTTTTGGCGCCAAATAGTTTTCTGTCTGCTGCTGAATTAGATAGTAGTGCTAATTTAGTACTGCTAAATAACCAATTTTTTAATTTTTCTATGTGTAGATTAAATTTTTAAGAAACTTTTATTTGGCAAATACCTTTTAAATAAAAAATTAATTCTGCGTTAAATATTACAGTAAATTAGAAATTATTCATTAATTTTTGTCAAGTTTTGTTAAATAACTGCTTTTTTAATGGACCATAACCTATTATTACCTATTGAACAAAGTAAAACACTTTACCTACTTATGATACAAAACTTTGGTATTAATTTATTACATTATGATTCATAATTTATGAATATACAATCAGAGCTCGGATTGAGGTATTCACTTACCGAGTCCGATCCCCGCGGGGGGTCGGAAAAATTAGAATTTTAAAAACTAAATTTTAAAGTCAGTTTAAACTATACTTTTTGAAATGGTCTACTACGTCGACGCTGTTATTGTAACAAGAGTCAATTGAAACACAAAACAAAAGTTGGCAAAGAAATTTAAAACATTTTTTTTATATATTTTTTTCTAAAATTGTTTTTTTTTATGTTCCAAGTCGCACTAACATACGAAGATATTGCTCTATTTAGATATTTTCTAAAATATATTATACAGGGTATTTAAACATAACTAAATACTAAATTTTATACAAGGTTTTTTAAAAATAATACCAAAGTTTGTTTACTTCTAGTGAAATAAATCGGGGAATCCGCCATATATGGAAGAAGGGGGGTACCTAAGAGTTGACAAAAACAAACTTTGGAGCAAGTTTTTTTATTCATCCATCAAATATATTAAAAGACATTACAAATCTTTATGTACTCGTGCAAATATGCTAGCAAGAAAATTTAACAAGTGTTCAACAACTGTTAAAAACTTGTTATTTAAAACATACTGCTACAATCTCTATTCGGGTGAACTTTGGTGTAACCATACCGCCGCATCATGGCGTACCCTGCGTATATGTTTTAATGACGCCTTTCGAATCCTGGACCGACTTCCGAGATATAATAGTGCCTCGGAAATGTTTGCGCTTGCTCGTGTAGATACTTTGGATGCTCTACGCCGTAAATAACTCTCTAGCTACGTACATCGCTGGAAGTTGTCTACCAACACCCTGCTTAAAGCCTTAATAGAATCTGACCTCTTCTGGCAAATCGCTAACTGGCGCCTCTTATGCTTTACTTAGGTTTTATGTTAATTATTATTCATGTGTAGATGTATATACTCTTATTATTAATATTTTCACTTGTATTTTTTTTTGTATATGATCCTTTAGTGGTCGGAATAAAAATATATTATTATTAAAAACAATTCTATCGGCGTCACTGTCAATCGCGCAATTTACTATGTTGATTTTATTTTGAATTTATTGGTTTTGGTATCAATTCGTTATGTTTAAATAATGCATAATATCACCTTATAAAATATTGCTTAATACATTAATGGCTTCTGTTTTGACTTGCCTAGAATACCTTGTAGGTAAACCTATTAAGATATATCTTAATTAAATAGGAGTATCCTATTTGAATAAATGAATAAATATAAAATAAACACAACCATGTCTTCTCCACTTAGCTTTAATTATAGTTATGTAACAGAAACGAGATTCAAATTTTTAGTCATTATCACAAAAGTAAAATTTATTAAAATTACTTAATATTTAAATTCTAAATAGTTAATAGTTAATAACTTTTTATGAAAAATATAAAAATAAGGTTCTGTGAAAAATTTCAGCTAATTTTAAAATTGGATTAATTTATTAGACACGATTTTTTTAATTAAATGTAAGTATATGCAAAATGCATAAATCCTGTGTCAAATTTCAGCTTCTCTACTTGATTTGAAAATTAAAAACAAAAAAAAGTGTACGCCCATGTTAATGGTATAGGAAAATAGCGTTACAGGGGGGGGTCCAAAATGATCAAAATTTGTGTTACGTAATACTTGAACGTTCCCTAAACAAAAAATATTTGATTTTCTTAAGAAATTTTTGTTCTAAATTAGGCAGGATACGTCTTAGGGGAACAATTCATATTTGTTGATCTGTTGGTATAGATAGATAGATAGATAGATAGATAGATAGATAGATAGATATGTTTATTAAACTTCTAGAAACATTTGTTACATAGTTATCTATAAATTAGTAAAATAAACTAAGCCCACACTTAAGTAATTAAATACTTGTATGTGTATTGAGCCAGAAAAGAAATATAGATATAATAGTTATGAATAATAAATAATAATAGATAATAAACTTAGGACTAAACTTACCCAGCTAAAAACAGAAGCATTAGACAACATAATCTCAAAATCTAAATAATAGTACCTAATTAATAATTAATAATATAATAATATAAAGGCCCTTACTACTCAGCTATGTATTTATTTAATAAACTACCACAACACATAAAAATACATAAAAATAATAGAACTTTTAAAAAACTGTTATTTAATTACATTTGTGCTTTGGAACCTTATTCTCTGAAAGAATTTGAGTCATACAAGCCAAATTAAAGCTTTATTTGACAATATTTCAATCAATGATTTTATTTAGGTGCTATATGTATTGTATTTAAAACATTTTTTATGAAATAAATCGAGTTATTATTATTATTATTATTATTATTATTATATATATATGGGTACATTAGTTCAAGTGAGTGAAGAATTGTCTCAGCAATGTACATTTAATTTGAATTTTGAGGTTATATCTGTTAAAATCTTTAATGTCAAAAATTATAACCTCAAAATTCGAATTAATTATTAAACGTCAAACAAATCCGTCATCTAATACGCAGATAAAATTAGCAACGCAGGTATACCACTACAAAAAAAGCCTTCGAATGACCTTGAACGGGAAAAGTGAGTGAAATTGCAGGAGTGAGATAGTCTCTTGAATAATTCCCATTTCCAACACTTTTCTAACCATCTCAAAAATAAAAAATAAAAACATATGATTAAAAAGATTTTTTTTGCGTATTTTTGCGTTTTATGATGTTTTATGTCGACATAAATCAATTCCGAGCAACAAAAATATTTTCGGTCGATTGCTCTGTCGGTCGCTGTGACCAGAAAATCTTGTGTGCACGATAGTAGTAGTAGTCATTTTGGAGTGTTAAGCCCATGTTAATGATAAAGGAAAATAGCGTTACAGGGGGGGGGGGGTCCAAAATGATCAAAATTTGCCTTACGTAATACTTGAACGTTCCCCAAGGGGGTATTTTTTTTTTTAATTTCAATATTTTCGTCAAAATTGGTATATAGGGTTTTTTGAGGTCGACGAATCTGAATCTGATAATAATTTTTTTCTAATTTCACCCACTGAGGGGCGGGAGGTATTTTTCGTGAAAATTGTAATATTGGGGTTTTTGATGTTGCTGAAAGTGAATCTAATAATAAAAAAATCTAACTTTCCCCCTGAGGGGCGGGGGGTAGTTTTTTAAGGTTGTTGAAAGTGAATCTGATAATAAAAAATCTATTTCACGCGCGGAGGTGAAAAATGCGAAAAAAAAATTACTAGACAGTTTATTTTTTGTTTGTCGTGACATGGGAAGGGTATAATTGTTAAAAATTCGTATTTTATGATTTATAAATATGTGAAATACCATAATCTAAAACAAATTATAGTTACAAGGGTATTAATCTTGCATGTAAAATATTCTATAAGTTTCATGTATATATTAATAAATTTTAACTATAATAGAGTACGTAATTATGGTTATTGGTAGGACTACTGAGAAACCCAACTTTGCGTGTTAACTCCTTACTACTTTAAAATCGCTTCTATTTGTCGTAGAGATAATTAGGTGGGAGAGGCCAAAATAAATCATTTTTGTTCTAAAAAATTATAAATGTCGAATATTTTAAGACTTTAAGACATTAAAAATCATGGTAGTAGTCGGCGACTAACATGAAAAAGTTACAAATAACCGAGCGAAACTGTATACCTAATCTGCCGTGGTAAGCTGAAAGGTCCTATCTACATAGGTTTAACATATACAGATAGGACCTTTCAGCTTAGCAAGGCAGTAATATAAACGGTTTGGAATTATTATGGAGTGGTATAAAGTTTGTGTTAGTTAATACCGTAGAACCAAAAAAATTACATACCGTCAATATTTAGTAAAAAAAAACCTTTTACACATTTGGCCTATTTTAGTTCGCACCAAAAAGGTAGATGCCTCGGTAGATGCATAATAGTATGATGTTTTTATTACGCTTCGTTAAAGTAACAGACTAATGCCATGAGGTTGTCAACATGAAAATAGCGACATTTTACTTCATAACCAAATTTTTGCCATATATTATGGCCATATAATGGCTACACACTTTCGGGTATTAATGAATTTAATTAATTGTAAAAGATAAGATTTTGTAATTGTTTTTTTTTAGATATTTATTAAGACGAAATTACAGAAAATATTAATAATAAAGAGCTGATGTTTTTAGGACAGTTGCTATAATGGCATTTTTGTCGTGAATTCTAAGCAACAGCTAACTGCAGATGACGTCAGGGGCAAAATCTGGCATACAGCGAAAATAATTTTCAAATTTGAGTTTTATGGAATTATTTTTTTGTTCTTTTGATGTGGGAATTTATGATTTTCTGTAGGTATGATGCTATTTTGTCCGCTATTTTGTTTTTTTTTAATAGATACCATGGCATGGATACTATAATTATAATGGAGCTAATTTTTTTCTTTGAAAATAAGGTATTTCATGTTAACTCTGATGTATTATTTTAAAAACGCTGCTATGCGACAAATGGAGCTACTGCTTTCTAGCGTAGTAGGGCAGTATAGTTATAATTAGGTACCTTAAGGCATATTTAGAAGCTTCCATAAGAACATAAAACATAAGAATGCGATACCGTGATTGGCTTACAAGATACATGGCGGCCCATCAAGCCAATCACGGCTTCGCATTTTTATGTTTTATGTTCTTATGCGAGCTTGTGACTAGGCACTTAGTAAAACATGTTTGACATTTAAAGTTCACATGAAAAATAGTTAAACGTATACATAAATTGAGAAACAATATAAATGATTAACAAGAATATAATTTATTATTTAAATAAAAAAAATTATTATAAACAATTTTTGTATTACCCAATAGCGTTCATGTCATGGTATATTACACTACATATAATAAATTATAAAAAGCACTAAACCTAAACAATAAGTGTATGTTTATAATAAATATTAATAAAAATATAATTTAAACCTTTCAGATAGGTATATCAATCATCATAATTTATAATACTACCAACATTTAGAAAATAAAATATGAACACGGATTAGTTTTTTCTGTAGCCTTCCAGTCATACCTAACCCAACATTATCAATTAGGTTCACGTAATCAAGTGTACAGTGAGTTAAAATCAGCTATTATTATAGTTACACATTCTTCGCAACTGTAAAGGGATAAAATAAATTTGATTTTATAACCATGTCCTTCTGCAGAGGGACAGATCTGATCTTGCAAAAATACCCACTTTGGACGTTTATTTGGAAAAATTACTAAAAGGGTCCGTAAAACGGTCCAAAAACTTAAAAAAAAAAAACGGAAACTCGGGGCTCGAAATAGGAAAAAACAGAATAAATGACCATCACAGATCTTCTTAAGCTTTTAAGAGCTTGTTTGGTTGCATTGTTCGAGAATGATTTATTTTTGCTTGGGTAAAATCGAGGTAAAAATTCACTGAGGAACACTAAAGCCAGTTCGCATACTTGGTGCATATAATATGTTCTCTACTACCTAAAGCTCCAAATACCAGTTAACTTTAAAATTATTTTGGCACAGCTACGGTAGCTGTATCCAATGGTAGCTGAGCTACCATTGGAACTCCAGTTGTCCAGTAGAAATCAGTAGAAATAATCCATGTACTGATGATGACGATAATGACAGTTAATAACAATTGGAGTTCTCATGGTAGCTGTGATTAAAATCTTAATTGTATAAGTGGGTATAGTCAAAATGATTAGATTACCATTAACTTGTAAATATCTATGCAAAAATACGCATTTAAAAAACTTTATTATTTTTTTCCGTTATTAGCAAAAACTAGCAATTTTTTTTCCATAGAATAATATTACTATAGCTAAATAAAATTCTGCATGGATAGCTTTAAACCTTGAAATAGAGATTTTCACTTAAATAAGGTATTAAATTTATTGTTAAGTTTGATCATATCTTTATCATATTAATGTATCTCTAAAACGTATGACTCCGCAAAAAAAATTAGCTCTAATTTCGTGCAAATACAGTAAAAGTTCAAAAACTGTCATATTGACTCCGACATTTTAAATTTTTAATTTATGGACATATCTACATCAACATAATCAAAAGAAGCTATTCGACACATTTTTAGAAAGGTCGAAACAAAAATAAAATTTTGGACCTCCCTAATGGCGCGGATTTTTTTTTGTTTGAGATTTTTCGTTATTTTATTCGAAATCAGCGGTATCAAAAATAGTCGTATGCAAAAATTCAGAATGTTATCCCCTTTTTCCTGGCTCACTGCGGCTTAAGGCTTATCCAGAAGCTTGCATAAGAACATAAAACAAGAATGCGATGCCGTGATTGGTTTACAAGATACATGGCGGCACATCAAGCCAATTACGGCATCGCATTGTTATGTATTATGTTCTTATGCGAGCCTGTGATTAGGCACTTATATGCAGCAACCTTATCTATACTCGTTTATTTTAAAGCTTGTAACTGTTTTCTAAAAAAGTTATCCAAATGATACTTATAGTGTCATATTACGCATAGTTTTTATAATAAAATTGTAATAAAAATATGTGCAAAAAATTTAGCGGGACGCTCACATTCAACCAATCAAGATTTACCATTTAGAATAACGCAAAAAAAATTGTAAAATAAACCTTGAAATTAAAAAAATAGGCAATTTAAAATATAGGTACACTTATAAGGGGTATGTCTAAATCCTCATCACAAAACTTGTATATAAGAATATACTTTGGGACGTTAAAATATACGTAAATAAATAATAAATAAGTTATAATAACCATATACATACCAAAACTGAATTTTTACAAAGGGGTTGGTCAAAACGTGACGAAAAGTGATGAAGGGGGGAGGGGGGTTCTGACGTCACCTTTAAAAAATTGTGTACGTATTTTTAAACAATTTTAGTGAAAATACTTATAGTAGAATTTTTATAAAAAAAACTACGACATAAAAGACTGGAGTAAATTTTACTTTAGGCGTCGCTCTACAAAAAATTGTAATTATTTTTTCCCTATTCTTTAAAATAAGATTTAATCACCAGGAGCTTTGGGCCTAAAGGGCTGCTTTATTTGTTGATTTATTGTTTTAACCTATAGATTTAAAAGTTTTAAAATATATTAAACCCGTATTTAACTTTTTATAATTTTTATATATTTTTTTAAATAAAAGAGTTTAATAGTATAGTTCTTTAATCTTTAGTTCCTAGTATATGGAACTATAATTGCGTAAATGAGATCCTATTTTTGTTGTCCGTAGACGCTTTTTTAAATAAAAGAAAATAGTAAACCTATTATTATGGGACCATATCTAAAGAAATAGGAGCAGTGGGAGGGGGGTCTGCCAAAAGTTGACGTCATTTTTTTGTATTTTATAGGGGGGTCTAGGCAAAAGTGACGAAATGTGACGAAGGGGGGAGGGGGGGTCAAAAATTGGTCAAAAATAGGTGACGTCATTCTTGAACAGCTCCAAAAAAGAAAAACATACAAGATATTATGGGAGATTTAGCTCAGTGGTCAATGGCATCGATATAGCCTGACACTGATCTAATGATCGTGAGTTCAAACCTCACTGGTGCCGATTGCCTTTTTCAGTTAATTAATAATTGAAATTTGGCGAAGGCGTACTCCCTAGATATATTGGTTCGAAAGTCAATTAAAGCCGGTGGTTCCCTCTACTACTAGCCCACACAAGTCCTGGACTTAGGGGATGCTTAATTAAGTAGAATAGTACGAGGTTAAAAACAAACATAAAACATAAAACATAAAAATTATAACTTCGTAAAGCATACAAGTAATACGAAGCAACTGCATAAACACAAAACATGTTTTTATTTGAAAGCTTTTGTTGGTGCATTATAAGTTGTAACTCAAGATTTACTCTATAATTATCCGCCATGTTGAATTCTATAATAAAAATGAACATGTATAGGTTTATTAGCATCACGTAAAATTCTCATTAAGAAACCAGCCAATAGGAACATTTTATGTAATAGGATTTTTTAGATTACCATCTGACAATTGGCTTTATTGTCGACAGTTGCAGTACCTTTTTATACAGGGTGTGTCAAAAGGATGAAATTGTATGCTAAAAACATGTTTTTGGTTTATTAAATTTTATTTTTAGTAAGCAGAGTTAAATTTTTTTGCAAAAGTATTTAAAAAAATAATTTTATTACTGTTTAAATTTTTCTTATTTCTTTTTGACAGCTCATGCCAGTTTTACCGTAAAATAAGGCTTGTCTTACGTAGGGACCCTAAATAAAGTGACATTTAACTTCACACAAAGGGTTGAGACACCAATTTAGTAATTTCTGCAGGGTTATGTTTTTTTTTGCGAATTGGCACTATTGGTATAGTAGAAGTGACATTACTTGTCAAAATATCCATAGACGTGTTTTTTGAAAAAATGTCACGACAATGTTCAGTGGTAAACTGTCGTAATTCTATCCATGCAGGATATATATTATTTCCATTCCCCAAATGCAATGCATTATTAAATGAATGGAAAAGAAGCATGTATCTTCCGAATTGGAAGATTTTCGATAATGAACAGATGACTATTAGTAACGAGAAAAGCAGTATATAATATTATATATATTATTATATAATAAGCATAACTCTTTAATTAAAACAAAAAATATTAAAATTTTAAAATTCAGAATTATTACTTTTGGATAGATAGAAATAGTAAGCTGAACTGAACTGAACAATTTAAAACCACAAAAGTAACAAACAGCAGAAAAGAAAATACATACTTGTAAATTACCTTAATTTCGTTAATAAAATATTTAATTTGTTATTGAATTGGATTTCCTTATTCGTTAGTGCCTGGCTGATCCTGTATTGGCTGGGATAGTACACTTTTCATTCTTTCTGTTTTGCCGTGAATTTATGATTTAAAACGTCGAAGTATAAAACTTATAAAAATATAAATTTGTTATGTATGCACACACTTTAATATATGAAAATCTTCAACATATTTTATTACTAAATAATTAAAAAAATATTTTTTGGATTATAATAAAAAAAATACATAAACATGCCTAGTGCAAGCCTAAAATAAACACGTTCTAATCAAAGTTTTAATGTATATTTTTATTATAATTATCATAGAAAACAACAATGAAAAACCTGCAGTTATCATTAAAGGAATACCTATAAAATTATTTTTTTTTAATATTTTTAGTTTGCTAAAGTAAAACTACTAGTTTGCTAAAGTAAAACTACTAGTTGATCATATTCTTCGGTACATGCCTGAATTTTTTACATTCCTCTTATTTATTTATATTATTGTTTTCTTCAAAATTAATTCAGTTCCAAATAAAAGTAATTTCAACTATTTAGGGAAAATTCCGAGATTATTCGAACACTGACGGTCGTCAGTATATTCCATAAGTAAATCTTGATTTAAATTGTACAGGTATTTTCGTAGGCACTTTAAAAAAGTACAATAATAAAACTATAAACCATAATTTTGTAAATAAATATTCAGTTTGACACTGACACTTAAATATGACAATATTATTATATTAATTAATATCGACGCCTCTGTTCGGGTTGACATTTAACTATAACCTCAGATTTTGTATCTGACAGAATTATATTAAATTTAGACATAATTATTACTAGATTTAGATTTGACACCAAAGCACTTTGGATAAAACCATTGTCTTTCATTGTTTAACAATACTAGTGCTTGGTTGCCATTTTAACCTCAAAATCAAAGCGTGTCTCAACCCTTTGTGTGAAGTTTAATGTCATTATATATAGGGTCCCTAGTCTTACGTAATGTAATGTAATAATTACTTAAACATAATATATTTGTTTACTTCACTTTTTCGATTAAAGTTAAATAAATCCATTTCATGTGGTCATGCATTTTATTAACTTTTTTATGTAAAGAAATTTTGACTAATTTTAATAATCATTTTTTGAACTTTAATTTAGATTAAGTTAGACTAACTTATTATTTGAGTAAGAAGTTATAGTGATTAAATAATGTTTTTCTATTTTGCGACTATTAAAAGCCCATAAGTACACGCATTTTGCGTGTTTTTTTTAGGCCCATAAGGGAACTTTCAAGTATTACTTAACGTTGTACCAAAATCCATACAATTAATACCCCGGTTACCGCGTTGTTAAAAGCTGTAGAGATTTTAAATTTTGACTACCGTGTTAAAATTGTGGCTTTGTTACTTGCAGGGAAAAGGAAAGAGCTGACTATAAAAGATATCAAAATATAGTTTGTTCTATGAATTTCAAATATGCGAAAAATGTAATGCCAGACCAAAACAAAAACCCCTAAATCAGTGATTAATTTAAATGTAAGTTTTTTAAATTTTAGAGCAAAATAGAAAAAATAGTATAAAACACACGTTTTTCGCGCACTAGTACTTTAGAAAACCCGCCGCAAGCAGCTCGCTTTTTAAACTTGTACTCGTGGGCGAGTGTTATGAAACTAGTACTTTAATATACTATTAATTAAAAGATACACTGTTAAATTTATGATAAATTCTAAACATAATATCCCATTAAGAGATTTTTAATGTTAGCAGGTTTGGACTTGTATTTAATTTTCTATATTTTATAGACCCCTGTATATAAAAAACAAAACACTTTATGTAATCATGGCCGACTAATATGCGATACGGTATATAACTGAATTAATTACATAATAACGCCGGAATTTTCATTAAAAATGTCGTGTATTTTTTACTATTAATTATGTTTTTATTATCCGTAATAAATATACCATATTATGTTAGGTATACATATGTATTTAGCGAACGCACGAATAATTACAGAAAAAAGTTGTTTTCACAGTAAGAGCATTTATTTATTTATATTTAAGATAAAAATATTACTATTGTATTATTATTCTTACATATAAACACGGTGATTTTTTCGGGGTATTTTTTGTTTGTTTGGACTTTTTACCATTCGATAGTAAAAAGTAAATTTATATGATTTTTAGCGAAAATTAAAAAAATCTACCGAGCGCTTCGTTTTTTATTAAAAAAAAAATAAATTCTAAACGAACTGAGAAAAGAGTAAAACAACCCGTAAACATATGTAATGCTACGCATCCCATTATATACTACTCACAGTAAATGGGTATATTGCATTTTCCAATTATTAAAAAATAAATAAATAAAAAACTTTTAAAATTTTTTTAATTTGTTTTTCCTTTTCTCAAAAAGAAAATTAAAAAAGAATTTGAAATTTTTTTTTAAGTTTTTTTTTTATTTTTTTTAATAATTGGAAAAATGCAATATACCCACTTACTGTGAATAGTATATAATGGAATGCGTAACATTACATATGTGCGCCGCTTGTTTTACTCTTTGCAGCTCGTTTAGCATTTATTTTTTTTTAATAAAAAACGAAGCGCTCGGTACATTTTTTTATTTTTCGCTGAAAATCATATAAATAGACTATCGAGTGGTAAAGGAATTTCAGGATTTCGAAAAAAACAAAAAATACCCCCAAAAAAGTACCGTGTATAATATTTATTTATTATTTATTTTTAATTAAAAAGCGATTATCTATTTTTAAACTTATACAAAATTTTCGTATGTGTGTACTTAAAATATTTTACAAATAAATACACTAACATACCTAAAATTAAAACAGTACTATACTGGAAATTCAATAAAACCTGCAGTGACTCAGTTGCGAATGTGTGGTAAAAGGCGAAGATCATGCCAGTTCGGGTGCAACTCGGGTTATTTTGTCGAAGCATTGCAAAGGCGGACCCGTTAAGGGAACGTTCAAATATTACGTAACGCAAAATTTGGCCATTTTTGACCCCCACCCCCAACATGTAACGCGGCTAACATTTTTAAGACCCCCACCTCCCATTTGTTACGTAACATTTTTTTTTTCACAAAAAGTAAAGAAATTGAAAGGAAATTTTGCTTTGAGATTTAAACCGGTTTTAATCGGTAATTGCTTCCGTGTTTTATCCAAAAACCGGTCTGAGATAATTTCCGCAACCGGTTAACCGAAAACCGGTTATTGCCTATCGTTTTCCATGTCTATTTTTTTTTTTTGTTTATAAGATTTAGTGAACGCCATGTGCAATAAAATTTGCAACGAATCCGTATCTTAGGCCTAGATCATTGTTAAAAACGTGATCCAATAAACATTTTATAAGTTTATAATTTTTTAAGTGTTACGTAACATTTTTGCTGACACCCACCCCCCTCTGTAAAGCGGTGTAACGTTGTCGAAAACCCCCCAACTCCCCCCCCCTAGCGCGTTACGTAATAACGTTTCCTTACACGAAAGCAGAAGAGGTATGAGTCACTGCAGGTTTTATTGAATTTTCAGGGGTAATATCATAAGTGATACTAGGTTAGGTATCGGTGGTTTTTTACATAAATTTTACGAATATTAATCCCTCTAATGTCCAACATGCCACGAAATACCTAATTCATTATATATTCATGGACGCGATAACTTAATTTTATGTAATACATATATACCGGCAGAAAAATTGTTTAAGGTGCTTGTGCTGGATTGTCCATCGCAATTACATTTGAAGCTCAAAATATGAGCGAAATAGTACGAACGAAAATTTTGAATCTTTTTGGCACTTGTACCTTATGTGATTTATCTTTTCTTTTCTTTTAAACTAAAACAAACATTAGGCTATTGGGAATATACTGTGCTGATGATACCAAATAAGGTTGAAACAGTGCTGTACACGGTTTTCCCTCTAAATTTCAATGTCCAACATGCCAGGAAATACCTAATTCATTAATCCCAATGAGAAAAATGCAACGACTTCTTTAGCAGGAGTTGCATTTTCCAAAAATTGGAATTAATATGAGTAAAATTTGAAAAAAAAAAGCACCGGTACCTAACCTAGTATCACGAATTGATATTTAGGGAGAGAATATAATTTATATTTCATACACATACCTCTTAATTATAACGTATTAATCCACAAATAAATTATATTTTATAAATTAAAAAGCATATATATAAATTGTATTCTCAGTATAATAAAACTCGAAAATAAGTTTAAGTTAGATTTAATCAACATAACTACTTATAATAAAAGGTAATACGAGATTACAATATAGCAAATTAATTAATTACAAAAATGCAAATACTTAATTTTCTAGGTTTAAAGTTAAAACTCCCAATCATAAGTAAAAAATTTGTACAAAGTGATGTTGGAATGATATATTTAAAATATTAAATACATTATAGATAATAAATTATGATCGATTTCTAATCCATTACGTTGGTATATTAGCCTTTTTTACAAAACACAATGAAAATACATATACCTATTAGGGTGGGTCAAAAAAAACGACTATTTTTTTTTTACTTTATACTCTGAAAAATCGGTTGCTAGACACCTCTATAAAATTCTCACCAAAAATGAGCTCTTAATTTTGATAAAAAGGTTCTCCGCTTTTCAACTGTTCGTCAAAGAATCTTAGAAACGAAAATTCATATCTCTTTGACAACTGTTCGTTAAAAAAAAAGTCCAAACGAAAATTCATATCTCTTTGACAACTGTTCGTTAAAAAGTATCTCTCCTCATATTCTTGTAGGAAATCGAACGCTCTACAAAAAAGGTCTCTTACAATTTTTTCGTAAACCTTACCGTTTAAAAGATATCAAAGGTTTAAGTTTGATTATTTTAAGAGACATTTCTGTTTTGCTTATGAATTTTATAACTCGCTTACAAAAAATTGTTATGAAAAACTCAAATTTGTATAAATTTTCGTGAAACTCATAAATTAAATTGAATTTTTTCGAATTATTCATCAAAAACTATTAAAATTAGTAAGCATTAAAGTGTGACGATGAATATCTTTTAAACGCTTAATTTAATCGACAAATCATAAGAGACCATTTTTGTAGAGCAGTTAATTTCCTACAAAACTATGAATTGCGCAAATCTTAACAATTTTTTGTAAGCGAGTTATAAAATTCAAAAGCAAAACAGAAAAGTCTCCTAAAATAATCAAACTTTAACCTTTGATATCTTTTAAACGGTGAGGTTTTCGAAAAAATTGTAAGAGACCTTTTTTGTAGAGCGTTCGATTTCCTACAAGAATATGAGGAGAGATACTTTTTAACGAACAGTTGTCAAAGAGATATGAATTTTCGTTTCTAATACTGAGGATGGAAAATTGTAAAGCGGAGAACCTTTTTATCAAAATTAAGAGCTCATATTTGGTGAGAATTTTCTAGAGGCGTCTAGCAACCGATTTTTCAGAGTATAAAGTAAAAAAAAATAGTCGTTTTTTTTTGACCCGCCCTAATACCTATATAAACGATAAAAACCTCGCAGTAAAGCATTTTTATAAAATAAAAGCTAGGTAATATTTAATTCATATTTAAATGTTTCTATAGATCATGAGTCCAAATTGTTTTTCCATAAACGTGTATGATTTTTAAATTATCGTGGAATGGTTTTTATATTTACTGTGTTTAAAAATTTATTATTATAGCTAAAGCCACTCGGGTGCTTAATAAATATTTTATTGAAAAAAGCATTAATCTTTATAAATATATAACATAAAAATAAATATCATTACCATTTTAGGGTAATAATAGGTATTGTTAGGACATATATAATATTTTTACTGATAACAAATATATAATCTTCAAATTGAAATTTGACCAAAAACATAATACACTGAAAAAAAAAACCTCATTCTCAATGACTAAAAAATCTATGCATGATAAAATGAATAAATAAATTAAGTAAATTAATTTTTGCACGACCAAGACTAAAACCTAATTTTACGCTTTCATTTCCGGGACTAAACTTGCCGTTTTTCTCCCTAGGGAATAGAAATCACGACAACCTTGATAATATTAAAATATTATACTTACTATGTGCTTTGCTGGTTCAAAAATTAGGTTTGGTGGTTTTGTGTTAAATTAACGATTCAAACCAATTTATTTGATTTTAACAAAGAAAACCTTTAAAAATAACATTGTTATAACAATTTATACATAACTTAAAATTTATCATCTTCCATTTTTTTGATGTTTGTGTCAACCATATTAAAAAACAATTCAAATCGCGATAGCCATGAAACTGACTTTTCGCAATTTACAGGCATCCTGATTAAATTACGAAAATAAAACAACCGATTTTAGACGCGTGGTTTTTAATTTTAATTTTATCTACCTACCTTAATTATGTTTGGTCCTGCAAAAAATGGTGTATATACCTCAGGACTAAACTTGGCTGTTTTAGTCCCTTGCATTTCTGTTTCCCTCGCTCGCTACGCTCGCTCAGGAAACACTAATGCAGCGGGACTAAAACAGCCAGTTTAGTCCCTTGGTATATAAATAACTATTATTGTACAGTTTATTATAAAATTACCCATTTTTTTTTTAATTTTCGGATCGTGCTGAGGGGTAGTTTTCAACCAATACTCGATGACGGTATTTCTCTGTTTTGTTTGGACTTTTTTTGTTTGTTTAAAAATAAATATAAAAAAATTGATCTACCAATAATTTTTACGCTGTTATGTAAAAGACTACCGGAAGACCTATTTTTTTCAAAATTTTCGGATCGTGCCGAGGAGTCTCGACGGTTAGTTTTCGGCCAATGAATGCTCGATGACGCACAGTGCGAGCTTAGGTTTTTTTGGATGACCACCCAATTTTTTTTTCTTTTGGTTGTGGATAGTAGACTGCCTTTATCTTTGGTGCGGCACTGATAGCCAAAGTATTAATGAAAATTTATTTTTTTTTAATAATACCAAAAAGCAAGTTAAAAAAACAGAAAGACTAAAAATCTCCCAGGAAGGAGCAGATGCGATTTAGGTGACTTCCCAATTTTTTTTTTTTGGTTGTTGATAGTAGACTTTCTTTACCTTTGGTACGGCACTTCTGGCCAGTGCCAAAGTATTAATGAAAATTGATTTTTTTCTAATAATACCAAAAAGCAAGTTAAAAAACCAGAAAGACAAAAAATCTACCAGGAAGGAGCAGATGCGATTTAGGTGACTAGTGGTATTTAATAAGTCCAAAAAAATATTGTGTGGTCATTCCAAAAAAATTAAACTTAAAAGGGTCGCACTGTGTATAGCTAAAGCCACTTGAGTGCTTATTGAATATTTTATTGAAAAAAAAAAAACATTAATCGTTATAAATATATAACATAAAAATAAATATCATTACCATTTTAGGGTAATAATATTGTTAGGACACAAATAATATTTTTACTGATAAAAAATATATAATCTTCAAATTGAAATTCGACCAAAAACATACTACACTGAAAAAAAAAGCCGACAAAACGAGGTTCGGATTCCTCGCTAAACTGTAGGTCCCGTGGTGCAACAACACGGACGGATGGATATAAAAATTAGTTTTTTGGAATGTATAGACCCTAAAACAGATAAATACATCTGCGAAACTGATTTTTTCTCCATAAAAATACCTACTTTCTTCTTTCCGAGGTCGCTCGAAAGTAAAAAGTATGTCTATAAATTTAAAATCTTATTTACTAATAGTTAAAAGTTAATTAATGCATTTTAATTTATTGTTATATGTAGGTACTTATCATGATAAGTATAACAATAAATTAATAAAATGCGGTTGTTTTATTAAGTAAACGAAATACATTATGATTAAAATGTTTTAGAAAGCTCTTTATTAACTTCATTAAGTACCCGGTAGACAAAATGGGTAGTATATTTTCCGAACAGAATACATTAACTAATACTCTTAATATAAACGATCTTTAAAAGTTTACACTGCTTTTAGAAAATTTAGCACCTATCTTTAAACTTTTTGCTTAATAGTATGACTAAAGTTTTCTAATCATTATTAAAATAATTGAAAGAATATTAGGCCTAGGATTTATTGAATTTAATAAGGCCCATTTCGGGTTTTGTATATGCAGGGCCGGATTTACTGGCATGCCAAAATTTAAGAGGTGATTCTACATCCAAAAATATCAAAAAAGTTCATATAAAGATTGGTCCGGAAATGAGCCCTAACTACGGCCCTTCGAAGATGACAAATTGTATGGGGAACAAATAAGAGCACCAATAAAATTTTAATGATGCAGGTATAAGTAAAGTATTCTTCACCAAAACACCTAAATTTAATATTAAAGGAGTAATAGCCTTATAAAAAGTAACGTTTTTGGTGGCACAAAATGTTACTTCCTCTTAATTGCATTTTTTTTGAAAACGGTCAAAAGGTACTCTTGTTCTAATACTGTAGGATTAACCGTTTTCGAGAAAAATTAATTTGAAGGTGAAATTTCACGGTTCAAGGACGAAAAATAACTTGGTTTAAAACATATTAGTACTTAATTTTTCGTCTTCGCTCCGTGAAATTTTACCTTCAAATAAATTTTTCTCGAAAACGGTTAACCCTACAGTATTAGAACAAGAGTAGCTTTTTTATGTATTTTGACCTGAGGAATCATATTCCAAAAACTAAATCAGGAAAAAGTTACACAGAAAAAAGTTTGGGACAAAAAACTAATAAGGCCCCCCAGTTTCGCACAGCCCTGTTTAAAATAAGTACATGAAGATAGCATACAAGATGGGCCTTATTAAGGTTAGTAATCATTCAAAATCTCGTTGCTGTAACTCAAAGCGTTTCTGAGTTATTATATAAAAACCGAATTTTTTAGCCACTTTCAAAGGTGCTTTAACTAATAGCTCCCTTACGACGCATTTTTAGACATGTTTATAGGAACTTTTTTTCATATTTTCCTACGTAGAATTATCCCTTAAAATTAATGACATCGTTTACTGGACACTCTGTATTTGCATTGTATAGATATTTATTAAATAAATTAAACTAATAGTTACACACTATTCACAATTTTTTTCCAGCAATATAATATCTAAGCTGAAATGGCGGCAAATTTTCAGCCCACCTGCTGAAACACAACCCCTGTAAGTTAGCGGTTAACTAGGGGGTAGATAATGTGCTGAAACACTTTACGAGATCACCGTTCTAACGATGTAATAACTTCTATACCTCTGCTATATCGTCTTCACTGGCTTTTTGCAAAACGATCGTTAAATTATCTATAAGAGACCGTATAATGTAACAATATTGCCATTTAACCGCTCTTTACATTGTTGTATTTTAGAATAATACTGTTTGTTTATATAACATGTTATAGTCCGTCCAATTATGCAAGATAGTAGTTTAAAATTCCCGCGATTTTTAAGCTACATTATTGGTTTAAAACTCGTACCTTTTAACATACAAAAAATTGAGACATTTTTTGTCTATGACAATGATTGATGGTCGTTAAAGCTAACAAAAGAAGAGAAAGTTACATACAAAAATGGTTATACTTAATGTTATTTTGTATGGTATTGAAAAAGGTACTTTTTTGGTTTATTCTTCATACACTCACAGTAAATTAGCATATTCTACATATTGTACAAACGTAAATTATATTGAACACAATGAAAACGTCAAATTTTTATGTTACAATTACAACTTAAGGCCTATCCAGAGGCTCGCATAACAACCATTACAAGATACATGACGACACATCAAGCCAATCCTGGCATTCTTATGTACTATGCTGGTTATGCGAGTCTTTGGATAGACCCTTTCCAGGAAAACAGTACCGACATCTGTTAAATTTTTGATACACTACGGTTTATGCATAATTATGCTATTTATGCACTTTGTGGTGTAAGACGGGCCGCGTCCCTTACTATCTTGCATAACTGGACGGAGTATAGTTGCATTAAATACCTACTTCTTTTTAATACTGTACACTACATAGTGTTAAAAGAATTAGAGTTAGTTAATAGAGTTGTTGACTAAACAGAGTGAAAGTTTTTATGAACAGTACGTAGAATAATAAGGTGGGTGAGCCAATTATTGCTATGTTTAGACATTTTATTACTTTCCCCAAGGAAAGTCTTGCCTTAGTAAACAAAAATCGAAAAAATTTTATTGCTTTTATTACGTTTCTGGACGTTTTATATTCAAAAAATATGATTTCCGTCAAAAAAAAAATCTATCTGTCGGTCAGTCGGTCTGTCGGTCTATGCACGGGAAATTTGTGACCACCATAACTCAAGCACGCTTCGGGCTAAATATTTCAAATTTGGATCATTTTCTAATAAAGATCTACTTACTTAACATGCTTGCTATCTTTATTAGTTATTTTTTTTGTGTGTACGAAATAATTTTAGCGCATAGATTAAAATGAAATTAATTATAATTTATGCTATTATTAAAGTAAAAATTACTACATCTTTATTGTATAAATGCAATTACTTATATTCCAAGAAAACATTATCTTCGTAAAAGATAGCACATCCTGTTGTTACGAGAGTTAAATAAAAATACCAAGCTTGTAATTTACATGATTGCTTTTTTCTTAGATTAAGATTAAAGAGTACCTATATACATAAATATATATTTAATTTCAAATATGGAAAGAGTATATGCATGTACCTATAATATTTTATTTCGTAATAAAATCGTTTATATAAATGAGAATATATCATATTTTTTAATTAAATCGCTTAAATTATACATACCTATTCTTTTCTTAAAATAAGCAATCAGTATTAATTATTGGTTAATATAATTTGTTTTTAAAAGCACAATAAACAATAATAAAGTAATTTTCATTTTATTTTTATAGCCATTAGCTGCTATGACGATGTACATACATACATTTTAATATTAATTATTTGAATAAGTCCCAAAAAAACAACTTTATATTGCTACTATGTACCAAAGAAGTTGATAGTTACTTTATACTCCTAGATATTCACAAAAGAATACATGTTTATAACTTTTCACTATTTGACCACTATATAAATTACATATAATTATACCTATAGGTTAGAGCACTGGATAGGCAGGTTTGTTAGGGTAGGTAGGTAGTTTACGCACTATAGTGTATAGTAACCTGCGGAACCACTCAAACTACCCACCTACCCTAACAAACCTACCTATCTAATGCTCTATAGGTAACTCATATTTTATAATTTGACTTTTATGTACTAAAAGCAGGAACAGCACTTTTTGTTAATTTTTTATGATTTTTATCCTTTTTTAAAGTTTGTACAAAAAATCTTGCTTATAATACATACAGCCTGTTCCAGAACTCGCTTACAAAAATTTGAGGGTATAATAAAAACCCTCTGAAAAATATGAAAAAAATGCCAAAAAAAATCCATCTTCGTTCAATTCAAAAATAAGAACGCTTTAAGTGGACCAATACTGTTGCTGATGTTAAATTACCTTTAAACGTTGAATTTTTAGTTATGGAAGCAAATTTAATTATTGTCGGTACATATTTTGTAGGTTGACATGGTGATTAATGTGACATAAATATTTATTAATGTCAAAAAAACCCCGATAGAGTGACCCTATAAAAATAGAATATTTGATAGCCTCTGTCGGTTTTGTCAAAATATAATACCCTAAAAAGATTCTAAAGTTGAAAGTCTCAAACAATGCACGCGTCAACAATTAAAATGCAACCATAGTTACTAATAAGTAGGGAAAAACTAATAGCTTCCTTTTTTATTAGTATTGGATGGATTTTTTTTGAATTTTTTTTCATATTTTCGAGAGGGTTTTTAATATACCCTCAAATTTCTGTACGCGAGATCTGGAACAGGCTGTATCTAACTATTTTACGTATTTATTAAACACGAGCTTTGACATGGTTTAACAAACTTTCCGTTTTGAGTATAAAAACTCACATTTCGAAACTTGTAAAATAAATACATAGATATTTTTCAACTAAACTTTCCCAGCCATGTTGCAATATAGGCGAAAGCAAAATAAAATCAGGTTAAAATTAAATACACCAGAAATTCTGTCTGGTTAAATAGTAATTTAGTAAATTGAACAAAGTGTTGAATTAAGTCTAAAAGGAACCGCTAATACAACCCCCAATTTTCTACTTTATGAAGTCTGTCGGCTAACAGGAGGGTGACTTTTCCGCTTTTCCTATAATTTCCTTTACTTATTGTATTACTCGTTTTATATCCGATATAAAACACGTGTAATACACTCACAAACAAAATTATGATCGTAAAAATAACGATAATATTTCTTTTATAGTTTTTGAGAACAAAAGGCAGGTTATATATTTACATCATACTTTTACTACACTAACTGGAACCTAGTTTGAGAAATTAAAATAAATTTAAATATTTTACCCCATATGGTAAAGTTTTATTACATTTTTGTCTGTAGGTAACAGGTTCAAAGCCCATCCCCGGCTACAGCTTTTCTTTTTGTTTTTTTAACTTTTTAATTTTTAATCAATTAAAAAATTTGGTACATTTTAAAAATGTTAAAAAATATATTTGTAATAATTTACTATTTTACTATTCCTTAAAACTACTTTTGTTTTGATTAACACAGTCGTCCAAGCAGAAGTGACTGATCGATTTCGTGCTTTTTAGCACTCATCAGAGTTCTGAAGACTGCTAAAAAACACGAAGACACCTGGGCGATTTTAAATAAAAATTTCTTGGACCCCTACATTTTTTGGACTGAAACATACCTGATGAAATAAGAAATCAATTCTCATTTAAAAGAAAATCGTAAAAGATACACTTTTTTAGACAGTTTTTTTTGAGTAATAGGGTGTGTCAAAAAATCCCGATTTTCGAAATCGAAAACGATCTCTGGCTCAAAAGTTGCTCCTTAGTAAAAAACAGTGGCCACTCAAAATTAAGCTAACTGCACTCAAACTTCAAAAAAAAATCGGTACCTGTTTTTCGGATAAAAAGTGAGGACATTTTGGAGGGTTTCTTTGATAAAAATTAAAAACAATACTAAAGAAACTAAAAAAATTATATCCCCCCTTCCTTTAAGTTAGAACATAAAAAAACACCAATTATTTGAAGTGCACTAAAAATGTTACTTTTTAAAAGGCTATTACTCCTTTAAAATTAAATTTAGGTGTTTTGGTGAAGCATACTTTTTTGCTTAGTTTTAAATGAAGAATCGCCCAGCAGCATTAAAATTTTATTGGTGCTTATTTTGTTCCCCATTCAATATGTCCATCTTCGAAGGGCCGCAGCATTTCCGGACCAACCTTTATAGGACCTTTTTTTCATATTTTTCAACGTAGAATCACCTCTTAAATTTCTCGAACTTATTTCTGAATAACCCTCTATACCTCAAACTTGTTACAACAACGTTTAGTTGTACTATTTTTATATTTTTGAGTGTAATATCCACTGTGAAAAAATATAATGGAATGCCAGTCGCATCGTGGTCTTTGTAAGGGACGGATGTGACCGCTTTGGTGGATTTACTCCAGCATTAGCCTGCTATCGTAGATATGCACAGGACTTGATTTATTTTATTTTATGTTGTTTTGTGAAAATATTAATTTAATAGTAAAGTTTTAAGTGAATCGTGAATATTTATGTTTTTTTTTTTAATTTTGTGATGTTAAATTTTAACGTGTCATTTTTTTTATAAATTTTAAAGATAATTTTTTTTTAAGTTGGCGTCTGGGCAAACATCACTACAGAGTGAGACGGCCGAAAATTATATTAGATTGAGCTGGCAAACTATCCTATGGAAAATGCCATTATTGGAATTGGAATTGGAATTGAATATAACGGAATACTAAGCATTACATGTCTTCATATATTATAAATGTGTATATGATTAATCTTTTAAAAGCTTTCTCTGAGATTTTATTTGCAAAATCGATCTGATAAACACTAAAGCTAATTTTATAAAATGTTTTATTCAATAAAAGTTAATTGACTTAATTTAAATTTTGAGTTTAGTTGATATCATATACTTATGCTTAAAGGGGCCTTGGACGGCAGCTAAGAAATTAAAGTCTGAAATATTTTTGAATTAGACTTTTGTAAAAGCTTAATACTATTAATACTATTAATAATACACTGCCCAGTAAAAGAGCTTTCCCATTTTTTATTATTAGATTTACTTTTAGCAACCCTGAAAATAAACGAAAACTACCCCCCGCCTTTTAGGGGGTGCAGTTAGAATTTTTTTATTATCAGATTCTCTTTCAGCAACTTTAAAAACCCCAATACACCAATTTACACAAAAACTACCCCCCACCCCGCAGGGGGTGAAATTAGAACAATTTTATTAAGAGATTCAGTTTTAGCTAACTAAAAATCCCCAATATACCAATTTTTAAGAAAACTATCCCCTCAGGGGGTGGAGTAAGATTTTTTTCATAATCAGATTCACTTTCAGCAACCTCAAAATCCCCAATATAGCAATTTTCACGAAAACTACCCCCCACCCCTTAGGGGGTGAAATTAGAAAAAAATTATTATCAGATTCATATTCGCCAATCACAAAAACCCCTATATATTTTGAAGAAAATATTGAAAATATTTAAAAATATTTACCCCCTCACTACCTCGGTGTTGGAGTTAGAAAAAAATTATTATCAGATTCAATTTCAGCAACCTCAAAAACCCCTATATAGAAATTTTCAAATTTTTCTAAACAAAAATTATTTTTCCCCATTTGCCCCCCTTGCCGCACCCCAATGTTTACCAAAAACAATCCGGAGCTAGAACTTTTGGTAACATACCCGTATGTAAAATTTCAAGTCTCTAGCTTAAAGCGTTCTTAAGTTATCGTGAATTTTTTTATTATCAGATTCACTTTCAGCAACCTCGAAAACCCCAATATACCAGTTTTCACGAAAACTAACCCCCACCCCTCAAGGGGTGAAATTAGAAAAAAATTATTATCAGATTCATATTCGCCAATCACAAAAACCCCTATATATTTTGAAGAAAATATTGAAAATATTTAAAAATATTTACCCCCTCACTACCTCGGTGTTGGAGTTAGAAAAAAATTATTATCAGATTCAATTTCAGCAACCTCAAAAACCCCTATATAGAAATTTTCAAATTTTTCTAAACAAAAATTATTTTTCCCCATTTGCCCCCCTTGCCGCACCCCAATGTTTACCAAAAAAAATCCGGAGCTAGAACTTTTGGTAACATACCCGTATGTAAAATTTCAAGTCTCTAGCTTAAAGCGTTCTTAAGTTATCGTGCCCACAAGATTTCCCGGATAGACCGACCGACCGACAATTTTATTTTTTTACTTGAAATTGATTTATATCGACATAAAACGTCGTAAAACGCAAAAATACGCAAAAAAAAATTGAAAATTTTTGCACGAATACAAGGCTTTCCGAAATTTTGAAAATAGTCATTATGTCAAAAATGTTTGTTTATTTATATATTTATTATTTTAATCTGTGCAACTTCTTAACTATAATGTTCCCATATTTTTAATTTACCTTTCATTCTGTTGTAATCAGCTCTGACGAAGCTAAGCCCTGAATATGATCTTTTGATCGAAAGCCCTAGGCCTATTTTAAATACATATATATGCTGAAATACAAATTCGTTTTTACTTTATTCCACACAGCATACAAGTCAAATATTAAATATTTTTGAAAAAATATAAATTTTCACGCAGACTATGTCAGCAAAAACCAAGCATTTTCTGAAGTGAGTACACGTATTTTAATTTCCATTACGCAAAAAAATCTGTATCAACAAAACAAGCCAGAAGTAACAATACAAATTCTATAAGGATTAGAAACACAATTAAAGTTAAGTGGTTTAACAAATTAAAACAATTTTTATAGTAACCTTGTTTTAAATTGTGATACACACAAATTAGAACACTTAGGAAAAGAAACTAGGTTCTTACAATTTCTTCGTATGCCTACTTAAGTATACCAAGAAATTGTCAGTAGTAATGCATGCATGTTGAATTATCGATAATTTTTTTACTGTATTAAAAATATTTTGCTTGACAATTGTTTGAGTGCATTTTTCGTGTTACAACATTCCGAGACCGCAGGTCGAGGAAGTTTGACGAAAAATGCACGAAAACAATTTTCTTTAGCAAAATGTTTTTTTATATAAAGTACAAAAAATATGTATAATTCAACAACCTTTACAACTATAATTAAAAATTTAAATCTCAAATTTGCCTCGCTTTTTAAAACCACGATGTTCACTTGTTCGCGAATGTTACCAAGTTTAAACTTTTAAACAATAAAATAGTTGTTATCATATATTTTAGCATTTAAATAAAGATCATTGCTGTTTTTGTTTAAAAAGTTTAATTTTCAAGTGTTTAAATTAGTTTTGAGTAGCCTGTTTTTAACACCAAGCAAAGTAATCTATCTGTTGATATACTTTGTAAATCCGAGTACTTTAGTTACCAAATTCAATTAAATAAACTAAAATTTATGAATATCAGTGATTTAAAGGTTTTAAGATGGAAAGTGCATAAAATATAATATCTGAAATTAATTACGGTTTAACTTAGGATATTTTGGTAATAAAATAAGCATTTATATTGCTTATCAATAAAAATAAATCAACTAAAAGAAAGCTTCACAAATTAAAAACACATTTTGCAAAAATATAACATTTATTAAGATGTCAGTAACTGTCAGTTTCTTGTTTCCATAGTAACCAAGTGATAATTGCATATGTGCAAAAATTATCAGATTCATTTTGGTCAAGAAACTAAAAATGCAAGGTTTTGATTGGCCTATATATTGTTTGTGAAATAGTCAGTGTAATTCTGTTTTGCTATATTTTGCTTGGAAATTGTTTGATTGCATGAAATGCCCAAGAACATGTTTTTGATATGCCAGAATAAAATTATCTCATAATTTACATAAGTTAAACGAAGAATATTTTGACCAAAAAGACGAAAAAAAATACAAAACGTTCATTAAAGATGTCAATTTTAAAGAAATAAATGTCGAATAACTCGAGAAAAGCTGGTCCCATTTTCAAATAAGGTTTTATCCAAAAACTTGCTTTTGCAAAATATGTAACTAAAATGTGATAAACGCTATACAAAACTATTATAGTAAAAAAATAGTAGGATTATACAGGGTAAAAATATGAAAAAAAGGTCCTATACAGGTTAGTCCGGAAATGAGCCCTAAGGGAGCTGCGACCCTTCAAAGACGGACATAATTAATGGGGAACAAAAAAAGCATCAATAAAATTTTAATGCTGCAGGGCGATTTTTCACTTAAAACTAAGCAAAAATTAATTCTTCACCAAAACACCTAAATTTAATATTAAAGGAGTTATAGCCTTTTAAAAAGTAATATTTTTAGTGGCACAAAATGTTACTTCCTCTTAATTGCATTTCTTTTGAAAACGGTTGCTCCTACAGTGTTACACTATATGACATTTTTAATGTATTTTTACTGAAGGAATCTATATTTATTACAAAAAGTCCAAAAAAAAAAAACATAAAATAGTTTGGGGCAAAAATGTGTTAAGGCTCACATATTTTGTCCGTCTAGGCACGCCTCTGGATAAATTAAAAACATCTGGATAAATTAAAAAAAAAATAACATAAACTTATTACCCTTATTAATACTAGTATACATGCAAAAGCTTGTCGCTCTAGCTTAAAGGGTACAAGAGTTATTAATTAAAAACCTTATTTTTATTACAATTTTAAAGGACAGTAGTTCCGTTAGGGCTCATTTTCGGACCAACCTTAATAGGACCTTTTTTCATATTTTTTATCGTAGAATCACCTCTTAAATTTCTCGAACTTATTTCTAAATAACCCTGTATATTTGAACTTTATGAAGGCATTCGACAAAGTCACACTTTGGAATCAAAAGTTCAATTTGCTTAAATTGACAAGTAGTTAAACTATAGAAATCCTTGTTAAGTATTATTGGTATTTTTTTAGTTTACAAGGCGACATGTCGTGTCGCTTTAAAGTAAAAAAAAATACCTAGACCAAAATTTTCTTATCAAGTAGAAAAAAATGTTGCGTTAGGTGTTATTTATGCCACGTTGTATCCCCCATTTGCTTTTCAGACATATAAAAAGGGCAATTTACATCTCTTTTCGTAAACGTAGGGCATAACTTGAGAGAAATTTTAATATAAACGCTTCGTGTTCCGACGTGAATTACAGTGGCGCCATTTTGTCTCCAGAGAAAGCTCACTTTAAAAAGTTCTGGAAGCTCAAGCATAGATTTAAAGTGACTTCATATTATACGTAATATATATTGATCTTAAGCTTTTGGATTTTTCTTAGCTACGACGGAAAAACTGAAAGGTTTTTCTTTTTAACTTTTCGTTTAGGTAAAACACCTATGATGATAAATACGCCATCAAGCTCTCTAACATTATCATATCCACACTTTTGTATTAAAGTGGTTTTTAAAACTTTAAAGTTTTAATGATTTATTAAAAATGTATGAAAAATTTTAGAAATTACTTTACTTTTATGTACCTATATATCAACTTTCTTTTAAAAACGTTATTTTCATATTAAAAAAAAAAACTACATTTTGTTTAATTAATTATAAATACATCAGGTATTATACCTGGATTCTAAAAATTTATCTCAATACCTAATAATAATTAGTTTAGGAACAATTGTTGTTAGGAAGAAGAAGACAAGTATAAAAAATTTAAATTAATTATTTAAAAATCGTATCAATAAATTTGTAATCAAAGTCGTCACAAAATGTGAGAAACAAAGATGTCAATAACCAGTAGATCCTCTTTTGTTTTCAAAACATTAACACTTTGTGCATGCCAATAAAAAGGTTGTTAATGGCTTCTTGCGATATGTTGTTCCATTCTTCTTGAGCAGCAACAATTAGCTCCTGAAGGGTGAAGGGGGTTATATCTATTCAAAATGACCCTTTTTAGCATATCACAAGGATTCATGTCAGGTGAGTTTGCTGGCGACTTCATTCTTTAAAAATTCCCTTGCTGTAGCAATTTGGTACCTCTCTTATGATCCATAAAAATAAAATTATCTCCAATTTCTTTTCGCAATGAAAGACGATTGGTTAAATAATGTTTTGGGCGAAAATGTTTTGCTTGAGATCAGAGGAGGACATATTGGTTATTGACCTCTTGTTTCTCACATTTTGTGACGACTTTGATTATTCAATAAAAATAAATTGATACAATTTTTTAAATTTAATTTCTGACTGTTACATGAAAATAACCTTACCATATGATGCAGAATTGAACCCACATATTTGTTAGAATAATTTTTTTTACGTTTCAAATTAATTGGAGGCCCAAGAATTTTGGAGATGTGTGTACTTATATAGTATTGTGACACATGTATGTGTGACTATAGAAAATATGTGAGGAATGTGTGTGCCTCTCACTTGCACGTACGCACGCTTAAAACGTAATGAAAAGAGAGAGCTGCGCCTTCCGTGATACCTCCCCCTTTCGTCAAAGCTTCCTTGCCGTGTGGTAGACTATAAGTTAAGCAGACTAGAATGTCTGGTTGAGACTTTTATGTTAAAGAAACAATCACTTTTTTGCATTTTTTACTCGTTTAGGATATATTTTTATTAATCTTACTAAATAATAAATAGATACAAAAGGGGATGTTTCCTAATAGTATTTTGAAATTTATCAATTTTCATTTTTTTCTTCTAATGAAATGTACTTTAAGAGGTGAAAATTTAAAAATGTATTTATAGTTATAAGTTGTGTATTTTTAAATTAAAATTTCTAAGTTAAATTAATTATAAGTTTTAGAATTAATCATTAATCTAGTATGTTTCGGTATTTAAAAGTTTATTTTTAAATTTTAAAAAGTTCTATTTTTAAAAGTATTTTTAAAATAAAAAAATAATTGATTATAATTAATTAATAATTATTAATTAATATCTGAGATATAAGTTTATGATATTTAAATTATAAATATCTGTCTGCTAAATATCCTTAATAAAGTTATAAAATATGGTAATGGAGAAAATTAATAAAATATGATGATTAGGGTGCCAGTGATAATTTGTTTTCTGGGATTTTGGATGGTACTCGCTCGGATTTCTTAACTAAATATATATTTTTAAATATCGTAATTTATCTAAATTGAAAGTTGGCAACCTAACGCGGCTTGATCACGAAGTTTCTAAAATCAGAAAAATCAGTTATTTGATCATAACTTTTTTATTTTTGTCACATAAAAATTATGTCTACACCACAAGAAAGAGCGCTAGCGCTAGCGTCAATAAATACATAAAAGTTATTCTATTCACTTTTGCCTAAAAATTTCGAGGTCGATTTTTTTTCTTAGCTGATCGGACTAAAACTTGCTAAAAGTATTTTTTTAAAGCAAATTAATTATTATAATCAGGGTCTGGGAGTCGTAGGATAGGACCAGTACTCAAAAAAAAAAATAATAATAAAAAAAAAATATATATATATACATATATTATTTATTTTACTTTTTACAAGTATTTGACAAATTGTCTGTAAATATTAAACAATTATAATTTTTTTTGTCATATTATATCCGCCATTTCGAATTTGTCCCTTTCAATAATGGATTCGGTTTCAATATTCTCAAAATTCCTAGATATTAGTTTTTATCAAAATCCATTAAAATATGTCAAATTTTGCCGATATTGGATCCGCCTTTTTAATTTTTAATAATGGATTCAGTGTACTCGGAAACCATTACATACTATTTTTTATTAAAATTAGTTATTCACTAAATTTTAAGCCATACTGGACCCGCCATTTTAAATTTTGAATTTTGTATAGTTGAAAAAAAATCGATGCACTATTTCAAAAGTTATTGAATATACAATTGAAAGAGTCTTTAAATGTTTAGAGATAATTTTTATGTTTTAAACGTATTTTGGTGCAAAAAATTAAAGGTAAAAATTAAGGGCCTGGGTCCCATGACTCCCAGGCCTGTTTATAATAGACTTTTTACAAAAAAAAAATGGTTCAAATACACATTTTAGGTAGCTTATCTATGCATAGTTAGCTGTCTGTATGTCTATCTGTCCTTCCATAAGTTGTTTGTTCATATTTTCTAAATAGCTAGAAATCTGAAACTTTGCATGCACATTTCGCTAGGGTTTCGCTGGGTCCGGGATGAGAAAAGTCTAAAACCCTAATTTAAGGGGGACCTATAGGACAAAAAAAATTAAAAATAATTTACAAAATTGGCGAAGGCGCTACCATTGAAAACTCATCCCGGATTAAATATGAGTTTGTCTGTTGAAAGACATCCCTAATGATAAGTGATGTAATAAGTTAAATATCTCCCAACTTTGGGAATTTGGAACAAAAGTGATATAGTAATATATTGTTTTTTGCATGGTGTAGTCGTCATTTTTGTGTGACAACCTCTTTTTTGGCTAATTTTGGAAAAATGTATTTATTATCCGCTACAAAAGAAATATCGTCGGCTTAGAGTGTTAACCCGCTAACTCCTTTTGACCAAACTTTACAGGAGAGGAAAAAACCTTATAATTATTTCTATAATTATTGTATAACAAAATGAAAAATCCCGTTTCTTTATTAGCGTGTTTTGAACTATCAACTACAAAAAAATTACTTGGGCTTGATTTTTATTCAATTAAAAAGGAGATGACAGGTTTTCTACCTTTGAGACAATTTTCCATCAAGGAGTTGGCAGGTTTTAGGTAGACTTTTTTCAAAAAATAAAGCAATTACTGCAAAGATTTTTATTTTAGAAAATGAAAGTACAAAATACTGTTTTCAACATCAAAAAGCAATCATTTTAAAAATAAAAACCTTTGCAATAATTGCTGGAAGTAGCGGAGTTAGCAGCTTTTCGACTAGAATAATGAAAAAAGTTATATTTGGGTTGCCTGTTTTTCGCAGATTATTTATTTTATATTAAGGGACCCACACCTCAAAGTGTTTAATAACAAAAAAGTTTTTTAAAAGTACTTGACCCGTTAAGAAAAAAGATTTTATTTATTTATTTATTTATTTATTTATTTATTTATTTATTTATTTATTTATTTATTTATTTATTTATTTATTTATTTATTTATTTATTTATGTTTATACTCATTATACTCACACTTTAGAGTGTTTAATAACATTTATTAATTTAATACTGCAGAATCCCAAAATGTCACGTTTTCGACTGGCACCCTAATAATGATATTGTCAATTAAAAATTTAATCAGCGATATAAATGACTTTTTCATTATAATAGATTGAAACTAAATGAATTAAATATATAACGATTATTTAAATTTCCAATTTATAGAACTTTAAATATTTTATATATTTATTTTATTTTAATTATCACCCATTTCGAATTAACGTGAAATGCTGAAATTGCATCAAAACAAGCCGTGGAAATTTGTAATGAATGCTATGCGTTTTCTCTCCATATTCCTTTTTCCAAAAATTTGATTTCTTTGGGCTTATGAGCAGTTTATTTTTTATGCTGGCACCCAGTATAAATTTTTTGTTTTATATATTTTTCAAAGTTGGTTTGGAAAATATATAAAACAAAAAAGTTATACTGGGTGCCAGTATAAAAAATTAAGTGCTCCTGAGCCCAAATAAATCAAATTTTGGGAAGTACATAAAAAGAAAACGCAAAACATTCATTACATAATATAATATAATATAATATAATATAATATAATATAATATAATATAATATACATTATAATAATAATGACATAATATTATTTTACATTATAATGTTTTCTTGAGTTTAACCGACTTTTCCTTATAACTTTTTAAAAAGTTAAACCACACATCTTATTTTGTCAAAAGCAATAGGGCACATCCTCTCCATAACATCCACAGATTTTTTCCCAAAAATTTCATCGATAAAATATTTTATTATACAATTATAACAAACAGATGGATACATAAAATTTATTTGATAAAAACTACATTTGTATACTTTTGTAGGGTGGCCAAACTCTATTTACCCATCGATTTTATCAAAAACAAAAATCCGCCCCTTAAACCTCTCCCCTAATCTACCCCCAACTTATTTTTTTTTAAAGGCACCCCTAAATTTTTTTTGTTTTTTTTTTATAGAACTTGAGCTTGCAAATACAATGATATAATTATACTTGCATTTTTTTAGTTTATGAAGTGGTAAGTGGTATCGATTTTTCAGAAAACTAAAAGATAATTTCTGCTAAAACCAGTTTAAATATTGTGAAAATATCTAAAAAACTTACCCCCACTTTTTAAATACCACCCGAATAATTTTTGGGTTGTTTGCAAATACAATGGTATTAGTTTTGTTTATGAAGTAAATCTATGTGTAGGCATTGCTTTATAGGAAAAAGTTTTTTATCTAATTTTATAGATATTGTTGACTTGGCTCTTGAAGAAATTGATTGATTATTTCTTTTAGTTTTCGGGAAAGTCCGATTTTCAAAATCGTCGCCAAATATAGTTGAAATCAGGAGGTAGTTTTTAAAAGTTTTTTACCACTTTCTAACTTAAAAATAGCAAATGTATTATATCATTTTGTTTGAAAGTTCAAGGTCTATCCAAAACAGCCCAAAAATTATAGTGGTGCCATTAAAAAAATAAAGTTAGGGGTAAGTTGGGGTGGAGGGTTGAGGCGGGATTTTTATTTTAGCTACTTTTTATAGATATTGTTGTTCCATTCAAGATAGTTTTTGCAGAACTGATTATCTTTTTAGTTTTCGAGAAAATAGCCGGATATATAGTTGGGACACCCTGTATACAATTTTTTGATCTGAGTTAGATAATTATTGACGAATTAGAAAATTCGAAAACCGTCATATGATACTTTTCTAGCACTAAGTGCTATAAGGAGTATAATAATGAAATTGTATCAAAATAATTAAAAAAGGCCAAAAAAAAACAACGTCAAAAACTTTGTTAACTAAACCGACAGTTTCGTTTATTCTTTGTAAACATCCTCAGGGTTGATTAAAGCGTAAAACGCATTTTAGTCATTGACGTTTTAATCAACCCTGAGGATGTCTAAAAAGAATAAACGAAACCGTCGGTTTGGTTAACAAAGTTTTTGGCGTTGTTTTTCTTGCCTATATCCCACAACTCAACCAATTTTATAAATATTTGAGGTCGTTACCAGTTTTTAATTAAAATAATTAAACTCTGTCGACTTTTTTCTAGTCTATAGTGTAAATACAAATTGCGTGACTAATATTTTATTTAAATAAATTAAAAATAATATAATGATCATGTTAACAACACATTGTAAGTGTTATGTACAAAAAGTGTGGTAAAAACCAGAGGCGTACGCTATACTCTTAGTTAAGAAAAATACATGCTTTTTACTTTTTTTTGCCTTTTTTTGTTTTTTTTTTTTGACATACATGATGCTTTTTTATAATTTAAAAACATTGAAAAAAAGAATATAACATTTTTGTTTTTCAAAGAAGAATTTCTTTGAAAAAAAATGGCCTTGATACTACCATTGCAATGGGTAAAATCATTTAAACTGAAGCACACAGGTAAAAAAATAAAAAAAAAAACGGAAAAAAATCATGAAGCGTCGAAAGTTGAATATTTATAAACCTTATAGTGTCCTCTAAATGATATATATACATTTTTTTTAAATGTTTGCGGTCTTGCTTAAAAAATTAAATTTAAATTGCACATTACATATACAATATCTTAAACTTAATTTTTTTAAGGGCTGTATTTTTTAAATTTTAAAATATAGTACAAATATGGGTTATTAAATCATAGAAAGGTATGTCCGGACGCGTCAGGTAAAAAAATTTAAATTTTTGAAAAAAATTGAGATTTGATTTCTTTTGTACATTTTTAGGTTTATAACAATTAAATAAACCTAAACAATAGAAAACTACTTAAATATTCAAATTTTTCAGTTTTTTTAAATGGCGTTTTTTTTTTAATTTTAGTTTTTTTAACAGCCTAATTTGAGGTTTAAAAAGAAACTTTTTCGGCCAATTATGTAATTTATTAAACTCAATTTGAATCTGAATAAAAAACACTCCCATTCTATTTAAAGTTTTTAAGTTACCCCTCTCCCGCATAAGGGTGTGGATGAAAAAATAATCTGCTTTGATAAAAAGGTGTCCCCTTTGAAATTGAAGCTATCAAATTTCAAAAACCTATCTTATACAGTTTCTGAGATATCGACTTTTAACCGTTTAAATGGCCCACCCGGTATGCAGTGTGCCACTTAAGTTTAATTTTTTAAGCAAGACTGCAAACATTTTCAAAAAAATGTATATACATCATTTAGAGAACACTATATAGGTTTATAAATATTCAACGACGCTTCATGATTTTTTTCCGTTTTTTTTTTTGGAATTTTTTACCTGTGTGTGACGTCATTATTAGAATTTATGCATTATCGTGCAGGCTTTCGTGATAGACGTGAATATCCAATTGTTATTAAACATAATATCCTATTAAATTTATTGTTTGTATAAAAATTATGTTTTAGTCATTATTTATTTGAAATAGCAATAAAGCTGATAGAACTTTTTGATAACTGGCACGGTAATCAAATATATATATAATAAAAATAAATCGAATAATACAAATAGGTATAATTTAAAAATGTACAGAGCTTCTAAATATGTTTATTTCATTATAATAACAGAGGGTTATCTACATAATTAATTCATACTGCAAAATTTCAATACAATGTATATTATACATAAATGTATACCTAATAGGTAGATATAATTAAAATTTAATTAAATCTAACTCTTTTAAAACTTTAATTTCTGATGCTGATATACTTTTCCTAGCAATCAAAAATTAGCTAATTAAAAATAAACTTATATTAAATGAAGAAAAAACAAATTTTATGTTATTTAAGTTGCGTCGTGATGCACAAACAACAATAAATGTCAATTGCAAAAGAAAGGTTGCAAACGATGTTAGATTTTTGGGGCTGCATATTGACCAGGGCCTGAGCTGGTGTTCACATGTGGACCATTTACGTGCAAATTTAAACCGAGTTAGCTACTCATTTTTAATATTAAGGAGATACTTGGAGATTCATACATTAAAACTAGTTTATCCGAGGGGTGTCTCACCTTAGACAATACATGTACGCTTTGGCTGACATTACTTCGACATTACCTGACATTACGTGACATTACTTGACATTACATGACATTAAATGACATTACTTGACATTACTTGACATTACGTGACATTACATGACATTACTTGACATTATTCGACATTACTCGACAGTACAGACATTATCTCCTAATACGCATGTGCGTAGACATTACTTACTATTTACGCTTGAGCGTAGACATTACGTGGGTAAAAATATCGCGCGAAAATATTATATTAAATGCATGGTGGCTAATGTGCAGTGTAGTACTTTCATCGTAAAATTCGTAAAATACTAAGGTAAGAAACTGATTTCTTATATCAGCAGGAACATATAATATTTTATACATTGTATAATATAATTAATAACTATTAACGAAAACTACATTTGAAAATGTTTATTTTATTGATTTGGGGTTATAGTCGTATTTAAGCTGCAAATCAACTTTACACTACGATATTTTAAGAACCCACCCAAAAAGGGTTCTTATTTAGCGCTTAGCTCGTTTTGTTTTTGTCCAATTATTTGGCAGACTAACATCTCTACTCTAAATTTCTCTACTCCCTAACATCCCTACTCCACAACAACTCTACTCCGTAACATCTCTACTCCATAACATCTCTACTCCGTAACAACTCTACTCCACACTATAGACACTCGATTAGCCACTTTTCTTAACTCAAAAGAATATTTGTCATGCTAAGTCACTGTCAAAAATTAATTCAGTTTATTAATTACTTACATATTAATGCATGTTAAGAGTACGCGGTCATTGTTGCTTTTAGAATAATTCATTTATGATTGTTCTAGATTTACTTTTAAAGATAAACGTTTTCTAGGAAAAAAATAAAATAATCTAGAAGAAGAAGATTCTTTGTTCTTTGAACTGCTCATTTATTATTAAGTGGCTAATAAAGTGCATATAGTGTGGAGTAGAGTTGTTACGGAGTAGAGATGTTATGGAGTAGAGATGTTACGGAGTAGAGTTGTTGTGGAGTAGGGATGTTATGGAGTAGGGATGTTAGGGAGTAGAGAAATTTAGAGTAGAGATGTTAGTCTGCCAATTATTTTATATTATTAATGTGCGTTAAATAAAATTCCAAATTGACATATTTTTTAAATGCTTTTTTAGCGTTTCTCACATTTATGGTGGAAATTCGTCAAATTTAGTGTTTTACGGGCAACTTTGGCGGATTTTCGGCATCTGATAGAATCTTTTGATCATTTTGAAATTCGGCACATTATTTTGTACACTCAAAAGAAAAAAAATAAGCTTTCAAGGCTTTCAAATTTTCTACTGATACAATTGTACAAAAAGTACAGTCCATTTTCAACGATTTTTGCTTAATTTCACGATTTTAGGGGTCCAATTGGGACCCTTATAGAAGTTTGATCACCCTGATATTTTCAGGATATTCTAGATAAACCACAATGAAAATTTTAATTTCACGATTTTAGGGGTCCAATTGGGACCCTTATAGAAGTTTGATCACCCTGATATTTTTAGGATATTCTAGATAAACCACAATAAAAATTTTAAATTAATAAAAAAATAAGGTCAACCCTAATATATCACACGACCCCCTTGCTATTTAAAAAGCTTGCCCCCTGCCCACATTTTAAGAACGAAATCCTAATGAGCACTAGTTCTTAAATAGTGGTAAACGTTCTTCCGCAGACTGCTAAACAACAGTAACAAACTGCAATTTTTTGCACAATTCTTATAGTGTTTTTGTTGCTGATATCGATTTTGTTTAGACCAAATCTCTATCTCTTTCCGTTTTTGAGAAATGCCCTGCCGAAAATTTGAAAAAATTACAAAGGTTTTCTATAGCTTGAATTCAAGTTACATTTTTTCATATCGATGAATATGTGCGGAGCTACATCAGAGTCTCTGGCTACATGGTCTAGGTCAATCAATTGATCAGAAGAACCACTGTGAAGTTGGCTTTCACGCGTGAATAAAACTTACCGAAATAATAATAGCCATGGCTATGGGAAATAGCATATTGCACCACCCAGTTGCAACTGGGTGGTGCAATATGCTATCTCCCTCTAACTGTGATTATATTTTTCTGTATCCTGCAGTGTTGCCGATTAGCGGATAATTATTCGCCAATCGGCAACACTGCAGGATTATAATAGTCCGATTTGTGGACATTTTTATGAGTCAGCGGATTTTTAGCGGATCTTCAATTTTTTCGGACATTTTAAGGATAGTTTCTAATAAGCGAACATTTTTTCGGACGTCTTGAGTAAAACGACGTTTTTTAAAAAAAAAACAGGTTTTTACAAAAAAATAAATGAAATATCTCTATTATTAATGTTTTATATATAGTCCTAATTTATTACTTTAGATTTTAAATGACATTCTATCTATAATATACTGCAAACTAACTATTTTATACAGCAAACTAACAAAAACAATTATTATAATAATTAGTGAACTACAAAGTACAAGGGTGTGGACGCTGTAAGCCAGACCACTAGGCCACTAGGAAACTTTTTGCCAGTACGAACTACCAAAGCTCGTACAAAAGTAACGTGTTCGGTAAAAAAGTGCAAACTTCAAAAGTAAAGTGATTAGTACAAAAATTGAAAAATAAAACTTAAAATACTTGATATTACTCGACATTATCCGACATTACTTGACATTACTCGACATTACTTGACATTACTTGACATTACTTGACATTACTTGACATTACTTGACATTACGTGACATTACTTGACATTACGTGGCATTACCTGACATTACTTGACATTACTCGACATTACTTGACATTACTGACATTATTTGGCATTTTTGACAATACATGTACAAAATTTTGGCGGTGAGACACCCCTCGAGTTTATCATTCCAATTTTCAGAGCCTTTTAAGGTATGGTATTATTTTTTGGGGAAGATGTAAAGATATTGAGTCTGTTTTTTATGTCAGAAAAAGGCACTTCGTGCAATTTTTGGTCTAAAATATCGTGACTCTTGTCGAAGTCTCTTCAAATCAAAAAATATACTTACTGTATTTGGTTTATATGTTTATGAATGTATCATGTTTTTAATAAAAAATAAAGAACTTTTTCTTAATAATGAGCCAAGCTTTGACAGAGTTACGGACTATAAGATTCCAAAGCACAGGCTAGCTGCCTTTGAAGAAGGCCCTTACTACTCAGCTATGTATTTATTTAATAAACTACCACAACACATAAAAATACATAAAAATAATAGAACTTTTAAAAATCTGTTATTTAATTACATTTGTGCTTTGGAACCTTATTCTCTGAAAGAATTTGAGTCATACAAGCCAAATTAAAGCTTTATTTGACAATATTTCAATCAATGATTTTATTTAGGTGCTATATTGTATATTGTATTTAAAACATTTTTTATGAAATAAATCGAGTTATTATTATTATTATAACCCATTTGTCAAGAAACTAAAATGTCAAATAGGTTTATTTTGTTTTATGTAATAAAATAAATAATTACCATTTCCAATATTATTGTTGTTAAATTTTAAAAACAATAAATATTGCAGCTACGAACCAGTCTTAATTTTATAAATTTTATAAATGAAATCTTTTACCTAAAATCCTAAAAACCTCAGACTCTCATGAAGGATAATAGGATATAATTAACAAATTAAAATAAATTTGAAGAGTGGGACAAATATAATTTCTTTAATTTTTTTTCTGTTGTCATTAAAACTATAGTACTAACATGGCATTTATTTCAGATGATTATTAGTTCATGTTTTCTTTTACGAAAATTAACTGTGCCGCCATTTTGAAGACGCCATTTCGTTAACAACAAGGTATAATTATCCTTAGACATGCTATGGGCCACTTAATATTCGTAAAATAAACGAGTAGAAACTAATTTACATCATATTTAGTATTTGTATTATTTACTCCTTAGGTAGCTATATTTAATGACACAAATCGATAGTAATAATACTGTTATGGAAATTTGACATCTTTTGTTCGCCTGTTTCAAGTAAACGTAATCATTTTATTGGTTGTTCAAATAAGCTATCATTATTTCGACATTATTTTATTTGTTCTGCTACGAAATATGCAACACGCATGTCAAGAACCATAGATTAATAAATAGTGGCATAATATTATTACCTACTGTACTTCAAAGATAATGTCGTAATCTTTTAATCAAAGCCTAAGTGAGTTGATGTTTTTATTATATTGAAATAATAATTTAGAAAAAATAAGTGAGACAATTTTAACTTATAGATTAGTAATAAAAAAGTAATTCAAAAGAAACATGCTTTTATAGTTTTTATCGATACCAAGAACGCGTTTGATACAGTGGACTAGCCAATACCAAGAAAGCGTTTGATACAGTGGACTAGCCGATATTGTTAACCATTCTTAAAAAAATTGTAAAAACATAGGGAGAAGCGAATTATTTTAAATTAATGTTGTAATCTTTTAATCAAAGCCTAACTGAGTTGGTGTTTTTATTATATTGAAACAATAATTTAGAAAAAAATAAGTGAGATAATTTTAGCCTATAGATTAGTAATAAAAAAATAACTGAAAAGAAACATGCTTTTATAGTTTTTATCGATACCAAGAATGCGTTTGATACAGTGGACTAGCCAATACCAAGAAAGCGTTTGATACAGTGACTAGCCGATTTTGTTAACCATTCTTAAAAAAATTGTAAAACATAGGGAGAGGCGAATTATTTTAAATTTAAACAAATAATAAACAGCAGTTATTTAATTGGAGAAAGGAAAAAATACCACAGGGATCAGAGCCGTAGCTATATGGGAGGATGAGGGGGTTGGGTTTGAACGCCTCTCTCCACCTATCTTAAAATTCGAAAAAGTTGTTAATTTCATGTTTTAAAAATACAAAAGTTGTAGTCGGTAGTGGGAACAATTTTTTTTTTTTTGGTCATCAACTTTTTTTTCGATTGAATAAAAGTAATTTTATCAGTAGTGAAAACATCTTTTTTTTAGCCATTAACTTTTTGTAGAGAGGATAAAAGTTGTAATTTTAGACTAATAAAAGTTATGATTTTCGACCTAAATAGCTTACTTAAAAATATTTTGGAGAGAGTGGGAGTTGAAAAAAAAATTCTAAAATTGAATACTTAATGCTCACAAATAATAAGCGATCAGATAAATTTTATAAAATTATTGACTAAAGATAGGGTGGACTAAAGAGCTGCTTCAAACCAGAATGACAAGTATTGAAGAAGGTGATGTCGATACCCCCAAGCATATATTGTCATTTTTCACGACAGCTAAATTTCTAAAATATTTTTTGTTTGTTTGTTTGTTTTAAGGGTGGGCTAATGATTGAAGTAGAAAAGGTAACCACGTGATACGTCATTTGAAAGCTTATAAAATTCTCTATTTCACTGTATAAGTATTTTTTATTTATTTATTGTTTGTTTTTGATAATATTTAAGTTTAGAATATCCTACTTTAGTGTTTTTAGGTAAACTTTTGGTTAAAATAGCCTGTGGAGAAATCTGAGTATTACCACCATGTGTATCTTTTTTCAAGGCGTTTACCTATGAGTATAACTCAAAATGGGTCTAACTTGAGTTACATCCTTGTTGGATGGGAGTGTCGATGTTTTAGTTTGATAATTTAACTTTTAAAATAAGCGGCAACATTTAAAATTCAAATTTTGAATCTTCCCGCGTTAATTTAAATAACCTTTAAGCAACCTGATTAAATATAATACAATTAACGAACTAATTAATAACTCTTCTTTCTAGAACAAGCATACCGTTAAAATAAAGTATCGCCAACATCTCGGTTTGTTTGTAAACAAATAGTAGGTATATTCAGGCCTGAACAATAACAATTACCAGTAACTGGTATTGTTGTCTCTGTAAGAACAAAGATATGCGAGTAGAACAGACGAATGTATATGTTGGCCACGTTTTTGTCAGTTTTTACGAATGAAATGCCTATTCTAGAGAGAAGAGTTATTAGTTCGTTGAATACAATTTATATAAACCGGATATTCAGGACATATGAACTAGTATTTACTATTTATTGCATTAATGAATTTGATATAAGAATATAATTATTTTATGTACACATAAACATAAACTTAATTAAATTGCTTGTAAAACATCTATACTTGTTATAAAAATAGGAAATGATATGTTTAATTCCTATACCATTAAATAATTAGTTTAATATTTGAATACTTTGTAATATATTTTTTATTGACCATAAAATGTAAGTATTTAATTAAATTAATAATATCCAATAAAATATTTAAAATGCTAATTTTTTACTATTTATGTTATACTTAATCCAATTTATATCAAGCTTTTTAAAAAAGCTCTTTCTTGTTTTACATAATTTGCAGTTGGGTCCAAGCTGCTTATATTAATTATATATCTATTTTTTTAAATTAAATTGTTCTTTTGTCTTTGGCGTTATAATTTTCATTTGTTTTTCATTTTAAAATACAGCAAAAAGTCAAATATTTACCTGTCAATATGATATCAAGGGCAAAAAATAGTCTTCGCCTACTTGATAAAGATGTGTTACTATAACAAAAGTGTATTAAAGTAGCATCTCAACTAAAAACTTAAAGTGTCTATTCACAGGCTCGCATAAGAACGTAATACATAACAATGCGATGCCGTGATTGGCTTGAAGTACCGCCATGTATCTATAAAAAGCCAATCGCGGCACCGCATTCTTATGTTTTATGTTCTTATGCAAGCTTCTGGATAGGCCTTAACTCAGAGACGAAGCATTTTAGACAATATGCGTAATTTTTTTAATTGTTTTGGTGATGGCTATGTATAGTCAGCCCACCTTTTTTGTTTTTGAGTAAAATCAAGTACATTTTTTAGATTTTAAGTGTCTGCCCCTTGAAAATTTATGGATAGTAAATTGTTAGGGAATAATAATAATTTTGATATTTTTCTTTCAGTGTTTTTTCTTATACACATGTGTGTATATTATATTATTATCTATTACACAGTAATAGATCAAACTAGTTGGCAAACGAGTTGGGGTCCGATCACTGGATAGGCAGGTTTGTTAGGGTAAGTAGATAGGTAGGTAGGTAGGTTTGTTAGGGTAGGTAGTCCTGCGGAACCACTCAAACTACCCACCTAAATAATACTTAACTGTTAATTCAGAAAAAATGTTCAACATTTAAGAGATAATTCGATATCAACAATATGAAAAAACTTCCCAAAACGTAGACTGAAAAAAAATGTCTCCTGAGGGAGCTATATTTAAAATTCTCCCTTATGGACGATTTTTGTAAGGATGGGAATTTTGTTATACTTAGTTTTTGATGTAGAATGTAGAATTAATAACAACTTGGGGATATTTTATTTTGTCGTTTTTAAAGCTCGTAGTTGATTTTTTTTCAAACTCTGAGCCATATTTTTTTTATTTTAAAGCAAAAACTATCAGCCTTTTTAAAAAGGAAGGACATTGCACCCTTTATTTAATACGAGACATATTATCAGTCTTTGTAGCTCAAATAGATCCTGCGATATTAAATTGTTAGCTACTTAGAAATCATTTATGAAACATTTTATTATGACCTGTTTCATCAAGCAAGAGAGTAAACTAAAAATCACACAGTAAATATTTTTACAACAGGTTTGAATAGTATATGTTTGTGTATAGAATATAGTTATGTTTTATAAAATAAACTACGCAGTATATTCGCACATCGAATATTCGAATCTCCTTTGAAAATATTCACTGTGAGATTTTTAATTTACTCTCTTGCCTGATGAAACAGACTATAGTATTTTTATTATTATTACTATAATTTAAAATTTTAAACTCCATTTCTGAATGTAGGTATAATAAAAACAAGCCACAATAAATTTGGCGCCCAACGAGATATAAAAACTTGAATATATAAAAGTATAAATGATTAAAGCCTTTTTATACATTTTAAATATTAAAATGCATTTCGCCTTAAATGAATTATTTAGTTAAATATTATTTAAAGGTAATAATAACTATCTTTAAAAAAGGTAGCATTAAAATTTCTCATCCAAGTATTAAATCTATATAATATTGAAGCGTATTATTTTAACCAGCAAAAGCATAACACTTAAAATGTTGGTCCTTCGAGCCGGATGTGTTTAAATATTTAGACAGATTATTAGAAAAAATTACTTACCGGCTAATCTGTCCTTAACTACTTGGGTCGCAAACGCCGCCGCAGCAGCACTTCTTTGCAGGACCGGATCCAAACCAACCCACGGGTTAAAAACCGCCCCAGGTGGACTACCCGGACCACCTAAAGGCCTATGTGCAGGAACTCTCAGAACACCTTGTCCATAAAACCCTGCGGGCATTAACCCTAAAGGATTTCTGTGTTGAAAAATATTGGGATGAGAACTGTAAAACGCTTGCACGTCCGTTTCCTGTTTTTGTTCGAAATTTTTGCCTAATAAATTAGAAATACTAAACGGTAGAGTAGTACTTGTGGAACTGTGGGAAGTCGAAACGTTTTCGGGGCTAGAACAGTGGGATCTGGCTTCACTGTCACTGTGGGATAACCTACTGTCTGTGTCGACGTTTATTTCGTGATCTGACATTTCTTCGTTTAGCTCGTGGTCTGACATTTTGAAGAATCTAGAGTTTATTTTCACTAAAATTAATTAAAAGTCATTTAAAGCACAAATTTTAGTCACTGTATCACTGATGTATCGCGTTTGATAAACAAAGCACGTGGGTTTATTTGTTTTTTGGCAAGCAGCGCCTGAGTTAACTGGATCGCTTGTCGGTGGAATACTGGCCACCAACTAAGCGGTTGCCATGGAATTGTAAGCGTAGTTAACTGACGTTCAATGATTGGCCAGATTGCCAGCTTAAGCCCCTCCCTTTCTATTTCCCATTGGATTAAACTGATTCCGACTAAATTGAATATCTTTCTGTTAATTTTTTTTCGGAGATCAAGTAAGCGGTTTGAATGTTTTGGATGTTTTTAGCTTGTCCGCTACGTTTTATTCGTTACAGTTCGTTGCATAATATGAATATAAATAAAACTTGCAATTCTTTATACCTTTTTAATAAGGAGTAAAAGCGCCCCTTTTAAAGCGGCGAATGTGGAATAGGGTAGGAAATGTAAAATATCTGGTTTTCAGGAGAATAAGCTGTGACATCTAAAAATGAAGGTGCGTTATGAAAGCAATTATATTACAATTTAAAGTTTTACTACTCTTCTGGATGGTAAAGACCAATTTTAAAAATATTTAGTAAGTGACCTAGAATGGATTTCTAAAAAATTTAAAGGACTGAGAACAGACCATTAATTTTGATTCCTTTCACTGAAAAAATGAGTAGGTACCGATGGATATATTTTTTATTCGATTGATTCTCAAAGCGACACTTTTTGTATATGTTTTGCTGGCGAAAATAAGACTTTGTGGCCCTAGGGCCAAAAAGTTTTTTTGGCCCTCTAACTAAAACTTGTTATTTTTAAGCTATTTTTAAATAAGATGCTTTCTCTTTAATGTTATATTTATAAAGAAATATTAGCTTTTGGTTATTTTAGGTCTTGAACTATATGTTCTTCTTATTATAATAATTTCATATAAATAAAAATTTCTTCTGTAACATAACCTCATAACATATGGTTAACCGGTTAATCTGAAATCATCCACTAAAATATATCACAAACACAAAATTTCAATTGTAAAATCAATTTCAATATTTATAGCATTTATAGAATGGTTTTAGAACTATTAATATTTTTCATAAATTTAACTCCAATTAATCAAAACTCTAAGACAATTTAAAACTGAAACCTCACGCAAAAGAAACGATTCAATTTTTTTTTGTAGAGCTTTGAATGGATAGCAATTTGTCATGGATAAGTAATAAGACAGTTAAAAGAAACATTTTTTTGCAATTTAGGATGAAATATATTTTAATTATTATAATTAGTAACAAATATTATATAACACAAGGGCTAAAAGTTAAATTTTGATTTCGTAAGTTTATTACCCTCGGGCAGGTGGCCCTCGGCTTCTAATAACTATTTAAGTATGATCCTCTTAAAAGGTTAGTTTTTAGCAAAAATTTAGAATAATTGGGGGTCGTCCATAAAATACGTCACCCAAATTGACCAAAATTCATACACTTCATACCCCGTTTCTCGCGTTATTAAAGAATGTTAAGATTTCATATTTTGGCTACCCAAAAGGGGGGGGGGTGTTAGGGGTGGTACCCAAAATATAAAATTTCTACAGCCTTTAATAACGCGAGATACGGGTTATGAATTTTGGTCAATTTGTGTGACGTATTTTATGGACGACCCCTTATATGCTAAAGAAAAATCGTTCGGGCAATATTAAAACAACGGATTACGTTTAACTTGTAAAAGCAAGTCAAGTGTTTTGTTTCAAGAATTAATTGTCATTTTTTATTCGTAAACCTCTTTGCTTTTGTTTCTCGCTGGAGCCATTTTGATTTTCCTAGAATTACTGTCCAATTATATTCATTCGACTGTTAACTAAATGAATTAGGTCTTTATAATGTAATTTACATTAAATATCACATTTTACAATTGTTTAAAGTGTATTTAAGTTTTTAAGAGGTCTGATTTAATTGTTGTTAAATCTCATTACTCATGAATCATGAGTCATCACTCAAAAAGTCATTACACATAGAAAAAACGGATTCCTTGAACCAAGGACACGTGTCTTTGGATATGTTCAAAGCCATATTCTCTTGTTTCAAGGCTGGCATTTTCTTGAACCAAAGTCAATGTCCTTGAATAAAGAGCGCGGATTTTTATTCAAAAACCCGTGAGCTCTTCATTCAAGGACATTGACTTTGGTTCAAGAAAATGCCAGCCTTGAAACAAGAGAATATGGCTTTGAACATATACAAAGACAATTGTCCTTGGTTCAAGGAATCCGTTTTTTCTATGCATTATTATTATATTATAAAATAAAAGAGCAGGTTATAAAAAGCTAAAAAAAACTCAAAATAATTAGAATTAATCAAGTACAATTCTTATTAGTTATTATAGGTAGATACCTAATTATAATAGTAACTATCAGTACCTGGCGTATTTCCAGTTATAGTCCAGTCTTCAAGTTAATAAAAGAGGCTTTACCTGGAAATAATTCAGGGAGTTTACATTTTTGGTTTATTGGGTAGAGTTTAAGGCCGCAAATAAACAATTTTGCGACATTGAACTCGATTTGGAACTGTCATTTTTTTAACGTATTTTTCACAAAAAAAGGACTTTTTAAAATATCTCAAGATCGGTGCATCCTAGGACAAAAAACGTTTGATATGAAAATAAAGAGGACCAAATCTTCAACATTTTTTGTGTCATGTATTTTTTTTGTACGACTTATAGCTATTTCACGGCACCCCCTTAAACGTTTTTAGATTTTTCTTTATAACTTGGTTAGGAAGGTTTTTTTTAATGCTTAATAATGCTTAATGGTGATTCAATCAAAAATCGGTTTACTCGAGATGGGGCACAAATGTGTGAATTCTTAAAAAAAAAATTAATTTTACGTAAATTAAAAAAAAAGTACCAGACAGATTTTTTTAATTTTCACCCAAAATGTTCTAAGGGACATGCCTAACCGACGATAAAGAACAATTTTGGTTTTTCGAAAAAAAAAAAATAAAAATCTAAAAACGTATAATGTAACGTTTAAGAAATATTTTAAAAATCCTTTTTTTTTTTGTGAAAAACAAGTTAAAAAATAACAGTTACAAATCGATTTCAATGTCGCAAAATTGTTTTTTTATTTGCGGCCTGAATTATTTCCAGGTAAAGGCTCTTTTATTGACCTGAAGACTGGACTGCAAATGGAAATATGCCGGGTACTGGTACTATATACCAAGGTAGAGAAGAAATTTTTTATAGCCCAGCGTATTAAATCCAGAGATGCGTAGCAGCGAGGGATTTAAGAGTGCGAGTCTTCTCTACCGTAATTTATATATTAGTTTTTTCACTACTAGCACTATTTAACTATTTTTATTCAAATAATAAAATAAATTATTCACAGAAATTATATTTCTTGAAATTTTCATAAAAATCAAGTAGCCTTGATCAAATAAATACGTTTCAAAATTTAGTTTTTTTAAATTTTTTTTCATAATATTTAGCTAATTATTGATTGTATTAATTGGTAATAATTATAATTAATTATATTTAATAAATAAAAAGCTATTTTCTTGGGTTTAATTAGTAAAAATTGCACAAAGAACTGAAACATATAAAGTGACAGAAATCAATTGTTTATAAAAATTACTCCTACTAGGAGAGAAAAAATTATTACTGCTATATATATAGGTGAGGAAAATTTATTTCACAGTCTGAAAACATGATAAATAATGGTATGTTCTAAAGCTAGTAGTGAAAAAAAGTTATTTAATATTGTTGGCCATATGGAAACTATGTTTTGTTTTTAAGGACCACAAAGTTTTTAGTCTATAGTGTACAATTGTATAGGGGTGACCGGGGCTAATTGTAGCACTTTTCATTCAAAATCAGTTTTTTCCTTTATTTTTGTGCCCCATCACAGGGCACGTTGTCGCGGCACTTCGAGTATATTTTTTTGAAGAAATATAAAGGCATTTATAAAAATTATAAATAACTAATAAGACATGTGCCTCTCCACAAGCTGATTGTTATCTAACTTTTTACTTTTGTGCCAAAATTTCCAACTTTAAAATTAAATAATATTTTTTTGATTTTTTTTTTAATTTAATATAATTTAATAAACGAATTTATTTGCTATTCGACAAAGTTTTACTTTTTTAGACAGTTTTGAATAAAAAAATGCCAAAAAGGAAATGTTATACCATGAACATATCTCCAGATCATGCGACAACTAGCCCCAAACCAAATGCGACAACTAGCCCCAGTGGTCAATTTTACGTTATGTATCAAGAACTTTCTAATTAACGAATAAACACTCCTAAATGACAATATCAACAAATAATATACACCTTAAACTATTATTATACATAAAATTCTCTTATCTTAATGCTTTAAATCAGTAATAATAAGAAAAAATATTTACCACAAATAAATTACTGGGCTCTTTAATTTTCACATTTTTTGGTTTATCTGGATTTTCTTTTAATTTATTGCATTTAAGTTTACAAATGATAAATGGCACTGTTGTAACGCAGCGGTTAATCTTGGTTTGGCTCAGAAAAATATTTTACTTTTTAAGATATAAGCACTTCGACAACTTACCCCTGCGACAACTAGCCCCGGTCACCCCCACTTATTTTTTACTGTGTGACAACTGTTGTCCGAATTTTCAAATGCAGGTATTATTTAAAATACATTAGGTCAAAATGTAACCCCAAATTTTGTCATCCTGATTAATAATTCCAGCCTAATAAAGAATTCCTCGAAATTGTCACAGCTCTAAACATTAAATGACACGGAAAACAAAACTCTCAAAATGGCGAAAATGAATTTAACAACTCGATTTAGGGAGCATCAATTTTAAATGTGGTAAATCGCCAATAACGTTTCAAGTCTTAATTTGACTTAAAAAGGGTGCCTTGTATAATTTAGGAGCGTTTAAATTGTTCATTTTAAGCTTATCTGCAGACTTTTGAATTTCTAAATGCTATACAGGGTGTAAAAAAAACAATGAAACTACACTGAAAGAAATTACATTGAAAAAGTGTAAAAAAATACACTCTATAAATGTGTAAATTTTACACCTTTATATAAATGTATATCAACATTGATGTGAAATTACACAGGTGAGGTGATTTTGACCTAGAGTGTCTATTTTTACATCCATACCTTCTGCAACAATACACTCGGAGCTCAAGAAAGTGTATTTTTATAAACATACCTTTAGGAACAATACACCCGAAGTGTAAAAATCACACTTCTTGTGTACAAGCCAGCCAATCGCGGGCGTTAAGCTAGTCACGTGACTCGAGAAGCCAGAATTCCTGCTTCATCGAGACTGGTGACTGGTTTTAGGTAAAAACTTATTTACGCGTTGGTGTAAACTTTACATACTGGATGTAAAAATATAATACACACCGCATTTATATTAACGCTTCGAGTGTAAATTCACATCAGCAGCAGATGCAAGTAAATTACTTATGCACGTGGATATAAAAATTTATCTCAGTGTAAATGTTTGCTTTGTAAATAGCTCGTTGAAACTCGTTGAAACTCGTTGAAACTCGTTGAAACTGCAATTAAAAGACACTTGTTTCAAAACATTTACAAAACTACACTGAGAATCCGTTATCGTAGTAAATACTGAACGTTTTTGCCTATTTAGAGCCCCAGGCAACATTTCTTATTAATTACAATTACAAAAAAGGCCAAACGTTATGTTTTACTGTAACAACTTGTAATTAATAACAAATGAAGGGGTCAGGGGAAAAACGATCATAGTCTATTTTTGTCGAAAATTCGTTATATACACCATCTTGTAGTTCGCGACCCAAGCTTTCAGGTGACTATGTCGGTTTTAAGCAAAAACAATTACAGTCGCTGTAACGAATTTAAATAGAAACGATATACAGCGTAAGAACGGTCAGAGTCCGAGCGATACCATAAAAAACAATTAAAGTCCGTAGTTTCGCATCGGTAACATGTTTCAAAATTGGGAGGAACATCTGTAATGTTATTATAAAACAAAGTGTCCATTCCCTACCAGGCCAATTAGAGTGTTGATTACTGTTTATGCTTAGACTAAGAATTAAGTTTTGTTTTTTAAATAAAAATGTGGAAAACTACGACTTTGTTTATGATTTTGCACACTTACTGCACTAAGCCTGTTGGGCTGCTTTATAACATAAAAAAACGATCAGAGTCCTGGACTGTGATCGATTTTACAAAGTCATATGTGTAGTTCTGTTGCATATTTCGCTTTGAACCTCAAAGGTAATGTTAAAAACCTTGGTAGGTAATTATTGACGTTACTTTGTAACTGTAATTATACAATATGAGTCTGTAAACCTTAATTTCGCTATTCTGTGAAAAGTAGTTTTTGTGACTCTGATCGTTTTTCCCCTAACCCCTTCAAATGTTGCCTGGGGTTCCAAATAGGCAAAAACGTTTAGTATTTAGTAAGATAACGAATTCAAAGTGTATTCGTAGTTAAATTGATAACATCCGAAGTCATAGTTTTTGAAACAGTAAAAGATGGTTTTCGGAGATACCTTATCCAAATTTCAATTTAAATGACCCAAGTATAAGGTGAGCTCACCTCATTAGGGAACTTATAGCACTTGACTTTATTATTTTGCAAAATGAATCTTTTATATCTCCATTATTTTAGATAGATCTTATAAAAATGTGCTTTTAAAGCAAATTAATCTTTAGAATGGAGTTTGATAAATACGAAAATAAACGTGTTAAAAGAGTCGCTCATTCTAATGGGTAATTCTTAGCATCAAGATGATAATCTAGAATAATGGCTGTGTTCAATGGAAGCAGCAAAACTCATCGAAAGCTGTCAAATCACTACTGAACGCTATGATCAGTTTCGATTGACAGTTGTCGCTGAATCATTCCTTTCAACGTTATGAGATGATTAGTTTTGATTGATTTTATAAAAGCGCGGGAATGTACTTTTTGTGGGTATTTCTAACCTCAAATAGTGTTTGTGACAAGACAAGCAGTTTGCTAGCAAAACTTATCATTTGATGATTTTGATTAGTTTCGTTGTTTCCATTGAACGCAGCCAATCTAAATACAAATTTCTTTTTACTTATAATTAAAGATAATATTTTGGTTTAGTGCTCAAGTTTTAAAAGAAGTTATGATGGAAAAAAATGGAAAAGATAAATTAGGCAACTATAAAAGGAAGAAGGGAAGGTAAAAAGTCCAAATGAAGAAGAGGAACATAATAATGTACGTATATTTTCTTCAAAAATAAAGGAATAAATTACCCATATATGAATGATATAAAATAAAGTGGACCTAAAATTAATAATATTATCTAATTTAAATATTAATACTGCTGCTAACAAAATAATACTTTCCATATTAACCCTAGGTTCATTAAAATCAAAAACAAAAAAACAAAAAAAAAACAAAATTAAAAAAAAAAATTCCAAAAAAATATCTTTTTTACGTACAACGAAAAATAAATTGAAAAAAATATGTTTTTGAAAAAAATTGTTTTTACCTCATTTTACCCTTTTACCCCAATCCGATTTTTACCAAAAACAATCCCAGCCTAGAACTTTGGATAATCATATTGTGGTCCAAATTTGACACATTTTTTTTTTGACGGAAATCATATTTTTTGGAAACTTAAAAAAAAACAATAAAAATTTTTCGATTTTTTTTACTAACGCAAGACTTTCCTTGGGGAAAGTAAAACTAATCTTGTAATCTAATTTAAATATTAAAATATTAAATAAAATATTAAAACTATAGTTATTATAGATTATAATCTTGTAATTTGTAAAACTTCTAGATTATTAATAATGAAGAATAATAATAACTGTACCTATTAAGGTTACAAATTGTTCCTCAATCCAGAACTGGCTCTTTACGATTAAGGGTTAAATACTTAAATACGAGCCTGGTTGAAAAAGGTCTCCATCGGAAGAGAGCAATTACAAATTATTAAAATGGAACTGACAATGAATCTAAAAAAGGAATGCTTAATATTTTAACCATTTTAGGGGCCAAATACCTACACACAGATCAATGATTAGAGAAAACAAGTAGAGGGAATATGGAACCCTGCGGATATACCCACTTGTGCTACAAGTAGCTATAAAGTCTCTCTCACTACGTCATCGTTGCCAAATTAAAGCCAGCTTGGCTGCAACAGCTTTCTATAAACGAGATGTGCAGATGTTGTAGCGAAAGCATTTGGCCAATGGCGATTTCTCCCGTTAGATTAGACAGGGACAAAAGTTCTACCCAAAAAGGATAGAAGACATACATACACTCCCACTTCCACCCAACCAAACAAATTCTGTATTTGTTCTTTGTTGAACAAATACAATATTTACTTGGCCGGGCGAAAAGTGTAAATATATATTTTTATTAAAGAAATTACTGGCGCCATCTAAATTTTAGTAGTTATCTTATTCTACAGATTCACATTAGCTATTGTTCGTTCGTGCCTCTCACTGCTACACTTTCCGGCCAACCAAATAAATACTGTATTTGTTGTATGAAAAACAAATACAGTATTTATTTGGTTGGCTGGAAAGTGTAGCACAAATGAGATAGAGATAGGGTAGACGTCTTTTGTTTCATAATTCTAGTTGTAGAGAGCTCCATTTAGAAGATTCAGTACATAGTTGCTGGAATAACGCTTTTAGAAACGTCCTAAAGATAGACTACAGCTATATTCTGTATTTTCTTTTTGCCAATATAAAACAATAAAAATATCTAAATGTTTTTATACAAATTAAGGGAATTTAATAATATAATATTGTCATAAACTTTACTCTGTCCTAGAAATAATTTGTTAGATAAAATAACAATATTTTATTTATTGTGATCCAAACCTATGGACTTTTACAAATTGTTTGACAAATAAGATATTATTGTGAAAAGTAATGACAAAAATATCACGGGCCCCATCAATAGTGAAGATTAATTAAAATAAATTAATGTAAATAAAGTTTTTTTAATTTATTTTAAATTATTTTAGTTTATTCACGGTCCGAAAACTTTCAATAAATGTTATTTACAGGATATTATGTTTTTAACAGTGAAAAAGTTTCATAAATTATGATTTTCTTAAATTTTTATCTTTTTTAGGAAAGAAAAAAAATGGCGAAGCTAAGGTATTGAAATGATTATTAAATATGTTATTTTAGGTTAAAGTTTTCTATAATAATATAATAAATATATGGTTCCGCTATTTACCGCCAGATGGAACATAATTTTTCCAAAATATAGTCACATTGTCTAGCGGCGGCTTTAGCTAACGCCGAGGCAATAATGCTGGCGTTAAGCGGTTTTTCTAGAGGATGTAAAGTATTGAAAAAAGCTTAATAAAAAACCTAAATACAGCAAATTAAGTTACCCAAATAAAGCTAAATGCTGGTTTAAAATGAGCGGTACAACCAATTTCAGCTGTAAAATCTAAGCGTGTTACTAGGGTATTGGAACCACCGGTTAAGTAAGAAACAGGCAGCTATATCTAGTAAACAAGAACACCGGCACACAAAAAAAAAAAAAATTGTCTGTACACCGGGCGCCACCTATCTACTGGCATGTTTTTCGACCCGCTGAATACGAATTTCAAGTCAGTTTAGGCCGTCCACCCTTCAATTTCGAGTAAAAAATTTTTTTTCTTGCCAAAACATCGAATTTTCGCTATTTTTTGGGTTTTTTTTTTGCAATTTACTCGAAATTGAAGGCTGGACGGCCTACTGACTTGAAATTCGTATTCAGCGGGTCGAAAAACATGCCCGTAGATAGGTGGCGCCCGGTGCACCGGCACACAAAAAAAAAAAATTGTCTGTACACCGGGCGCCACCTATCTACGGGCATGTTTTTCGACCCGCTGAATACGAATTTCAAGTCAGTTTAGGCCGTCCAGCCTTCAATTTCGAGTAAAAAATTTTTTTTCTTGCCAAAACATCGAATTTTCGCTATTTTTTGGGTTTTTTTGCAATTTACTCAAAATTGAAGGGTGGACGGCGTAAACTGACTTGAAATTCGTATTCAGCGGGTCGAAAAACATGCCCGTAGATAGGTGGCGCCCGGTGTACAGACAATTTTTTTTTTGTGTGCCGGTGTAATTGAATATTAATTAGGAGGGGTAAAAAATTAACATACAGAAAACTGCAATTCATTTTTATCGCTAAAAATTGAAATATTTGAGTTTATGTGTAGATACCAAAATTGAAAGTTTGTAGATTATTGTAAGGAAATATAAGGTACGTTTATTAGTGTTATTGTCTTTTTTTGCTTTATTGGTATAAGAACTTCTTGTAATTAAAATCCAAAAAGTAGGATTGCGAAAAATAACCTTAGAAAAAATATTTAAAGTTAGAAAAATTTACTTGTTTTACTGTTTTTAATTAATAACTCTTGTACCCTTTAAGCTAGAGCGACGAGCTTTTGCATGTATACTAGTATCAATAAGGGCAATAAGTTTATGTTCTTATTTTTTTTTTAATTTATCCAGAAGCGTGCGTAGACGGAAAAATATGTGAGGCTTAACACATTTTTACCTCAAACTTTTTTATGTATATTTTGGAATTTTTGTAAAAAAATATAGATTCCTTCAGTAAAAATACATAAAAAATGTCATATAGTGTAACACTGTAGGAGCAACCGTTTAAAAAAAAATGCAATTAAGAGGATGTAACATTTTGTGCCACTAAAAATGTTACTTTTTAAAAGGCTACTACTCTTTTAATATTAAATTTAGGTGTTTTGATGAAGAATTCTTTATTTCTTAGCTTTTAATAAAGAATCGCCCTGCAGCATTAACAATTTATTGGTGCTTTTTTTGTTCCCCATTCAATATGTCCATCTTCGAAGGGTCGCAGCTCTCATAGGGCTCATTTCCGGACCAACCTTTATAGAAACTTTTTTTCATATCTTTTAACGTAGAAAAGGCGAAAACCTCTTAAATACCTGACATAAACAAATTTCAAATCAAGTTACTATCTAACACAAGTATCACAAATACTTCACGTCAGAAATGTTTTCTTTGTGTGTATCTATCTGTTTTAAATCCGCATGGATTTCAATCTGGAGATGATGTATTAAATATTTAAAAATATCTTCGATGATGACATGCTACATTTGACAGCGCCATCCTTTTGAATCCGCAAAAAGGGATAAGAATGGGGTAACTTATCCTACTCAATTTCTTATAAATTTTTAACTAAATATTTGGTTTCCAGTTATATGATCATTCCATTATAAAGCTTTTCAAAGAATGATCATTGCAATGAACTTTACAATGCAATGCAATGGTTCTGTTTGTACCATTTGAATCTAACTTGTCACTAAAGTCAGTTGATCACTTAACTAAGTATAACAGTCATCTTGTTTGAAACATAACTTTTCCAAGTTGCAAATGTGTCAAAATTATTCACTTAAGCCAGCAACAAAAATCAATTTTAACAATATATTTTGGAGCTAATACAAGAAAAATGGCCGAGAAATTAAAGAATTCTACAAGCCAGAACCAAATATATAGGAATGGAGGTTCCGGTGCTTTAAAAGTTTCAACCGCTATTAAATAAGGCACCTTATTGTTTTTATTCATTTTATGTTATTTTTTTATTTCTGTTATTATTTTTTTAATTTTATATATTTCTGCAACTTTTACAAATATGAATATATTTTTTCGAGAAGTTAATGTTATTTTACACCGTTTTTAAATCCACTGACATTTTACATAACCCTAAAAATTTCATTGTAAATAAAGCACTTAAACAGCTAAAATTTTAAAAATTTGGTGTACCTCAAAGTTCAATGCTGTAGTACTTTTTTTTATTCCAACTGTACCTATTTAAAATTTAATTTTTATTTTTTTGGAAATAAAGTATTTGCTTATTTTTATTTTGAAACCGATTGGCTTTTTTGGCTACGTCATCAAGGCTCCATCTAACCTTTTTTATTGCAATCCATTTTAATAACATAACATCTATACCGTATATGCTTTTTTATTTGTATTGCTATCTGTCTTGCTTTTATTTCTTTAATTTTAAGCTTGTTCTCCAAAATATATTTGAGTAAACGCTCTTAGTATGTGACCTCAGTAGCCCTTTCTTTTTTTTATTTTTTTTTTTAATTAAATTTTTTAATAAAGAAAAAATTTTAAAAAAGAGAGAGAAAGTTTTTTTCAATTTTTTAAAAAGTTTAACTTTTTTGTTTTTAAAAATTATAGGGATCTTCCTCTCGCAGTTCGGATAATTAGTTCTAGAGTTATCGTGTTTACAAAAAACGTGACACCGGACGGACGGACAGACGGACGGACGGAGAGTCTGATATTTTTAGAATTGCTTATTTTTTCATAAAACAACAAAAAATTTTTGTCTAGATTGTTTTTTGACGATTTTAGAAAATTCTAAACTAGCGTATAATACTATTCTAGAGCATGCGCTTTGTGAATAGTATAATAAACAAGTGTAATATGTAGACAATGTACAATTTAGCCAGCTCTAGTACAAGCTAAATAATTGATAGGGGGCGCTTTTTATACAAATGGTAGAATGAAGTTAACGCTGTTATTTGGGGGTGAACGAATATCAAAATTATTCCCCAGAGCTGCGTCAATTGTTTCCTATCCAGTTACAAAATACGGACGATTTTCACATCAAGTGCAATTTTTAACAAGCCGTAAAGATATGCAATGCTTCGTCATACTTTAAATGCTCTTGTAGATAGATAGATAGATAGATAGATATATAGATAGATAGATAGATAGATAGATAGATATATTTATTGTTTCCAAAATTTATACAATTTTATTATAAATTTTTTATAACAATGAGTGAGGTATACATTAGAATTTATGAATAATAATATGAGAAAAAAAATACATGTTTTTTGTGATGAATGAAAAAAGAAAAAAAACACTAAATTAAGTAATAAAGTTAACAAAAAGAAAGTACACTTAATTATAGAAACAGAATTAAGAAAAAAAAACTATTCGTTTAGAATGAATGATCTTAGTTTTAAAATATTAGTAAAAAAAGAAAGTTGTTGGCTTAGGTTATCTAGGTTTATATTTTCCAGGACACGTACTAGGTTGTCAATTGTGTTAATATTTAGTATTTGAGGTGTTCGGAATTCATTATAAATCGGACACTCTACTAAAAGGTGATATAAGAATTCTTTTTAGTGCATATTGCAGCACGTACAAAGTTCCTCCGTATCTAATGGTAAATCTTAGAGAGTCCCTACCACACAGACGTAACTGACTCTTGTAAGAAAAAAATACAGAAGTTTTTTGTTTCTAAAATTGAATTCAAGCTGTTTTTTTTTTTCTTTAAATTTCTTGCTCTTTCAAAACCTGCATCTTCTATATTTTTTATTTAAGAAAACTTTATACGTATTTAAAAAGTTATTATTTTTCTTATTTTAAGTAATAAACATATTTTTTTAGTATTTAACCTCTTATTGCCGACTTGGTCAGATTAGGAACATACAGTTTTTACTGTGTTTATAAGCGTAGATATTAATTTTAATGGCTGAGATCCCAAATTTTCTACTGTTCCATCTTAGAACCATACAATTGATTCAGCTTTAGGTTATTTGTTGCCATCTCTGGTTTTTTATACATAAGTTATTTGGTGTGTGACAACAATTATGAAAAAAATCGGGTCGATCGGGTAGACCTGAGTTAACACGAAATCATGTTAAATTGTGCAATTTAATTTAATGTAATTTTTACTAAGTTTTTCGTAAAAATTACACAATTTTTCACATTTTAACACGTTTCCGTGTCAACTCAGTTCTACACATTCGCCTATATATATATATATATATATATATATATATATATATTTTTTTTTTTTTTTCAGACTGCTCTACCTATAAGGTTAGTGTTATTTTTATTCATTTAAAACTGTTGTAAATGTAAGTTAAAGCACCACCATTTTAGATATATACTCTTTTTTATTTTTTTAATGTGGTAACATAATTCAGGCAATAAGAGGTTAAAAAAAAAGTTATTTTACTTAATTTTGAGTAGTTTGCTCATTTTTCAAAAAAAAAAATAATATTTTTGGAAAAATATGAAGAAGTTAACAACAAAAAATAAACATTGGTTATATTTGGTTTTGAACACAAACTTCTTAGTTAAACTCGAAAAAATGTAGAATTTTAATTTTCTGTCGCAATCCTTTGACTGTCACAGATCTGTGTGTCACGCTTTACTCTTCCAACTAAGAGTACGATAAAACTCCTATTTGCGTAACATCAAATAAATTGACATTTTTATTTGCACGTCAATTTGGGGTTTATAAATGTTTAAGCTACTTTTAAAATTTACACTTTTATCGTTTGTTCAATTATTAAATTTTTTAAATTTAATTTGAACATATTTTTTATCGAATATACTTTGTTCTTTTTAATATTTATTACATAGATATTGTAAACATTATAATGTTTATAAATAAATTAATATTTATATAATTTACTTTAATTTTTTCTTTTTTTTTATTTGTTTTTAATTTTTAATGAATTTTAAATATACCTACACTGTTATTTTTTTTTCTGCTACAGATAACCTGAAATGTAATTACATACCAGAATTTATAAGAAATTGTAAAACTAATTAGCGTCGACTAACTATTATAATTGGTTGATTGATATTGAAACTGTTTACATTTGAATTTTTACCTCAAAATTGTTGTCAAAAATACATATGTACACATGCATTTAAATATTAAAATTGAATAAAAAATAGTGTATGATACACGGACTAAAACTGTTTTTAGGGCGATTAAGGTTGCCAGCTCTCCGTGCTCGAATGGCAATCTCCGTAATCGCACTAAAATAGTATATTGTTTTACTGAGAGGAAAAGTAAAGCTTTTTTTTACTAGTCTGTAAAATTTACGGACGAGTAAAAAAAGCACTTTTCCTCTGAGTAAAACATACAATTTTTTCTTTAAGCATCCTATATATATATATATATATATATATATATATATATATTTTTTTTTTTTTTAAATATTAATTTTTGAATTTAATTTATTCAGTAATAAAGTATGTTTTTTTTTTATAATAATAAAACCCTTTCGAAATAAACTTAAACCTTCCTTAGCTCATTTTAAATTTTTTTCGTAGGGTAAATGGTACACTTTTCGCGATTTCGATGGTAACTTGTCTAATGTATCATTTGCAATTTCGGAGAGATTTGTAGGTGTATAAACCATATATTCTTCTTCAATCATTTTTAATCAATTTCACACAAGGTTTTTGCACAGAATCTCGAGTCAATCACCTGTTTACATAATAAACAAACAAGTTTGAAGTATGGCTGTCATCAAAGTCAAAGAGTGCTGCCGCCAGTGGTGGTTTTCCTAACTAATTTTTTTTACGGTGTACAACAATGAACTCATTTTTTTACTGTAAAAAAATAGATCACTTCTAACTAGTGTGTTCAGTTATAAAATATGAACATTTTAGTACGCTTGAAGAAAAACATTATTTTTTTTCCTTGTATCATAAACTAATATTTTGCTATATTGCTATTTTCCCAATTTTATATCTATTGTAATTTTAAAAAACTATAGTTCATGAGCAGCGAAATAAAAAGAAATACGCAACAGGTGTTTGGGCGACATCTAGTATTAAGTATACCTAATAGTCTAAAGAAACATATTTTTGCATGACATCGCTTTCCGTGGGCAGCTCCACTTAACCTTTTTTTAAATACGCTGCTCATGGACTATAGTTTCACCACCTTATTTGGAGTTTCTAGCACCCAAAGGAACCGGATCCAGAATCTGGTGATTTGGAAATAGCTTCCAAAATGATCAAAATTTGAGTTACGTAATACTTGAACGTTCCCTTAGTGCACTCTTTAAAAATGTATATTTTAAAGAATTACCTGTGTTTAATTTTGACATTTCAAAGACATTTCAAAATTTTATAAACTTCAAATGACTTTTGTCAAAATGAAAGATATGTGTTATCGTTTGGATAAATGAGTGTGGATAGTTATCATTTCATTCAAATATGCAGTATGTGCTCGTGCGATAGAAACATATCATAAAGAGAATATTTACACGGCGGGTCCAAAACAACTTTTTTTTAAATTTTCACCTCCATCCAAAATTCATGTCAGTTATTGTTAAGGGATCAAATACGTCTAAAAATTAAAAAAGTGGATGAAAGAAATTTTAAGTAGTACCGAAAAACGTCTGTTTTTGGATATTTTGTAGGTGCACCTAAAGGCATATCCACAGGCTCGCATAAGAACGTAATACTGTACCGTAATTAATACGTTCACTGCCAACGGCTAGTTTTGACAGCGGAGCAATGGGTATGGGCAAGGGAAAAATAGAAAGAATTGATTAATGTTGTTAGGGGCGCCAGTTACTTTAGCTTTTACTCCTTTAGGTAAGTAACAACCTAGTGTAAATATAATATAACCCCTAAATAAAATAAGATAATTCATTTGAGAAATTTATTATAAATAAACTTAATGAAAGCACATCAAGTAATGTATTAATATATATAAAAAATATGTGTAATTATATTAAGATATAATTAAAGAAATCTTAATAAAAATTACTAAATTCAGAAATCATTCGACTTAAATGTATAAAGAAAACATGAAGTTCAGCAAGCACCAAGAAATGTATGTAAACAACAATCATTTCTTGCAGTGTATAAAAGTCATGCTTAAATTAGAAATCATTTAATCAAAAGTATGATATTTAATAATTAATAAATGAGATTAAATGTTTTGAATAAAATAAGTACCTAAAAATGAACAAAAGCCAGAAGGGCATATAGTATTAATCAATACTATATCAGATCTGATAAAGTTTACAGTTATAAGAATATTGAAATAAAAGAATTTAAAAATATGAAATATTGCTTTCAAAAGTTTTCAGAATGAGTACTTAGCTGGTTTCTGCAAAATCCATGAGGTATGAATTCCATCGTCTCCATCTGTGCAAGTCTCCCCTATGCTGATGAATTCATTTCTCAAATGAAAGAAAAAAAAATATAGGCTGTCCCATCTACTTTGGAAAAATTATCTTCCAGGATAAAATGTACGATTGAAAATGTTGTCCGGGATTAAATATGCTTTTGAAAATTATGTCCAATATAAAATTGTCTGCTAGACGGTCATATAGAATTTATCTATGCCGAAAAATACAGAACCATGTTCCAACAGAACATCACTCCATGCGGAGAACTTGTATATCAAATATACCAAAATAAACTTCAACTTAAATTAATGTAATTCCATATTAATGGTATAGAAATGGTGAGTAATTAATGGTAATTAATTAATGTAGTAATAATGGTGCTAAAACAATAATTATATCTCAGAAATATTCTAAGAAACAGAAAAACTTAACTTACGTGTCATTCTAAGTCTTCGATGTCCATCGAAACGTTATAAATGCGTAATTGTAGAAAATAACAGTTATAATATCTTCCGCATTGTTTAAATATTCATTTTCACTAACTTTAAATAAAAATACATGAAGGATTACTTCGATGATTACAGAAAATAAACACTCGTCAAAATGACACCACCATTGTACAGAGTTCATCAAGAAGGAGCGAAAATCGACCTTATCAACCGGTATGAACCCTTCAGGTAAATAAAATTCTATTTCTGAACTATTAGCGACATCTATGCAAGTCATTATCAACTACAGTTTTACCGTATAGGATTCCTAATAAAGGTAACGAAAACTACACCAAAAATAATAACAAAAAGACTATTTCCTAATAAATCCGTATTAGTGATATCTAACCTCAAAATATTACTCTAAGAAACAAATATAAACAATACTTATTGTTTATCAGCAAAACTAATAAAAATATGAACAGAATACTAAGTGTCCTGTGAACTAAGTATAAACAAAATACTGAATCTAAGTGAGCAGTTCCAGCAAACTATTTTCAACAAATTCTGGATTATCCCGAAGAAATAATCATACGAAACTTTCCAGGAGAAACAAGCTACAGATGAAAGCCAGTGAAATCCAACCCTCAATAGACTCTGAAACATATAAAAACCAGGTAAGTCCATAGACAAATGTATTATAGAGAAATAAGTCATATGATTCTTTATTATTAAAAATCATATTCTAATTATGTTTTCTTTATGTTATTTTCAGGTAGAACTATGGAATAGAGACTCATATGGTTAGAATTCAGTTCCTGCTACAAAATAGTCCCAGATACAAAATAGTTCTGTACGTACGTAACTATTTATATACAAAATAAACATAAATTATAACGTAAGTAAACGAATAGTTTAATTAACCCTTGCTATATTACAAAGTGACGATTTATATCGTTACACATGCCCTCTCCAAAAATAATAAAAATATTTAATATACAAAAAATATTTTTATACCAAACTCTATAACTATTTAACTTAAATAGCTAAAATATATACTATATTTTATTTAATAAATCAACAAAAAATACAATACTTTATGTAAATCATTTGAAATACTACTTGATAATTAACAATAGCTAAGCTTGATAACTACGTGTATCATCCGCCTACTCTTATGTAGAACATAATTTTGGGACTTTATCGGTGTGTGTCATAAACAGGTAATTGTCATAATCAGGTAATTGTCATAATCAGGTAATTGTCATAATCAATTTTGTTTTTCTTTTTAGCTAAGTTTTATCAAGATAAAAAAAATAGAAATAAGACTTGACTGTGTGCACCAGAATTCTCTTCTACAAAAAATATATTTATATATATTTTTTTTTTTTTTTACTATATACAAAAGTTTTGGGTACCCTTTAAATATTTTCAATACATTGATATTTTTTAAATATCATTCCGAATAATACTAAGAATATATTCTTATTTAATCAAATCTAGCTAACTGAAATGTCACTATTCGATCCAAAATATTTCTTTAGATCTTTAACATGCCAGTCGCCTCTATGACCATCTGCATTTTCCAAAATATACACTAACTTTGACTTTTTCGCAACAACTTTGCAAAGTATGTACTTTGGAGCAAGTTTTGCAGCAAAACTTTTACTAGCATCTGAGAGTACTTTGTTTCGTCTCCAAACTTTTTCACCTATATCAAAATTTACTTCACGCTTGCGCAAATCATAAGTACGCTTATTACGTTCATAAGCTTCATGTAAATATTTCTTTACATCAACAAAAATCTCTTTAAGATTTCCCAAGTCTTGGCTATACGAGTCTCTGTCACAAGGTTCTAATTTAACACCATCAGTCGATGTCATTTTGCCATAATAAGTTCCTGTGATAGGTACATTCCTCCCAAAATTAAGAAATGCCGGCGTATACCCCGTAACTTCATTTACAGACGTTCGTAAAGCTAGACCTATTTTTGCTAAATTTTTACACCATTCTTTTTGATTATCTTTTATATATGATCTTATAGCAGTAGAAATTGTGCGATGTTGCCTTTCCGTCGGATTATTTTGACTATGGTAAAGTGCATTAAACCAAATTTTCTGTACATTATATTCATCTGCTAATTTTTTAAAAACTTTACCAGCAAATTGTTTTCCATTATCGACAATTAAAAATTGACAGACTCCGTAAACTAAAAAAACTTCATTCTCAATGAATTTACATATTGCATTTGCAGTAGCTTCCCTTAAAGGATGTAATAATGTATACTTTGTAAACCAGTCTGACACAACTAAAAGATAACAAAAACCTTTAGAACTTCTGGGAAATGGTCCCTGCAAATCGCATGAAATAACTTGCCACGGATAATTTACTTCTTTTTCACGACCCATCAATCCAAAACGTGCAGAATTACTAACTTTTTGTGATTGACAAATATTACAACATCTTACATACTTTAAAATATCTTTACGCATTTTTGGCCAAAAATATGTTTCTGAAATTCTATGAAAAGTTTTAAAAAATCCCATATGAGAAGCTAATACATCGTCATGACATTCTTTTAGTACTTGTTTACGACATTTTTGAGGCACTAACAATTTCCACTCTATAATATTACTTTTTACTTTTGTCTTGGTCGGTATGAACTTATAAATATTATCATCAATAACTTTAAATTGCGGATATGAATCTGGACTCTTAATAATTTTTTCCCTCAACTGAATATAATATTTATCACTATTATAATCATTTACATTAAAATTAATTAAATTTACATCTGGAAAAATTGATTTTTCTGGTTCTATTCTATCAAAAGCTCTGGATAACCCATCAGCTACTACATTTAATTTACCTCTACGATATACAATATCCATATCATATTGCTGTAATTTTAATGACCATCTAGCCAAGCGACCAGAGGGATCTTTCATATTACTCAAATATTTTAATGAAGAATGATCTGTAATTACTGTGAATTTAACACCTTCAATATATGGTCTAAACCTATCTATAGCAAACAAAACAGCTAAACATTCCTTTTCACCTACAGAATATTTTATTTCACTACGTGTTAAAGCTCTACTAGCATAAGCTATTACTTTTTCTTGACCATTTTGCGTTTGTGTTAATATGGAACCGAGGCCAACTAAAGAAGCATCACATTGTATAACAAATGGTAAAGAAAAATTGGGACTTGCTAAAGCTGGAGCATTTATTAAAGATTCCTTCTACAATAAAAAAGCTTTTTCTGCATCAGTATTCCAACTAATGGCTTGTTTTTTACCTTTGCCTTTTAAAAGTGAATTTAATGGACTAACAATTGTTGAAAAATTCCTAACAAATCTACGATACCACGAAGCTACACCTAAAAATCGTTTTATCTCTGTACTATTTGTTGGTCTAGGATAGTTTATTATTGCTTCTACTTTTTGCGGATCGGTTCTTAAACCAAAATTATCAATTACAAAACCTAAATACTTAAGTGATTTTCTAAAAAAATTACTTTTTTCAAAATTTATTGTAAGATTAGCAGATTTTAATTTTTCATGTACTATTTGAAGTAATTTAATATGTTCCTCAAAAGTTTTTGATACTATTATAATGTCGTCAATATAAACAAATATATTTGGATAAAAGGAGAAAGGAAAAAGTTTATCCATTAATCTTTGCTGACTTTGTGTTCCATTTTTGAGTCCATAACACATTACATTAAATTCAAATAGTCCCCTACCAGGTACGGAAAATGCAGTTTTTTCTTTAGCAGTTTTTGTAAGTGGAATCTGCCAAAAAGCATTTTTTAAATCTATACTTGATATATATTTTGCATCGCCTAATAAACTTAAAATGGAGTCTATCCTTGGTAAAGGATGTGAATCACCTTTTGTAATAGAATTTAATTTACGTCCATCAAAACAAAAACGGTATGTACCATTAGCTTTTTTTACTAATAAAACTGGTGAATTAAAATCAGAATAAGATGGTGAAACTATATCATCTTTTAACATTTTATCTAACTCTTTATGAAAAATTTCTATTAAATAAGGTGACAAAGGATATTGACGCATTTTAAAAGGTTTATTATTTCCTGTATCTATATCATGTTCTATTAAATTTGTTCTACCTATTTTTTCGCTATATAATTCTTTAAATAAACTAACAAATTTATCTGCTATCTTTTTCTGTTCGTCTGTCAAGTCACATAAGCCTACTGAATTATCTTTATTTATATCCTGACTATCACTGTTATTACTGATCACATTCAATTTATTAATTTTATTATTCCAAGATTCATCAGAAAAATCCAGAGTCATAGAAAACAATTGTAAAAAATTCACACCAAAAATAAAATTTGTTTCCAAAGAAGGAACAACCAAGACTTGTAAAATCTTAACTTCATTATCTACTTTAATAGGTAAATAAACAACACCAGTTACTAACTGTTTAGATTTATCAGCTGTAGTAACATGCGGTATAAGACATTTATCAATTTTTAAATTAAATTTTTCTAAAATTTTAATCGCGTGACCACCAGCCACTGAACAATTTGCACCTGTATCAATCAAAGCTGTTATATTTTTATCAAAAATATTTACTTTAATATATGGACGGTTATCTCTAGGTAATTTAATAAAAGAACTTTTATTAATTACAGACAAACTATACGGTTTATAAAAATTTTTAACTTTATCCAACCAATCTTTCCATTCATTCAAATAAAAGCGTTTATTTGTTTCTGTTACACTTGATTTTTGTAAAGAATTGATATTATTTTTATTATAATAAATGTTTTTACAAAAAGTAGTTTTGTTATCCTTTTTTACCTGACTGTCATTATTATTTTTAGCCTTTTTATTAAGTGAATGCCGACTAAAATCATCCACTTTCCTATTTAGTTTTTTGTACAGGAAGGGCAATTTTTAAAAACTACATCTTTATATCCACATTTATAACAAAACTTTGTTCTTTTAGCTAAACATTTGCTAAAAATATGATTTGGTTGGTTACAGTTATAACAAATTACTTGTCTACTTTTATTATTACTACTATTCTGTGTATTATTAAAGCTTTGATTGGTACTTTGACTAATTTGAGAAACTTGACTACTATTACATACTGAACTTTGACGAGTAGAGGAAGATGGGGTAAGTTTGGACACTGTGGTATTATGACTACAATTACATTTACTACTAAAATTTTGATTTATATCCGAACTTAGGACATTTACTTTATTAACTGCTTTATTTTTTGCCACACTTTTACCTGCTATGCTCTTTTGTTTTAATTGATAAGCTTCATCTATTCTTTTACAACTGTCTTTTAAATCTTCTAAATCATTTATTTCTATAAGTGATAATGGTGTAAAATAATGTGGTAATATTCTTTCTCTAATCGTCTTAAGTCTAGTATATAAACTTGCAGCATGAATTAAACGTTTAAACAAGGTTTCCATAGCACCTATAAAAATTGCGATAGATTCATCGGGATTTTGATATCTAGAACGGATATCATCCCATGTTCTATCATCTATGTTAGCTGGAAGAAAATCTTTTTTTAATGCTTGAATTATTTGAGACCACGAATTTAAATTATCTTTAATTGAGAGAAACCATGACAATGCTGGTTCTTTGAATAAGTCATATGCGGATTTAAATAACATTTCGTCTGTAACATTTCTACTTATTTTCATATATTCAACTTGCTCAATAAAATTTAAAACATTAGACTTTCCATCAAAATTAATATTCCATTTATAAACTGGTACTGATTTTAAATAATCATTATCTTTTTTACTAGAAACACTAGGACTAAACTGTGTACTATTATGTAATGAAATATTATTATTTACTTGAGTAAGTTCTGAATTTTTACCAGATTTTTCATAAAGATCTAAAATATCTGCTTCTATTTCTAAACAAGTTGCTTTAGTTATTTCTAAAAATTGAATACGTCTAACTTTATTTTCTTCTACTTCAGGAAAACGTTGCAGACGATTTGTTACATGTACTAAATAAGTTTTTAATTTTCTTAAATCGGCTAAACTATAATCACCATGATATTCTACAATTTCTGAAGATATACTATTTAAAATTCTATTAATATTTTCCACTTCACTGTTAAAATTAAAAGTCGGATCTACATATTTTACTTTAGGATCTTCCCTAGCTATGGCTCTACCTAAAACTTTAATTCTAGATGCTCTATTATTTTTTGCTGTTAAATGTCTTATACGAAGTTCATAATTTACCATTTCTGCAGTCAAAAATCTAATTTCCATTTTATCTAAATCTTCCATTTTGAATAATTATTTTCAAAATTTAAATTCAATTTACTCAAAATATTTATTTTATAATAAAATATTTATACTGTACCACAAATTATTTTTTTTTGTGTACACTGTTCAACAAAGTTTTTGCATACTTTGGAAAATTTCCCAAATATGTCAAAAAAAATACTAAATTATTATTTATCTCAATTGGACAAATTAATAATTATATATAGTCTCCAAAACTACAAAATTAGCTAATATTTATTCATATCCTTCGCATAAATAAATACCCTATTATCCATTTATTTCTATTGAATAAACGATAATTTCTAGAAAAACTGAACCCACGCCAAAATTTCTCTATTCCATGTTATTCCATAAAATTCAGAATAAACATAAAAAAACACATATCTGATATATCTTATCAGATTAACTCTAATTTGACTTAATTTTCAACAAAAAATATTTTATTCAACAGTTATATGTAGGTTTTCTCAAAATGAACTTTAAGTTACACTGAAAAAAAAATAAGCTTTAGATTTTTATAAAAAATACACTGAGAAAAATGGAGTAAAATTAAAAAAAAACAAGTGTTCTATCTATCCAAATACCACGTTCTTGGGCGCCAATATTAGTGTACCGTAATTAATACGTTCACTGCCAACGGCTAGTTTTGACAGCGGAGCAATGGGTATGGGCAAGGGAAAAATAGAAAGAATTGATTAATGTTGTTAGGGGCGCCAGTTACTTTAGCTTTTACTCCTTTAGGTAAGTAACAACCTAGTGTAAATACTTAAGCTTTTCAGTTTGAGAAAATATAACCCCTAAATAAAATAAGATAATTCATTTGAGAAATTTATTATAAATAAACTTAATGAAAGCACATCAAGTAATGTATTAATATATATAAAAAATATGTGTAATTATATTAAGATATAATTAAAGAAATCTTAATAAAAATTACTAAATTCAGAAATCATTCGACTTAAATGTATAAAGAAAACATGAAGTTCAGCAAGCACCAAGAAATGTATGTAAACAACAATCATTTCTTGCAGTGTATAAAAGTCATGCTTAAATTAGAAATCATTTAATCAAAAGTATGATATTTAATAATTAATAAATGAGATTAAATGTTTTGAATAAAATAAGTACCTAAAAATGAACAAAAGCCAGAAGGGCATATAGTATTAATCAATACTATATCAGATCTGATAAAGTTTACAGTTATAAGAATATTGAAATAAAAGAATTTAAAAATATGAAATATTGCTTTCAAAAGTTTTCAGAATGAGTACTTAGCTGGTTTCTGCAAAATCCATGAGGTATGAATTCCATCGTCTCCATCTGTGCAAGTCTCCCCTATGCTGATGAATTCATTTCTCAAATGAAAGAAAAAAAAATATAGGCTGTCCCATCTACTTTGGAAAAATTATCTTCCAGGATAAAATGTACGATTGAAAATGTTGTCCGGGATTAAATATGCTTTTGAAAATTATGTCCAATATAAAATTGTCTGCTAGACGGTCATATAGAATTTATCTATGCCGAAAAATACAGAACCATGTTCCAACAGAACATCACTCCATGCGGAGAACTTGTATATCAAATATACCAAAATAAACTTCAACTTAAATTAATGTAATTCCATATTAATGGTATAGAAATGGTGAGTAATTAATGGTAATTAATTAATGTAGTAATAATGGTGCTAAAACAATAATTATATCTCAGAAATATTCTAAGAAACAGAAAAACTTAACTTACGTGTCATTCTAAGTCTTCGATGTCCATCGAAACGTTATAAATGCGTAATTGTAGAAAATAACAGTTATAATATCTTCCGCATTGTTTAAATATTCATTTTCACTAATTTTAAATAAAAATACATGAAGGATTACTTCGATGATTACAGAAAATAAACACTCGTCAAAATGACACCACCATTGTACAGAGTTCATCAAGAAGGAGCGAAAATCGACCTTATCAACCGGTATGAACCCTTCAGGTAAATAAAATTCTATTTCTGAACTATTAGCGACATCTATGCAAGTCATTATCAACTACAGTTTTACCGTATAGGATTCCTAATAAAGGTAACGAAAACTACACCAAAAATAATAACAAAAAGACTATTTCCTAATAAATCCGTATTAGTGATATCTAACCTCAAAATATTACTCTAAGAAACAAATATAAACAATACTTATTGTTTATCAGCAAAACTAATAAAAATATGAACAGAATACTAAGTGTCCTGTGAACTAAGTATAAACAAAATACTGAATCTAAGTGAGCAGTTCCAGCAAACTATTTTCAACAAATTCTGGATTATCCCGAAGAAATAATCATACGAAACTTTCCAGGAGAAACAAGCTACAGATGAAAGCCAGTGAAATCCAACCCTCAATAGACTCTGAAACATATAAAAACCAGGTAAGTCCATAGACAAATGTATTATAGAGAAATAAGTCATATGATTCTTTATTATTAAAAATCATATTCTAATTATGTTTTCTTTATGTTATTTTCAGGTAGAACTATGGAATAGAGACTCATATGGTTAGAATTCAGTTCCTGCTACAAAATAGTCCCAGATACAAAATAGTTCTGTACGTACGTAACTATTTATATACAAAATAAACATAAATTATAACGTAAGTAAACGAATAGTTTAATTAACCCTTGCTATATTACAAAGTGACGATTTATATCGTTACAATACATAACAATGCGATTCCGTGATTGGCTTGATGGGCAACCATGTATCTTGAGAGTTTTTATAAATGAGTAATCATAATGTAATTTTTCAAATACTCTTCTCACATTTGTTTGTGATTTACGTGGAAATTTATTTTTCTTTATTTGTAAATACTAGAAATTTTAAGCTAAATTGAGAACTACCCATATATAAAATAAAGCCGGGAGATAATATTGAAATGAAAATGATCACTAGCTCCTCGCTTGTAGCTAGCTGTATCAAATTTATTATGTTTTATTCTTCAATTTATAGGGTAATTATTATTTTCTAATAATATCTTTAAAAGTACAATTAAATTTTCATTTATTTACTTTCCAACTATTATAAACATTTATGCTTTTTAGCCCAGTCAAACACTACTAGATTATATACATATTGAACCTTTAAAAAATTCTGTATAAAATTTAGTAGTTGTATACTTTTTGAGGATAATGTTTGAAAATCAGAACCTTGCAACGTTGTAATTATATACAGTTCGGCCCAAAAGTATTTCAGATTTTGATGTAAATTTTTGTTTATATGGTTTAAACATGATTTAAAAGTATATTTAAAGTTTTTTGAATCTTTTCTCAAAAATTGTTTGATTATAAAAAAAATAACGAAATTAACATTTTCAGCCTAATTTAACCTATAAAAATATAAAGGGTGTAACAGAATTTAGGTTAATAAAATTACATATGCACTTATAGAGCAATAAAAAAAAATGAGCAAAAACTTAATAAATGTACAAAGTTAATACAATAAAGTTAAAAAATCCATAATCCTCCAGTAATACAATAGTTTACATCATAAAAATAATTTTTAACAAATTTTCATATGAAAAATTTTACTTTTTTTATTGCTGTTAAGTACATATCTAATTTTTTTAAAATAAGTTCTGGTACACCCTGTATATGGTCAAATAAATTTTATAAGCATTTAAATTAAAATAATTATATTATATATATTATACAGTATTTGAATACAGTTTTGTCCCCTATAACTTTTTTTGTGAAGCTTTTTTTTTCAAAATTGGTAATAATATTTCTATTTATCAAAGTTATTTTTCTGAACGTTTTCTTTGATTTTTTATTATATTTTTTAAATTGTCCCCCTAAACTTTTTTATTTTTTTAAATTGGTAGGATAGATGGATCTTTATAATAAAAGTATTTTTTTTTTCTAAAAAAAAATACGCAAACCTGACTTTTTCGTAAGCTTTATTCAATTTTTAAAGAATATTTTTAAATGCATTTTTATCGTTAACACTTTTACATCAGAATTAAGTTTTTTTTATGTATTTTTACAATTATAATCAAATTAAAAAGCAACAAAAAAGTTACACAAAGAAAAAGGGCAAAAAAGTGACAGGGCCTTCCCGTTTGACACTCACCTGGCTGAAGTTACTACATAAAAATATAATATAGTAGTTGGCCTTAAATAGTTCCTGAGATATTAAATAAAAATTTAATTTTAAGGGTTGTCATTGAAGGGGCCTAGCACCCTAACAAAGCAGCTTTGGAGGGATCTTTATAGAGACTTTTTTGTCATGTCTTTTGATAAGAATTTACCACCCAATATTTTGGAACTCTTACAATGTGTCTTGCATATCTTGCATTGGAAACTTTAAAGTACACTGTAAAAACTGCATGTAAAATATTGTAAAAATACACGAATTTACATAGTACGGAATAGTAAATTTACTATTCTGGACTATGCATAATTCATGAATTTATGTAAAAGAACGTAAAATAATGTAAAAGGATGTAAAAGAATGTAAAAGAATGTAAAAGAATGCATAAGAAAGTAAAAGAATGTAAAAGAATGTAAAAGTATGTAAAAGAATGTAAAAAATATATTTACATTGATTTACATATTTTTACATGATTTTACAATGTCGGGCTATGTTATTTTAAGACGCGCGTGCGCTTTGGACAATAACCCAGAAGGCGTCGCATCATGAGACAGATCATTTAATATTGTTATTGTTGGAGAGATAGCGCGGCATGCTGCTAGGTCAAAGTGTTAAAAGTGTAAAAAAAGTAAATATTATTTATGTACGATATTTAAATGCTTTATTTGTGGCCTAATGCTTTATTATAAATTACGATCTTCATCAACCAATAGATCTTTAAAGAAAGATGTAAGCAGTTTATACTCGTATTAAGGGTGCAAATCGTTTGGTTTATTAAACCTAATGAACTTTACGCTACGATATTTCAAAAAAGCTTTGACACAGAGACTTGTAATTTGGAAAAAACATTTTCTAAGTAGTAAATATTTTTTTCAAATTTCCAGTCTCTATGTCAAAAAGTACAAACCATTCTGGACTATGTCATTTTTAGCGTTCCGGTCTATGCAAAATATTACCATTCTGGACTATGTAATATTTACCGTTTCGGTCTATGCAAAATATTACCATTATGGACTATGTAATTTTTACTGTTCCGGTCTGTGCAAAACATTACCACTACGGACTATGTAATTTTTACCATTCAGGTCTATGGCAACATATTACCATTTACAGACTATGTAATTTAATGTAATTTATTTTTACCGTGTAGCGAAACCCCTTGAGGGCTCGACTATAGTGGCCCTAAATTAACGAGTGACGTTGACAGATCTCCCGCCTAATTTTTTTGTGGCACAGTGTATTTATTAAAATAATTTGCTTTTTAAATTTCGGGTTGTTTGGGTTGCAAAAGGCAAGAACTCCTTGCCAAGGAGTCCCCCTCTCCCGAAAGAAATTGCTGAATAGGCCCTTGATACAAGGTATAATTTGATTGGACTATAAATTACAATATTAAAATATTTATACAAATTTCATTATCCGTTTCTCATAAATTCTAAAGTATAATTTGTTCATTAAATTATTTATCATTTATTTCATGGTTTTCTGAAACGAACAGCATTATCATAAGATATGTATGTTTAAAGTAATTATAGTTACAATGAAACGTCGATGTATAAATTATTTAAAAATTCAAATACAGGTTGTTTAAAAAATATGAAATATATTTTCTTATAACAGTTATAACAGTTATAATATTAAGTTATAATATAACTTAATAGTTTTATTTAACACGTTGACTGCAATATCGATCTCCGGAGACCGATATTGATTATATGAAATGTATGTACAGATTTTTGCAATAGTTGTTTTAAAAAAACAAAATAAGTGTGACTGGTTGGTAGTTTGTCTATCGGTCCTCAGCGACAGATACCGCATTATGATGATATCATCCTACTGGTCACCCGAGACTTCTCACTGAAAGAAAAACGGTTTTTTTTTTCGGTGACGCAGTCAACTTGTTAATTACGTTACTTTCCTGGCACTCCAGGAATGGAAAGTATTGTGCAAAAAAAACAAAATTGAGAAAAAGACGGAGATATACATTTTGAGGTCCCCAAGATGTGATCGATTAAAAAACCATTTTCAAAAATGCATATACATAAAAAAACTTAAATGTAATTATTTTTGTAGTATTTTATGTTTTATTGTAATTCTGAATAAAAAATTGTTTTAGCCTCACAAAAAAATGAAAAATTTTCTAGATTAAATAGTTATTTATATACCAAGGGACTAAACTGGCTGTTTTAGTCCCGCTGCATTAGTCTTTCCTGAGCAAGCGTAGCGAGCGAGGGAAACAGAAATGCAAGGGACTAAAACAGCCAAGTTTAGTCCTGAGGTATATACACTATTTTTTGCAGGACCAAACATAATTTAGGTAGGTAGATAAAATTTAAACTAAAAACCACGCTTATAAAATAGGTTGTTTTATTTTCGTAATTTAATCAACATGCCTGTAAATTGCGAAAAGTCGGTTTCATGGCTATCGCGATTTCAATTGTTTTTTAATATGGTTGACACAAACGTCAAAAAAATGGACAAAGATGATAAATTTTCAGTTATGTATAAATTGTTATAACAATGTTATTTTTAAAGGTTTTCTTTGTTAAAATCAAATAAATTGGTTTGAATCGCTAATTTATTACAAAACACCACCAAACCTAATTTTTGAACCAGCAAAGCACATAGTAAGTATAATATTTTAATATTATCAAGGTTGCCGTGATTTTTATTCCCTAGGGAGAAAAACGGCAAGTTTAGTCCCGAAAATGAAAGCGTAAAATTAGGTTTTAGTCTTGGTCGTGCAAAAAATATATTATTTATTTTAAATGCTTTTTTTGGTAATGTGTAGTATATGATACATGTATTTTAAGATAATAAAAATAGTTATTTACAGTAGAAGTGAGGTAAGTAGGATATTATTCACGAAAAAAAAGTTGACTGACGAGGTTCCTGGGCCTAGTACGTTAATTTTTGAGTGAATAATGTCACTTACCCCACGTGTGCTTTACAACATTTTATCCAATACCTCTTAAAAATACTTCTCAATCAAATTTACAAATGACATTTCCACTAAATTTACTTGACATTTCAATATAATGTCACGTTTCGGTGATTAGAAATTTAAGCCGATTTTTTGTGGAGCAGCGGTTACTAACCAAGTTAGGGGAATATGTATTTCTATCTTTTTTTAACTCATCAACAGAGAAAGAGATACGTACAGGTTAACCGGCGTTACCACAAAAAATTGGCTTTTATAACACAACGTGTTTGCAGGATGATTAAAGCGTCATTTTCATTGATTAAAATGTCAATTGTAAACTAACATTAATAGTAGGTATTGGATAAAAGTTATTTGGCAAAAAAAATATTATTTGGCAATGTCAGTCATGATACAAGTCAGTATTAGGTCACGTGACCTCAGTATTAAGCCACGTGACTTTTTTTAATATTTCGATAAAAATAAATAAAAAAATATTAATACTATTACACTAGGCAACACGGTTTCTTGCCCTGATTGGAGTCATATGTTTTTTAACTAATTCTGGGTCGATGAGACCGAATCTGGCCTCAATATTTCTATTACCTAAGTTTTCTGAGAAAAATGAGATAAAAATATTAAAAAATCATTATTTTATCCCTCTTTTGTTCTAAAATTATGGGAGATAAAAATATTCCGAGGACAAATTTAGATTTGGCGACTCAATATTAGTTAAAAAATACCCAACTTAAAACATGGAAACTTTAAATTCATAGGTAGAATAAATTAAAAAAAATGGATAATGTGACAAAACTAAGTAGGTGTAAGGAGAAGCGTGCATAAGGGGACAAGCTTATCGGTACTCATTCTAAAAATTGTCAAAAATTGTCAAAAAGTGTTACGTAATATGGTTCTTATGTAATAAAGTAACATTTTTATGATGTAGAACCATTAAAAAAACAAACAAAAATACACAATATTTTGTTTTATAATTTGTTTTCAAATTGGCATAATAGCCTGTACTAAAATTTAAAAAATAAGACGTGCTGGATTTTTTTTAAGGTCAAATTTGGATTCTGCGCCTTTAAATTGATAAGAAAAATATATTTTTTGGGCTCAGGAAAAAAGTTTACACTGTGTACTTTAATTTTGTTTCTTTCTTATTTATTTACTTTTTAAGAACAAACTAAGTACTAACTCTGTCAGTAGGTCCTTGGAGTATATATTTTTGAGTTCCTCGTATTTTTTTAATGTACCCTAACATTTTCAAAATCCTACTCTTTTTTTCAAGATTTTGAAAAAAAAAACGTCATTATTTCCTGGACTTATATCTCAAAAATTTTAGGTGCTGAAATTTTTCTCAGGTCAGATTCGGTTTTTACGCCCTCGAATTAGTAAGAAAATTTACTTTCCAATCGGGGAAAAAAAAAGTTGAGATTTGTTGCCTAGTGTTATATCATATTTTAAAATTGAATAAAAAAATAAAGACTTGATAAAAAAAATTAAATTTGACGTATCAAAATGTGAAAACAATAAGTTTTTACATGACCTGTAGGTTATAGAATTATGCATAGAAACTATTTATTTAATTAGTTACTCTTTTAAACTCTATTTCATTGCATTTCACTATTTCGACATTTAAATTGTTGCTGTTATGCATATTTTATTGTGATATTAGCGGGCAATTTTAGGCTAATTTGTTGCATTTTCATTTAATGTTGTCATCATTTAAATTAGTCATTACTGATGATTTGTAAAATTTCAGAATATTTGAGTCGGAGTAAAAGTATCTTCTTACACAGTAAAAATAAAAAATATTTTAAACAAAAATGTAAAATACAAACTTTTCGCAAAAAAAATGAACCGACATCTGTGTCTCTAAAAAGTAAAAAATAAAAAATACTTAAGTCGGTGCCAATTTCACAGCAAACAATAATAAAATAATAAAAACACAATTGTTAGTAATAAATTTAGGGAATGGTGAAATTGGCACCGACTTAAGTATTTTTTATTATTTTATTTTTAAATAATGCCCAAAGTCTCACTCTACGCATCAATCGAGTATTCAAGCGAATTCAGTCGGTCTTCTCTAAAGGCCTATCCAGAAGCTTGAATAAGAACATAACATAAGAATGCGATGCCGATTGGCTTACAAGATACATGGCGGAACATCAAGCCAATCACGGCATCGCATTGTTATGTATTATGTTCTTATGCAAGCCTGTGAATAGACACTAAGGACGCATCAACAGGCTTGAATAACCAAACATAACGCATAGGACATAATTAAATAATTAGCATATGTTCGTCATCGATGCATCTTCTTCTTCTTTTATTGTCTATCAACCAATCTTATGCTTATGTATAATGAAAGCGAATGGATACTCTTTTGTCTGATGCCGTATGAAATATATGTCATTATGTTAATATGCGTTATGTTTGTGCCTGTTGATACCGCTTAAAACTCTCTACCAAGGTAATTTTTCGATGAATTCTAAAAATGCGACTAAAGATTTGTTGGAGTTTTGCTAGAATTAGTTTAGACTACTGTTTATTCATTATATCAAGTTACATGGTAAAAAGGATTAAAACTCTGTTGATCAGAACTAGTTCTAAACAGTTCATAACTCAAAACCCGAAAAAAGCCTTTTAATCATTCTTTCGTGGTACGTGATCAGTTTCCATAAAACAACACTTTTAAAAAGGCTCATTAAAATTACCAGTAAAGTTTTTGCATTTTCGCTTTCGCCAAATGTTAGGGACCGATGCCACTAAAATCTTATTTTTGAAGAAAATGCGACTTTAATTGTTGTTCTCCTGAAGTCTTAGTTGTTTTTGCAGCGAAAATTAGGAAAGAAAAGCTCTCGGAAAAGCTTAATTATTCAAGATATAATTTTTCAGCATTAAAAGCAAATTTAAGAAGAAATAGTTTTACGAATGAACTAAATTAAAATAAACTTATTGTTTAGACAATAAATCTGTATACATTCAAAATTGTTTAAATCTTGATAACACTGGTCGACAAATCTGAAGATTTCTCTAACGGAGATTCCAGAAATAGGTTTACACTAATTTTGGGTCGCTGAATCCAAATCCGAAGGCCGTTTGTCTCCATCACCCTCAAATTTTTTGATATCATAAAAAAAGTTAAAATTAGGAAAATTGATTTTGTGTAATTGCTTTGACTTATCACATTAAAATTTAGTACGTTTAATAGTGGTAATATAAGTTATTTATTCCCCTACTTACCCAAAAATACAATTGTGTGTATGTCAGAGGAGTGCGTTCTAAAGTGTTTCTGTAATATATTTCTCCAACAAAATTTATGTTTAAGAATTTTACAATTTCGATAAAAAATGATTATTTATTGATTAATTTTACGTAAAAAACATATTGGACCTTTTGATCAAAGGTCAATAGTTTTCGAGAAAAATAGGTTTAAACATATCTCTGCAAGTTGCACTAAGAAAAAAACTGCTGCCAACAAGATAATACTTTCTCATATAGGTCTAGGTTTATTAAAATAAAAATAAATAAATTAAAAAATTTTTTTTTTTCCGAAAAAAGTCTCTTTTTTCGTTTTAACGAAAAATATATTGAAAAAAAAAATTAAAAAAAGTTTTAACCCCATTTTACCCCCTTACCCCACCCCGATTTTTATCAAAAATAAAATATCCTAGCCACACAAAAAAAGGTCAATTTTTTCGTATGTATTTTGAGGCGCTGAATCCGAATTTGAAGTCAAAATAGCACCTTATCCAATTAGTTTTCCAGGTGATGTGCTATTTTGACCTCTGACAATTGTATTTTTGGGTAAGTAGGGGAATAAATAACTTATATTACCACTATTAACCGTAACTAATTTTAATGTGATAAGCATTTTCTTGTAATTACACAAAATCGATTTTCCTAATTTTAACTTTTTTTATGATATAAAAAAATCTGAGGGTGATGGAGACAAACGGCCTTCGGATTTGGATTCAGCGACCCAAAATTAGTATAAACCTATGTCTGGAATCTCAGTTAGAGAAATCTTCAGATTTGTCGACCAGTGTAATTTATAGATTATCATTTATATATAAAAATCTTACTTCTAAATTTAACGATACCTAAACTTTCAAACGCTAAAGCATTTTGTACCGAACATTAAAACAAAATTAATGTTTTAGCTTAGTATTTAAATAAAACATTACATTTGATAAACAGCCGAATGAAAAATATATTGTGGCACTGCAGAATAAAGTAAAACCGACTATAAACTAAAGGACAAGCTAAGAAAAAAGAAGTTAATTTATGTGAAACCCTGCAGTTTGCATGCGAATAAAAGTCTAAACCTCGTAAATCCTGCTCGTCATAGAAAAGATAGAGCAATCCAATTTTCAATTGAAACTGAGACATGCTGGGATATAGTTACTTAAAATGAAACAAATACATCATTTAAAGCGAAACTCTGAAGTCTTTATTGAAGCTTTGTACCTTAATTTTCATAAGATTAAAGCTTTAAAGAGAAAAATAATAGTAGTTTAATTTACGAGTAGTTCAGTTTATAACGTTTTTTTTAATTAGTTTTGTGTATTATTACAAATATAGTATATTCTGTACAAAGACCTCACAACAAAAAACTACTTGCAAATCTCCCCGTACAGAAAAGTGACGCAAGTATGAGGCCTGTGATTCTGTAATAAGGGTGGAATGATGGATATTCCGAAAGAGTGGATGGATGATTTGAACATGTGTTGTGAAGTGGTTCGTTTATATAAATTATTATTCCATCACTAATGTTAAGAAGTGGTTTATTTTTCAGTTAAGGCCGAGCCGTTTGTAATATATGCGAGATAAACGAGTGGTTAGTATTTATATTTAATTTATTATCAGTCTTAAGTCTCACAAACATCGAAATATCATTATTTATATTTAAGGTCCACTAGAAGGAACATGGCTACCCGGACTGGCGTGTAGCCTTCGTAGCCACGCAAACTGCGACGGTATTTTACTGCGCATGCGTCATATTAAGCCTATATCACACCCCTACACTATCAATAAAACCCCCTTCATTTATTTCTGTAAAATTAGTAATTTATTCTTTTTGTGTTCATGTTATTTATATTTAATTTATGTAAATTAAATCATATTTATTTAAATTTTTTTTCTTTACAGAGATAAATCTAGTTTTGTAGATTTTATTGAATATGTAGAACTGTAGATTTTTCTATGTATTATTATACTTATATTTTTAAGTATTGTACTTAATTTAGGAAATTTGTTTTCTAATATTTGTTGGCTTTTTTTTTTTTTTTTGTAATTTTAATTCATTTCAAAATATTTTGTAATACTTTTATTTTAAGCCTTTGCCTTCAAATATCAGAATCAAATGTGTAAAATATAAAATTTTTAATTTATAAAATGTTATAAAAATTATTTTTCCAATTAAATAAATGTTTATTTAATTTAAAATTTTTGTTTTATCTCTTTATTTAATTTCAGGCTATATTTCTTTTATATAAGAGTGTATAAAAGAAATATTACTTTTTTTTATATAATATTACATAGACTTTTTAACTAAGTTTGTGAACAGTAATTTTGATACAAAAATACAAAATAGGTTTCGGCCATTTTGTGTTTTTGGATCTCGTTTTCAATGTTGAAAAACTTTTTTATTTTAAAGATGTTTTCAATGTTGAAAAACTTTTTTATTTTAAAGATGTAACATTTATTTAAAAATCTGAAATTTTCAAGTCTTACAAGTCAGAAATGAAATCAGTCTCAAAGTCTTTAAACTTATAAAGAACTTTCACTTTCGGGTTTAGACCGTGTTAATGGATTTTCACTTTCCAATCCATTAACACGGTCTAAACCCGAAAGTGAAAGTTCTTTATATCTTAATGGCCGTGAAAGCTTAAAGTCTTTAAACTTATTAGGTTTTTTTATTAACCTTCCTTTAGATGATCTTGAGGTCGGTGGTGGACATGTACTCCGGGGGTTAGAACTGGATGAACTTTCTGGGCACGAACTGGTTATGACTGGTGCAGCCTCTCTCCCTCCTACCTTAATCTTCCTAGCAGGTAAGTTTCCTTTGTCTCTCCCATCTTCCATGTCTCTCCCCTGCACGACGTCTCTCACTTCTTCAGGATCTCTCACCTTTTCGTTGATTCTCACATTTTCCGTGTCTCTCACATTTTCATTGTCTCTCACATTTTTATTGTCTCTCACATTTTCATTGTCTCTCACATTTTCCTTGTCTCTCACATTTTTATTGTCTCTCACATTTTCTTTGTCTCTCACATTTTCATTGTCTCTCCCATTTTCATTGTCTCTTACATTTTCCGTGTCTCTCACATTTTCATTGTCTCTCCCATTTTCATTGTCTCTTACATTTTCCTGAAATGGAGTCGTGATATTTTCTCTTCTTTTTATGTGAATTTCCCTAGGTTTTTCTTCTTCAAAAACTCCTCTTCTTTGTATTTGGTTAATGTGACGTTTATAAATGTTTCCTTCCCATGTTTTACATAGATACACAACTTTTCCCAGTTTGGATTCTACGGTCGCTGGTGTCCAAGTCAATCTGTTTCTTTTCCTGTAATCTGTGACCATTACTTTTTCACCTATTTGTAATTCTTTTCTTTTTCTACCTTTATAATATTTTCCTTGTGTTTCCTGGGCTTTTTCTTGTATATCTACTTGCGTTTCCTGGGCCCTATTTTGGTTATTTTCTGGACTTTTCTTATTTTCCTCTTTTATCCACGGTTTTTCCTTTAGTATGTCTAGTCTTGTTCTTATTTGACGGTTTAGCATTAACTTAGCCGGTGTTTCCTTCGTTGTACAATGAATAGTTGTTCTGTATGAAAATAGAAATTCCGCTACCAACATATTTATTGTTTTTCCTTCGTTCCTAGGGTCTTCTAATCGAGCTTTTAAATTTCTTTTAAAAGTTTTTACGGAGTTTTTCGCTGCCCCGTTACTAGCTGGTGACGCGACCGGTGACGTGATGTGATGTATCCCATTTCTTTTTAGTAACTTCTGAACGTTTTGGGCTACGAATTGGGTACCGTGGTCTGATACGATCGTACGGCATAAGCCCCATCTTGAAAACAGTTCTTTCAACTTTTCCTCCGTCACCAGTGATGTCATGTTCTTTACCAGGAACACCTCTACCCATTTAGAGTATGCGTCTGTGGCTATTAAAAACATCTTGTTTTTGATTGGCCCACAGTAATCTAGATGAACTCTTGACCAGCGTTCTGATTCTATCGGCCACGCTGTCAGTTCATTTTTATTTGGTAAAGATTTATTTTCCATGCAATATTTACAAGACTTACAGATTTCTTCTATATCCGTGTCTATTTTTGGCCAGTACATATAACTTCTTGCAATGGATTTTGTTCTTGTTATTCCAAAATGATGGTCGCCATGTAATTCACCTAGTAATTTCTTCCTAAATTTCCTGGGAATGACGATCCTAAAGCCATACATGAGAATACCCCGTTCTACGGTAAGTTCATTTTCTCTACTTTTATAAATTTTTAAGTTTTCTTTAAGTTTCTTTGGCCATATACCTGTTTTTACATATCCTAATATTTCTTGCATTTCAGGGTCTTTTTTCATTTCTTCTTTGATCATTTTATTATCAATTGGCCAGTCTTCCATTTCATCTACGTAATTTAAATATTCGCCCTGATCTTCCTGAATATTTTCTAAGTTTTTGTTTACTGTAGATTTATAATCCGTGCATATTCTTAAGTCACCACTTTCCTTAGTGATAATCACGACTGGAGAAGCCCATAAACTTGTTTCTACAGGTGTTATAACTCCGTCCTTTTCCAATTTATCCAATTCTTGGTCTAACTTTTGTCTACAAGCTAGTGGAACGTTTCTGGCCTTTAAGAAAACTGGTACTGCATCTTTCTTTACATGGATCTTGATTTTAGCTGACTTGAATTTACCTAATTTTTCTGAGAAAACTTCTTTATACTCCTCGAAAAGTTGTGTTACATCATTTTCTGAAGACACCTGGTTTACCATCTCCAGATCAAAACCAAAATCATCCAACCAGTTCCTCCCCAAAATACATGTTCCAGCCTCACCTACAATATAGAATTTAGATATTTTAGTTTTATTTGCAAATTTTACATATACAAAAATGTATCCAATAGGTTTAAATTTCGCATTATTATAGCTTTTTAATGTAATGTTATCCTTTAATATTTTATAATTTTTAAAATGTTTTTCGTACATTTCTTCGGTAATAGCGCTTATCGAAGCCCCTGTATCGGCTTGAAAAGTAAATACCTTGTCATCAATTTCAATAGTTAACCTATATTTATCAACACTAAAAACATCTCTATTCAAAACTTTGTCAACTTTTACATTATTTACAGACATATTACTATCAAAACATTTAAAATTATTAACATTACAATTAAAATTGTCTTTGTCAATCGTCCAAATATCAACAACCGAATCATTTTGTTCATTATAAACATCTTCCACGTAATTAAAACGATTTTTATGGTATACCTTTTTAAGATGACCCTTTTTCTTACACGTTTCACAAATATAATTTGCATATTTACATTTTCCTAAATGTACATTTCCGCAAACATGGCAAGTTTTCACCTTTGATGTTGTCTGCGTAGCCATCTTTTGTCGGTTGTCATTCCTCTGATTGGTTGTGGTTTTTGACGATTGGCCAGCATGCACCGGACGTTGGTATCGGCGCGAAATTTGATTACCAGGCCTCCTATTGGTTTTTGTAGAACTCTTGTTACCTACAAAATGTACTGCTTCCATGTTCCTTCCTTCTTTGTTTTTAGCTATATCGATAATCTTCTCCAAAGTTGTGGAATCCTCTTCTTCCGCGATTCTGTCAAATATTTGCCCTTTTCTAATTCCTGTTATGAATTTGATCTTTAGAATCATTTTTAAAGATCCTTCAAACTTGCAGTTGCTGGCAACGTTGCATAGTTTGGCGTAATAATCGGCTATCGACTCACCCTCTTCTTGGCTTAATTCCATGAATTTTTTCCTTTCATTCCATATCATTGGTTTTTTTGCGAAATGTCCCAATAATAAAGCATTCAATTCGGCGAAACTCTTCTCTGCAGGGTTTGCAGGAAAACACAGGTCCCTACACAATTTGTAAGTTGTGGTACCTATTACGCTCAATAAAGTTGAAACTTGGAGGTCCTCTTTGACATCATTTGCCTTAAACAAATGTGTTAAACGCTCGCTATAGATTATCCAATCGTCCCTATCTGCATTGAAAGAATCGAGTCGCACATTTAAAGCCGCCATTTTCTTCGCTGTTATCGCGTCGTTTTCACTTTTATTTTACTTATTGCTGATTAAAACCAAATTTTTTTCGTCGCCACGATGTAATATATGCGAGATAAACGAGTGGTTAGTATTTATATTTAATTTATTATCAGTCTTAAGTCTCACAAACATCGAAATATCATTATTTATATTTAAGGTCCACTAGAAGGAACATGGCTACCCGGACTGGCGTGTAGCCTTCGTAGCCACGCAAACTGCGACGGTATTTTACTGCGCATGCGTCATATTAAGCCTATATCACACCGTTGATAATAACTTACTCAGTTAGGTTAGCCATCCAATCTTCTATCGTATAGTTAAAGTTAAAGTATGCCCGAGCGGAGATTATACTTAACCACCAGTTACCACTTTAACCACTTTCGTAGGAAGCTATAGGTTTTAGTGAGATGGTGCCTTGGAAACAGATTAAAACAATAATTTCTTAACTTAAGAATAATATATTAAATAAATGCGGTTAAATTCTTCAACATGTAAAGATATCTTATTACTTCCAAGTCCTACTTCTAAGCAAAGCTCTTAAATTCCATTATATGTAGTTAGGCATTAAATACTTCTAAATTAAATCATGTTTGAGAGTCCAACTACTCAAAATAATAAGGACATAAATTTTTAATTTTAAAGAAAATTATAAAAATATTAATTTATTATTCCATCAATCTATTTTCTACATCTAGCAATATATGGCCCCATTTATTGTTTATATTTCTCTCAGTGTAAATATTTTTATACAATATTTTTCAATGTTCATTTTCGTCAACATTCTAATTAGTTCTAATTAGTTCATACTAATTTATAAGTGTCCTAAATTGTGTAATTATTTTTAAGTTTGATATTTCATGTCCCAGTATTTTAAGTTAAAGATTAAAATTATTTTAAATGTGGTTTTTTAATTTAAGAATAATTCTCAAAATTATTCCTACCAGAAACTACATTTTCATTTGGCACTTTTGAAATTGACACTCTGTCACTCTCTACAAAACTGATTATTCTCTGAATGTTTGCATCTATTTTTATAGAATTTTTTTAAACAATAAATTAAGATAATTACTATTCATGATATCTGAAACGATTATTTTAACAATAAATAATAATTGTTTATGCGATAAAGTCTGATTCACTTTTAGCTCCCTACTAGAATAAAGTAGATCAACCGAAATTTGTCTAAATAAATCTATTGAAGCAATGTTATATTTAAAAATTTTAATACAAAATGTATTTTAAGCACCATAACACATGAAATACGTTGCTTATTCCATAAAGCATATTTTTTTGGCATCAATAAATTATTGATACCTAGGTATTATTGTTAAATTTTTACGATAGAGTTAATTTTTATTGATATTGTCCTGTTTGTTCCCTTTTTTATCAACTAGGAATATCTGTTTATGTATCCTGGGCTGTCGTTCGTAATTTGGAAACTAGTCATAAGAAAACAGTCGTAAAATGAGAATAAACTGACAGAAAAGATGGAAGGAGTAGGACTTATTGAAGCAGGAAATTGTAGTAATCCCGGCGAGTAATAAAAAGTAGACGCTTGCAGAAACAATTCAGTAGGTTTTAAAGATTTATAAAAACCCTTAAACATAACAATATCCTGGCAGTTGGCATCGCATAAAACAAGAACTAACCGCTATTTCTTACTCCAATTTACTCGGTTGCTCATTTGTTTCCGCGCCATCTTTGAAAAATTGATGCGACGTCGACAAAGACAAAAGACCAACAATCAGATCGAGTAGGCGATAAGGGATTCGCTATATCTAACCCCACACTGTTGTCATATCGTTTTAGAACTCCCCAGTATTGATTATGATTAAATAAACCCTAAATAATTATACGTTATATATAAATAATCATTTTTAAAAATATTGATTATATTATCCTAAAATAAACTAAAAAGTCCAAACCTAGCGAAATGTTTTATATGATGCACCTAAAAGTCAAGTTATATTACAAAAAGGGTTATAACTTTTTTACTCATCTAGATTACATTTTTAGAGTCCTAAGACTTTGAATTACTTGAAATTGAACTTAAACTGAAAGTTCCAAACAGAAAGGATTTATGGATTTGGTGAAAGACTAACATCTCTACTCTAAATTTCTCTACTCCCTAACATCCCTACTCCATAACATCCCTACTCCACAACAACTCTACTCCGTAACATCTCTACTCCATAACATCTCTACTCCGTAACAACTCTACTCCACACTATATGCACTTTATTAGCCACTTAATAATAAATGAGCAGTTCAAAGAACAAAGAATCTTCTTCTACTAGATTATTTTATTTTTTTCCTAGAAAACGTTTATCTTTAAATGTAAATCTAGAACAATCATAAATGAATTATTCTAAAAGCAACAATGACCGCGTACTCTTAACATGCACTAATATGTAAGTAATTAATAAACCGAATTCATTTTTGACAGTGTCTTAGCATGACAAATATTCTTTTGAGTTAAGACAAGTGGCTAATCGAGTGTCTATAGTGTGGAGTAGAGTTGTTACGGAGTAGAGATGTTATGGAGTAGAGATGTTACGGAGTAGAGTTGTTGTGGAGTAGGGATGTTATGGAGTAGGGATGTTAGGGAGTAGAGAAATTTAGAGTAGAGATGTTAGTCTGCCGATTTGGTAATCCGTCAATTTGTTAATTTTAAATTTAACTTAAAATTCTTTGATTAAATACTTAGGTACCAATCTACACAGTGCTTGCAGTTTTTTGTAGGAAAATAATAGGCATAATTCTACATCACAAAATATAAAAAAACCAACACAAGAAATAAGTCTTAAGGGAGCTATGGTCTTTCGAAGATGGACATACTGAATTGGGACCAAAATTGCACCAATAACATTTTAATGCTCTAACTCCAAGGATACTAGAGTTATTATAAAAATAATAAAACCTTATTTTTAGTACAGTTTTAAGGGGTCATAACTCTCTTAGGGTTCGTTTTCGGACCTACGTTCCTATGCTGGCTTTTCATGTTTGGTGATGTACACTGAAAAAATTATTTTGTAAAATTACTATCGCGGGTTATTTTTTGCCAAACACTATCAAAATTAATTTATTAGCGTAATATATTTTTACTATTAGTTATGTTAAAATACGTACTAAATTATTTTCAAAAATTAAAAAACATTTGTTAAAATATAATACACAACATACACACAAGTCGAGTGAGTGACAGTGAAGAGGTCAGACGTCGCCCAGCAGATTTCCATAGAGTAAGATTGTTTTATTATAAATATATTCGAACTAACATTTGCTCACTTGTAAGCTTGCTTGCTAAGTGCTGCAGCCCTTTTCACACTGTGGACTTAAGCCAATTCCTACAAACCGCTGAGGCTGGCGGTTTGGTGTGTTTAAGGTTCCCTAAGACCCCAATACTAACAATTAGTGCTTAACACTACACCCCCCCCCGCCGCCCGGGGCCTTTTCAGGCCCCCGTAATTCTCAATTTACGCACTCCGAGATGTCATATCCAAACTCCCCCGATAAGCCCCACTACGACGCCACCATGGCAAATTCTTCCCTACAGTCAATAATTGCAAACCTCCAAGAACAATTAAAAGTCCAGGCAGAAAATCACAAAACACAAACCGATAGTCTACTAGCCCAAATAAAATTCGCCAATGACACGATCAGCGGCCTCCGACAGGAAATTGCGCACCTCACTGTCCAAATAGATACCCTCCTAAAAAACCAACCAAGCCAGGACCCGGCATTTTCCGATGCCCCTGAACCCTCCGAATCAGACATGTCCGGAGTGGAATTCGCCTCAGGGAGCGAATCCCCCAGATCCCCCACACTATCCCCGCGAAAACGCAGAAAACAAAAAAAGCGCCCAAAAAGTTCCGGCTCCGAAACGGAGCTAAACACAATTCCGGCCAAGAGCCAAAAAATCCCCCAAAAAGGGGCCGCTTCCGACACGGCCCCTAAACCCTCCGGAACAGGGCCACCACCCCCCGCCCCGGTCCCTTCCGGCTTAACAAACCAACCTTCCGGTTTAAAAAACCAACCCGCCGCCAAACCCCCAACCCCCGACCAAGAAGCCCAAAAAGCCCCAAAAATCCCCCCCATCATAATCCGAGCCCCTGAAAAATGGCTAGCCCTATCGAGCTATTTTAATTCGCAAAGAATTAATATTTTACACGCGAAGAACACCACCGACGGTGTTCAAATTCGCACTCAGACTAGTGACGACTTCCGCAAAGTCACGAAACACCTTGATATGGAGAAAATTCCGTATCACAGCTTCACCCTCCCGGAAGACAAGGCGATTCACGCCGTAATCCGGGGAATCCCCACTCAAATACCCGTAAAAGACGTCGCAGCCGCTCTCATCGAGCGAGGGTACACCCCCACGTCAGTCGCCAGAATGACGCGTACCAAAGACAAAACCCCCATGCCACTAGTCCTAGTCATCCTTCCTAAGGTGACCGGACATCAACACCCCATATTTAAAGAAACTAGGCTTCTACACCTAGTAATCAAGGTCAAAAGCCAGACTTATAAGCCAAAATTCCGGCAATGCCACAAATGCCAGCTATTCGGTCACTCCCAGGCCAATTGCAGAGCTACAGCCAAATGCGTCAAATGCGCAAAAGATCATCACACAAAAACATGTGACAAACTCCGCAACACAGACGCTAAATGCGCAAACTGCCTTGGCCCTCACACAGCCAACTATCACAAATGCCCAAAACACCCTTCTAACAACCTCCCAACCGGCTTAAAGGTCCCCCCAACCCAAAAATTCACCCCTGGCACCTCCTATGCCCAAAAGGCAGCCAACGCCACCCCCCAACAACCCAAAGCGACCCCAGGCCCCAGCGCCAACCCCCCAAATATTTTTGATCAAACCCAAATTTCAAAAATACACTCATTCATGCAAGAATTCGCCAGCTTCATGCAGGCTTTCAGTACCCTCCAATTGCCCAGCCTAGGACCCCAAAATGTATAGACAAGTGAAACCCAGAGCCCTTAAAATCGTCACCTGGAACGCTGATGTCCTCTCAACCAAAAAACCGGAGTTCATAGAATTTCTTCACGACAATCAAATCGATATAGCCCTCGTCCAAGAGACTGGTCTTAAACCACATCATACACTATTCCTGTTACCGTAACGATAGACTCCTGGATCGTAAAGGAGGCACAGCAATTTATATTAAAAAACATTTGTCCCACGATCTTTTACACGCCCCCCCCACACAAAGCGATCAAGTCGAAACTACCTCCATCTTCGTCAATATGCACGACAACTCCAAATTCAGGATCGTGTCCTTTTATAAACCCCCCAATAGGGAAATTAGACCCGCCGACATCGAAGGCTACTTCAATGACAACCACCCAACAATCCTAGCCGGAGACTTGAATTGCAAACATGCCCTTTGGCACTCTAGAACAACTACGGCCAATGGCCGTAGGCTTAACGATATTTTACAACGTAACCATATAATGGTTACCGCACCTGATTCCCCAACCCATTATGGCCTCGGCCTTCCTGACGTCCTTGACATCGTTTTGTATAAAAACACGACGCTAAACATTAATATAGAATTAAAACACGAATTAAGCTCAGATCACCTCCCAATCATTATCACGGCAGGAGGCATACCAACCGCAAACCACACTAAAAAGACAGTATACGATTTCGCATTCATATCCCAACTCCTAGAAACCAAAACCACAATCAGTCCTATAAACACCGTCCAAGAACTAGATACCGCCGTAGTCAATCTCACCCAAGTCATTAAATCCGCAATGGATGAAGCCAAACTAACTAAAAATGTAGAAATTAAAAACCCGCAAGACCTTCCTCGAGATCTCAAAGACTTAATCAGAGAGAAAAACCGCCTTCTACGTAGAGCGCGCACTCTTCAAGACCCTCACATTAAACGCCAAGCGAACAGACTTACTCAGGAAGTCAAAGACCGACTAAACATCCTAGCAAACTCCCGATGGGAGGGAAAACTAAAATCCCTAAACCCCCAGGATAGATCCCTTTGGAAAATGGCCAAAACCCTATCCCTCGATCACCAAAGAGGCTTCCCCCCAATACACGGCCTAAGAGGAGTCGTCTACTCCACCCCCGAAAAAGCCGAAGCATTTGCTGACACAATGCAAGATCAATTCAAACCAAACCCCCCAATTCCTGACCCCGTACCAGAAACCGACTCTGAACCTGATTCTGATGACTCTGACTACGAGCAACTCACGCACGAAAGAGAAATAAAGCACACCTACGATAGAATCACAACCCAAGTCGAAAACGACATTATCACCCCCACAACCCCCGAGGAAATCAAAAGTATCATCAAAAATCTCCCAAAAAGAAAAGCCCCCGGCCCAGACCAAATACCGAACAAAATCTTAAAAATTCTCCCCCGCAAAACCATCATGGCCATCGTTAACATTATTAACGCAATGCTCAGACTGCGACATTTTCCAAAGTCCTGGAAAAACGCAGATGTAATAGTAATCAAAAAACCCGGTCAAAATCCGACCTTTCCCCAAAGTTATCGCCCCATAAGCCTCCTATCCTCCCTGCGCAAAATAGCCGAGAAAGTCATCTTAACCAGACTCCAAACTTTAGTTGAAGAGCTCAATCTCCTACCAAACGAGCAATTCGGTTTCCGAAGCAGACACTCCACAGTCCACCAGGTAGCTCGCCTGGTAGACTCAATTACAGATGGATTAAATAGGCGCGAAGCCGCGGGACTGATCCTCCTGGACATCGCAAAAGCCTTTGATAAAGTCTGGCACATAGGTCTTGTAGTCAAACTTCATCTTCTCGGCCTCCCCCTAGGCATCACCAAGCTCATAGCCTCCTTCCTCGAAGGCAGAGACTTTCAAATCAAAATAGGCGACTCTAAGTCCAGCACTCGCCCCATCGAAGCTGGCGTTCCACAAGGCTCCCCACTATCCCCCCTTCTGTACAATCTCTTCACCGCAGACATCCCAAAAACACAGGCTACTGAAATAGCCCTGTTCGCCGACGATACCGGCATACTAGCAAAAGCTAAAAACCCCCAGCGCATCCATACCGCCCTCCAGCGCCAAATGGATGCCCTAATAAAATGGTTCTCCAAATGGAAAATCAAAGTAAAAGCTAACAAAACAAAAGGCATTCTAATCTCTAGGATTAGAAGAGGCCCACCCCAACCCATTCAGATAAACGGCCAAGCCATTAACTGGGAAAACCATGCCAAATACCTTGGCATTACCCTATCCAAAAATCTTACGTGGGATCAGCACGTCCAAAATACCCTCCAAATAGCAAACACCCGCCTCTCCAAACTCTACCCTCTTATAGGGAGAAAGAGCCCCCTATCAATTAAAAACAAACTTCTACTTTACAACCAAACTCTAAAGCCAGTACTCCTCTATGGATTACCAGCCTGGAACAAAATCACCCTTAAAAAAACGCTCTCAGCCAAACTTCAGGCCTTTCAAAACAAGGTACTCAGAATATGCATTGATGCCCCCTGGTTCATGCGGAACAACCAAATTCACAGAGATCTCGACATGCCCCTCCTAAAAACGGAAATCATCCGATACAGTAAGTCTTTTATTCAAGACAATTTAGACCACCCAAACCCCCTCATCTCAAATTTTCTAGATTACGATCATGAAATCCACTACACTTACAAAAAGATCAAAAATGTCCTCAACCAGTGATGGTGCCCACAAACACAGGACAGGTGCATCTCCAGCACCAGTGAACGAGTTTCACTCCCCCCACACCTCCCTCCAATCCCTACTCCATCCCCCCAAATCCCCCTCCCACCTTCCTCGTCGCAACACCCAAAAATTCATGACAGATGCAAATCAGCATCAGTGAGCAGAGACTCACTCCCCCAATTATCCATTCAAATTAATTCAAATTTTAGATAAATGAGCCATAGACACTGAGCCTGTCTCTTAAAGACCAAACAAATTACAGATGATGATGATAAAATATAATCAGGGGTAATATCATAAGTGATACTAGGTTAGGTGTCGGTGGTTTTTTTACATAAATTTTACGAATAATAATCCCAATGACGAAAATGCAACGACTGCTTTAGCAGGAGTTGCATTTTCCAAAAATTGGGATTAATATGAGTAAAATTTGAAAAAAAAAGCACCGGTAACTAACCTAGTATCACGAATTGATATTTAGGGAGAGAATATAATTTATATTTAATACACATACCTCTTAATTATAATGTATTAATACACAAATAAATTATATTTTATAAATTAAAAAGCAAACAATAAGCACGATTTTAGATTAGAGAAAAGAGAGGTAAAAAAAACCATCGTAAGGGTAAGGTATTTTCAGTACAGCATACTACATATATATAAATTGTATTCTCACCATAGTATTGATAATATAACAAAAGAATACTTAAAATTCATAAGAGACGAGTAAAATTACCATAATATATTTCCAATCGTTGTTTATATTTGTTGCATTTATAATAGCAGTTTTAATTTCTTTTATAATATATTTACAAAATATTGTAAATTTATTGCTTAAATAAACAACTTATTTGTAATTCTACACATTATTATTACAAATATTTCACATATTTACGATAACTATTACAGTGCTTTTACAAGTTGCAAACAAATAGTTTACATGTTTTTTTAAAGCAGTGAAATTTCACATTATTTTTGCAAAATGTTATCGAAATTTAAAATTATTTTGTAAAATTAATAATGAAATTTAGTTGTTTTTTCTAAAATTAAAACTGAATTTTAAAATTTTACTGCTATCTATGTATAGAAAAGAAAATGGAAAAAATGGGGTGGGTATGCAGTTGAAACTACAACTAAAACACATTATAAACTAAAAGTTTTTTTTATCACAAAAATATTTTAACAAACTATACTACCATAATACTACTAAACTAGAATAATTGTCTCTGTGTACAGGGTGTTTCAAATGTCCCGCCCATGCATTTTATCTCGTAAACGCTTAGAGATAATTAAAAAATTTCAAAAGTGAGTTGTAAATATTAATCTATACTATAACTAAGACTATCTTTATTTGGTATTGACACAAATAAAAGCCTATTCTTAAAAAATTTACCTGCCGACATCTGCACTATGGTGATATTAGCCAAAATGTAACCTACACCTACAAAAACTACAAAATAACATCTAAATAACAAGGATAACTTACTGACCGATTATAAATATAACAACACTAAACAAAACACAGCTACACTAAAAAAACATTTGACAGCGTCTGACAACAACGTGCTACAGCATCAACTGGTGCAAGGAGGAGCACGCATCAGGCTGTTCCGCTTCGTTGCTAGTCTTATTAATAAGATAAGATAAGAATCTTACATTAACTGTTACAATAACGCAATTTTGTTTGTAAAATTAATAAGATTTTGTCAATTTACATTAAAAGATAAAAAGTTCTTTAAAATTCATTTGTACTTGTACATGCCTATAGTAAAATTCTTAATGGGTAAAGAAAAAATACTGATTATTCTATAAAACTAACAACAGTTTGCTAAATAACATTAATAAAATGACAACATTTTGTAAAAATATATATTTTTTTTTCACTAAGGTAATTGCATTATTATTGCTATTTAAATTTACTAACTATTGTGTAATTTTTCCCCTATTTTTTTCAGTGTAGTATTATCCCCTTTATTTTCCGCCAAAAGACTGCAAACAGCGTGTATAACTTGGCAACAAGGCAAATAGTTTACAGAAAGATATACGATTGTTGAATGCAGTGAGGTATGACCTACCAGCCAACCGCATGTCGAGTTAGAAGAGTAAAACAAAAGAACGGCGGAAAACTAGAGGATATACACCGTCGGAATACGAAATCTGTATTTCGACAGAGTAGAGAATAACTACCAGAACACTGTAGTCCAGTCAAATAACAAGAAATTCTTCTCTTAAATTGCAACAAATGTACACGGGCTGATATTTTAAAGGAGAGTAGTGGATAGTAACAAAAAACTCTTGTTAGTTTTTCACCGGGTGATTTGCGTAAGGGGTGCCCGCTATCTTGAATTTTAGGGTTGAATTGCTTAATATGAAGTTTGCAATAAAAAATGTATATAACCAATTTTGTTAATGAGAAAATTTTCAACAATTTTTGTTTGGATATTTTTTTTTAATATATTAATAAAAATCGAGTTTGGACTTTTTCATTCAAAAATTGCAATGTTGGAGGTGAAATTGTTTTTTTTTCGATTTTTCAGACAAATTATTCATCGGAGAATATAAGCGAACTTGTAGCTCTTAGAATTCTCTATAAGTTTTATACATTATGAATTTTCGTTGTATTTTGTTACGGTTACAGTTACGGTTACAGTGGGCGCTAAAAGTCGAGTTACGCCCTCTGTAACCGTACCAAAGTACCAAAAACCAAATGAAAATTCATAATATATGAAACTCATAGAATAATGATGAATAATTTGGCTGAAAAATGGAAAAAACCAATTTCACCTCCAACATGGCTATTTTTAAATTAACTCGATTGTTATTAATATATTAAAAAAAATGATTCAAACTAAAATTGTTGGAAATTTTATCTTAAAAAAAAATGGTTATATGCTTTTTTTATCGCATATTAAGCAATTCACCCCTAAAATTCAAATCACCTGGTGAAAAACTAACAGGAGTGTTCTGTTACCATCCACTACTACCCTTTAAAATATCAGCCCATGTACATTTATTGCAATTTACATCGGGGTGGAGACCTATCCAGTCTTATGTACTTTAAGGCGCTAAATTTAAATCCAATGTCTAAATGACATCTACTGGCTGTTTTTTCAACTAAAATCAAAAAATAATTGAAAATACTCGACTCATTTTTTGAGACTAGTTGAAAAACTAGCCGGTGGATGTCCAATTTGACATTAGATTTAAATTCCTTAAAGCACATAAGATTGGACCCCAGGACAATATACTTTTTTTGTTTTTTTGGGCCTGTGTAATTATTGATATAATTACACAAAGCTACATTTGAAAACTTTTAATTTCAAAACTGCTTTCTTTTCCTACTAATATGTAACTTTTTAAACTAGCGCACTACACGGTAAAAATAAATTACATTAAATTACATAGTCCGTAAATGGTAATATGTTGCCATAGACCGGAATGGTAAATATTACATAGTCCGTAATGGTAATGTTTTGCATAGACCGGAACAGTAAAAATTACATAGTCCATAATGGTAATATTTTGCATAGACTGAAACGGTAAAAATTACATAGTCCAGAATGGTAATATTTTGCTTAGACCGGAATGCTAAATATTACATAGTCCAGAATGGTAATATTTTGCATAGACTTTTTCTTATAAAAACAAACGTAAAAAACGATCAGCTTGAACGATTTTTTTTATATTTGCCTACAATACTAATGCTGTGTTTAATAATTTTTAGAAAAATTAACATACAGTCATATTAAAAGTGCTTTTAAAACAACTTAATCACTACGATATTTCAAGAACGCTTTGACATAGAGACTTGAAAAAAAATATTTACTACTTAGAAAATGTTTGTTTCAAGTTACAAGTCTCTGTGCCAAAGCCTTTTTGAAATATCGTAGCGTAAAGTTCATTTGGTTTAATAAACCAAACGATTTTCACCCTTAATACGAGTATAAACTGCTTACATCTTTCTTTAAGGATCTATTTGTTGATAAAGATCGTAATTTATAATGAATGTAAATTTTAGGCCACAAATAAAGCATTTAAATATCGTACATAAATAATATTTACCTTTTTTTACACTTTTAACACTTTAACCTAGCAGCATGCGTCGCAATAACAATATTAAACGGTCCATCTCATTGGTTATCGTCCAAAGCGCACGCGCGTCTTAAAATAACATAGCCCGACATTGTAAAATCATGTAAAAATATGTAAATCAATGTAAATATATTTTTTTACATTATTTTACATTCTTTTACATTCTTTTGCATTATTTTAAATTCTTTTACATTCTTTTACATTCTTTTACATTATTTTACATTATTTTACATTATTTTACATTCTTTTACATTCTTTTACATTATTTTACATTATTTTACATTATTTTACATAAATGCATAGTTCAGAATAGTAAATTTACTATTCCGTACTATGTAAATTCATGTATTTTTACATTATTTTACATGCAGTTTTTACAGTGTAGAGACCAGACGCGGCTTTTCCTCGGCCAATGAAAAAATCGATCTGCCATTTTAATTCGTTATTTTAAATTTATGAAATTTTATTACTGACCCACATTAAGGTTTTCAAAAATGCCTTTATACAAAATTGTAGATAAATAGTATATTTAAAAAAAAATTACTACTTTTTTCAGATTTTGGAGATTTTTCATTATGACATGCAAAAATTTAGAGTTTTGACACTTTCTTATTCCTAGAACACTGCGCCACAGTCCAGTTTCAAACTTCTCTTTAAAATTTGTTGTAGATGAGAAAAAATCCTTAAAATAAAAAATTATTAACGTGCGAATTCTCCTTCTACTCCCTACAGAAGTACGAAACAAATTTAAACTCTCAAAAAATATTTTGATGTAGGCCTGTGTTATTAAATAGCATAATATTTTTACGTTTTGTGCATTACTAAAGACCCTCAATGAAAATTCTATAAAATATCCTCTGACTAATATTCAGTACCCGGCGTATTTCCAGTTATAGTCCAGTCTTCAAGTTAATAAAAGAGGCTTTACCTGGAAATAATTCAGGGAGTTTAGATTTTTGGTTTATTGGGTAGGGTTTAAGGCCGCAAATAAACAATTTTGCGACATTGAACTCGATTTGGAACTGTCATTTTTTTAACGTATTTTTCACAAAAAACCGACTTTTAAATATCTCAAGATCGGTGCATCCTAGTACAAAAAACGTTTAATATGAAAATAAAGAGTACCAAATCTCCAACATTTTTTGTGTCATGTATTTTTTTGTGCGACTTATAGCTAATTCACGGCAGCGCCTTAAACGTTACACTGTAGAGTTTTAGATTTTTCTTTATGATTTGGTTAGGAAGGTTTTTTTTATGCTTAATGCAATGGTGATTCAATCAAAAATCGGTTTACTCGGCACAAATGTATGAATTATATAAAAAAAAATAATTTTGGGTAAATTAAAAATAAATAAAATACTTCAAAATTTTTGTTTTTTGTTTTCGATAAACCCCGATAAAATCTCCGTCACTTTATTAATTCTAAAACTTATTTTATTTTTATAAACCGGATATATGTATTGGTATTTATTATAAAAATTAGAGTCGTATCTTTAGTATTTATATCAAATTTTTATCAAAATATATCGAAAAAATTCGAAAAAATGTATTTTTTTGAATTTAGAAGCCTATAGGCTATAGGCTTTATATATAAAAAACAAACGGATAAAGATATTTTAAATCCGCTTTAGTTAGCTTAGAGCCTCATTAATAGAGAACAAAAGAACAAAATCAACGACAAAAAAAAATAATTAGAACTTAATTTTTTTTTACTACAACTATAGGCAAAAAAAACACTGTGCGCTATATCTCAAAACAACGAGCTGATTGAGAAAAAGGAAAAAACTTTCCGAAATCAACTCAGGGAACGTTCAAGTATTACGTAACGCAGATTGTACCAAAATTCATACACTTCATACCTCGGTTCTCGCGTTATTCAAGGCTGTAGAGATTTCATATTTTGGCTACCCCCCTAACACACCCCCGATAGCAAAAATATGAAATCTCTATAATCTATAATAACTCGAGAACCGGAGTATAAAGTGTATGAATTTTGGTACATTTTGCGTTACATAATACTTGAACGTTCCCTCATCAAGTATAGTCAGACGCTACTAAAAGGTCCCCGGCAAATAAAAAAAATCTTTTTTTGTAGAGTAGTCTTATCACAAAAGATAATGGTTGATTTAGGTAAAAATACCTAAGTTAAAAATAAAACTAAAACAGTAAAACTTTAAAACTTTACAATGCAACTTGCTGTTTGCTATTATTGTTTTAACCCTAATAACGCAACTTCCTGAAAACTTTTAAAAAGCACTTTGACAGTAAACAATCCTGTTAAATAATTCACCGTCATTTTATTCCTTTCTGAGATTAAACAAAACATGCCTAGCTGGAATTAACTTTAACCAAAAGTGAACTTTTCCAGATTCAACTTATTTTGGTTTTCAACTGGCTTACGATTATTTTACGACAAAAATCTTGTGGTGAAAAAAATTTTGATTCATTAAAAAATACAAATTATGGCAAAAATTGGTTTGGTAGGTTTTACTCGAGGAGTAAACCGCAGAGGAATTCAGGTGTACAAATTGGAGGAAAGCTGGAGGAAATCTTTAAAGGTTAAGAGGAAATCCTTAAAGATTTCCTCCTTTTCGGAGGAAATCTTTGAAGGTTACGAGGAAATCTTTAAATATTTCCTTTAAAGTTGTACAAAATTTTGCCAGCGGTTTGCCCCTCGGTTTTACTTAAAAATAAAAAAAGCAGTTTAAGCCTGAAATGGAACTTTTAGCCTGGCTTTTAGCGTATTTCCAATTTGCTAACTCAGAAAGCGTTGGCCTCTTCGACATGAATTTTTAAATACTTATCTTTTAATGAGGATTGTCATTTCATGACAAAAAAATAAAAATTTAAGCTATATTTAGAACCTCCCACAGCGGGTGACGCGGGTGCCGTGAAACCCCCAAAAAATTTTAAAATTAAACATAAACTTCGGATGAAAGCAAACCCTATTTAGAAAATTTCAAAATAGAGAATCTGAATTTTTATGATCTCAGATCGATATATATTCTTATTTATTTATTTATTTTTTTTTTGATAAAGGTTTTTTTTAGATTTTTTATTCTTACAGTCTTCTGGTGGTAAGATGACTAATTTTTCATTTTATTTTATTTATTTATTTTTTAAAGGAAATTAATAATTAAAAGAAAACAAAATGTATTAATTACATAAAATTTAAAATTTAAGTATTACAGATGTCTGTAAATTTTAAAAGTTTTTGGTTTTAATATGAATCATTTTTGTGTGTAGCTGGATTTATTGGCAGCAATAATTAATTAAATTACCACCTTCTAAATAAAAAAAATGATTTACATAAAAATCCTATTTTATACAAACCTTCAAAGCTTATTTTTGTCAACTTAGGGCCCCTTCACCTATTTTCTTTAAATTTTAAAGTAAAATCACCATCCAAAGATAATTTTATAATATTTCGTTTTTTATAAATAATATCGACACTAAACTAAGAATGAAATGTCAGAATTATTTGAAATATTTCATTTCACTCGTTAAAGGAGAATATCGTATTTTGGGCTAAATCGCCTGCAACGATAAGAATTTACATGCTTATAGATACATAAAAAGTAAATACCTAACCAAAATTTCAGCCCTTCTAGTGTCCCGGAACATACTTTAATTATTTATTTTATTTACGACAAGGGACATAGGTTAATGCAGGATTTGGCAACATTGTACGTTATAGGTTGAAGTGTCATGTGAAAATAAACAAAGGTTATGTTGTTAACAGACTATTAAAAATCGTTTTTCTGTGTTAAAAATAGTGCTCTTAAAATGTAAAAAGTTATTAAACGATGCAAGAATATTAAGCAGTTAATGTTTTATTTGTCAAATATGAAAAATTTATTGTTGGATCTTTACTGGATATTGTTTAAAACTTTGTTCGAAAAATAAAATTAGATATTTCAAACGAGTAAGTAGGTAGGTAGTAGTATATTTTTGCTATAATATAGCATTTTATATTATAAAAAACAAGTGCCTAAATAATCATATTTGTCTAGTCTTTAAACAAAAAATAAATAAACTTTGCACATTGACTACCAAACAAAAATATGATTTTTTCTTGTGGGCCAAGGGCAAAGTTTGTTGGGCTTATAGTTAACTGCCCTTGTCTGTAAAATAGTATATTACAAATTATCAACATTAGGCTAAAGATTCACACGTTTTGCATCACGAGTTTTAAATGATGCATTGTTGTCAGGTTTAGATAACATAACATTGTTTACTATTATTTATTTAATTTTAATTTTTAACAAATAAATCAGTTTTTCATCATTTCTTTTCATCATTTTGCACTTTTTTTAAGTAAAAACATATTTTTCTCATTTAGCCCAAAACTCCCATTTGAAACGATATCCTTCTTTCTACATACTTGCAGTTTTTGAACTAATGTTGGGTTAAAGTCCAGCTAGGCGTTAAAACGAATATAAAAGTTCCTCTAAACAAAAAAGTAAACGAAGAAAAATCCGGGCATATCTCCGTAATGGAATAAAGGGCAATTTCTTACAGAAAAGTGGCTATTCCCAGGGTAATAACAAAAACGAAGGCAATACAAGAATACAAATCGACCTGGCAGGATTGTAATTTAGTTAAAGCTTGACCTGTAAGAGGCCAGCATATAAAACAATATCAAAGTTTAGTACCTTCGACTGGGGGGTAAGTTGCAACCACTTAAACTTTTATACTCGATTCAAGATCCGCCCCTGTTTAATAAAAGCAGAAAAACCTTATTTTAAGTACACTGAAACATTGCTTCATTGTAGTTAAAATAGGTTTTTTTTTCAGTAAAAAGTAACACGATCGCCAAACTTTCTCAATCTTGTATCTCAGAAATTCAATTTTCAGTTTTTAAGATATTTTAAGATCTTAAAAGAACATTTTTTATTTTCAAATCCAAACTGTGAATCCCAAACCAAACCTAATAGAGTTTAGTTTAGTTTAGTATAGTCGTTATCATAATGGGTAAATAGATTAATTGTAATTTTAGAGCCGGCCTCAGTTTTGAAAGTAATCCCTCCCACAACAAAAAAGTTATGAGAGGTTAAACTTTTTTAAAAATAAAAAAAGAATCATTGAAAAAAATTAGATTTATTCGTTTTTTGCAAAAGTTTATAAGAACTTTTTGTCATATTTTCTGATTGTAGAATCACCCCTTAAAATTTCGGACCCTATTTCAAATACACCGTGTATAATGAAATGCGTATCATTACGTATCTTCACGGCTTGTTCTTTTTTATTTTAGGTAAAAAATTTCAGGGTCAGAAGTATAGTTTGACGCACGGATCTGTGGATACGGAAAATATGTTTGGAATGTGTGTTCAAGTGGGAGGCCCGTTGTAAGCACGCACGCCCTATAACGCTCTTGACTGAAAGAAGAGAGCGCGAATGATTTCTCCCCCTTCCATCGGAGACTTTCTTTCATACGGAGAACTATAAACGTATAATATTTCTCTGCTATGTAGCTGCGAGGAGTATAATAACTGCATGTGATACGTAGTTTATGTATTCTCCAGTTTTATTATATTTTTCAGCTCTAAATAAATTCAACTTAGACCAAAAATATATCTGTTGATAAAAATAAATCAAAAGATGACAGCTAACTGTAGAAACATACACAAATTCGGGATTATTTAGCGAAAATCAAATAATAGATTTTCTATAGATGTCGTAACAATGTATTAGTTTGTAGCCCGCATAGCACAAAACAGTTTATAGAATATTTTTAAAATAAATATTAAGAATGTCGTATGTTGTAAAAGTGAAACTAAACTTCATTGGAGCCGTGCCACATAACTTATGTGGCATAACTTATGTGACTATAACGAAATTTATCTATTTGCGCAGATTTTGGCGTAGTATATTTAGGGGATAGAGAACCGCCATTTTGATACCCTGCAATTTGTCAGATCTCATGTGTTTTCCCTCAAACTGCGTTATTTTCTCTTTCTAGCTCTAAGGACCAATAATACATGTGTACAAAAATTTATCAACAAGCGGCAACGCTGTCTAGACAAGTGTTTTGTTTACTTTTTAAGGTGACGTTTTGTTTTTTTTTCAAACATTTTTCGTGTTTCGAAATAGTAGTTTTCGTAACGAGTAAGGACTTGTCGCAAACGAGTTGCGAACAACATTTTTCGTTCGATCTACAGTCTAGACCTTGTTTAATTTTGACATTTCAAAATTTTATAAATGTCAAACGACTTTTGTCAAAATGAAACCTATGTGTACTCGTTTGGATAAATAAGTGCGCATAGTTGTCATTTCATTCAAATATGCACTATGTACTCGTGCGATAGAAATATATACAAACGAGGATATATAGTGCATGAATTTTTCTTTATTTCGTGTACACTAGGTCGTACAAAAAAACTATTTTTCTGTTGGCAGCAATATTTTATATTGAATTTTAAATAATTTTAACTTTCGTTTAAGTATTAAGGGAAAATGCAATATACTATCCACTACGAAAAAAGAAGATGCCTGTAGCAAGGAAAAAGTCAAGGAGGCTCACGAAATTACAAGGGGGCTAACAAAAAAAAAATTATCCTATTTAATTCAAATACTAAACACATTCTTAATGCTCCAGGGAGGGCTATATACAGAGCGGTCCAAAAGTCACCCCCCTCTTAACTTTTGAACCAGTTGAGATATCGACTTCAAATTTGGAACTTTTAAATAAGACAACTTAAACTATCTTTTAGCATATATTTGATACTTTCAGCTCTTAAAATGTGGGCAGGGGGGCATGGGGGCACATTTTTTTAAATGGAAAGGGGGATCGTGTAATACATCATTTTAAAGCTTATTAAATTCTCCATTTAACTCCTTATTTTTAAATAAAAAAAAAATTGGGTTTAAAATGGGGTTGAAAATGGGTATTAATGTCAAAATTCCTCTAAGTAAAACAAATAATTTTTTAAAAATGCCTAATTTCATCATAAAAAATTGTTAATTATACTTTTAAACTAATTTTAGTTGACATAAATAAAAATTTATAAAAAAAAACTTAAAAAATCGAATGTCTTAGCACAAAAAATTGAAAAATCAAAACCTTAAAAAACATTTTTAAAAAATTTAAAAATGTTAGTTTAAATAGAGAATTTTATAAGCATTAAAATGATGTATCACACGACCCCCCTGGAGAATTTTATAAGCTTTAAAATGATGTATTACACGATCCCCCTTTCCATTTAAAAAAATGTCCCCCCATGCCCCCCTGCCCACATTTTAAGAGCTGAAAATATCAAATATATGCTAAAAGATAGTTTAAGTTGTCTTATTTAAGAGTTCTAAATTTGAAGTCGATATCTCAACTCGTTCAAAAGTTAAAAGGGGGGGGGGTGAGTTTGGGACCGCACTGTATATACACGGTGTATTTAAAATAGCTTAGGAAATTTTAACAGGTGATTCTACATGATAAATTATAACAAAAAGTTCAGTTAAATATATGTCTAAAGATGCGTCATAAGGGAGCTACGCCCCTTTGAAAGTGGCTAAAAAAATCGGTTTTTATTAATAACTCAGGAACCCTTTGAGATATATCAACGAGGTTTTGCACGTCAACTAATCCTACCAAGGCCCGTTTTTATGTGTTATTTTCATGTACTTATTTCAACCAGGGGTGTGCGAAACGGGGGGGGCTTATCAGTTTTTTGTCCCAAACTTTTTTCTGTGTAACTTTTTTGCAATTTTATTTTTGAAATATGATTCCTCAGGTAAAAATACATAAAAAGGTACTCTTGTTGTAATACTGTAGGATTAACCGTTTTCGAGAAAAATTCATTTGAAGGTGAAATTCCACGGTTCGAGGACGAAAAATTAAATACTAAAATGTTGAAAACCAAAATTTTAATGATGCAGGGCGAATGTACATTAAAAACTAAGAAAAAAACCTCATATACAGGTACTTCCAAAAATCAATCCTAATGGAGCTATGGTCTCCTAAATATGCACCATTTTTAAAGGGCTATGGTAGCTTTAAAAGCGTTTTTTCGACCTACATGTATGGAAACTTTTTTTCTTAGTTTTTGATGTAGAATAACATTGCATCATTAAAATTTTGGTTTTTGACATTTTAGTATTTAATTTTTCGTCCTCGAACCGTGAAATTTCACCTTCAAATGAACTTTTCTCGAAAACGGTTAATCTTACAGTATTACAACAAGAGTACCTTTTTTATGCATTTTGACCTGAGGAATGATATTTCAATAATAAAATTGCAAAAAAGTTACACAGAAAAAAGTTTGGGACAAAAAACTGATAAGGCCCCCCCGTTTCGCACACCCCTGGTTTAAATAAGTACGTGAAAATGACATACAAAGATGGGCCTTATTAGGATTAATTCACGTGCAAAACCTCGTTAATATATCTCAAAGGGATCTTGAGTTATTAAATAAAAACCGATTTTTTTAGCCAATTTCAAAGGGGCGTAGCTCCCTTATGCATTTTTAGACATATGTTTATAGAAACTTTTTGTCATATTTTATCATGTAGAATCACCTGTTAAAATTTCCTACCCTATTTCAAATACACCCTGTATATATATATATATATATATATATATATATATATATATTTTTTTTTTTTTTTTGATCTAAAATATTTCCAGTATGGCTCAGTACCCTTTCGCAGTTTTGCCCCGTCTTGGCCAATTTCTTTAGCATTTAATTCGTCTGAAATAATAAAAATATACACTCTGATCATAAAAACTGGATAAGGCAGCAGTAATAAATGATATTTTCTTAATCTTAATTTAATTAATATAATTAATGTATTAATGGGTCGTATCAAAAATTAAGTACCGATTTATACCATTTACATCGCTTTAAAATTATAAGTAAACCTATAAAAGTATCAATAAAATTGTTATAACCGGAAAGTGATAGTTAAATAAATATAATATTTATAATTATTTCAACGAAAAAATTTATAGCAGTTTTTGGAAAAAATCGTCTGACAAAAGATTTTTCATCTACACAAAACCATACATATGCACTGAGATAAATTTTTACATCCACGTGCATGGGTAATTTACTTGCAGCTGCTGCTGATGTGAATTTACACTCGAAGCATTAATATAAATGCGGTGTGTATTATATTTTTACATCCAGTGTGTAAAGTTTACACCAATATTATGAATGTTTTTTTATGAATAGTGTTTTATGGAAAAACTACGCAGCAGAAAAATAAAACGTATATTCGTAATCAGCGCTACAAAAAGTACCAATATAAAATAGAAACAGAAAACATACACAAGTCTTAACAACTCAAAATTTGCAGGCCAGTGTTACCGCCTAAATAAGTAAAATATTATAAAATGTATGTTTTAAGGATATTGTATTAATCACACTTTTTAAATATTTACTTTTAATCAACACTTACCAATTATTTCTTTGAAAAATGTAGAACACACAAAATTATACATACGGTCTTACAAACGTAAACAATTATAATGGTCGACAGCCACCAGACTCGATGAAGCAGGGATTATGGCTTCTCGAGTCACGTGACTAGCTTAACGCCAGCGATTGGCTGGCTTGTACATTAAAAGTGTGATTTTTACACTTCGGGTGTATTGTTGCTAAAGGTATGTTTATAAAAATACACTTTCTTGAGCTCCGAGTGTATTGTTGCAGAAGGTATGGATGTAAGAATACACACTCTAGGTCAAAATTACCTCACGTGTGTAGTGTCACATCAATGTTGATGTACATTTATATAAAGGTGTAAAATTTACTCATTTATAGAGTGTATTTTTTTACACATTTTCAATGTAATTTCTTTCAGTGTGGTTAATAATTATGTTTTTTCACTACTAGCTTTAGAACATACCATTCTTTATCATGTTTTCTGACTGTGAAATCAATTTTCTTCACCTATAGCAATAATAATTTTTTCTCTCCCAGTAGGAGTAAATTTTATAAACAATTGATTTTTGTCACTTTCAGTTCTTTGTGCAATTTTTACTAATTAAACCCAAGAAAATAGCTTTAAATAACCTTCTATTTATTAAATATAATTCATTATAATTATTACCAATTAATACAATCAATAATTAGCTAAATATTATGAAAAAAAATAAAAAAAAAAACTAAATTTTGAAACGTCAGTTCAAAGTATTTATGTGAGCAAATGTCGTTGATCAAGGCTACTTGATTGTTATGAAAATTTCAAGAAATATAATTTCTGTTAATAATTTATTTTATTATTTGAATAAAAATAGTTAAATAATGCTAGTAGTGAAAAAACTAATATATAAACCACGGTAGAGAAGACTGTTATAGCCTCGCACTCTTAAATCCCTTGCTGCTACGCATCTCATGATTTAATACGCTCGGCTATAAAAAAATGTCTTCTCTACCTTGGTATATAATTACTATTAATGGTTTAGACTTTTTAACCATTGGTGATGCAAAAAAAAATTCGTTCGCACATAAAGGGTTCCGTAGTTATAACTCTAGTTGGTTATTTTTTTAATGGTACCTATATGTTTAACTTGCTGTATATAGCACTTCTAACAGCCTAATAAATCGTCGGTAATACGTCAATATGTGCCATGCAAAACATTGAGTGGTTCTGTTTATATTAAAACACTGCCCTGGGCTGTGGTGAACACATTAACCCTTAATCAAAAATACGATTATTTCACAATTTTTTTTGCTCCAAGTGATTAGAGTATGTGAATTTGCATACATTAATTTTTTGAGATTTTTTTGGAAAAGCTATTCAAAAAAATTTGAGGTGAGTACGTTGGAGAAAGTAGGCAAATTAAAAGTCAATCCCCTTAAAAAAAAAACAAGTCATTTTGTAGGTTGATGAACGTCCCCACAGGTGAATAATAATGCTTTAAAAAACTTCACACAAGTATATAAAAAAAAATGCAAAAAAAAACAAACCAACTCACTATAAAAACGCCTGCACGACTCTATAAAAATCATGATATTGTGTTGTATGGTGTTGCTCTCTTACTGTGAATAGGTTATATCAACTATTCAAAGAGGACTTGAGAGTACCGGTTGGCTATAAGAAGCTTTCAAGGTAATAATAATTTAATATGATTTAACAAAAAACCGGTAATTCAGAGTACCGTCCGTCAACAAAGGGTTAACCGCGCATAGTTTACCGCTCCGCATTTAACAAGCCGGATAAACCACGCCGAGACATTTACAGTGTCCATGTTACCAGCAATGTAAAAAATCCGGCAATGTACGAAATGACTAGATATTCCGAAAACTGACAAATTCACCAGATATTATGCATAATCACCACAACTTTGGTGAACTGCGAATTTACTACCCTACTTTTAGCAATCTGCACAATGCCTGCTGCAATAGTCAATCTGCCCTACGAAGCTAAAAAGCCGTAACTTCACTTTTTGTGGATTTTTAATTAGCCTTACCATTAGTTGTGCATTTCCATGGGCTATATATTGAACCAAATAAATTTGAGAAAATAGTTTTATTTATTCAGTTATAAACTTATGAAAATTGCAGTATCTCCAAAATAAGGGACTGTTGCTAAGCTAAAAAGCAGTAACTCCAAATAAGTTTTTACCAAGTTTTACTCCCTTACCCCACACCGAATTTTACTAAAAACATTCCCAGAATTTGGATAATTATAATCAACCTATGGTCCAAATTTGAAGTCTTTTAGCTGGAAGCGTTCTCGAGTTATCGTGGTCACAAATTTTCCGGACAGACAGACAGACAGACAGACAGACCGAGAGAAAGATTTTTTTTACGGAAATAATATTTTTTTGGATATAAAACGAAGAGAAACGTGAAAAAAAGCAATAAAAAAATTTCATTTTTTTTATTAAATTAAAATTTATTTTTAAAAGGAAATTTAAAAATATAATTTTTTAATTTTGGGTTGTTTTCCCTTTATTTTGTCACACACTGCTTTTAGTTTAGCATTCCTAAAAAGTCTGACTATTAGATACTAAACTAAAAAGCAGTAAGTGCCATTTTTTTATTTAAATAAATAATTAATGATTGTGCACTTGTGTTATAATAAAGGTACTTTAAACTTAAAGTTATACGCCCACTTTCTTGATTTTAGCTATAACACAAGGGAGTGGCTAAGCCGATTTACTGATTTTGCCATTATCTCAGTTTTAATAAATATGGAGTTACTGCTTTTTAGGGTGGTAGGGCAGTATATGTCTCACATTGTCTAAGTAATTTGAAGATGAATAATAAGACAATATTTAATCTGTGTGTTAAATTGAAAAAAAAAACATTTGCTACTTGTATGTTACAGCAAAATCTGGAAATTAGGTTAATCCCAGGATTGACGTGTTAAACCTAGGAACAAAACATAAAAAAACTAAATGTATTAGAAAACTGGCAACGACTATTGCACAACATTTTATTTTTAAGGGATTCAAATACCTAGACACTGTGAGAAGTATAGGTGTTCGAGCTTCAGACTGACATTGCATCAGATATTTTGCAGATTGTTAAAAATAGCGTAGTAAATTTGCAGATCACCCAAAATTGTAGTGATTTTGCATAATGTCTGGTGAATTGGTCAGTTTGCGGAATACCTAGTCAATACGCACATTGCCGGATTTTTTACATTGACGGTAACATCCACATTTACCGTGCTATAACCGAGGCTATTCCTCACAAACATTTAAAGCGCCTGACACATTCGAAGTCTTTTTTTTTAAAGAAAATTGTCTACATTTTCTAATTTCATCTTGGTCAATTTCAGACCATTATTATTATTTTTTTTAAATTAATTGAGTAATTTCTTTCAAGTTTTATAAATCGATTGCGTAGAATGAAAAGCTCGTATATCGGTTTTCAATAAATTTGTCACTGACATTAAATTTCTTTGTCAAAACTTAAAAATGTAGGGGAGATTATATCACCATGTGCATATTTTTTTCTTGTAAGCCCTATTTTTCAAAAATAAATATATTTTACTTTTTGTCAGTATTCAAATTTGCTTTACATTTTGCTTTCCACCAAAATCTCGGAATACCTACTGTCCGAGAAGTAGCTGGAAAGCAGTCCTTGGATTGGTAAAAAAATTATAATTAGAAATTTCTGGAAAAAGGTCACACTCAAATGGAGTGTGACTCGATGCATGCTTCTATTGAGAAGCAATTAAAAAATAAAGATATATACTCGCCTTTACAATACATAGAAGCATGCAAAAATGCAAGCATTACAAATCCTTATTATGTGTGGTATTTGTATTACAATTTTTTTAGCCATCTTCCATACCTTTCGTCAATACGACCTGGTGTTAAAGTGGGGGATTCATTGGATGTTAATTTAAGAAGCATAAAGTAAGAAGAAGGAAAAATTAAAATTAAAAAGAACTTTACAGATGCCTATGAAAATCTACCAAGGGATTTAGCTACAATCCCTTTGGCTGATGATAAATTCCAGTCATTATACCACAGTCAAATTCCCATCACAAAAACTAAATATAATGATCTACAGGAGTTAAAAGTTGTGATTCCAAAAATATATCATAATTTTTATGATGAACTTATTCACCTTAAATAATAATTATTAATTTTAATTTGTTCAATTTGTGGAAGGACAATGTTAAAAATGATCGAATTGTATAGTATTGAATAGTTATTTTGGTTCCAAAATAACTAAAATATATTTTTAAATTGTTAAAAATAATCAAATTTTTGCTCCTCCAATAGAGGTTATGTGATATTATAAAATAGTAAAAATACTTATTTAGCCAAAAACAATCGGGAACAATTTTAAAATGTGCTATTGCGTAATCATTTGAAAACGATCCACCCCAAATACCTTGTAAACTAAGCACAATATAAAAATTAACAATTATTTCATTTTGTGCTTAGTTTACGAGGTATTTGGTGTGGATTATTTTCGAATGATCACCCTACCCTGTATTACGCAATAGCATATTTCAAAAGTGTTCCCGATTGTTTTCGGCGAAATAAGTATTTTTTACAATTATTTTAGGACAAAAATAACTATTTTATTTCAATTAACTTTATTGGACAGGCAAATGATTCAATGATTTTCAACATTGTCTTTGCTTAATAGATATAATATTCGTTAAAGAAGCTACCTTGGTTTTGCTTTTATTTATCGGTAATTAAAAAATTATTTGTGATCTCATCTCCCCTATAGTATAAAACTTCCGAGCTTTTCATTCTACGCGATCGATATGTTCTTTTTCTGTCCTAAAAATTTAAATATAAAAAGATTCTTTCCCCTAAATCGCCACAGACGAATTTTTTTTCTTGTTTTTTTACTTCTGTTAATTTCCGGCCTTTTTTAAATCAATGTAGTAAAATTCGTTTTAAAAATTTAAATAAAAAAAATTAAGAAAGCCCTAGCGCCTCAAGTGAAAAATTTTACAACTGTGATGGTCTATTTAAATTTGAAAAGAGTGGTATAAGTTCTAGCGCCGTAGGCGAAAATATTGACACATTTCAAGCTTAGGTTTTACAAGCTTAAAATGAAGTAAAAATGCTATAGCGCCGCAGTCCTAACTATTTATTATAAATGAAAATAAACTATCAAACCGGAGAAGCTTCAAGAAATTTAGATTTTGGTATAAAATTTTAGGATTTCCCTGTTCATCACGTTCTCCCAGAAAGTCAAGAATTGTATTTTAAGAGAAAGACTCTCTTGCTGTGTTTCAAGTAGTTTTTGTAAAAAACAAACATTTATGGGCGAAACTGGTTAACCTTTTCGCTCCGGAACTGGTATGGACCAACAAGAAAAGACCAACAAGAAAAGCGAACGTAATAGATGTTCATAATTTAATGCACTAAATTTAGGAAAAGTATTGAAAAAAATCCTGGTTACTTCTTTGACCTTCAAAATTAACTTTGAAGGTCAAACAATGAAAATGCGTATTTGTGATTGAAAATTGGTATACCTACGTTTTATGAGTCGCTGAATACGATAAAATTAGTAAAAAAATTCTAGTGACCTCGTTGACCTTGAACTTTGATGGTCAAAGTATGAAAATGCGTATTTGCGCTTGAAAACTTGATAATTGGTGTACCTAGATTGTATCTGCTATAGTAAATAAGAATATTAGTAAATAAGTCTATCTCACCGACTTTGAAGCGCTAATACCCAATTTCATGCTTTGACCTTGAAAGTTCAAGTTTACATTAGCCTTAACTTTCTCTCCGGGAGTGGTCCATATATGGACCAGCACTCCGAGAGGCGACTTGTCATAAGAAGTTCATTCATTTAAGTCATGAAATTCAGCTAAAATCTTATAGAGATATCTTCTAACAGTATTCCAAAATTACTTTGGATTAAGTTTACCATATCACCCCGTATTTTGACAAATAGTCTAATTTACTGTAAAATTCAAAATAAAAATAAAATGCTGGCTTGAAGGGGTTAATTACCCCCACTTTTATCTGCCATATTTGCCTTTATACATACCAAGAATTTAATATATAATTTATTTAACATTTCATTTGTTTTATGCTTCATTATTAATTCAATTTGAAAGGATAGATATAAAACTCATTATACAATTAAATATAATTATATAGATAAAGATAGACGGATAGAAAATAAAATGTTTCATACAATCTATTACTTGAAAAAATTACAATAAAGAACGAAATGCCTGTGGGAGGTTTTTGTATTTCTTATTTTTACGTGCATACACGGTGTATTTGAAATAGCATCGGAAATTTTAACAGATGATTCTACATCATAAAATATGACAAAAAGTTCCTATAAACATATGTCTAAAAATGCGTCATAAGGGAGCTACGCCCCTTTGAAAGTGGCTAAAAAAATTGGTTTTTATTCAATAACTCAGGAACCCTTTGAGATATATCAACGAGGTTTTGCACGTCAACTAATCCTACCAAGGCCCGTTTTTGTGTGTTATTTTCATGTACTTATTTCAACCAGGGGTGTGCGAAACGGGGGGGGGGCTTATCAGTTTTTTGTCCCAAACTTTTTTCTGTGTAACTTTTTTGCAATTTTATTTTTGAAATATGATTCCTCAGGTCAAAATACATAAAAAAGGTACTCTTGTTGTAATACTGTAGGATTAACCGTTTTCGAGAAAAATTCATTTGAAGGTGAAATTTCACGATTCGAAGACGAAAAATTAAATACTAAAATGTTGAAAACCTAAATTTTAATGATGCAGGGCGAATGTACATTAAAAACTAAGAAAAAAACCTCATATACAGGTACTTCCAAAAATCAATACTAATGGAGCTATGGTCTCCTAAATATGCACCATTTTTAAAGGGCAATGGTAGCTTTAAAAGCGTTTTTTCGACTTACATGTATGGAAACTTTTTTTCTTAGTTTGCGATATAGAATAGCATTACATCATTAAAATTTTGGTTTTCGACATTTTAGTATTTAATTTTTCGTCCTCGAACCGTGAAATTTCACCTTCAAATTAATTATTCTCGAAAACGGTTAATCCTACAGTATTACAACAAGAGTACCTTTTTTATGTATTTTGACCTGAGGAATCATATCTCAAAAATAAAATTGCAAAAAAGTTACACAGAAAAAAGTTTGGGACAAAAAACTGATAAGGCCCCCCCGTTTCGCACACCCCTGGTTTAAATAAGTACGTGAAAATGACATACAAAGATGGGCCTTATTAGGATTAATTCACGTGCAAAACCTCGTTAATATATCTCAAAGGGTTCCTGAGTTATTAAATAAAAACCGATTTTTTTAGCCAATTTCAAAGGGGCGTAGCTCCCTTAGCACGCATTTTTAGACATATGTTTATAGGAACTTTTTGTCATATTTTATCATGTAGAATCACCTGTTTCCGATGCTATTTCAAATACACCCTGTATATTAATTATTGTTGATAGGATAGGATTTTTATGCATTGAAAAATTCATTGTACCTTCACTGAGAAGCCGAAACCGTTTTAGATATTGAACGATTTTGTATATTTGGAACACCTTGAAATAGTTATTGAAAAAGTTGTTACAGTAAAACATTAGAGTGGACCTTTTTCACTATCTTAAATTTTTTATTTAGTTGTATAGAAAATTATGAAAATATGAGTGATCGAACTTCTCTAAGGGTCCTAATTGGACCACTAAAATTCGTAAAATCCGTAAAATTACCCATAAATCGTTGAAAATTGTCTGTAATTTTTGTATAAGTGAAAAATATAAAGGGCTTAAAATCTTGTTTTTTTTTCCTTTGACTATAAAAAAATTATTTAGCTTGTTTTGTTTTAGTTAAATCATTTTAATATTTTGAACAATTATTAGAATGCAATAAAAAAAAATAAATTTAGTCCGGTTTAATACATTTTGAAAATGTTTGTTTACAGTTTGACTCACATTTATGATATAAATTCGTAAATTTTAGTGTTAGGGGCAACTTTGGCGGATTTTCGGCACGGGTTAGAATCTTCTGATCATTTTGAAATTTTGCACATAACTTTGTATGCTCAAAAGGAAAAAATAAGATTTCAAGCCCTTTACATTTTTAACATATAAAAATTACAGACAATTTTCAACGATTTTTTACGATTTATGGGTAATATTACGAATTTTAGGGGCTCAATTAGGACCCTTAGAGAAATTTGATCAATTTCATATTTTCAGAATTTTCTAGTTACACCTAAATGAAAATCTTAAGATAACAAAAAAATATAAGGTCCACCCTAGTAAAATATAAATCTATTATCCGGTTGTCACTCTAATAACTTTTATTTAATAACCAAAATTGGGGTTGCAAATATAAAAAATCCTACAATATTTAAAACAAAACATAACAAATTCTCAGTTATTCATATCAAATTAATTTAAATTTATTAAATATACTTAATTAGGAGATTTCTTTTTAGGTAAAATAAATGTTTCTCAAGACATCTCAGCAAATTTGGTTACTTCTTTAATTAAAAGACTGAGGTAAATGTACTGTGCACCCTTTAGTTGCGCTATAAAAATTACATTGTTGGACGCGAATGTATTATATTAGTTCATATAAAAAAAAATCGGATTTAAAACCTTCCGCAGCGTGATCTTTGTAAGGGACGGGTGTGACCGCTTTCAATTCAATGTATTTCGTTGTACACGTCTGCGCAACATCACTACAGAATGAGACGGTTTTGCGTAGGCCGAAAATTATACTAGATCGAGCTGGCCAACTACCCAAAGGGAAAAGCCATACTGAAATTTTGATTGTATTGGATTGGATT